>CM060315.1:83693433-83735933 GCA_030674185.1 Monoplex corrugatus
ATTCCGATTCTCAGCGCGAGGCACCACTTGAAATCCAGAATCTGGTTTGGCCTGCAGCGCCAGAAGGAAAATTCAATAACAAACCATCAACACTGGATGAAGTGAAGAACGTAGTAAAGAAAGCCAGAGCCAAGTCAGCACCTGGACCAAACGGAATACCATACCTGCTCTACAAGAAATGCCCAAAAGTGCTCGAGTGGCTCCACAAGATGATTCGATCAGCATGGAGGAACTAGAAGATCAGCGACCAATGGATGAGAGCTGAAGGAGTGTACATTCCGAAGGAACAGAACTCCAGCAGCATCAACCAGTTCAGGCCAATATCACTTCTGAACGTCGAGGGGAAAATCTTCTTCTCTGTTATGGCAGCAAGATTGACAAAATACCTGACTGAAAACAAGTATCTGGATATGTCAGTCCAAAAGGGAGGCATACCAGGAATGCCTGGATGCTTGGAACATGCCACGTTGATTTGGGATGCCATCCAAAAAGCAAGAACAGAGAAGAGAGACATTGACGTAGTTTGGCTTGATCTGACGAATGCATATGGATCAGTTCCACACGATATGATCCAGCTGGCTCTTGAAATGTATCACATTCCAGAAAACATCCGAACAATGCTGAGGAAGTATTTCCAAGGGTTCTCAATGCGGTTCTCTACCAAAGAATACACCACGGACTGGATAGACCTAGAGGTGGGCATTGCAATGGGCTGTGCAATCTCTCCCATACTGTTCGTGCTGGCAATGGAAGTCATCTTGAAAGCTGCAATGAAGAGTTCAGGTCCAGTGAATCTGGGAGATGGATACCAGATGCCTCCTCTGAAAGCTTTCATGGATGACACAACAGTCTTGTCCACGGATGAGGAAGAGACACACCAAATCTTAAAGCAGCTGGATGAGCTGGTGGCCTCTTCAAGAATGAGGTTCAAACCAAAGAAATCCCTAAGTCTCTCACTGCGAAAAGGAAAAGTGGCAGATTCAGTCAAATTCATGGTAGCCAATCAAGCCATCCCCACTGTCACAGAAGAGCCAGTAAAAAGTCTCGGAAGATGGTATGATGACTCCCTGAAAGACACACAAAGGGGATGTGAAACCAAGCAAACAGCAGAAGAAGGCCTGAAGAAAATAGATAACTGCGGACTGCCAGGCAAATACAAAGTCTGGTGTCTACAGTTCATGCTGATACCAAAGCTGCTGTGGCCACTGCTAATCTATGACATTTGCACCAGCACAGTGGAAGCAATGGAAGCCAAAATAAAAAAAATACACAAGAAAATGGCTCGGTGTCCCACCTGGTCTCACTGATGTTGCATTCTACTGTCGTCAAGCAATGCTGAAGCTACCTCTCAAATCCATAGTGGAGGAATACAAAGTTGGAAAAGCAAGACTGTTGAGCATGCTGGAGGAATCGGAAGACAATATCGTGAGATCAGTTCAGCCAAAGCTGAGAACTGGCAAAAAATGGAAAGTCCAAGAGGCTGTAAACAATGCCAAGAGAAACCTCAGCATCAAAGAAATAATTGGACACACGCAAACCAACAGACAGGGACTGGGAGCAACAAAAATGCAGTGGTGGTCCAAAGCCAAAAGGAAGGAAAAAAGAGACATGATCATACAGGAGTTGAAGAAAGAAGAAGATGTCAAAAGAGTGCAGAAGGCAGTCCAGCAAGGTCAACAGGGGCAATGTACAACATGGGACAGTGCACTCCAAAGAAGTCTCAGCTGGAACGATATGTGGCACATGGCTCCTCTAAGGATAAGCTTCCTCCTCATATCTGTATATGACCTGCTCCCCTCGAATGCAAACTTAGTGAAATGGGGGAAATCAGATGACCCAGCATGTCCGCTCTGTCAGAAGAAACAAACAGTGGAACATGTCCTAAGCTCTTGCAAAGTAGCGCTAGCCCAAGGAAGGTATACATGGAGGCACAACCAAGTTCTGAAAGTGATCACAGACGTGGTTAGCGAAAAAACCATGACCCCAAAGGCACCAATTGCTATGACAACGTTCTACAAAGCAGGAGGGAAACAGGTCTGGCCCGAAATTGCTATGACAACCAGCACATTGCCAAAGGGTCTTCTGGATGGAGCAGTCGACTGGGAGTGTACAGCAGACCTCCCAGAGTGGAGAAATTACCCAGATGTCATCAGCAAGACAGGCATGAGACCAGACATCGCTCTCCACTCTGACTCCTCGAAATAAGTGATTCTGATAGAACTCACTGTGCCATACGAAAGCAGAATGGAAGAAGCACATACTTACAAGACCGAAAAGTACGCCGGTCTTGCCAGCACCCTGAAGAAAGCAGGTCTGCGGGTCAAAATCTTCGCCATAGAGGTCGGGGCAAGAGGGTTTGTGGGCACCTCCGCTTATGATCTCATGAAACAACTCGCCATTTCTGGAAAGAAGAGGACTAGAGCCCTTAAAGCGATGGCAGAGGCAGCAGAAAGGAGCTCAAGCTGGATCTGGGCAAGGAGGAACCAAAAGTGAACTTCATAAGGATTAAATTCCCTACAGATGATGTGTGCCCCGTTAGCACATTGGTAAAACCGCGTACCGCAGTTCTGAAGCGCAGAATCGCCCAGGTTCGCCCCCCGGCGTAGGGGAAAAAAAATAGACAACAGCAGAAGGGCATCCAGGAGTCATGACCTGGATGTGGCCCGGTCCCCCGAGAGTGTAAGGAGTTCAGGGTCGAAACACTTGTCTAAAGGGGGTTACTTCTCTGAAGTTTCTTTCTACCTTGTCTTTTGATCTATCATTGGTGATTATTTCTTCAGCTATATTTGAGAAATGATCATTTAGTTTATTTGGTGTTATGTTTCTTATTATAGTTGGTCTTTTACATTTGTTAACACGTTGATTTATCGCGTTCCAAGTTGTTCTGGAATCATGTTTGTTTCAAAAAGTTCTAGAAATATTCTTTTTTTCTATGCGCTTTTGAGTTCATCGCATTTCTTAACATTTTGGATTCGTCCTGATAATTGTTTTATGAAGACTGAGAAAAATAGCTTCTTGACTTTCTGGGGTTAACCAGTTTCGTTTGGGTGTTTGTTTGACTATAAAAGGAGCGTGCCTGTAATAGACAGCTGTGTAGGTATCAATCCAGAATTTTAGGGCATTATTGGGTCAGTTATGTTATAGACAAGTGAAAATGGCCATCTTATCAGATCACAAAGGAATGCATTTTCATCAAAATTAGAGAAAACAGCGATACATTGTTTTATGACCAATTTGGAGGATTGTACTGCACTTTTTTGACCAAGTTGTGCTAACTGGAAAATGGTTACTGCAACCAGAGGAAGGAACACATGTTTCTATGACATGTTTTGGTTGTGAAACATAAATGTGCTCTATGAGTGATTTTGAAGTGGTGGTTACTCTGGTGGTAATTGTATTATTAGTTGATGAAGATTACAATGGCTAAATCTATCTAACCAGCTCTCGTTCGGGTTGAGTAAATCTTTGTTAAAGTCACCAAGGATAACAATTTCTTTGGATTCAAGACATACAGCATCCATTGAATCAGTAAATTTTTCGACCCAGTTATACGATTCCGATGGATGCCTATAAGCAAAACCTATTACAGTAGAAGTGGTGGTGCTTTTAATTTTGATTTTCAGCCATACTGATTCTGTCTGATATTGTTCAAGATGGATCAGGCGTTTAAATGTAATAGCTTAATTGATGTTCAGGATCTTTGCGAATAACATGATATCCAGGAAAAGTTAAGTCCTCTGTACGCATGTGTTTAATTATCCAGGATTTTGTTAGGCCTAGGACATGAAGGTTTTTGACATAGTTTGACAATAATAATAAACATCTGTCATTTTATTGTAAGCATGGTTGATGTTTAAGTGAGCAATTCTTGTACCATTTTTACAAGGCCAGGAAGTGCTATTGGAATTCATTGATCTGTTATTTGCAAATCACAATATAATTATCCAAACATAAACAAAAAACAAAAAGCACACAAGTCAAAACAGTGTATCAAAATATACTAATACGGTCGAAGTCAAATTATCTCATTAATCACTTGATGAAGCAAAGATTTTTTGTACGTATGCTATGATATAACATGATCGGTTTTGCTGTATTGCAACTCGCGCGCGCGCGCACACACACACACACACACACACACACACACACACACACACACACACACACACACACACACACGCGCGCGCGCGCGGGTATACGCGCTAGTATACATAGGCATACACACATTCCTTCAACACAATATATTACCTCAAATAATTAGGAAGATTAAAAATTGTGAGGAAGAGGGTTCGTTTGACGCATCATAATTTGAGACATGACGACGTCTTTGAGCGGTACGTCCCTTGGAAAATCAAATGGTAGTCAAGTTGACTGGTGACTGGTTTGGGGGCCAGACAGTGCCTGTCTGATATTTGGTACGTGGACTCAGAGATGTATTGATAGTCTGATTGTCAGGGCTATTGCCCATGGTGGGTGGGGGTCCTAAAGATGTATTAATATTCTGACTGTCACGGCTATTACCCATAGTGGGTGGTGGACCCAAAAATGTATGAATTGTCTGATCGTCTCGGATATTACTCGTGGTGGGAGCTGATCAGTTGGAGGAAAGGGGGCAGTTGGATCGAATCATTCAACTGGGCGTGAAGGTATGATTGGAAATGATGATGGGAAGAAGGATCAGGATAATACGTGTCTTGTGTATAGCTATCATGTCCCTGTTTGAGATGATTTGATCTTTCTGTGTGGCATTGTTCAGTATTTTTGAGATGATTTGATCTTTCTGTGTGGAATTGTTCAGTATTTTGTTTGATCCACTCTGTTTTCTCTCAGCATTTGGTGTTATCGATTGAAGATGTCTTTGATAAGGTCGATGTTGCGGGAACTGTTCAGGACACCAGCTGGCTATTGTACGTTTTAGATTTGCCGCCAGTCTGGCTGTTCCCTGTACACTTGGATGGATCAAGTCTTTGTACAGTGCCAACCGAGGGGCACCTGAGGGGGGTAACAAAAGAATGTGTTGTCAACAAATGTTATCTGTAGTTGCTGACAAGCTTTACACAGGTTTCTGTTCAAAGGGGCATTTGAATTGTTGAGATTATACCTGCATCTAGCAGGAATGATTGAACTAAAGGCTATCACAGAAGAGGGGAACATCTCTTTGCAAAGAAGAATAAGGTCTGACCACTCTTGCTCTATGATTTACCCAGAAGGACAACTGTTGACTCCCCACGTGGAGAATTAAATATTATTTTGATGTTGGCGCAGGGACGCAGATTTTATAACCAAAAATGTAAATCTTTGATCTACATATCAAGGACACAAATTTTGTACATAGGTCCTTGTTGAAGCGCCAGTTTGTTGGGGTTAATGAATCTGACTGATGAGTCACCAAAGTGATGTAATATATTCAGGAACCATGAGATTGGCCATGATATCTCGTTGGGATGGTTTGGGTCTTGGGCGAACAATATTTTGTGCTTACGAGTCATGCAGGGGATCATCTTCTGTCCCGCTGGTGCCGCCTTCATCTTCTGTCCTGCGGGTGTTAGGGTGTTGTTCGCGTTTATGGGTTTAATTTCTGGTTTCCGTTAGTTCCAAACTGGTTTGGGAGGTTTGTCCAACCGGTTTGTGTTGCGTCGTAACATAGGTTTGGGTTAGGGTTTATTCCTCGGCGTTGAGATGTAAATTCGCGATTATTTCGATTCTTTGCGCCCTGGGTGTTGAATAGGCCTGGCGTTGTGAATCCAAGCCGTGAGGTTAGGATAACCAATTTAATGTACGTACAATAAGTATTTGTGTAACCTGGAACCCAGTACTACCTGTCGCAGGATCGAATTGCTGGCGACTAAACCAGCAACCCCACCAGTCCTCTCAGGAGGATGGTGAGGAGGGTGGCTAGAAACCCTGGTGGAAATAAATTAGATCCATCAAAGGGCGCCAGCTCTGGAGAGCTACCCGCGGCCATCTAGCTAAGGGAGTAAACCCTGACAGTAAATCCGGTGTGGGGCCCCTAAGGCGGTTGGATCGCAAACTTTGTCACTTTCCGGCAGCTCCTGCGGCCGTGTTGGCACCAAAACGTAACAGCCCCGCTGTTCCTTTGGATCTGTCAGCGAGGTGGAGAGGGGGGACAAGTTGCATGGGCAACAGCCTGTCTTCCATATTACACTGCCCAGGCTTACATCCGTCCATTCATCCACAAACACTCTGCACCTACGACCTGGAGAGGACACTCCAGCCTCGCTACTAACACTAGTGTCGGCACAACACGGGAAGCAACAGATACCGGTGATAAGTCATTGCTCAACTGGCTTAGAGCTGACGCCAGGGGTTGCTTTTGACGGTGGGAGAGACCTTCGTGTCTTACTGGACAGCTACCGCCCACCTAAGCTGGGTAGCCCCCAGCCAGTTAGGTGCTGTCCCGCCACGACCTGCCTTCTTCATTGGGTGCATGAAGATTAGGAGAAAATCTGACAAGCAGGTCGTTAATTACCGCACCAAACAAAAAGAAAAATTCAAATTCAAGAAACGGATCAGGAAAAGGATCAGCAATGAAACTGGGCTGTTGGAATGTCCGAACAATGAAGCCTGGGCTCTCCCAAGATCTGCAAGACATCAGCGACGCCAGAAAAACCGCCGTCATAAACAGCGAACTATAGAGGCTCAATGTGGACATTGCCACTCTGCAGGAAACACGGCTGGCTGACTCAGGAACACTAAAGGAAAGGGACTACACCTTCTTCTGGCAAGGAAAGAGTTCTGATGCCCCAAGAGAGCACGGAGTAGGCTTTGCAGTAAGGAACAGCCTGCTGAACATGATTGAACCAGGCAGCGGCGGTTCAGAACGACTCTTGACTCTCCGCCTCAACACCACCGAAGGCTATGTCACTCTCATCAGCGTTTATGCCCCAACTCTGTCCGCCTCTCCAGACACCAAGGATGAGTTCTTCCTACGAAAATCTTGCATCAACCATAAGGAACATCCCCAGGACAGAACAACTTGTTCTCCTGGGCGACTTCAACGCCAGAGTGGGTGCAGACAATGACTCATGGCCCTTCTGCCTCGGTTCCTTTGGAGTGGGGAAAATGAATGAGAATGGACAGCGACTGCTTGAGTTTTGCGCCTGCCATGAACTGTGCATCGCCAACTCCTTCTTCAAGACGAAGCCTCAGCACAAAGTCTCCTGGAGGCATCCCCGCTCAAAACATTGGCACCAACTGGATTTGATCCTAGTAAGACGTGCCGCTATCAAAAACGTTCTCCACACTCGCTCTTATCACAGCGCAGACTGCGACACAGACCACTCTATGGTATGTTGCAAGATCAGGCTACAACCAAAGAAGTTCCACTGCTCAAAGAAACAAGGGAACCCTCGCATTGACGTCAGCAAGATGTCTCAGCCAGATCTTGTAGAACAGTTCGCAGAGGCCTTTCAGAGAGAATACGATGCATTGCAGCCCAGAGACTCTGCCACTGAGAGATGGGAAACGCTACGAGACACCATGCACCGCATTGCTATGGCCACCTTTGGGAAGAAAACTGTGAAGTCTCACAACTGGTTTGAGGCCAAATCATCAGAGAGATGACTCCCACTGTTGAGGCCAAGCGTGCCGCACTCACCAAGTATAAGCGGTCACCCAGTGAGAAGAACCTGCAAATCCTCAGGGCTGCCAGAAGTAAGGTTCAGCTTAACGCCAGGCGCTGCGCAAACGAGTACTGGACAGAGCTCAGCGAAGAGATACAGAGTGCTGCTGAAAGAGGCAACATCCGAGGAATGTATGATGGCATCAAGAAGGCACTGGGACCAACACAGAGCAAGATCGCCCCCCTCAAATCCTCCACTGGGGAAGTAATCAGCAATCCTAGCCAACAGATGGAAAAGATGGGCAGAACACTACTCAGAACATGGTGTCCCCCTTAGCCCTCGATGCCATCGAGTGCATGCCGGTAATGGAAGAACTTGACGCAGAGCCAACTGCGGACGAACTCAGCAAGGCCATTGATAGCCTGGCATCAGGGAAGGCACCTGGCAACGACGGAATTCCCCCAGACCTCATCAAGCACTGCAAGACTTCTCTTCTGCACCCTTTGCACGCAGTTCTCTGTCAGTGTTGGAATGAGGGAGCTGTACCACAGGACATGAGGGACGTCAAGATCGTCACCCTGTACAAAAACAAGGGCGAAAGGAGCGACTGCAACAACTACAGAGGTATCTCGCTCCTCAGCATTGTTGGCAAAGTCTATGCTCGGGTCCTCCTAATCCGCCTGCAGAAACTGGCTGAACGCGTCTACCCGGAATCACAGTGTGGTTTTCGAGCAGAGAGATCCACGGTAGACATGGTCTTCTCCCTTCGCCAAATCCAGGAGAAGTGCAGAGAGCAACGGATGCCCCTGTATGTGGCATTCATTGACCTCACCAAGGCCTTTGACCTAGTCAGCAGAGATGGCCTTTTCAGGGCTCTCCGAAAAATTGGCTGCCCCCCCAAACTGCACAGCTTAATTGAGTCCTTCCACTCAAACATGAAAGGGATGGTGCAGTTCAACGGAAACCTCTCCAAGCCCTTCGACGTACGCAGCGGTGTGAAACAAGGCTGAGTCCTGGCCCCAGCCCTCTTTGGAATCTTCTTCGCTCTCCTCCTGAGGCATGCGTTCAGCACAGCGCAAGAAGGGATCCACCTGCGGACCAGATCAGATGGCAGGCTCTTCAACCTCGCCCGCCTCAGAGCAAGGACAAAGGTCCGTGAAGCCCTCATCAGAGACATGCTATTTGCCGACGATGCCGCAGTTGTGACCAATACTCAGCGGGACTTGCAGTCACTAATGGACCGCTTCTCCCAGGCATGCAAAGATTTTGGTCTGACCATCAGTCTTAAGAAGACAAACGTCCTGGGCCAAGACACGCCATCTCCACCAGCCATCACCATTGATGACTACGAGCTTGAAGCCATCCATCAATTCACATATCTTGGGTCCACCATCACCGATAACCTCTCCCTTGACACAGAGGTCGACAAGAGGATCGGGAAGGCAGCCACAACACTAGCCCGCCTCACACAAAGGGTGTGGACAAATCCCAAGCTGACCACGAGACAAAGATGGCTGTATACAACGCCTGTGTCCTCAGCACCTTGCTGTATGGCAGCGAGGCATGGACCACGCGTGCTCATCAGGAGAAAAGGCTCAATACCTTCCACCTGAGAAGCCTACGGCGCATACTTGGCATTTCCTGGCAAGACAAGGTGACCAACACCGAAGTCCTAACCTGCGCTGGCCTCCCAACCATGCATACCATGCTGAGACAGCGTCAGCTGCGCTAGTTGGGCCACGTTCGCCGCATGGAAGATGGTCGCATCCCAAAAGACATCTTTTATGGTGAGCTTGCCACAGGGCAGAGAAACATTGGCCGCCCACAGCTGAGATACAAAGACGTATGCAAGCGTGACATGAAGGCGCTTGAGATCAACACTGAGTCCTGGGAGGACCTCGCAGACGACCGCAACAGCTGGAGAACTACTCTCAAGAAACAGCTGCGGATTGGTGAGGACAAACTGTTTAGCTGCTGCAGCAGAAAAGCGAGTTCGCAGAAAAGGGATGACAGCCAACAGACCAGCATCAGCATACACATGCGACCGCTGCGACAGAGACTGCCTCTC
This sequence comes from Monoplex corrugatus, assembly GCA_030674185.1. Classification (NCBI taxonomy): domain Eukaryota; kingdom Metazoa; phylum Mollusca; class Gastropoda; order Littorinimorpha; family Ranellidae; genus Monoplex; species Monoplex corrugatus. The sequence continues at coordinate 83,703,085 of CM060315.1, forward strand.
TCGCATTGGTCTGTACAGTCACAGGCGACGCTGCTTGGACCAAGCAGACAGCCCATCTAGACATTAGAACGATGTACTTTGTCCATGGTCAGTCATGACCGAAGGAGGCCTACTACTAAGTATTTGTGTTGTTTACTGTTTGAGGATAAACCTAGAGGAGCTTACCGTTTGGAGATAAGATTAATGTGTGTTGTGTGACAGACTTATAGACAGTTTGACAGAGGAAGTCAAGGATAAAATTGCAGATAACTCTATTATTGAGTGCCGTATGAAAGTGTGGCTATCGTCAAGGACCGGTTAATGTTTTGGTGTTTTGGGCCCATTGTCACGGTTACATTCTAGGGTCGCATTCATGTGGAGTTTGTCCTGGAAGCTTTATTGGTAACTGTAGATGAATCTTTGCAGTCGCGGCCATATTATCGGTTTGTCTTGGTGTGTCTGATGATTTGTGTGTTCGGTTGTCTTGGTATAATGTGATGTAAGAGAGAGATTCTTTTTTCTTTTTTCTTGTGTAATGTGTATTCAACGACCGATTGTTTGTATTTTCTACAGGTGATTCGTCCCTGTAACCAGTCCCTGAAACTCGTTCCTTATAACCTGTATTCCAGTAGTCTGATTTGTAAACCTGTGCCATGCAACCACGCTCGACCACCATTCATCAGATCTCCGTGGGAAGCACTGGCGACTCAGGGTGACTGCAGTTAGCTGCGGTGCGCGGTGGGAGAGAAATACTTTTGTCCCTCGTCCAGCTCCGTGAGAAGATTCACCATTCACGCGAGTGGGATCAGGGATCTTCTTCCTTGTGCGTTTTGCTACGTGCTGCAGTTCCTGGGCGTCAGCGTGGGGTCTTAAAATCGACCGAGGAGTGTGTGGGGTTGTGTGTGGATCAATCATGTGTGTGCGTTGTCATGGTAACGAAATTGTTACTTCATATGTTCGTAAAATTTTGTCAGGGCTAAGTTAAATCATCCACCTTGCCTTGGGCAACGTGATGGTTACTTATACCTGACTTCAAATCCATTTCGGTTGACAGTTTAACTAAATTCAAGGTTTATGTTTTGTTATAATTGATTGTGCCTTGTCTTGAAGTGCTGTGAAATGTACAATGTTAGTACATTGTTGTGCATTCGAGGGAATTCGTGGTATTAAGCTTGTTATAATTTGATTGTGCCCTTGTCTTTGAAGTGCTGTGGAATTACAATGTTAGTACATTGTTGTGCATTCGATGAATTCGTGGGATTAAGCTTGCTTTGAGAACCGTTTGTGTGGTTTAACCAGCCTGGGGCTGCCAAGCTGGGTTAGACAGCGTTCTGGTTAAGACTGACGATAGCAAAGGCTATCGTCAGGTCGACCGTGCAGACAAGTAACTCTGTGCGTTCACTGTTAGTTCAGGCGTTGTGGGCTGTTTGGATGAGGTTGTTTGAAAATGTGGGGATGAACAGTGTTTTTTATTTTTTTTAATTTTTTTTTTTATTTATTTATTTTTTTTTGGTGTGCAGTGTGATTAATTTTGTTTAAGATATGATGCTGATGTGTTATTTGTGAATTCCTGTGTTATTGAATTACAGTATTACATATGTGTGAATGAGACATAGTTGTTTGTTGACCATTACTGTGTATTGGGGCGATAGGTAAATAGGACTGTAAATTCTGTCTATCCCTCTCGGCAAGATCAGATCTTAGCGAGCCTGACAGGCACAGACTGTCCAATAGACAAACAAACAAACGCCGAAAGGAACACAAAAAGTGATCAATGCCTAGGGCTTGATTGCTTCCCTTCTCTTGGCTTAGACAGCGGGTCCATCAGGCCATATCTATGCCAGGCCCTTGTTCCCTTATCACACACTGCCGGATACCTTAAAACCGCGTAGTCACCTTGTTTGCACGTTGCTAGGATTTCCCACGTGAGGGAATCAATAGCGCTAGTGTGGCCAGAGAAAGTGGGAGAGTAAGACAGAGACAGACAGACAGAAAGAAAGAAAGAGAGAGAAGGAGGGACGGAAAGAGAGAGAAGGAGGGACGGAAAGAGAGAGAAGGAAAGGGGATATATAATTAATATATATATATATATATATATACATATATATATATATAGAGAGAGAGAGAGAGAGAGAGACAGACAGACAGACAGACAGACAGACAGAGACAGAGAGGGAAAGAAAGACAGAGAGAGAAAAACAGGGAGGAAGGGAGAGAGAGACAGAGAGAAAAAGAAATAAATGGAGAGAGAGAAAAAGAAAGAGACAGAGAAGGAGGTAGAGAGAGAGAGAGAGAGAGAGAGAGAGAGAGAGAGAGAGAGAGAGAAGAGAGAGAGAGAAAGAGAGAGAGACAAAAGAAAGAAGAAATGAGAGAGGCAGGATAGGCAGGAATGGAAAGAAAGAGAAAGAAACAGAGACAGACAGATAGACAGAGGGAGAGAGGGAGAGACAGCGAGAGAGAGAAACAGACAGAGAGAGACAGAGGGAGAACGAGACCAAGCATAAGCAGATTAATGCTATTGTTTTTTACATGCAGCCCTTGCCCGAGGAGGGTCTGCACCAGTACAAGTACACTGTAATGCCTGTGGGTAGTATATATACTTATATCAGTGAACTATAATAGCCCCTGCACTCGACCTTGCTGCTGCAAACTTCGTCTCCTCCTCTGCCGTCTTCGCCTTCGCCTTCCCTCCCGCCGGTGCCGCCTTCGCCTTCTGTCCCGCCGTGGCCGCTTTCGTCTTCTGTCCCGCCGGCGCTGCCCTCATCTTCTGTCCCGCTGGTGCTGCCTTCATCTTCTGTCCCACTAGGGCCGCCTTCGTCTTCTTCTGTCCTGCGGGTGCCTCCTTCGTCTTCTGTCCCGTCGTTGCTGCCTTCATCTTCTGCCCCGCTGGTGTCGCCTTCGTCTTCTGTCCCGTCGGTGCTGCCTTCGTCTCCACCTCGGCCGCCGCCATGTGACTCTGATAAACTAAAACTATGCCTTTTTAACGCTCAGTCAACATGCACTGATGGCAAAGCCGATGTCATTGCTGACTTTATCGCAGATGAGCATGTTGACATTGCTTTTATCACCGAAACATGGCTTAACCCCCTTGGTCATGAGCCTATACATGCGAGTCTCACTCCGAGTGGTTACAGGCTTGCTTCTTTCCATCGCTCATCCCGAGGTGGTGGTATCGCCATCCTCTACAACGACTCACTCCATTCCCGCCTGTCTTTCTCGCAGTCTCTGCCTTTCTCCCATCCTTCTTTCGAGCACGTTGAAGTATCCTTCCAATCCACCCCTCACCCCATCACCTTCTCCTGTGTCTATCGACCTCCACCTAGCTCTGCCAACAAGCTCACCACATCCATGTTTCTCTCTGACTTTGACCAACTACTTGACTACTACTGCCTCTTACCTGGAAATCTCATCATTCTAGGTGACATCAATGTCCACTATGACAACACTCACCGTTATGACACAAGACATATCATCAACTCTCTGTCCAATCACAATATGACTCAACACATTTCTGAACCAACCCATCAAAAAGGTCACATTCTTGACTGGATCATTTCTCGTATCACCACAATTCAGCTACTGACAACTGCTTAGTTCTTTCTACCCGTCTAACTTCAGCCCTTCCATCTGACCACTCTGCAATTCTCTGTTCTCTTGACATTCCTCCTCCTTCCCATACCATGCGCACAGTGACTCGACGCAATCTCAAATCTATCGACCTCTCCACATTTTCATCTGATGCCTTCCGTCTCCTTTCTGAAAAGTCACATAACCTTGCCGATGAATTCTATACTACTCTCCACCATCTTCTGGACACTCATGCTCCAGCCACAACCCGTCTTTTACCTGACCACCCCCCTACCCCTTGGCTCACTCATGAGATTGCCTGTGCAAAACGTGCCCGCCGCAGAGCAGAGCGCCGCTGGCGCAAATCCAAACTCACTGTACATAGGCAACTTTTCCAAGCCTCTAAAACAAAAGTATCCACCCTCATTGCATCTGCAAAACAAGCTATTTCCAAACCAAAATCCTGAATGCTTCTTCTTCAAAAGAACTCTTTACAACCATGAATCATCTCCTTGGCACACGAAAAGATTTACCTCTCCCAACAAAACACACAAATGAAGAACTCCCATCTGTATTCTCCAAGTATTTCACCACCAAAATACAGACTCTTCGTGACAGGCTTGACAGGACACCCTGCCAACCATGCCCACCTGACCCTTCCTTCTCTGGCACACCTCTTACTACTTTTACCCCAGTCTCACAAGAAGAAATTCTCAACACAATCAGATCCATGTCGTTCAAAACCTGCGAACTGGATCCTCTTCCAGGTTCTCTCTACTCTGACTGTCTCCCTACTCTCCTCCCATTCATCACTGACATCATCAATACTTCTCTCCAAACTGGAACTGTCCCAGATTCTTTCAAGTCTGCTATTGTTCACTCTCTCCTCAAGAAATACAATTTAGACCCAAATGAACTGAAAAATTACCGGCCTATCTCTAATCTCTCTTTCTTGTCAAAACTGCTTGAAAAAGTTGTCCTCAACCAACTGAACTCTCACCTGTCTGTCAACAATCTCCTCAATCCTTTCCAGTCAGCCTACCGCCAGTGCCATAGCACTGAAACTGCCTTGCTACACATTCTCAACAATCTCCTCCTTGCAACTGATACTGGCAAAGTCTCTCTCCTCACACTCCTTGATCTGTCTGCAGCCTTTGATACCATTGATCATGGTATTCTCCTTTCTAGACTTCATCATACTTTTGGCATCTCTGACATTGCTCTCTCCTGGTTCACTTCATATCTATCAAACAGAAAACAAACTGTTCTCATCAATGGCACTTACTCTCAACCTGCATACCTGACCTGTGGTGTTCCACAAGGATCTGTCCTTGGCCCTGTTCTTTTCACTCTTTACACCTCCCCCCTGTCCAACATCATCAACTCCCACTCTATAAAACACCACTTCTATGCTGATGACACCCAACTTCAAGACAGTGACTCACCTGACAATATACAGCGCCTCCTGACTCGCACCACTGAGTGTTACTCGGACATTAAAAATTGGATGACATACAACAAACTTCAGCTTAATGATGACAAGACAGAAGCTATCCTCATTGGCACCTGTCAGAAACTTTCTCAGCTGCCTCCTCTTTCTCTCCCATTATGTAACACATCAGTCCCAATTTCTGATTCAGCTAAAAACCTTGGTGTCTGCATTGACTCTACCCTGTCCATGAACAACTTTGTTTCTCAAACTGCCAGATCTTGCTACTATCACCTCCATCGTATAAGCCTGATCAGGAAGTATCTCTCTGTCGAAACAACTGCAAAACTCATTCTCTCCTTCATAATGTCTTGCATTGACTATTGCAATTCACTCCTGTCGGTCTTCCTGCCTCCACCATTCACATCCTACAGCGCATTCAAAACAATGCTGCACGCCTTGTACTCAAAAAGAAAAAAGCTGACCACATATCTCCTCTCCTGGCACAACTTCACTGGCTCCCTGTATCAAAGCGCATACAGTACAAACTAGACACCATGTGCTACAAAAACCTCAATAACGCAGCCCCCGATTACCTGTCAAGCCTACTTGAGATCTGTGTTCCCTCACGTACCCTCCGCTCTGCCTCCGATCCTCTGACTTTTCGCTTTCCACGCACTAAGCTCAATACCTATGGTCCACGAGCCTTCTCTGTTTCTGGTCCGCTCTCCTGGAACAAACTTCCTCTCTCAGTCCGTCAGCAACCTACTTTTGTCTCCTTCAAGTCCGCTCTCAAAACTCACCTTTTCTCCTCTGCATAAAATCCTGACCTCATTCAATCCCCTCTGCAGCCTGTCTCCACTCGGAGGGGAATCATATTGTAATATATAATTGTGTATAATATGCTCTCTATAATTTTCCATTGCTTTTATTCTCTCTCTCCATTTATAGCCATGTGCGTGTGTGTGTGTGTGCGCGCGCGCGCGCGCGTGTGTGTGCGTGCGTGCGTGTGTGTGTGTCTGTTTCAGCGCTTAGATTTGATTTTATCAAGATTTTGCGCTATATAAATATTGTAATTATTATTATTATTATTATAAAGATATCAGTGACGAAAAATGGTATAGGAGTAGGCTCAGGAGAGGAAGGAAGAGAAGGAGAACTTAGCCAGCTCATGGATTTATGTGCAGGCTTAAGGCCATATTTTTAGATCTTTCTCCAGCACATGGCACCAGAGGCGTCAGCACATATGGAATTCATTCCGAACGTGGAGACGTTGTCTTGAGAAACTGAGACTGAAACATAGGGAAGGGAGAGAAATATCCCAAAGTGCATTAACCATCACTACGATAATTATCGCCAGAGAGGATGGGGGAGAGACAGACATACCAAGACAGAGCTGAGACAAAGACAGTGAGAGACCAAATGAGACCGGAAAGAGAGAGAGAGAGAGAGAGAGAGAGAGAGAGAGAGAGAGAAAGAGAGACAGAGCGAAGAAGACAGACAGACAGAGACAGAGAGAGGCAGAGAAAGGGAGAGACAGACAGACAGACAGACAGAGAGACAGAGAGACAGAGAGAGGCAGGTATGCAAAGAGACAAAGTGTAAAGGTTCAATAAGCTTTTATGTAAGGATTGCAATCCACCCAGCAGTGACTCAGTATCTGACCACACTCAGAACAAGATGTATGAAACACTATGCCGACACCAGCAGAATGGTTGCAGCATCAACACGGGCGGCAATCAGGACATTTTATATGTCACAGGCTGGCACTGAATCGATACATCAGATTCTTGAGCCCGCGACTCTATCAAAAGAGCTAGCCATCCTGCATTGACAAACAATCAGACACACGGACAGACAGACAGACAGACTGACTGATAGACATTCTCACAAGGACTAAGGATGTATATATATACACATGTATTTGTGCGTGCAAGTGCATATACACATAACGCACAAACACACACACTCGTGCGCGCGCGCGCACCACACACACACATGCAGGCACGCACACTTGTACGCATACACACACACACACACGCGCACACACACACACACACACACACACACACACACACACACACACACACACACACACACACACACAATCAAGCAAATACTTCTTCTTTCACTGAATGAATCTCATATCGTTTTTACTCATCTTTAAGTACACAGACAAAAGTGTTGCAAACAAGACAGACTGAATACATATGTAAAACTGAACTGACAGATTTAACACAGTCATTATAAAACTCATTGTGTATTTCATCGGTGAAGATTATGATTGAATATAATCTTCATACAATTAATTGTGCAATTTAAGACTCAAAAATAATAGAGCTGCACACATTCGTATTTAAATCCATTGTTACATAAAACATATATGATGGACAGAAAAAAAATTGAAAAGATACGGTGACGCTGATGTCATCGATTTAATTTATTTTGTTTTGTTTAAGATCAAGTTTGGAAATGTGTAGTTAGTAATCTTCAAGAAGGTTTCTATTTCTGATTATGTGTAGTTTTTCCATAACATCAGGTATCGCCATTTTCGCTGCAGCTGGCAATTCATTTTCATTATCTAACCAAAATAATGCAAAGGAAGCGGAAAATCACAAAATATTAAAACGAAATACAGCAAAAATATGCTGCAAGATACTGACAACAACGAAAGAAAAATAATCAATCCAAGACACCAACTATTAACAAAGAAGAAAAGAACAAAGATAAAATCCATTGGACACATCCAGTCGTTTTGTGTTTAGAGTATGTATGCCATTGGACAAATCCAGTTGTTTTGTGTTTAGTGTCTGTATGCCAGTGGACAAACCCAGTTGTCTTGTGTCAAATGTCTGTATGCCATTGGACAAATCCAGTTGTCTTGTGTTAAATGTCTGTATGACACTGGACAAATCCAATTGTCTTGTGTTAAATGTCTGTATGCCATTGGACAAATCCAGTTGTCTTGTGTCAAATGTCTGTATGCCATTGGACAAATCCAGTTGTCTTGTGTTAAATGTCTGTATGACACTGGACAAATCCAATTGTCTTGTGTTAAATGTCTGTATGCCATTGGACAAATCCAGTTGTCTTGTGTTTAGTGTCTGTATGCCAGTGGACAAAACTAGTTGTTTTGTGTTTAGTGTTTATGCCATGGACAAACCCAGTAATAACGTTTTGAGTCTCCCTTATCTGACGTGGACCAAACTAATCCATGTACAGAAACCATGTTGTTTATACAGTCAGAGGATGGAACGCATGTTCATGAAGTCAGGTCTTTTTTTTTATATTAACACCAATCTGTCGACCATCAACACGTCGGCATCATGGAGAATATAAAGGCCACATGGCTAACGGAATGCTTAAGGGTCCTTGTGACCAGGTATTTCCTATGGATGTAGTACTGCAACACAGCATAAGAAAATTAAGTTTCATAGTAATAATGATACAAATGACAACAAAGTAATCGTCGTTGTACAGTGCAGTGGAAGGTTGTGAACTCGGATCCCATTAATCATTGTGGGATTTTACAGTCCCAATATGCTTGAGTGTGACAGAGGAGGACACATACACATGACACATGATGACACTTACCGAATGATGGAGAGGAAGAATCACAGACAATATATTTACTACCATAACGACGATGTTAAATCAGAAATGTACATATTCAAAAGTAAGAAGCAAAATCATCTCTGTCTCTCTCTCTCTCTTTCTCTCTCACTCTCTCTGCCTAGTTCAAGTTCATATTGCTTATAGTCCTGCCGATTCAGGACTAACAACACGTCAACAGTGTCTCTGCCTGCATGCCTGCCTGTCTCTCTGTCTGTCTCTTTCCCACACACATGCACACACACACACACACACATGCACACACACACACACATACACACGTGCGCATACACAATATACACACAACACACATAATAAGACAACGTGTACAAAATGGCAGGTGAATGCGACAAGAACAAGAACTATTCAATTTTGCTTTCAGTCTCCCATTCTTTAAAGGGAGGTTGTTTTCTGTTCACCTACGGCGTGTGTGTATGTGTGTGTGTGTGTGTGTGTGTGACAAAAAAGGTGTGGACTGTTGATTAGTTGCTAAAACAGAACTTTAAAAACAAGCAAACTCCAAGGTCAAAGATGATGGGAAAAAAATCATAACATCAGGGCGTTTTCGGAAAGGTATACGATCAACATCTTCACGTCTTCACAGGAACTATCCAAAATATCTTAAATCTGTTTGTACTGTCCTGACAGTCTACCATTGTCCTCAATGCCTGTCAAGATTTTTTTGTTTTCTTTTGTTTTCGTCTTTTTATAGGAAGCTTTCTTCAAAGTCTTAGTGACCTTCACAAGGTTAAATTCTAGATTTTCTGTGATAATTAACGAATGAAATAAGATTCATAGAATGGCTTGACCATCTTGTTTCATTTTCCCCAATTATGTTTTCTCGACTGCGTGTTGTTTGGGCCACACGGGGCAGGCGCTATGTTGCTGTGCAGTTTGCATAATCCGTGCTCATGTGTATGTTCATGCTGAGAAGTTTCCTGTTTCCATCAGCTACTGTACACTGACATGACTTGCACGCAGGATCTTAACACACATTTTTGGGGTGTTCTACGTGCATGTATATGTACACCACAGGGGTTCAGACAAGCCAGCCTTGATATATACTGATCTAGTGGAAAAATTGACTCTTTGTATACTCATCATCATGATCATCAGGTGCCCTGCCGCATGGCGTTGGCGATCATGGACTTCCATCTCTATCTCTTGTTGCCCCAAGCATCTCCTCCACCCTCCTCGTCTTCAGCCACTCCGCAAGTCCGTCTAGCATTTTCTCCCTGGGTCTACCTGGTGCTCTCTTTCCCTCCAGCTTTCCCGTTGTGACCAGGTGCTCCAAATCCACCTTCCTCATAAAATGGCCTATAAATGTTGCCTGTCTTTTCCTAATCTTCCTTATGAGTGATCTACTTGTGTCAAGACTGTCTCGTTTGTTTTCTTTGCTGTCCATGGAACTCTCAACATTCTTCTTAGAAACCACATCTTGGCTGCCTCAATCTTGTTCTGGCTTTGCTTGTTGACTGTCCACGCCTCACATACGTACAACAGTTTTGGTTGTATGTAACATTCAAGAACTCTCTTCCGGATGTTAATTGATGGGCATTTGTTGGTAAGAATGCTTGCCATCTTCTTGAATGCTGTTTTGGCTTGGCCGATTCTGCCGGCTATTTCCGATGTGCATCTGCCGTCTGATGAAATGACCGTTCCCAGGTATTTAAACTTATTAACCTGTGTCAAGGTTGTGCCATTTGCTGTTATTTTGCATGAGGGGATTTCATGTTTTTTACTGATCACCATGACTTCAGTCTTCCTGCTGTTTAGTTCCAACCCCTTACCTTTGCTTTCTATTTCTAGTATGTTCACAAGGTTTTGTAGGTCTCTTTCATTTTGTGCAATAAGCACGGTGTCATCTGCGTATCGAATGTTGTTTATCATTTTCCCTCCAACCTTTAATCCAGGGTCTTCTTCTAGGTTTCTCATGATGTTTTCGCTGTAAAGTGAAAACAGATCTGGTGACAAAACACAACCCTGTCTGACTCCTCTTTCGATGTTTTGGAAAGAGCTTATATTGTTTTCTATTCTCATTGCAGCTGTTTGTTCCCAGTACATATTTCTGATTATTCGTAGATCTTTTCCATCGACATTGAGTCTCTCCAGTTGGTTGATCAATTTTTCATGTCTTACCCGATCGAAAGCCTTGGTATAGTCAACAAAGCATAAATACAAATCCTTATTCATCTCAACTGACGTCTCTATGATAGTTCTTAGGATGTATATGGCATTAATAGTTCCTTTCCCTTTCACAAATCTACACTGTTCTTCTGCTATTTCTCTGTTGATTCTATTCCTTGTCCTCATCATGATTATTCTTAACAGGATTTTTGTTACATGGCTCATCAAACTGATTGTGCGTTGGAGTTCGCATCCTATATAGCCCCTGTCTTCTTTGGAAGTGCTATGAAAATTGATTTTGACATATCTTTGGGGATTTTTCCAGTGTCGTAAATTTCATTTAGGAGGACTGTTATGCCAAATTCCTCCAGGGCTTCAATCATCTCTGTAGTAATATTGTCTGGTCCTGGGGCTTTTCCTGGTTTCAAGTTTTTCAGTGCTGCTCTAACTTCATCTTTCATTATGGGTGGTCCTTCAAAGTTCTTTTTTATAATGTGTTCTTCGTTTCTATCATCCTCAAAAAGGTTTTTAATGTACTCTCCCCATCTGTCCAATATCTTTCGATTTTAAGCAACCAGTTGATGTGCATGTACTTTTCCTGTGGACAATTTCTTCAATTCGTCTGTACATACCCTGAGGATCCATTTTCTGTGTCGGTCTTCTATTTCTTTGCATTTTGTGTTCAGCCAAGCTTCCTTAGCTTCATTGCACCTATTCTTGATTTCTTTGTTTATCTTCCTGTATATCTCCTCGTTTCTCTTTGCCCTGCTCCTTTCCTCCATCAAGCCCAAAATTTCATTAGTCATCCAGCTCTTTTTTGTTTTTCTATCTGCCTTAGGGATTTCTTCACAAGCTTCATTTATCGAATTTCTCAACTTTGTCCATTGTTCCTCACTGTCACCAACGTCTTCCAGAGCACTGAATTTGTTTTGAACATGTACATTAAATTTTTTACGTATCACTTCATCTGTCTTTAAGAGTCCAAGCTTTAGTTTGATGTTGCTTTTGGTCTGTTTCCTTTTCCTTAATTTCAGCCTAAACCTTCCTACTACAGGATTGTGGTCACTGTTGCAGTCTGCGCCTGGTAGTGTTTTTGCTGACAGTAAAAAATTTCTAAATCTTTTGTTGATTAGGATACTACGTGCTACCAAAGCAGAATCAAACTCAGACCTACTGATTAGAAATTCCAGATCTTGTCCACTTGAATACTGTGCAAATTCAGACAAACATTATTTACGAGGGTAAGAACTATGCAGTGCATAATCATACAGATTTACATTCAGCCCTCGTCAATCAAAGTTCTATCCGTTTGAATATTGTGCTTGTCCAGACAAATGATATTTACGAGGCTATGAAATGTGCAGTTCGTGGTTATACAGTTTTACCTTGAGGCCTCGCCAATCTATGTAACAAAGTCTTATTCGCCTGAATATTGTGCACGTTCAGACAAATGTTATTTATGAGGGTATGAAATATGCAGTACATACAATCATATAGTTTCACATCGAACCATCGCCAATCCGTAGCATCAGTATTGTAAATCAATGAAGCTGCCTGATGTCAGTAACAATTATAGAGCGAAGAAATAGATACAAAATGGATACAATAAAATTTAAGAAAAAGGCGAGAGAAAGGACATCAATCCTGAAAAACCAGAAACCTATAAAAATGTGACGAGAACGCTTATTTAATTATCGAAACAAGACAGGCGTAAATATTTTGATCAGCCGGCCTTTATCAAACTAACACAAAAATAATGAAGACACAAACTCACCAGTTTTAAGGCATAAGCAACACGTCAACTATTTCTCTGTTGTTTTGTTGCGCGCTGACTTCCGCACTCTTTGCATCGACTGCAAAAACTGAACCCTTTGACTCCTTCAGACGTCCTATGGCCCTCTGGGTGACAAGCTGATGTGTCACTCCTACTGGTGAGATGAGGGAGCGAAGGGAAAGTGGACGCAGGCACGGAGGGGGTGGGTGAGGGGTGAGTCAAAAACTGTTGAGTCTTTATGTTCAGTTTGGGTAAGTATGTAAGTGAATTAAATCATTGTGTGTGTGTGTATATGTGTGTGTGTGTGTGCGTGCGTCTGTGTGTGTACGTCTGTCTGTATGTTTGTTTACGCGCGTGTTCGCAAATTAAAACAGGACGATCAAGCCATACTAACAATCTCCCGTTTAGCGCAAACAGTACAACAGAGAGTCCAGGTTTTGTCACTGTTAAGGTCACCCTGACTTTAAAGAAACGTCAGATGAAAGAAGACTTGACGTGGATTGAATACAACAGCAGAATGCTATGACAATGAAAATAGATAATATGTATTGTCGGTAAGTTCCTGAGAAAGTGCTTTATACACATCTTCCTCAAAACGGGGACCGCTTTTGCCATGTGAGTGAAATTATTATAATTATTGTTCGTGTTCGTGGATCAAGATAAGGCCTTCGACAGAGTAAATAGAAACAAGTTGTGGAAAACGTTAGAAGAATATGACGTTAGGGGGCAACTTCTAGACAATATAAGAGCCATCTATACCAACAGCATGAGTGCAGTGCGCACCCAAGATGGACTCACGGAATGGTTTGAGGTGACGTCGGGAGTGAAGCAGGGGTGTGTTCTATCACCACTGCTGTTCATTGTATATATGGACAAAATCACGAAGGAAGCAAATCCCAACCCTGAAGATCTGAACGAGATGCTGTTTGCAGATGATCAAAGCCTTGCACATGAAAAAGAAGGGGAACTCCAGGAGCACACGAACAACCTGAACACACAATGTGAGAACTTCGGCATGAAAATCAGTATCAGCAAAACCGAGACACTGAAAGTCAGTAGAACACCTGGCCGCCTCAACATCAACATCGAGGGGACAGCACTGAAACAAGTCAGCGAGTTCAAGTATCTTGGAAGTATCTTCACAGAAGATGGACGTCTCAACAGAGAGATCGAGACAAGAGTTCAAAAGGCCAACAGCGTCAGCTACCAGCTTGCCCCACTCCTAAGACACCCCAACATCCCCATCGAGACCAAAGCCAAACTCATCGAGTCCATATTTAGACCAACCTTGACCTACCAGTGTCAGACATGGACCCTTACCAAAAGTCTTGAAAGAAAGATCACCACCTGCGAGATGAGATGTCTAAGGAGAGCAGTCAACAAAACCAGACATGATAAGATCAAGAACATCAAGATCAGAGAAATGATTGGAACAACACCAATTCTCCACTACATCCAACAGCAGAGAACCAGGTGGTTCGGGCACCTGACACGCATGGCACCTCACCAGCTTGCCAGTAAAGCTTACAACACAAAGGTGTCAGGGTACAAGGCAAGGGGTAGACCGAGGAAGACCTGGATCGAGGGTGTGAAAGAAACACTGAAGACCCACAACATCCCACTCAACCAGGCCTTCAAACTTGCCGCAGACAGAAAGCTCTTTCTCCCCTCGACGCCCAAGATGGTATAAGAGGACGGATAAAGTAAAGTAAAGTAAGTAAGTTATTAATAGCATTATCATCAGCAGCATGATTATTCTTACATTATTATTGTTGTTATCATCATCACCATTACTATCATCATCATCACTATTTCTATCATGATCATTACTACTACTCATTATTATTATCCTTACTGTTCATTATCATTACTATCATTGGTATTTCTATCATTGTCATTACTATTTATTATTGTCATCATAGTTTTCGTTCCAGTTACCATCATTGTTTTTATAATCAAAATTACCATAACTACACTTGTTATATTATTATCAATAGTATAATTATCATTCTTATTAATATTATTACCATCGTCATTATCATTGTTATCGTCATCATTAATGTCATCTTTTATATCTTAGAAATTGTTTTGTCCCGTGTTATTCTGACCTTGGTGCTATGACCATCAAACTTACACATTAGCGATTGCTGAACGGGTCGGCTATATCTTTGATCTACATTTGGTAAACAGCCATCCAGAAGACAGCTTGCATGTTAACAGGCTGTTATCACCGATAGATACACACACTGACACACATACACACACACATATATATATATTTATATATATATGTATATACATACACACTCTATTTCTCTCGTTCTTTCTCTCTCACTCTCTCCCTCACTCACACACACACACACACACACATGCACGCACACGCACTCTCTCTCTCTCTCTCTCTCTCTCACACACACACACGCACACGCATTCTCTCTCTCTCTCACACACACACACACATACCCCTTCTATCGATAGGAAACAATCTCTTTTTTTGACAAAGAACTTAACAAAGACCAGTATATCTGCATCTTGAGCAGAGCTTGGGAACCTCGGCGTGTGTGGCGTTGAAAGTCTGTATCGAGTTATACCCCACCCTCTCCCCTCCAGTCACTGTGACAGACGACTAATTCACTGACACAGATGTTGCGTGCGCCTCAATGCACTATTGTTTGTGAAAATAAAGGGAGCTCTTTGTGGATTAAAGCTACGGTCCTACTTTGATTTCAGTCTCATTAAAAACAACTCAAGTCAAACCTAGTCAGATCAGGCCAGGTCAACCAATAAAAATCTAAATAATGGTTATCATTCAAACACATTGAACATATCTCTATACAGCTCTGTATATATATATATATATTATTATATATATATGTATACATATATATATGTACATATACACACATATGGATATCTCTCTTTTTGTGTATGTGTATGTGTATGTGCACACATACATGTATACATATATATATATATATATATATATATATATATATATATATATATATATATATATGTGTGTGTGTGTGTGTGTGTGTGTACGCGCGAGCGTGTGTGTGTATACATGTATATATGATATAAGCATATATATATATATATATATACATATGCTTATATCATATATACATATATAGATACTTACATACATACATGCACACACATACATGTATATATATATATAATATATATATATATATATATATATATATATATCATCATCATCATTATCATCGATATCTACATCTATATTCACACACCAGATTGTATAAATACACATTCATGCGTTAGTTACCAATACACATATATGCATAAATGTTAGCATACAAACATACATAAAATACATGCTTACATACAAATATCCATCCATTCATGGATACATACATACATACACACATACATAATACATACACATATAATCATATTAATACATACATGATGACGATCTCTCCCATCGATACCAGGAATGACTAGGTAGACTGTTCCTTTCATCGTCTGGCCTAGGTCTTCATGTTGGATACATGATCCATTCTGACTGCACATGTTCCTCCATTGACCTGTTTGCAAAGATAGTTTGTTGCCGTTCTGACAAGTAGGACTTAAACCACGAAGGAGCAGTTCCAGAATACCTGAAGTTGAAGACGGGACAGAAACACAGTGCGGTCTGTTCTGTCAAATGCAGCTGACATATCCAAGGAACGGGTGAACAGATATTTGTTTTCGCTAACAGAGACTGAAGAAGAAGAACCCTTTCTGTTGTTTTGGACAGAAAGCGTAGACTGGACACAAAATAGCTTGTCAGTTTTTCTAGATCTGACTGGTTCTTCTTACACAGCCTCGGGCTCAAGATCTGATGTCTTAAGTTCAATCCCATGTTGTCAACAGTCATTGCCGGACACGCACTGAGCCTATAATGATCCTCTTGACAAACGCTTTCTCTACTTTGACAGTGTCTATCAAAATGATTCTAAACTTGTCTATATACTTTTTGTGGTCATACTTTTTCAGTAACAACGTCAAGGCAGACTCGCAATGAAGCCTGTTGTCTCTGGCATTAAACTCGTTGCTTAAATTGAGCTATGAAAGGTTAACGTGTTGGTGTCTCAGCCAATAAATGCTCGCAAAGCTTGAGGAGAAAGAACAGGCCTCCCCTGACTGCAAAAGCTAAAAGTCTTATCTGTATGCTTATTTTTGGATCCGTACACTTCTTTGCTCAATCAATTTTTGACTTGAAATCTCGTTAACCTTTATGCAAATCCCTTCTAAATCCTTGACATGTGCGCGCATTGTTTTGTTTGCCGATCGATTTAGAGAATATGTTGCAACCACCAACGATCATATTGAAAGTGCGGCCAATCTTTAGTGTAGGAGACTGCGAAACAATCTCTGCAATACATGCTCATATGCAGTGCTTCGGTCAATTCGTTGATACTCAGGTACATTCTGCCAAACAGACTGTACTATGCTGAATGGGTTATGCGCCAGATTGCCTAGACGGAGCCAATAATATTTTGTCTAAACAAACAAGAACCGTTGGACGATCACAAGGCAATGATATATGTATAGCTGAAATGTCTACCTATCTTGACCATCTGCTAAGTTGTTATAACACCAATACTGGCAATTCGAGCTACTACCCAGAGTTGTTTCCCTTCTTTTGAAGGCACCCCGTTCAAAAAGATTGACAGTGTTGCTGACTGCTCTTACATGTACCGTTTACTCTCATTTGCAAAGAAAAGGTTTGCTCAACTGTGCATCACTGTGAAACAGACGGTGACCAACATCAAGCTATCAATTGATGACGTTCACCCCATAAGGAATATGACTCCTCAAAAAAGCATGCAGCTGGTTAATGATGAAGACATTACCGACCTGGCTGAAGGCAAACACATGGCAAAAGTAAAGACTCATTTACATTCGCCATTATTCAATACAACAGTCAGTCATCTCACCAGACGGCAGATGCACATCGAAAATAGCCAGCAGAATCGGCCTAGCCAAACCAGCATTCAAGAAGATGAAAAGCGTTCTTACCAACAAATGCCTATCAACGTCAGGAAGAGAGTTATTTAATGTTACACTGCTGTGAGGCGTGGACAGTCAACAAACAAAGCCAGAACAAGATTGAGGCAGCCGAGATGTGGTTTCTAAGAAGGATGTTGAGAGTTCCATGGACAGCAAA
The DNA here is from genome assembly GCA_030674185.1 of Monoplex corrugatus. Classification (NCBI taxonomy): domain Eukaryota; kingdom Metazoa; phylum Mollusca; class Gastropoda; order Littorinimorpha; family Ranellidae; genus Monoplex; species Monoplex corrugatus. The sequence goes on from CM060315.1 coordinate 83,720,752, forward strand.
GAAAACAAACGAGACAGTCTCGATGGAGGCAGACACAAGAAGATCATTGATAAGGAAGATTAGGAAAAGACAGGCAACATTTACATGTCATTTTATGAGGAAAGGGGAACTAGAGCACCTGGTCACAACAGGAAAGCTACAAGGTAAGAGAGCACCAGGTAGACCCAGGGAGAAAATATTGGACGGACTTGCAGGGTGGCTGAGGACAGAGAGGGTGGAAGATGTACTTGCGGCAACAAGAGATAGACGTCACAGCCCTGTTCACCAGTGTCCCTGTGAAAGACAGCATTGACATCATCAGGGGGAGATTACAGGACGACAACAGCCTTCAGCAGCGTACCAACCTGCCAGTGGAACACATCTGTGAACTGCTATCCTGCTGCCTCAACACCACCTACTTCACCTTTGAAGGACAGTTCTACCAACAGACCGAGGGTGCAGCCATGGGGTCCCCTGCGAGTCCCATTGTCACCAACCTCTCTATGGAAAACTTCGAGGAGAAAGCTTTGGCGTCGTTCCACACTCCTCCACGCTACTGGGGCAGCTACATGGACGACACTATGACTGTGCTGAAAAGATCGGTGGTCGAAGACTTCACGAACCATCTCAACAACCAACACTCTGCCATCAAGTTCACCTTCGAGGTAGAAGAGAACGGCAGCATCGCGACGTTGGATACCCGCATCACCCGGACGGAGACAGGCCTCGCCTTCTCCGTCTACAGAAAGCCGACCCACACGGACCAGTACTTACAATTCGACAGTCACCAGCCACTGGAACACAAGCTTGGAGTAATCCGCACCCTCACCCACCGAACGAAGACCATCTGCTCTACCGACACCACTAGGGAAGAAGAGGTGCAGCACATCAAGAAAGTACTCAGTATGTCGGGATACCAGAAGTGGGCCTGTGATTCCCGGGGGGCAAGAAAACCATACCCCACCCCTCCACTGAACGGCAAACCCCTTCGAGAGGGCACGTCTCCATGCCATACGTCAGCGGCGTCACTGAGGCTCTCAGCAGGAAGATCAGGAAGTTGGGAGTCAGTGTCCACGCCAAGCCCTCCAACACCATCAGGAGCCAGTTAGTCCACCCCAAAGACAAAACAGACAAATTGGACACATCAGGGGTGATATACAAGATAGACTGCCAGGACTGTGACCAAAGTTACATTGGCGAAACTGAGCGCAACTTGCACAAAAGATTAAAAGAACTCAAACGTGAGTCCTCTCCAGTGGGAGAACATCTGACCCACACCCAACACCACTTTGCAAGTGCGCAAGTTCTCGACAAAGAAGCAAGATGGTTCCAGAGGGGAGTAAAGGAGGCAATCTACATCGCCGCAAGGAACCCCACCCTCAACCGTGACCGGGGCCGACACAACCTGCCATCGGTGTACTCCTCCCTCATTCAGTCGCGCTGTCGTGAGTTCGCTCACGGCGGTGTGCACTGTCGCCAGATCTCTACCAGCAGTTGCGCTGAAGAAGTCGGCCGGATCGCCGATGATAGCTACGCAAGTGAGTAGCCATTTTACTGAGAGATGAGTTTAGTCTAGTAGTCATTAAGAGATAGATGCATATGGAGGCCAAAATAAGTGCGACTTCCTGCTCCTACATATGGAGGGCCATCATCGCCAACACCATGGCACATGATGATGATGCCTTGATGATTGAACCTACTAAGGACTCTCAGTTTGAAACCAACATTGTTGTCAACACAGAAACACTCACCAGGGCGTGCTAGTAACATACATCTCTACTGGAGTGAGACTAGACACCAAACGTAGCTCCGAAAATAGAGTTAAAAGGTTTTATAGATCGATCATTAAACAAGACAAGCCTTTAAGACGCCAGGTCGATGCATACACGAGATAACGGGTAGTTCAAACGACACAGCCACTTTATTGCTGGATCATAGACCACAGTTTGGTGATAATGATGATGATGATAATGAGAGAGAGAGAGAGAGAGAGAGAGGGGGGGGGGGGGTTGATATAAAAGACCCCAACGGAGCTAATAGAGAACTGTTTCTTATTTCTTGCTCCAAGAAAAGCCGGATGCATCCACGATGAACAAGAATGTCATCAAGTGGATGGCTGTTTTGCTCACTGAAGAGCCATTGACACAGCACTACATGGCCAAGGAATCGTTTTAATAATAATAATTGTACAGAAACGACGTATACGTTGCCTGAAACAGCTCATCATTGCCATTCACTACCACTGATTAATATAATTGCTACTACAGCAGAATCGATGAAGATGGTAATTTGAGTGATGAGAACAACCTCGCTAAATGGGTAGAAACTCATCCATACTCTTTAGGTCTCATTGTCACTACATCCATCTATAACAAGATATTGACTATCAAGCAGATTTGCCAGTAGAATTGCCCTGGAATGCACGTCCAATCCCTCCTGCATACCTAAGGGACTCTATTGAAGAGTGCATGAAGCTCCGCCTGCCCAAGAGATTCTATGATCCAATAACAAGAACAAAAGGCATACTCCAAGAACGCATCAATCCGCGTTGCAGAGACTGGGTTGTCACTATATCTGCAGAAGAAAAGGAAGAGGCAATACACTACATGGGTATCGAGTATGACACAAGTGATCCTACAGGCGGCCCTAGTGTTTATAACACAAAGAAAGATACAAAGACTTTACAAAAAGCTCGCACAAAAGCAATAGGATGAATTTTGTGGGGTAAACTGCAATGAAAACTGCCTGAAACCTTACAGCCTTCTCTTGGAAAGGCTTGGATCAACACAGTTGAGTACAATATACTTCACAGATGCGTCACCGAGGGAGTTGCTCAAATTGCCTGAAAACCCCTGCAGGTGACTGTCTCACGGGCCTGGTTTACCCAGGAGATTTAAAGATAGTAAGCAAAGTGTATAGCTCCGTCGCTGTGGAATGGAACTCAGCATCATCATCAGCATTCCCATAATTTTATATTATCCTAGCACTGTAAGTCCAAGACTACCGTTAGTCATTAAAGCAGCGTTAGAAAAAAAAAGGAAGGAAGAATTGTTACATAATGCAGCATTTCAGTCTTTGTTGTTGTTGTTATTGTTTTGGTTGTTCAGTTGTGGCGCATTGTGCATGTTAGTTGTTATACTGTAATGTACTGTGTGCTGTTTTCAGTTCTGTTCTGATGATTTGTGTATGATCCGATTCTGTAGTACGTTGTTATAAACATCTCAGTTACTTTGTGATAAATTAGGCATTCTGAGAAAAATGGAAGGTTTGAATATAGTTGCACCGTTTCTGCTGCTGATGTTCTTGTTGCTGCTGCTGTTGGTGGTAGTACTGCTGTTGGTGGTTCTGGTGGTGGTGGTAATAGTGGTAGTGTGTGTGTGTGTGTGAAAGAAAGAGTGTGTGTAGGCCTATGTGTGTGTACATGCGAGTTGTATTTGTATGCGTGCGTGCGCGTGCGTGTGTGTGTATGTGTGTGTTGTGCACACGTGCGTGCGAGTATATGTGCGTGTGTTTGCGCGCGCAGCGCACGAAAGCAGAGTAGCCAATTGGCGGGGCACATTTTAGTGTGGCAGTGTATTGAAGACCACCATCAATATAGATGGCTCGGTCTGCAAATATTGTTCTGGCAATGCCATGTGGTGCCAGCAGCCAATGAAGCTCGATCAATACACCATCATCATCCATCACAGCAAGTGGAAAAGACCGCCTCTTTCCCCGATGGCACGTTGATACTACAATTGCTTCATTCATCTTTGCTGGCTGTTACCCGACTTATTGATTTGATTGGGTGTAAAACCACTAGCTTGGTGACAATTGTCAACGTTATGGTTATGCCATGTAAACAATCTACCTTTTCAACATCATGTAAACAATCTACCTTTTCAACATCATGTGAACAATCTACATTTTCAACATCATGTAAACAATCTACCTTTTTTTAACATCATGTAAACAATCTACCTTTTCAACATCATGTAAACAATCTACATGTACCTTTTCAACATCATGTAAACAATCTGCCTTTTCAACATCATGTAAACAATCTACGTTTCAACATTATGTAAACAATTGTGTAAACAATCTACCTTTTTTAACATCATGTAAACAATCTACCTTTTCGACATCATGTAAACAATCTGCCTTTTCAACATCATGTAAACAATCTTCCTTTTCAACATCATGTAAACAATCTTCCTTTTCAACATCATGTAAACAATCTACCTTTTCAACATCATGTAAACAATCTACCTTTTCAACATCATGTAAACAATCTGCCTTTTCAACATCATGTAAACAATCTTCCTTTTCAACATCATGTAAACAGCCTACCTTTTCAACATCATAGTTATGCCATGTAAACAATCTACGTTTCCAACATCGTAGTTTATGACATATAAACAATCTACCTTCTACGCAAGTATAGACCCATTTATTGTGACTTATGTCCAATATCATGGTTATGCCATCAGAGACAAACTATTTTTTATCAAGGAAAATCATTGTTATGGTAATTTATCACTAATATTAAGGTAATACAAATAACACAACCTATCTTTCTTTCACAGACAGACAGACAGACACGCATACAGACGCAGACACACGTAAAGTTACGCTGCTATGTTTTCAAGTACTCGGCATAGCCAGAAAATGGAAAAATCTCGTTCACTCTGAGAAAGTCATGTCCTCTTGGCGAGCACAACGTACGAAGACAAATAGAATGTCCGGATAACATATGGAAGGATTACCAGCCAGAATGGTGATGTCCGGATAACATATGGAAGGATTACCAGCCAGAATGGTGACTCTTACAGTGGTATTTTATTTTTCTTGTTTGATTAACCGTTCCGGTAAATGGCCCTCCATATGTTTTCCTACCATCCGAGAAAATCCAGCCAAAAGAATTACCTACCTTATTAGATGTGCAGTCTTGTCTTTCCATTCATTACATCAGAAATAGATGTTATGTATCCATTTTTGAACAATTTGAAGAAAAAATATCGCCGGCATATCTCTGTGATTGGATGTGTACGTGCGTGTGCGCGTGCGTGTATGCAAATGTGTGTGTGTGTGTGTGCATGTGTTTGTGTGTACGTGCGTGTGTATGTGCGTGTGTGCGTATGTGTGTGATTGTGCATGAGAGATAAAGAGCATTCCAAACGAACAAAAAGAGTTTATCAACTCTCACTGTAACACAGATGTTGAACGAAAAGAGAACATTAATTTTATTCGTTTAACAACAAAAAACGTCACAACTCAAAATATTCTCGGTAAAAAAAAAACGTAGCTCGGCTTCAAGCCACAACATAAATCAAACTGTCTTTGTCATTGATTTATACTAAAGTTCCAAAATCTACCTTACGTCGAAGACTACAGTAAGAAATACCTGATACCATGTTCTTTTCAGAAAGAATGTAAACGAATTATAATAACTAAACCAAACACAAGACAAAGGGAGGATCAAACCAAACACATACAAATGGACAAAATAAGTTCAAATCTACGCATACGAACAAATAAATAACATAAAAAGGACTAGGCCTAATTCAATTACTCATTAATACAGGAAAAAAACAAACACTATAGCAAACATGAATATCAACACAAAACAAAATTACAGTGCCCCATTTAACACTTCGTAATTGAGGCAACATGTTATGAACAGCCAGCAACATCTAACGAATCATGCATCGTGTGCCAATCGATTCATGTTTTGTCTCGCCCAACATCATTGGACCGTCATATAACTTCCGCTTCCTGTTCTGATGAAATCAAGATGGATGTCGTCATGTCGGAGTCGGGACTTCCAGTCGACCAGACGCTTGGTGAACTGCGAAAACATCTCAGCCTTGAAAACCTACGCAAACGAGAAAAAATGTATGATAGTTAGCACATGCGCGCCAACATGAATTTAGTATGCACACATGCACATACACGCATTCAGCTAACACGAAGGACAGAACATATCAACTGACGGACGGTCAAACACGCAAACTCTCACAAAAACAGAGCAGAAAGGAGAAACGGGAATTAGGCTACACATGTGAATTAGGCTACAATCTAACAACCAACCAACCTATCAATCAACCAGCACTTTAGCCAACCAATCAGCCGAGCAATCCATCAACTAACCAACCGACCGACAACCTACCAAATGTAACTATTAAATACTAACAAATGAAGAAATTAGTAAACAACTAAAAACTATTTAACTGCCCAGCTAAAAAAAACAACCAACCCACCCCAAAACCAACCAACCAACCAACCAATCAACAACCAACCAACCAAAAGCTTAACCAATTTACCGACTAGTTAACCAAGTTACCATCCAACCAACCAAGAAATTGACTGACAAACCAACTCGTTTGCAGTTCGGGTTTGGAGTTTATTCAATAGGGATTCTTCACACTAAGACAAGTCCATATGCGCTCCACCCAAATCTGCCAGCAATTATCTGGCAGACTGTCTGAGCCTGCACAAAACTCTATGCACTAGCAAAGTTTTGGAATGGGAAGGATGGGAGAGAGTGGCCTATGTAAACTAAGCTGGCACCACCAGAATGATGGAGACATTAAGATGGGCAGCAAACATGTCAGTTTCCAATGTTGCGGGCTGGGACTGAACTCGAGATATTGATCAGGTCTTGGGTCCAAGGCTTTATTAATTAAGAGAAACGACCAACCGACTGACAAACCTAGCAACTCACCATCAAAGTAATAACCAACTTATCATCAATTAACCAACTAACAAAAAACTGACGAAACAAGTCGCCGTGGTGTAGTGGTTAGAGCAACGGACGGCCGACTGGAAGGTTGTGGGTTCGAATCTCCATCAATCCTTTTTAAAATCATTTTGAGACTTTTCAGCTTCAACTGGCTTCTACCCAAGGTTCAGCGTGCTGTGGCATATTGGAAAGACTGGGACCACACAGTCAAATCTCATCCACTTCACGTGTGCATCATTGAAGGCGTTGCTCAACTTGTCTGATCAACACTGCAGGTGTCGGTATTTCTCAAACCAAGATATATTATTATAGTCAACATAGAATACAGTTTTGTCACGCAGTCTCAGTCCTAGAACTCTATAGCATCAAGATTACCATCCTCATCGCCTTCATCATCAGCAGCATCATTACCATTGTAAAAACTACGCTAGCTTTGTGGCCATTAGGGTGACGTATAAAATGGGGGTGGGGTGGGTGGGGCGGTGAGCACAAAAGAAATTGCCCTAAGTGAAATTATCCTTAAAAACAAACACAAATAAACAAACAAAGACTGACCAAGTAATCAACTAACCGAAAAGAAGTGGCCCAGTGGTTACTACATGCCCACCCAGGACACCAGAATTCCCAGGTTGATTTCCCGGTTAGACATGGATCCCCCCACCTCCCTTCCACCCTTCTCTACGGCCCTTGGGTCGCATCTCCGTGCAAGTCTTCTGCATGAAACGATAAACCAAAATGCTGTGTGCAGCACATGCTCAGCGCGCTTAAAAAAAGAAAACAAATGTGTTGTCCCATGCTAAATATTAGTACAAAAATCTGCTGGCATGAGTAAAAACTAAAGATGCGCACACAGTAAAGGCAAAAGTGGACCGGAACTCGAACATAAATCCACCTTGATAGAAATAAGCAAATATCTAAATGCTTGTAAAAGCGAATGGTTGCTAGGGACCAGCTACAAAGTCAGTAAAAATGTAGACTCGCATAGCCCCAACACAGAGAAAGGAGGGTCGTCTACCTTAAAAAGCAAAGGTCAGAACAAACTCACTGAACATACCTCTGTCGTAATGTTGTTGTTGTCAGTCAGGTTTGTAGGCGACGGCGACTTGAAGACTGTATCCAGGAGAGCAGACCGTGTGCCATGCCTGTCATACAGAAACAGTTCAGTAATATTCTGGTCCATATAGTTAACTACACTTCTCTCCACAATCGCTAGCCCATGCCCGCACGTACACACGCACGCAAACACACTCACGCTCTCTCTGTCTCTCACCCGCAGACACCTAAAAAACATTACACACACATACACAAACACACACACAAACACACACACAAGCAAAAACACACACTTGCACACGTACCTAGAAATATACATACATTATTCAGACACACACATATGCACAGACAAACATACACACACATTCTCGCTCTTTCATTCATTCATACACACACACACACACACACACACACACACACACACACTCGCCCGCTCTCTCTGTCTCTCTTTCACTCATTCAGACACACACACGCAAACACACACATACACTACCACATACAAAAAGGGACTGATCACTTACATATATACCAGTATTGCCGGCTCATGGTGGCGATTGAAACGCAGACAGTACATTCAGATCATCTGTGCCAGTATAACTCATTTAATGGCCAGGAGCAGCACATTTTTCTGCGTAGTGGCTCTTCTCCACCTTCATTATCCCATCAGAACGGCAGAAACAATACCACCACCTTTGTATGCCCCATTTGCAGACGACGTCTTTTGGATCAGCGTTGTTCTGGAATGATCCAGACTGTTGGTGTGGATCGGTTCTACAAACAGATCAGACGGTAGAACGATTACAGTTGATGGTCAGAACGTCTGTATGCGCGCTCAGTTTGTGGTAATCGCGTCTCCTGTCTTATCTAAGTTTACACTATTTACTGAAAACTATTATTGTAGAAAACAGCAACTTAAGCACGTTGATGAATACATAAGTGAATTACAACAGCAACGGAAACAATAACAAAGACAGCAGCAACGATCGTTGTCGTCGTCGTTATCATCATCATCATCAAGTTCCTTCTCTTCCTCCTCTCTTCTTCTTCTTCACCATCACCACCACCACCACCACCACCATCATCATCAAAAGCACTGCCATCATCATGTGTGTGTTCTATATGTTAGGCTACATGATTTAAAAACAACAACGTTAGGACCCACAAATACACAGCTCAAAGAAAGACAAATCCCCATGGTTTTCCCGGCACTGGCTTTGAACTGAATGATCTTGGGGCTGGTAGTGTGCTTGAAGACAATGACAATAACGATGACGGTCAGGTTTTATTTTCCAACGGTACAACTTGTCGGCTAAAAGCTATTTTTCAAACTTGCCCTAGGCAAACCACACACACACACATATAGATATATACACACACACGCACATACACACGCACGCACATACGCACGCACGCATACACACACACACACACGCACTCACATCCACACACACACATGTCCGCGTACACACACGCTATATACATACATATATTTATATATATATATATATTATATTATATATATATATATATATATATATATATATATATGTATGTGTGTGTGTGTGTGTGTGTGTGTGTGTGTGTGTGTGTGTGTGTGTGTGTGTGTGTGTGTGTGTGTGTGTGTGTGTGTGTTGTGTATTTTATGAGTTTCTACCATGGGTGGGACGGCATTATAAACGTATCAGTCTGACTGAGGTGAAGGTGTACTTGCCACCTTTCTCCATTTACTTACACACCATTTTCACGCACGCGTTAACATTGAGTTCGCGACCCACGCCATCGGATTAAAGGCAGACCGGGTGCTTTAACTCTTAGTCATCTTGGCCACCGAGGTCACATCGGAAGGCAAGTACAAGTGATGATATATGCATATATGCAATGAATTACTCCGAGACTAAACCCGTCAATGGGTTCCTCCATGCCTAAATCCATCATGCCTAAATCCGCTGGTTGGATCCTCCATGCTTAATCCATCGGAAGGTACCTCTATGTGTAAACCCATCAGTAGGTTCCTCCATGCCCACATTTGCCAGTAGGTTCCTCCATGCCTACATTTGCCGGTAGGTTCCTCCATGTCCAAATCCGCCAGTAGGTTACTCCATGCCTAAATCCGTCAGTAGGTCCCTCCATGTCTAAATCTACCTGTAGGTTCCTCCATTCCTAAACCCGCCAATAGGTTCCTCCATGCCTACCATGCCTAAATCTGCCAGTAGGTTACTCCATGCCTAAACCCGCAGTAGGTTCCTCCTTGCCTAAATCTGCCATATAATACTCCATGTGTAAATCAGTCAGTACGTTACTCCATGCCTAAACCTATCAAATAGGTTACTCCATGCCTAAACCCCCCAGCAGGTTACTCAATGCCTAAACCCGTAAATAGGTTATTCCATGCCTAAACCCGCCAGTAGGTTACTCCATGCCTACATCCGCCAGTAGGCTCCGCAATGCCTAAACTCGCCAGTAGGTTACTCCATGCCTAAATCCGTCAGTAGGTCCCTCCATGTCTAAATCTACCTGTAGGTTCCTCCATTCCTAAACCCGCCAATAGGTTCCTCCATGCCTACCATGCCTAAATCTGCCAGTAGGTTACTCCATGCCTAAACCCGCCAGTAGGTTCCTCCTTGCCTAAATCTGCCAGTATAATACTCCATGTGTAAATCAGTCAGTACGTTACTCCATGCCTAAACCTATCAATAGGTTACTCCATGCCTAAACCCGCCAGCAGGTTACTCAATGCCTAAACCCGTAAATAGGTTATTCCATGCCTAAACCCGCCAGTAGGTTACTCCATGCCTACATCCGCCAGTAGGCTCCGCAATGCCTAAACTCGCCAGTAGGTTACTCCATGCCTAAATCTACCAATAGGATACTCCATGCCTAAATCTACCATTAGGTTACTCCTTGCCTAAATCCACCGGTAGGTTATTCTTCGCCTAAATCCTCCAGAAGGTTACTCCAAGCCTAAATCCGCCAGTAGGTTACTCTATGCCTATGTCTGCCAATAGGTTACTCCATGCCTAAATCCACCCGTAGGTTACTACAGACTTTGATCCGTCAGTAGGTAAGTTAAGTCCTGAGACTGTCAGTAAATTACTGCAGGCTTAAATTTGTCACTGATTCATCCCAAGCCCAAATCCGATGACAGGTTACTCCAGGCCTAAATCTTTCGTTAAGTTACTCAGTGTCTAAATCGGTCAGTAGCTTATTCCAAGCCTCTAATCCATAAGTTTCTATCGGCCTAAATCCGTCATTACGTAACTCTGCGTCTCGATCTTTCACAAGCTCTCTCCAGACCTAAATCTGTCAGTAAGTTAGTCCAGGCCTAATTCTGTCAGTAGTTTACTTTAAGCCTAAATCTGTTAGTAGGTCACTCTTGGCCTAAGCCCGTCAATAATTTACTCCAGGCTCAATACATAATCAAATACATATATGTATACACACACATATATATACATGTATATATATTATATATGTCTTGTCATATTGGCAGATGTGATGCGTCTAGTGTGTCGGCTTCAGCCTGCACCGCTGGCTAGCACTGCTGTGCGAAAAGAAGAGCAGAGGGCTAAGTCTCTTCCTGTCAGTACATAGCCTCTCCATTAGCAAGCCCTACGCTGTGCCTCCTCGTGGCGACAGGCGGTAACTGAGCACCTCACGGACTCAGGCTGAATCTCGTAGGACTCGGAGGAGGTCTGGCCCCCAGACGTGAGGCATGCAGGCCCACCGGCGTGTGGATACGCCCTGGTGTCCACGAACCAGACCCCCAAGCTATGGGTGAATAGCTCCACTGCCTTGTGGACATCTCGGGAAAGAGTAAGGCTAGCGGAGAGACCGTACACAAACCGATGGAAGGCAACGGGAAACCACCATCGTAATTTTTCCCAGGATATCATGGACAGAAACAAAAAGATCAAATACAACGACGTAAATAGGTGCTCCGTTGGAGCAGCTTCGTCCGGTAGGGCCCCTCATGCGGCACAGGTGATACCAGACCGTCAGCAAGTTACTGCGAACCCTAAACTCAGATTTAAAAACATCAAAGTTGCAACATGGAATATAAGAACATTGTTACAAAAGAAAATATTAGAAAATTAGAAAATATCAAGACAGAGATGGAAAGACTTAACATTGGTATTTTAGGACTAGGGGAAGTGAGATGGAAGGGGGCAGGCATGATAACATCAGGAGAATACACAATGATATACTCTGGTAGTAACTCACATGAAAGAGGAGTAGGCATCATGATGGACAAAGACAAATCAAAAGCAGTTATGGGATACTGGGCTGTGTCCGACAGAGTTTTGCTGGTCAAATTCGGAGGCAAACCAATTGATATCAACATCATTCAGGTGTATGCACCAACATCTGCAAGTTCTCAGGAAGACATCGACAACTTCTACGAAGTATCAGAGATGGTCAAAGTCCAATGTAAATCACAAGAAGTTACTGTAATAATGGGAGATTTTAATGCTAAAGTGGGACAGGATAGGGTGGAGGATATAGTTGGACCTCATGGCCTTGGTACGCAAAATGAAAGGGGTGAGAAACTTGTAGAATGGGCACAGATGAATGAGTTTATAGTAGGAAACACCTGGTTTGAGCAGCCTAATAGAAGAAAATGGACTTGGATGAGTCCAGGAGATAAAACCAAAAATCAGATTGACTACATCCTGATCAACAAAAGATTTAGAAATTCTTTACTGTCAGCAAAAACACTACCAGGCGCAGACTGCAACAGTGACCACAATACTGTAGTGGGAAGATTTAGACTGAAATTGAGGAAAAGGAAACAGACCAAAAACAACATCAAATTAAACCTTGGACTCTTAAAGACAGATGAAGGGATACGTAAAAAATTTAAGGTGCATGTTCAAAACAAATTCAGTGCTCTGGAAGACGTTGGTGACAGTGAGGAACAATGGACAAAGTTGAGGAATTCGATAAATGAAGCTTGTGAAGAAATCCCTAAAGCAGACAGAAAAGCAAAAAAGAACTGGATGACTAATGAAATTTTGGGCTTGATGGAGGAAAGGAGGAAGGCAAAGAGAAATGAGGAGATCTACAGGAAGATAAACAAGGAGATCAGGAATAGGTGCAATGAAGCTAAGGAAGCTTGGCTGAAATCAAAGTGCAAAGAAATGGAAGACCGACACAAAACGGATCCTCAGGGTATGTACAGACGAACTGAAGAAATTGTCCACAGAAAAAATACATGCACATCAACTGGTTGCTTGAAATCGAAAAAGACAAAATATTAGACAGATGGGGACAGTACAATGAGAGAGACCTTTTTGAGGATGACAGAAACGAAGAACACATTATCAAAAAGAACTTTGAAGGACCACCCATAATGAAAAATGAAGTTAGAGCGGCACTGAAAAAGATGAAACTGGGAAAAGCCCCAGGACCAGACAACATTACTACAGAGATGATTGAAGCCCTGGAGGAATTTGGCATAGAAAAAATAACAGTCCTCCTAAATGAAATTTACGACACTGGAAAAATCCCCAAAGATATGTCAAAATCAATTTTCATTCCACTTCCAAAGAAGACAGGGGCTATAGAATGCAAACTCCATCGCACAATCAGTCTGATGAGCCATGTAACAAAAATCCTGTTAAGAATAGTCATGATGAGGACAAGGAATAGAATCAAAAGAGAAATAGCAGAAGAACAATGTGGATTTGTGGAAGGGAAAGGAACTATTAATGCCATATACATCCTAAGAACTATCATAGAGACGTCAATTGAGATGACTAAGGATTTATATTTATGCTTTGTTGACTACACCAAGGCTTTCGATCGGGTAAGACATGAAGAATTGATCAACCAACTGGAGAGACTCAATGTTGATGGAAAAGATCTACGAATAATCAGAAATATGTACTGAGAACAAACAGCTGCAATGAGAATAGAAAACAATGTAAGCTCTTTCCAAAATATCAAAAGAGGAGTCAGACAGGGTTGTGTTTTGTCACCAGATCCGTTTTCACTTTACAGCGAAAACATCATGAGAAACCTAGAAGAAGACCCTGGATTAAAGGTTGGAGGGAAAATGATAAACAACATTCGATATGCAGATGACACCGTGCTAATTGCAGAAAGCGAAAGAGACCTACAAAACCTTGTGAATATACTAGAAATAGAAAGCAAAGGTAAGGGGCAGGAACTAAACAGCAGGAAGACTGAAGTCATGGTGATCAGTAAAAAACATGAAATCCCCTCATGCAAAATAACAGCAAATGGCACAACCTTGACACAGGTTAATAAGTTCAAATACCTGGGAACGATCATTTCATCAGACGGCAGATGCTCATCAGAAATAGCCAGCAGAATCGGCCAAGCCAAAACAGCATTCAAGAAGATGACAAGCATTCTTACCAACAAATGCCTATCAATTAACATCAGGAAGAGAGTTCTTGAATGTTATATAGAACCAATACTGTTGTACGGATACTAGGCGTGGAAGTCAACAAACAAAGCCAGAAAAAGATTGAGGCAGCCGAGACGTGGTTTCTAAGAAGAATGTTGAGGGTTCCATGGACAGCAAAGAAAACAAAAGAGACAGTCTTGATGGAGGCAGACACAAGTAGATCACTCATAAGGAATATTAGGAAAAGACAGGCAACATTTATAGGCCATTTTATGAGGATGGGGGATTTGGAGCACCTGGTCACGGCGGGAAAACTGGAGGGAAAGAGAGCACCAGGTAGACCCAGGGAGAAAATGCTGGACGGACTTGCAGAATGGCTGGGGATGGGGAGGGTGGGGGAGATGCTAGGGGCAACGAGAGATAGAGGCAGATGGAAGTCCATGATCCCCAACGCCATGCGGCAGGGCACCTGATGATGATGATGATGATATATATATATATATATATATATATATATATATATATACATACATACATACATATACGGAAAGAGGGAGAGGTAGAGACAGAGACAGAGAGAGACAAAAAAATAGGAGACAGAAAGAGAGAGAGAGAGACAGACAGACAGAGAGAGACAGAGAGAGAGAGAGAGAGAGAGAGGCAGACAGTCAGACAGACATACGGAGAGAGATAGAGATGTAATAATGAGGAGAAGAAGAAGAAACATAGAAAGACAGACAGACAGACAGAAAGAAAGAAAGAAAGAAAGAAAAATGAAAAAGAAGTAATAGAAGAAGAACAACAGCAATAATCAAGATAGTAATGATAATAGTAATGATGATAACAAAGCCATTGTAAGAAATCATCTGTTTATACAGTATTACAGAAAATCCAGACTTTGTAGTTTTTAAGGTTGTTGTGACCTTGAAGAAGCGTCTGACACATATAAACCTCAACGTGACTCAAGTGAGGATATTAGTATCCTGCCAAACCAGTGACAAAGACAAACTACAGATATTGCCAATGATTCTTGAAAACTTGTGGTTAACACACTTT
>CM060315.1:83745933-83755933 GCA_030674185.1 Monoplex corrugatus
TATAAACGTCTCAAGTCAACTTGATTATACAGTATATTCTCTGAGAAGTTACATACTGATTACCAGTCACATACTCTGTGGGGAAACACAATACATAAGATCAAACGGCAACTCCTTGCCACATTAAAACAATAAACATATGCATTCGTGCATAATTACTATTCTAAAATACATAACGTTTTATTCTAAAACACGATGGACACACATACGCACATACGTCCACACACGCGCACATAGAAACACTTAGACCCACCCGTTCACCCATCCATACACACACACAAACACACATACGCACGCACACGCGCGCGCGCGCGCGCACACACACACACACACACAATCTGCCTCATGGATTCGTTTTCATGAACATTTCCATGAAAAGTTTGTGTCGCAACAAATGATAAAACTTTCATTTCAAAATATATTTGTATGTAAAAAATTGCAGTATTCTTCCATATATCATTTGAGATCGATTGTTGCTGTTCATTTTCGTATTCAGCTAAACGCATTGAAAACAAAATACTGTAAAAATGTCAAGTGTATTTGCGGCGAACAATTCACACTGTTTCACTGTCTATTTTACTGCAAAATGCTACGTTCTTTTTTAACAAAAATGTTTACAGAAGAAAACTATTCTGAAACCCATTTTAAAGAAGTAACTGCTGATCAATTTTTGTCAGTTCAAATTCAGAATCGTTGGTTCACAGTCCTGTTAATGCATTACTTTAAATTTATGAAGTTTGTATTTTAGAGTTAAATTTTCCCTTCACATTGCTGATGTTAATTGTTTATGTTAAGTTCTTGTTCCATTTTTCTATTTTCCCACCCAAATTTTCCCACTCTTACTCTGTCTCCCATCTGCCCCCAATCTAACCCGCCCATCTCTCATCCTCTATTTTTTTCCGTCTACAGTAATATCACTCATAGTGAAAAGACGTTAAATCAAAGAACGAACGATACACACAAGCACAACACAACACAAAACACACACACCGAGCGTGCGCGCGCACGCACGCACACACAACCATTCAGTCACCCACTCACATTCATACACAAGCCCGAAATCACTTGCGCGTATCCCAAAATAGGCATAAAAATACACGAACGCAGTCACACACACATTCTCATTCAACAACATGATTTTTTTTTCAGTATGCTTTCAATAATCGAACAGATTTTGGGACGAAACTGGATTTTATACCAACGGTTTTGAATTTCAAAGAGCGAAAACATCGATCTGATGGAGGCATTTGGAAACGGTTTACTACGACGTGACTTTCATCAAACACAATCGTTTTGCTTTCTTCACCACTCTAAACTTGATCAACCCACTCACGCTTTTCTGTCTCTGGCCCAAAATCTTCCCATTTGTACTCACAGACTGTTCAAAAACATGTTTACAAGGGTGCAGCTCAGAAAAAGTTAAAAAAAACTGAAAAGGGTCCAGGGGCCGGCATTGACCCGTATGGGGGGCTGCCCCCCAGACGCTGGAAGCTTTTTCAAAAAACGGATTTTCCGTTTCTGACTCTTTTGAAAAAACGGATTCCGTCGTCAAACGGAAAAAGTTGCACCCATGTGTTTATGTTTCACAATAAAGCCATCATACCATTCATCATCATTACACAAATGAAACAGACTAATAAATACTTGTAAACGATTTAAAAACCCTGACCACTCACTCTGACCAACCTCAGTTTAAATACAAAATATAGTCTAGGTCGGCACTTTCATAAATGCGATCAGTACTGACGTTGAAGTTCGGTCTATTCTATTTCACTCTCCCTACGGCCTCGTGGTTATGAGACAAACTTTCACCTCTTACAGACGAATAGAATGGAGACCAAAAGTCTACAGCAGGATTTTGGCCGAATAAACGCTGCTTATCCCACCCGCCTCTACCACCGGGGGGAAGTGGGAGGTTTTGTTCGTGGCCAACAATGGATCCTTTCACTAAGACACGACCCTCTGAGCCGGAAAATCCAGCTGGATGATATGAAATCTATAGTCTGGTAAATTACGTACTCGACCTGGTTCCTGTTGTTCACGTCTACCCCCTTTCATTCCGTCACCGTAACCACCAACTTCAGCCAACTTCCTAACTTCCTACAAGAAGCTGGCTGGTGATAGTTAACTTCCTAACTTCCTACAAGGACCTGGTACAGGAAAGTGCAACAGGAAGTTAGCACAGGAAGCTGGTGGAAGGTGGCTTCCAAGTTTTTTTACAGGACGCTGGCTGGTGGAAGCTGGCTTCCTAATTTTCTACAGGAAATTGACAGAGGAAAATGGCGGAACTGGCTTCCTATCTTCCTACAGGAAGCAAACAAAGGAAAATGGCGGAAACTGGCTTCCTATCTTCCTACAGAAAGCAAACAAAGGAAAATGGCGGAAAATGGCTTCCCTTCTTCCTACAGGAAGCAAACGAAGGAAAATGGCGGAACTGACTTCCTCTCTTCCTACAGGAAGCAAACAAAGGAAAATGGCGGAAACTGACTTCCTCTCTTCCTACAGGAAGCAAACAAAGGAAAATGGCGGAAACTGACTTCCTCTCTTCCTACAGGAGGCAAAGAAAGGAAAACGGCGGGAAATGGCTTCCTCTCTTCCTACAGGAGGCAAACGAAGGAAAATGACGGAAACTGACTTCCTCACTTCCTACATGAAGCAAACAAAGGAAAATGGCGGAAACTGACTTCCTCTCTTCCTACAGGAAGCAAACAAAGGAAAATGGCTTCCTCTCTTCCTACGAGAATTAAACAAAGGAAAATGGTGGAAAATGGCTTCCTCTCTTCCTACAGGAAGCAAACAAAGGAAAATGGCTCCCCACCTTCCTACAGGAAGCTGGCATACGATATTGCCGCAGGAAGCTGATGGAAGGTGGCGGAAGCTGGCTTTCTAGATTCCTACAGGTAGCTGGTGGAAGCTGGTGGATACGATGGGGGAGTGAAAGAGTTAATTATGGTCAGTGTACTGGTTGCCTGGTTCAAAGCGGAGATAGCAGGTCCATTAATCATCCACCCATTTCAAAGTGCCCAGTAGAGCTGGCCAGAGCACACACTGGTCACACTCTTTAATATACGCATTACTTTGGAATCTAGAGTTCCTTCAAGAGGAGTTTATCGCACTCGGACAGTTTTATGTCCTCTCCATCCAGATATGATCATTCTCTAACAAACTTCCTGAGCCTACACAAACTATTCTCTTTCTTGCACAAATATGTACTGTAAGATTTTGATTTACTGGAGAGGAGATACTGAGGAAAGAAAGGGACCTATGACATTAAGCTGACACATCACCAGAATGATTGGAAAATTAAGATGGGCAGGAAGCCAGGTCAATTTTTGTGCTGCAAATTGTCATTCAGCTGGAGATAACAGATCGCCAGTCTACGGTTTCATCAACAAACGAGCCAGCTCGTCACACACACCACGCACGCACGCACGCACGCACGCACGCACCACACACACACACACACACACACACACACACACACACACAAACATAAACACACACACACAAACATAAACAAACACAAACACAAACAAACACACACACACAACGTATGGGCCACCTGAGGACGGAACTTGCGACCCTTGCTTTATCAACGCAGGGTCTGGTCTAACCGACAGGCAAAAAATCAACAACATGAAACAATGAATAAATAAATGAATAATGAAAAGGACATTAGGCTGCATGCACAATTAATCAGATGGAGTCGTCTGGTCGTCGTTGTTGTTGTTCAGATCTACTAGTGTATGTATCTGACTGTATGTATTGTTATTTTTGATAAACTGTGTTTAGGTTGCTTTGATGTACTACTGTATGTGTCTGTGTTTGTACTGCATCGATGAACTGATATTCAACCCCCACCTCCACGGACTGATTGATTGATTGATTGGTTAACTGATTGATTGATTGATTGATTTAGTTTTGTAAAGTGCATCAAACAGTCTCTGAAATGAACCGTTTGCATCATATAAAGTGAATTAATCCCATTATCAGTGTTCTTCTTAGTATCATTATCATTATTATTAGCAGAAGTAGCAGTAGTAGTAGTGATTGTAGTGTTGTGGTTGTTATCATCATCATCATCATCATTATTATTATTAGTGTTGTTGTCGTTGCTTCTGTTCTTATTGTATAATTTCTTCTGATTTGAAATATGTATTCTGTTTTAATGACAATAAGTAAGGCATTCATTACTGTAAGACAACGCCAACTACAACATGTGTCACTCATTGTAAAAGGAGAAACAACAGGACGGCAACAGCAGCAGCAGCAGCGACAACAACAACCTCAACAACAACAACATCATCATCAACAACAACAATAGTAACAGCAGCAGCAGCAGCAACGCAATAACAATTTTCATGGACTGTAAACAGTAGGACAATACGAGTACACCAAATTCCAGACACGAATTTGAGTCGTATGCAGACGAATTATGCCACACAAGGTATTTATGAACAATGCCACATCTGACTCTTGCAAACAATACCCCACCATATGTTTGTGAATAACTCTAAATGTTTATTTATGAACTGTGCCACGTGACATTTACGAATAAAGAATAATGCCACAGCTGATAGTAATTATGCCACAGGAATATTTACAAATGATACCACACTGATAATAAGAATAATGCCACACTTAATATTTATACATTATGCCATACCTGGTATTAACGAATGACGGCAAGTATGTGATTTGCAAATAACACCACATGAGCTGTTTATGAGCGATACCACAACTGATATTTACAAACAATACCCCATCATATGTTTTCAAATAATGTTATATGTCAATGAATAATGACATATGCTATTTGCGATTAATGCCACGTGATACCAATGTTTACGACTAATGCTTCGTGATATTACATAATACATACATACATGTACTTACGTGCATACGTGCACACATGCATACATGTATACATGCATACATACATACGTGCATGCATGCATGTATACATTACATACATGTATAGATACATGAATACGTACAATTACAAATTTTACATACAAATACATTACAGACATTATATACGTACATACATAATACATAACACACTACGTATATGTTCTGGCGCATGTCAGGTCGGATAGATGTATCCCTACTGGTAACCTGGAACCCAGTACTACATGTCACAGGGTCGAATTGCTGGCGACTAAACCAGCACCCCCACCAGTCCTCTCAGGAGGATGGTGAGGAGGGTGGCTAGAAACCCTGGTGGAAATAAATTAGATCCATCAAAGGGCGCCAGCTCTGAAGAGCTACCCGCGGCCATCTAGCTAAGGAAGTAACCCCTGACAGTAAATCCGTGTGGGGCCCCTAAGGCAGTTGGATGGCAAACTTTGTCACTTTCCGGCAGCTCTTGCGGCCGTGTTGGCACCAAAACGTAACAGCCCTGCTGTTCCTTTGGATCTGTCAGCAAGGTGGAGAGGGGGGACAAGTTGCATGGGCAACAGCCTGTCTTCCATATTACACTGCCCAGGCTTACATCCGTCCATTCATCCACAAACACTCTGCACCTACGACCTGGAGAGGACACTCCAGCCACGCTACTAACACTAGTGTCGGCACAACACGGGAAGCAACAGATACCGGTGATAAGTCATTGCTCAACTGGCGTAGAGTTGACGCCAGGGGCTGCTTTTGACGGTGGGAGAGACCTTCGTGTCTTACTGAACAGCTACCGCCCGCCTAAGCTGGGCAGCCCCCAGCCAATCAGGTGCTGTCCCCCCACGACCTGCCTTCTTCATTGGGTGCATGAAGATTAGGAGAAAATCTGACAAGCAGGTCGTTAACTACCGCACCAGGCAAAAAGAAAAATTCAAATTCAAGAAACGGATCAGGAAAAGGATCAGCAGTGAAACTGGGCTGTTGGAATGTCCGAACAATGATGCCTGGGCTCTCCCAAGATCTGCAAGACATCAGCGACGCCAGAAAGACCGCCATCATAAACAGCAAGCTAAAGAAGCTCAATGTGGATATTGCCACTCTCCAGGAAACACGGTTGGCTGACTCAGGAACACTAAAGGAAAGGGACTACACCTTCTTCTGGCAAGGAAAGAGTTCTGATGCCCCAAGAGAGTACGGAGTGGGCTTTGCAGTAAGGAACAGCCTGCTGAACATGACTGAATCAGGCAGCGGCGGTTCAGAGTGACTCTTGACTCTCCGCCTCAACACCACCGAAGACTATATCACTCTCATCAGCGTTTATGCCCCAACTCTGTCCGCCTCTCCAGACGCCAAGGATGAGTTCTTCCTACGAAAATCTTGCATCAACCATAAGGAACATCCCCAGGACAGAACAACTTGTTCTCCTGGGCGACTTCAACGCCAGAGTGGGTGCAGACAATGACTCATGGCCCTCCTGCCTCGGTTCCTTTGGAGTGGGGAAAATGAATGAGAATAGACAGCGACTGCTTGCGTTTTGCGCCTGCCATGAACTGTGCATCGCCAACTCCTTCTTCAAGACGAAGCCACAACACAAAATCTCCTGGAGGCACCTGCGCTCAAAACATTGGCACCAACTGGATTTGATCCTAGTAAGACATGCCGCTATCAAAAACGTTCTCCACACTCGCTCTTATCACAGCGCAGACTGCTACACAGACCACTCTCTGGTATGTTGCAAGATCAGGCTGCAACCAAAGAAGTTTCACTGCTCAAAGAAACAAGGGAACCCTCGCATTGACGTCAGCAAGATGTCTCAGCCAGATCTTGTAGAACAGTTCGCAGAGGCCTTTGAGAGAGAATACGATGGATTGCAGCCCAGAGACTCTGCCGCAGAGAGATGGGAAACGCTACGAGACACCATGCACTGCATTGCTATGGCCACCTTTGGGAAGAAAACTGTGAAGTCCCACGACTGGTTTGAGGCCAGATCATCAGAGATGACTCCCACTGTTGAGGCCATGCGCGCCGCACTCACCGAGTATAAGCGGTCACCCAGTGAGAAGAACCTGCAAATTCTCAGGGCTGCCAGGAGTAAGGTTCAGCTTAACGCCAGGCGCTGCGCAAACGAGTACTGGACAGAGCTCAGCGAAGAGATACAGAGTGCTGCTGAAAGAGGCAACATTCGAGGAATGTATGATGGCATCAAGAAGGCACTGGGACCAACACAGAGCAAGATCGCCCCCCTCAAATCCTCTACTGGGGAAGTAATCAGCGATCCTAGCCAACAGATGGAAAGATGAGCGGAACATTACTCCAACCTCTACTCCACAAAGACCATGGTGTCCCCCTCAGCCCTCGATGCCATCAAGTGCATGCCGGTAATGGAAGAACTTGACGCAGAGCCAACTGTGGACGAACTCAGCAAGGCCATTGATAGCCTGGCATCAGGCAAGGCACCTGGCAACGACGGAATTCCCCCAGACCTCATCAAGCACTGCAAGACTTCTCTTCTGCACCCTTTGCACGCAGTCCTCTGTCAGTGTTGGAATGAGGGAGCTGTACCGCAAGACATGAGGGACGCCAAGATCGTCACCCTGTACAAAAACAAGGGCGAAAGGAGTGACTGCAACAACTACAGAGGTATCTCGCTCCTCAGCATTGTTGGCAAAGTCTACGTTCGGGTCCTCCTAATACGCCTGCAGAAACTGGCTGAACGCGTCTACCCGGAATCACAGTGTGGTTTTCGAGCAGAGAGATCCACGGTAGACATGGTCTTTTCCCTTCGCCAAATCCAAGAGAAGTGCAGAGAGCAGTAGATGCCCCTGTATGTGGCATTCATTGACCTCACCAAGGCCTTTGACCTAGTCAGTGGATATGGCCTTTTCAGGGCTCTCCGAAAAATCGGCTGCCCCCCCGAAACTGCACAGCTTAATTGAGTCCTTCCACGCCAACATGAAAGGGACGGTGCAGTTCAACGGAAAGCTCTCCAAGCCCTTCGACGTACGCAGCGGTGTGAAACTAGGCTGCGTCCTGGCCCCAACCTTCTTTGGAATCTTCTTCGCTCTCCTCCTGAGGCATGTGTTCAGCACAGCGCAAGAAGGTATCCACCTGCGGACCAGATCAGATGGCAAGCTCTTCAACCTCGCCCGCCTCAGAGCAAGGACAAAGGTCCGTGAAGCCCTCATCAGAGACATGCTATTTGCCGACGATGCCGCAGTTGTGACCAATACTCAGCGGGACTTGCAGTCACTAATGGACCGCTTCTCCCAGGCCTGCAAAGATTTTGGTCTGACCATCAGTCTTAAGAAGACAAACGTCCTGGGCCAAGACACGCCATCTCCACCAGCCATCACCATTGATGACTACGAGCTTGAAACCATCCATCAATTCACCTATCTTGGGTCCACTATCACTGATAACCTCTCCCTTGACACAGAGATCGACAAGAGGATCGGGAAGACAGCCACAACACTAGCCTGCCTCACACAAAGGGTGTGGACAAATCCCAAGCTGACCACGATGACAAAGATGGCTGTATACAACGCCTGTGTCCTCAGCACCTTGCTGTATGGCAGCGAGGCGTGGACCATGCATGCTCATCAGGAGAAAAGGCTCAATACCTTCCACCTGAGAAGCCTACGGCGCATACCTGGCATTTCCTGGCAAGACAAGGTGACCAACACCGAAGTCCTGATCCGCGCTGGCCTCCCAACCATGCATACCATGCTGAGACAGCGTCGGCTGCGCTGGTTGGGCCACGTTCGCCGCATGGAAGATGGTCGCATCCCAAAAGACATCCTTTATGGTGGTAAGCTTGCCACAGGGCAGAGAAACATTGGCCGCCCACAGCTGAGATACAAAGCGTTTGCAAACGTGACATGAAGGCGCTTGAGATCAACACTGTCCTGGGAGGACCTCGCAGACGACCGCAACAGCTGGAGAACCACTCTCAAGAAACAGCTGCGGATTGGTGAGGACAAACTGTTAGCTGCTGCAGCAGAAAAGCGAGTTCACAGAAAAGGGATGACAGCCAACATCATCAGCATACACATGCGACCGCTGCGACAGACTGCCTCTCTCGCATTGGTCTCTACAGTCACAGGCGACGCTGCTTGGACCAAGCAGACAGCCCATCTAGACATTAGAACGGATGTACTTTGTCCATGGTCAGCCATGACCGAGGGAGGCCTACTATATGTTCTGGCAGATATAGGTAGGTAGATAGATAGAAAACCTGTCAGAATGATGAACCTGCCTTCTTTCGCCCTTTGTGACTACCATTGTGACAGATAATGCTCACATTTATATCCTTCTTTGTGAAAAATGCCATTTTACATTTACGAAAAAAGTCACTTGATATTTATTTCTAGAATCATATTATTTCAAATTCTCCAGCCGGTTCTGTAGCCTAGCAGACAATATGAGTCGTTCCTGTGACAGGTGTGTGACGGCCACCCTATCATAGCACTGTGGTTGACAGTGGAACAACAAATGCCCATGCAATCCCGGGCCCACGTTACTCGTTACGCTTCGCCGATCACCTGCTCAGAACTCGGCCAACCGTTAGCGCTTGGAGAAAAAAAAAAGTGGTGGACAACACGATATGAGACACTCGTGCACAAAAATCGCGAGCCTGGTATTATGTGTGCAGGTGTGTGTGTGTGCACCGCTTGCGGCTGTTTCCAACCGATAGTTTATTTATGTGAGCACTTTTCACTTTCTGTAAATCTGGTGCAGTGCTGAGAAGAACAAAAAAAGAAAAAAAAATGGCTGATCCTGCGTCTCCAGAAGCAGACGACATGTAAAAGCGACGTTACGTCAGAGCGGGCTAGACGATATATGACTGTGTACGATTTTTTCGCCCGTTGACATTTTTTTCAGTAGAAAGAAAAAGGATTTGGAACAATGTGTCGGTGTGAGCTGTGTTTGTTTGCCTAACTTTTTGGAAGCACAAACTTTCCACAGTGCATGGAAACACTCTAGGCCTACATGAAAAGTCCCCAAACATGGTAACGAATTACGAAAAGGTAGGCTATTAATAACTAGAACATTCTCACCGATCTGGTCTACTTTAACACTTCGATACAGTTTTCTGTGCGTGGAA
>CM060315.1:83760933-83768433 GCA_030674185.1 Monoplex corrugatus
ATAAGAATAGAAATTACAGAAAAAGTGATAACATTACAAGTAGTAATAGAAGTACTAGTAAAAGTAGGATATTTAGATAAGGTGCATATATTTGATACAATTTTTTTTCAATCCAAGTACAGTGAGTGTGTACACAAAATAAGTGTCCTGCCAACCTTTCAACAGGTTCATTTTGTAGTCTGTATATTTCTAAAGCGAGTGAACATTTGCAAGTTACAACGACAAGGAAAACTTCACTTAAAACATTCAGAAAAAAAAGAAATTATTACTGTAAAGAGTATTTCCACCCTGACGAAGTTTCCTTGCGCAAGAGCGGTGCGTGTAATGCAAAGACGCTGAACTGTTTGTGGAAGACGTGTTCTCAACAAACACTTTTTTTTGGGGGGGAGGGGGGTATCTACCTGATTTTCAGCACCACTCTGTATCACTGTCCCTGTACCGGTCATTTCAGCTCTCCAACACAAAACTGATGTCATAATGAAAACAGAACGTAGAAAGCTGCAGAGGCTGCGACAGTATGTCATGACACTGTGATGATGACAGTGGGGATGATAGGGATGACGCTGTGGAGTTCCACTGCTGATTGAGACTGTGTGACAGGGCTGCACTCTATGCTACCTTCCATAGTGTATCCTCCCGTTTATCAGGTCCGAGAGACACAGATGTATGCGGCCATTGTCAAGTAGAACAAGACTGTCAATGATGCACCCATAAAATGGATGGGACTCGACTGTGTGGGTGCAGTCTTTCCAACAAGCCCGCAGCACTTTCTGCTCTGAGTAGGAGGTGGTCGGGAGTGAGCCAGAACTATTTAGACTGATGCCGTTTCCAAACCACAACCTTCTTGTTACAAGTCTGTTGCCCTGACCACTTCGCCGCGTTGACTGCTGTGTTCTATGCAAGCATTACACACGAATTTCTGACAAAACTAACAAAGATGCCAAAATGATTCAGGATTTTCAAAATCCAACAAAATTCCATGCCTGTCCTTTACAATAACGTTTGCCTCAAAATGTTCTGGCAAAGTGGTTATACTGATTTCTAGCTTTGTTGTTTGTTTTCTTATTAACCTTTCTTTTTTCTTGTAGCGTTCCGAATATTCTTTGATGCCTCTTTGTTCAGACTTTGAGGGCGGCATGCTACTGCACAGTCTACAAACTCCATCTTGATGTGTTTTCATGCTTCCATAAACACAGACACTGACATAACTTGTAGGATCTTTAACGCGTATGTCTGGTGTTCTGCGTGCGTATACACACAAAAGGGATTAAGGAATAAACAGTCTTCACACATATTATCAGGAAGATCGTAAAAATCTCCATCCTTTACCCACCAGGCGGGAGACACGCAGGCAGGATCGAATTCATACCTTTCGATTGGAACTCCGACACTTTAACCAGTTGACTGTCGCGTCCGTCTTTAGGTCTTTGTAGACCCGTGGATTGAAGATCTGATGTCTTC
This sequence comes from Monoplex corrugatus, assembly GCA_030674185.1. Taxonomy (NCBI): domain Eukaryota; kingdom Metazoa; phylum Mollusca; class Gastropoda; order Littorinimorpha; family Ranellidae; genus Monoplex; species Monoplex corrugatus. The sequence continues at coordinate 83,762,395 of CM060315.1, forward strand.
AGTTTAATCTGAGCCCGCATAATAAAACTGGACTGTTTGCTGCCTATGTTGAAATCTCCTATCTTTATGGTAGTGGTCAAGCCTTTCACAGTTCCCGTATGCCGTAATGCTTCAAACATCCCGTATGCCAGTGTCTAATATCACATTGCCCTTTCGTTAAATCAGTGTCCAATTGTACTTCACCCCCTCTTACTTCTCTCTCTCATTCTCGCTCTCTCTCTCCCCCTCCCTCTCTGTCAATCTGTCTGTCTGTCTGTCCGTCTCTCTCTCCCTCTCTCTCTCTCTCTCTCAGAGATTAGCCCAAACACTGTTATGCTCTTCATTTGTTACTTTCAAAAAACTCTTATTGAATGTTTCATTTTCATCAGAACAGAGTACAAAAGTAGGTGTCCCACAAGGATCTGTCCGGAGCTCCTCACTCTTACACATTAACTTTTTTTTTATTAATGATTTCCCATTACAGATCTAATCTGCTGAAATAACGTGTGACATATTTGCTGATGACTTAGCTTTTCATTCTAATGGAGCCAGATCCAAGGACAAAGGGGACCTCAATTTTTGCATCCTCAGTACTCCGCTGTTTAACTACTGTAACATTCCGTATCTGCGCGTGTGTGAATACATGTGTGAATGATGTGTTCATCTTGATTATATCATAACTTGTATAAGTAACATCCGTAATGTAATGAGTGACATAGTTTAATTCAAAACGTACTGTTGTCATGTATTGAAATGCTTTTCGTTATTTCAAAAGGATCTGTATTTGTTTGTCTGATCGTTTAATTATTTCGTTTTGGCTTGAACACACATACTCACGTACACTCACACACGCACACACACACACACACACACGCACGCGCGCGCGCGCGCACACCACACACACACACACACACAGAGAGAAACAGACACACACACACCAATACACATACACACATACACATACACATACACACATACACATACACACGCACACACATGATACACGTACACACCACTCCAGTCATCAACACACACACACATACAAGGAGTATGCTTCACACAAAAATTACCGCTGCCTTCAGTTTCCTTGACACTTCAGGATTTAATTCAGCTCCTGTTTTCTTTGGCGACAAAGAAGACAGCGACCCGGACATCAAGCAAACACAGACACACACACGCACACAGACACATACACAAAGACACAGACACAGACACACACACACACACACACTCAGGCACACACACACACACACACACACACACACACACACACACACACACACACACAACACACACACACACACTTACATACAGTCACACACACACACACACACACATACACACACATTCTTACACACGCATACTAACACACACAGACATGCACATACATATACACGCACACACACATGCACATATATACACACATACACACATATACACACATACATACATACATACATACATACATACACATACGTACACACATATATACACATGCACACACCCAGAGAACGCTGAGCTAGAGTAAGGGAAGGTAAAGCAACGAGGGAGAGGAGATTGGTCTTACTTTCATAATGATGGCGCTCATCTCTACCATCTCATTACCCCATGGATCTCAAGGTTATGGGCAATTCTTTACCTGCCCATCTGGAAATGGAAAACTTTGAATCAAATCAAGGAGTGGTCTAGTGGATAAACCACCCATATATCACGTTGGAAACCAAGGTTCAAATCACCGAGCTGACAGGGATTCCCCCCCCCCCCCCATCCCCGCATCCCCCTTTCCACTCTACTAAATCTTACATGGTGGTCTGGGTGCTAGTCCTTTGGATGAGCAGAGAAACCGAGATCCTGTATGCAGCAGACACCTTTAACCCTGTGACTCCCAAGCCCAATCCACCAACAGCAAAAACTTAACCCTTTGATTGCCTCACTCTTTTCATCAGCTTCCTGCAGTTTTTGTAGGAAGCTGGTGGAAAGGGTGAGGGAATCAAAGAGGTTAAGTTTTTGTTTTGCTAGCATGGTTGACAGTGTAGGATGCTAGTGGGTTAGTGGACAGGCTGTTGGAGTGATAGGGTTTAGCCGCGTTAAAAAAAAAAAACCCGCGGCAACAACTTGAACAAGAGACTTGACTAAGTAGCAACAATTTCTGAAGAAAAATCCCACTTTTACGAATAAACGAAAACTACGCACACACAGAAGAAAAGGGTGGCGCTGTACCAGGGCGCTTCGCTTTCTCCAGCGAGAGCAACCCACGTTTTAAGTTGGAAAATTCCAGAATGGAAATAATCCATGAATATGAGACAGAACAGACAAAGTACATCAAAAAGGAAAACAAAAGACAAAGAAAGAAAGCAAAGAAGGAAGATAAAAAAAAAGGGAAAAAGAAAAGAAGAATGCAAGAAACGAGAACGAAAGAAAAGACGACACAAAGAAAGAAGAAAAGGAATTGGTTAGCGTACAGAGAGCAAGGAGGGAGAGGAGATTGGTCTTACTTTCATAATGATGTGATTGGTCTTACTTTCATAATGATGGCGCTCATCTCTACCATCTCATTACCCCATGGATCTCAAGGTTATGGGCAATTCTTTACCTGCCCATCTGGAAATGGAAAACTTTGAATCAAATCAAGGAGTGTGTGTGTGTGCCTGAGTGTGTGTGTGTGTGTGTGTCTGTGTCTGTGTCTTTGTGTATGTGTCTGTGTGCGTGTGTGTGTCTGTGTTTGCTTGATGTCCGGGTCGCTGTACACGGGGTAAAGAGAACGACAGAGGAGAAGGTAGGAAAAGAGAGAAGGAAAGAAGAAGGTGTGTGAAGAAAAGAGGAAATGGAGAAGGAAAAGGTGGGCAGAGGGAGCAGAGGGTATAAAAGACGACTTGCGGATTTCTTTTTAATGTTTTGTGTGTGCCCTATTAATACCCAGGGCATGTCTCGGTCTCTTCTCGTTTTGCTAGCTCCCCATCTCCCTTTCTCCCCCCCCCCCCCCCACCAGCCAACCTTCAACTCTTTCCACCGTCCATCTTTGCCTTTCTCGCCATCCAAAAGTAAAGTTGTTAAAGTTGTTTGGAAAAATGCCAAGGACATTTGGAAAAATTGTTTTAAAGAAAAGACTGTTTCCTCTTACATGGACGTGGAATGTTCGAACAATGCTCCGGAAGGGAAAACTAGAAAATTGTCAAGATAGAAATGGGAAGATTGAACATGAATATTTTTAGGGCTAGGAGAGGTGAGATGAAAGAGAGCAGGCATGGTGTCATTGGGTAAACATGAAATCAACTATAATGGAGGAGACACATAAAAAAAGAGGGGGTGGGGGAGGGAAGCGATGGGCATCATAATGGACAATGACAAGTTAGACACAGATACCTTCACTTTACAGCAAAATCATCATGAAAAACTACAAGAATGCCTGGGGGGAAAATGATAACCAATCTTAGTTACGCAGATGATACCGTTCTAATTGCAGAAAATGAAAAAAAGAGCGACAAAATCTTGTGACTGTAATAGAGTTAGCAAAAGTAAAGGGTTAGAACTGAATAGTAAGAAGACTGAAGTCAGGGTAATCAGTAAAATACAAGAAAACTCCTTACGTAATATAACAGCAAATGCACAACATTGAGACAAATTGATGAGTTTAAATATCTGGGAACAGTCATCTCATCCTGACGGAAAATGCATATTAGAAATATCCAGCGGAATTTTCCAAGCTGAAACGGCAATCAAGCAAATGAAAAGCGTTCTTACCAACAAATACCTATCAACTGACTTTAGGAAGGGAGTTTTCCAATGTTGTATGGACTCAGTACTGTTGTACGGACGTAAAGCCTGGACAATCAACAAGATAGGTCAGAACGATATTGAAGCAGCTGAAATGTGGTTTTTAAGAATAATGTTAACAGTTCTATGGACAGCAAAGAAAACAAATGAGACAGTCTTGAAAGAGGCAGACACAAAAAGGACGTTAATGAAGAAAATAAGGAACGGGAAAGGAACATTTATAGGACATTTATGTGACAAGAGAAATTTGAGCACCTGGTCACAACGGAAAAGCTAGAGGAGAAAAGAGCACCCAGTTAGACCCAGGGACAAAATAATAGTTTTGCACAGTAGGTGGGGACAAAAAGAATGGGATATATACTTGCAGCGACAAAAAATAGATTCAAATGGAGAGCCATGATCGCCAACGCCATGCGGTAAGGCACATGGTGACCCATGAGTGTGTATGTGTGTGTGTGTGTGTGTGTGTGTGTGTTGTTTTGTGTGTGTGTGTGTGTGTGTTGTGTGTTGTGTGTGTGTGTGTGGTGTGTGTGTGTGTGTGTGTGTGTGTGTGTGTGTGTGTTGTGTGTGTGTGTGTGTGTGTTTGTGTGTGTTGTGTTGTGTGTGTGTGTGTGTGCTGTGTGTGGGGTGTGCGTGTGTGTGTGTGTGTGTGTGTGTGTGTGTGTGTGGTGGTGTGTGTGTGTTGTGTGTGTATGTATGTATGTGCGTGTGTGTATCTAGATTGTAAAGGTTTGGATGTCAAGGTGTGACAGTCACACGGGATCAAAACAATGCCTAAAATCACTAGTTTTGTTTTGGAAGATGTGTGAAGAATATTTTCTCGGGAACTTCTGGCAATATTGAAAATATATTTTTGTTGATATGATAATCTGATAGTCTCAATGCAGATCTAGTTTTCTTTCAGCCAAAGTTTCTTTCAGGTCACAGTGACAATGAGAAACAGACAGCATATGATACAATGTCTTTTTAACTTTTTAACTCATAATCCACCCCACAGACTTCCCCCCCCCCCCCTTCTCTCTTCTCTCTCTCTCTCTCTCTCTTTTTTAATTGCATATGCGAATAGACATTAGTAACAGCTATGCATTCTGTGTAATATACATTGAGTTTGTTTGCTTGGTTGTTCCAGAGGGATTCATCGCACTTTGACAATTCCATATGTGCTCCACCCAAATCTACCAGCTGTTGTCTGGCAGACCCCCTGCGCCTGTGCAAAACCTTATGCGCTGCTCTGAGAAGGTCCTGAAATGGGGAGGCCTTGAAAAACTCGACTGACATCACCAGAATAATGGAAATAAAAACATGGGCAGCAAACAGGGCCAGTTTTTCATTTCGCGGGCTGGGACTGAACTTGCGTTATCAGATCTTGAGTCCACGGCTCTGTCATTAGAACCAACCACCTCGTGCAGTTGTTGAGTAAAAGGGGAGACTAGGAGAAAAGCTTGGCCATTTTTCTTTTTGGTTTTCTTCAGTGGCCTGTCAGCTAAGTTGAATAAGCATTTGTTGCCAGCGCAAGAGTGGTAGATTACACTTTGCAAGTTGTGTGGCTGTGTTGACAAAGCCATGAATTTTAGATCACTGGGTCATGTTTATATACGCTTCAATAAATTCGGAACTTCTACTCATACCGAGTCAGCCGCCCAAGTTTGACAAATCCCCCCTTGGGGATGTCGGGAGCTTTTTCACTATAAATAGTGTCCCCATTTTTGCATATTCTGTGCAGGGAAGTTCTTTTCTGTCATTCACTTTGTTTCTGCCTTTTTTCCCCATCTCTTCCTATCATTTTTTGCCTTGCTGGTTCATTCATTTGTATGTGTTGTGCATGTGTTCAACAAAGTATAACATAATTGGGTACATGTATTTATAGCATTTTTAGCTCCAGGGAAATGTGATGTGGAGAAGCAATTGTAGGTAAAATAGGGCACTTTGTATGTACGTATCTATCTATCTATCTATCTAATCTATCTATCTATCTATCTATCTATCTTCTATCTATCTATCTATCTATCTATCTATCTATCTATCTATCTATCTACTATCTATCTATCTATCTATCTATCTATCTATCTACTTCTGTTGTCTATCTATCTATCTATCTATCTATCTGTCTGTCTATCTATCTATCTATCTATCTGTCTGTCTGTCTGTCTATCTATCTATCTACTCTATCTATCTATCTATCTATCTATCTATCTATCTATCTATCTGTCTGTCTGTCTATCTGTCTATCTGTCTGTCTATCTATCTATCTATCTATCTATCTGCTCTATCTATCTACTACCTATC
>CM060315.1:83773433-83790933 GCA_030674185.1 Monoplex corrugatus
AGACAGAGAATGTTAGTGTGTATGCGTGTATATGTGTGTATCGGTGTGTATGTCTGTGTGTGCATGTGTGTGCGTGTGTGTGTGTATGAGAGAGAGACGCTTGACGACGCTTGACGACGCTTGACGCTTGACGCCATTTATTGACGTAACCATATACATAGTTTTAGCGCCAAGGGGTATAACTCATCCCTCTCATGCTGGCAACAGATGTAAATGAAGGGAAACAAATAAAGGAAACAGAAATGGAAGATTTAAATAAAAAGCAAAAACGTAATACTTACAAGATCAAAACAACAGTTTTACACTAGAAATGGACATGCATGGCCATCCAACTATGCCTAATATTGAACTTTATTATTTTGGTTAAGGAAAAGCTAGTCTTAACAGAAAATTTTTCATATTGAAATTAAAGCAGCAATGTTCTTTTTCTTATCCCATGTGCTTCCGCGATGTATTTGGAATTGACTGTAAATTCTCTGTTTTTTCACATGGTGATATTGACCTTAGATTATGTCTTAACGCTGCTCTGGAGGAAAATATATTACATCTATTTCTAACAGTGCTATAAGCTTCACATTCAAAAATAAAATGATTTTCGTCTTCCTTTTTTTGGTGGCATAATCTACAAAGTAAACCATCCTCACTGCTCCGCTGAAACCATCTTTGACTCGCATCAAGACCAAGTGTTCTTGTTCTAAAACTTGCAAAGTAGGCTCTGGTGCCATCTATTTGTAACAACTGAAAAATATTTTTCTGCCTGGAAAATGTTTTAAAGGAGAAATAACGTGCACATTTTGTATCTTCTTCTATCTGGGAATGCCAACTTTGTTTATAAGAGCTGATTAAACGGTCTTTGAATTCAGATAAAATTGCAGTTTCACTACCTACACCCTGACTAATCCAAACTAGTCCAAACCCATTATTTGTTAAAATGTTCTTTAAATTGTTTATCCAATTGTTTTCCTCTTTCGTGTTCGTGTAGCATCATATCATAAGCCTGTCTACATAATCTTGTTGTTGGTAGTTTCAAAATTCTTAGCCAGTACTTTACATATTTAACATTTGTACGAATACTTAACGGATATCTGCCACTTTCTCAATACGCCATTTTATTAGACGAATAAATTGGCACATTGAGAAAAAGTTTGATTGCAAATGTATGTACAATTTCTATGTGTTTATTTTCTAAAGTACCCCCAAACTTCTCCTGCGTATGTTAGTATTGGTTCAATTTGTGTATCAAAAAGCTTCCAATAAAGAGAGGGGTCAACAGAGTTTAATTTTTTCATTACGCCCCTTTTTACTTTCGTACACATTTCCGTCCAGGCTGCTGTTAGGCTTAATTTCGTAGTAAAAATCAGTCAAAGGTATTTATACAAATTGATTACTTTAACCTGACAATCCCCATACCGCCAGTTTTTATTTATTGAAAGGTGTCCACCCTTTCGGAAAAAGTATATTAGTTTTATCAAGATTAACACTTAAATAATAATTTGTCTGCTTCTTGATTCAGAATGTTTAACTGATTTTGTAGTCCGATAGTTGTATCCGAGATGAGTACTACATCATCCGCAAATAACATAAAAAGAACTTCAATAGCTCCAGGGATAATTTGTACACCATGCCGTCCATTTTTGGATAATTCAATAGCTAATTCATTTATGAAAAAAGAAAACAATCGAGGAATTAATAAACATCCTTGCTTCACTCCTCTTGGACAGCTGAAAAACTCTGTGTACAAACATTTATCTCTCGCACAAGCTAATACTGTATCATAAATTCCTCTCACCGCTCTATACAGTTTTCCATTCACGCCACACTTTCGCGATACATTACTCAATGCCTTCTTGTTTACATAATCGAACACTTTTCTGAAGTCAATGAATGCTATGTATAATTTAGAATTTCTATTCAAGTATTTCTGCATGAGAGAGAGAGAGAGGGAGAGGGAGGGAGAGAGAGGGAGAGAGAGAGAGAGAGGGGAGAGAATAGTCGATGATTGCTGGTTGTTGAATTTTGTGTGTGTGTGTGTGTGTGTGTGTGTGTGTGTGTGTGTGTGTGTGTGTGTGTGTGTGTGTGTGTGTGTGTGTGTGTGGTTGTGAAAGAGAGAGGGGAAGAGGGAGAGACAGAGAGAGATGGACGGACAGACAGATAGACAGACAGACAGGCAGATGGAGACAGATACATACACACCGACACAGAGGGAAACAGAGAGCACAAAAACAGACAAGAGATCCATGAAGTGAATCATTTCACTTTATGATACAAAGAGCAGGACCACAGGTGCCCTGTCCTTTCATGATGGATGGTAATTTTTTTACAAGCTCTGCTTGCACTACCGTGCACAAATAAAATGGATGGAGCTGAAATTGTTATACATCTCCGTCAGTTGCTCTGCTTCAAGCCACGCATAGTTCGCAGTCTGTACGTTTTACTGCTCGACGTTTTCAATATCTGCTGGGTCCGTGTCATGCTGTTGCATATAATACCGCGGCTATTTACCCCCAACGTCTTCCATATTCTCCCTTCAGAAATGAGAACATTGATTCATATCGACTGGTGACGCCTGTGTGGAAGCAGGAATGTTTGGGGAACTTGAGTATAAAGACAATGAGCAATGGGTAGATATACACGCCTTTGTTTTGTTTCTCTCTCTTTACCTGTTACTAGTATGTGTACTTACTGAACCAACTTTAACCATGCCCCGTTTTCATCTTTTCCGAACCTGATACACACACACACACACACACACACACACACACACACACACACACACACACACACACACACACACACAACACCACACACATATATATATATATATATTATATATGATATAATATATATATACATATATATATATCATCATCATCATCATCAGGTGCCCTGCCGCATGGCGTTGGCGACCATGGACTTCCAACCATCTCTCTCTCGTTGCCCCTAGCATCTCCCCCACCCTCCTCATCCCCAGCCACTCTGCAAGTCCGTCCAGCATTCTCTCTCTGGGTCTACCTGGTGCTCTCTTTCCCTGCAGCTTTCCCGTTGTGACCAGGTGCTCCAAATCCCCTTTCCTCATAAAATGGTCTATAAATGTTGCTTGTCTTTTCCTAATCTTCCTTATGAGTGATCTACTTGTGTCTGCCTCCATCAAGACTGTCTCGTTTGTTTTCTTTGCTGTCCATGGAACTCTCAACATTCTTCTGAGAAACCACATCTCGGCTGCCTCAATCTTGCTCTGGCTTTGCTTGCTGACTGTCCACGACTCGCATCCGTACAACAGTATTTGTTCTATATAACATTCAAGGACTCTCTTTCTGATGTTAATTGATAGGCATTTGTTGGTAAGAATGCTTTTCATCTTGTTGAATGCTGTTTTGGCTTGGCCGATTCTGCCAGCTATTTCCGATGTGCATCTGCCGTCTGATGAAATGACCGTTCCCAGGTATTTGGACTTATTAACCTGTGTCAAGGTTGTGCCATTTGCTGTTATTTTGCATGAGGGGATTTCATGTTTTTTACTGATCACCGTGACTTCGGTCTTCCTGCTGTTTAGTTCCAACCCCTTACGTTTACTTTCTATTTCTAGTATATTCACAAGGTTTTGTATGTCCTTTTCATTTTCTGCAGTTAGCACGGTGTCATCTGCGTACCGAATGTTGTTTATCATTTTCCCTCCAATCTTTAATCCAGGGTCTTCTTCTAGATTTCTCATGATGTTTTCGCTATATAGTGAAAACAGATCTGATGACAAAACACAACCCTGTCTGACTCCTCTTTTGATGTTTTGGAAAGAGCTTATACTGTTTTCTATTCTCATCGCAGCTGTTTGTTCCCAGTACATATTCCTGATTATTATATATATATATATACAAGTGTATGTATGAGAGAGAGAGAACAGATCTGTGCGCGAAACTGACTGGTAGAATCTAGCTCTGACAGTGCTATTGAAGCTTTTGTCAACAAGAATAAACCATGCCTTTGTCAACAAGAGATAAAAGCATGCTTTTGTCAACAGGATATAAACCATGCTTTTGTCAACAGAAGATAAACCATGCTTTTGTCAACAGGAGATAAACTATGCTTTTGTCAACAGGAGATAAACTATGCTTTTGTCAACAAGAGATAAACCATGCCTTTGTCAACAGGAGATATACTATGCTTTTATCAACAGGAGATAAACCATGCTTTTATCAGTTGTTTGATTCATTGATTTGATTCAGTTTTTACATCGACACCCACCTCAGGTGATATGGCTGACGGGGATAACCATTCCAGGGGAGGGGGACTTATCTAATCCTATACTGATACCACCAGAGCAACAATGATGTTAAGATAGGACAGTGAGAAGACCTTTTCATAATATGGCGCATCCCGGGATTAGAACCCACAACCATTAGCATGTGAATCCGACATTCAACCAACTGAGCTATTGAAGCCCGCATTGCATCAATAGGAGATAAACCATGCTTTTATAAACAGGAGATAAACCATGCTTTTGTTATCAGGTGATAAACCATACTTTTGTCAACAGGAGATAAACCATACTTTTGTCAACAAGAGATAACCATACTTTTGTCAACAGGAGATAAACCATGCTTTTGTCAACATGAGATAAACCATACTTTTGTCAACAAGAGATACACCATACTTTTGTCAATAGGAGATAAACCATGCTTTTGTCAACAAGAGATAAACCATACTTTTGTCAACAGGAGATAAACCATGCTTTTGTCAACAGAGATAAACCATACTTTTGTCAACAAGAGATAAACCATACTTTTGTCACAGGAGATAAACTACTTTGGTCAACAAGATAAACCATACTTTTGTCAACTAGGAGATAACCATACTTTTGTCAACAGGAGATAAACCATACTTTTGTCAACAGGAGATAAACATACTTTTGTCAACAGGAGATAAACCATACTTTGTCTGGGATAAACATGCTTGTCAACAAGAGATAACCATACTTTGCAATCGAATAACTGCTTTTGTCAATAGGAGATAACCCATATTTTTGTCAACAGGAGATAAACCATACTTTGTCAACAGGAGATAAACTACTTTTGTCAACAGGAGATAAACCATACTTTTGTCAACAGGAGATAAACCATGCTTTTGTCATAGGACTAAAATTATGCCTTTTTAATGCTCAGTCAACATGCAAAGATGGCAAAGCCGAAGTCATTGCTGATTTTATCGCAGATGAGCATGTTGACATGCTTTTATCACAGAGTCATGGCCTTAACCCCTTGGTCACGAACCTATACATGCTAGCCTCACTCCGAGTGGTACAGGCTTGCCTCTTTCATCGCTCATCCGAGGTGGCGGTATCGCCATCCTCTACAACGACTCACTCCATTCCCGCCTATCTTTCTCGCAGTCTCTGCCTTTCTCCCATCCTTCTTTCGAGCACGTTGAAGTATCCTTCCAATCACCCTCACCCATCACCTTCTCCTGTGTCTATCGACCCCACCTAGCTCTGCCAAGAAACTCACCACATCCACGTTTCTCTCTGACTTTGACCAATTGCTTGACCACTACTGCCTCTTACCTGGAAATCTCATCATTCTAGGTGACATCAATGTCCACTATGACAACACTCACCGTTATGACACAAGACATATCATCAACTCTCTGTCCAATCTCAATTGACTCAACACATTTCTGAACCAACCCATCAAAAAGGTCACATTCTTGACTGGATCATTTCTCGTGATCACCACAATTCAGCTACTGACAACTGCTTAGTTCTTTCTACCCGTCTAACTTCAGCCCTTCCATCCGACCACTCTGCAATTCTCTGTTCTCTCGACATTTCTCCTCCTTCCCGTACCATGCGCACAGTGACTCGACGCAATCTCAAATCCAGCGACCTCTCCACATTTTCATCTGATGCCTCCCGTCTCCTTTCTGAAAAGTCACATAACCTTGCCGATGAATTCTATACTACTCTCCACCATCTTCTGGACACTCATGCTCCAGCCACAACCCGTCTTTTACCTGACCGCCCCCCTACCCCTGGCTCACTCATGAGATTGCCTGTGCTGCAGAGCAGAGTGCCGTTGGCGCAAATCCAAACTCACTGTACACAGGCAACTTTCAACTCTAAAACAAAAGTATCCACCCTCATTGCATCAGCAAAAACAAGCTATTTCCAAACCAAAATCCTGAATGCCTCTTCTTCAAAAGAACTCTTTACAACCATGAATCATCTCCTTGGCACACGAAAAGATTTACCTCTCCCAACAAAACAGACAAATGAAGAACTCCCATCTGCATTCTCCAAGTATTTCACCACCAAAATACAAACTCTTCGTGACAGGCTTGACAGGACACCCTGTCAACCATGCCCACCTGACCCTTCCTTCTCAGGCACACCTCTTACTACTTTTACCCCAGTCTCACAAGAAGAAATTTTCAACACAATCAGATCCATGTCGTTCAAAACCTGCGAACTGGATCCTCTTCCAGGTTCTCTCTACTCCGACTGTCTCCCTACTCTCCTCCCATTCATCACTGACATCATCAACACTTCTCTTCAAACTGGAACTGTCCCAGATTCTTTCAAGTCTGCTATTGTTCACCCTCTCCTCAAGAAACACAATTTAGACCCAAATGAACTGAAAAATTACCGGTCTATCTCTAATCTCTCTTTCTTGTCAAAACTCCTTGAAAAAGTCGTCCTCAACCAGCTGAACTCTCACCTGTCTGCCAACAATCTCCTCAATCCTTTCCAGTCAGCCTACCGCCAGTGCCATAGCACTGAAACTGCCCTACTACACATTCTCAACAATCTCCTCCTTGCAACTGATACTGGCAAAGTCTCTCTCCTCACACTCCTTGATCTGTCTGCAGCCTTTGATACCATTGATCATGGTATTCTCCTTTCTAGACTTCATCATACTTTTGGCATCTCTGACATTGCTCTGTCCTGGTTCAATTCATACCTATCAAACAGAAAACAAACTGTTCTCATCAATGGCACTTACTCTCAACCTGCATACCTGACCTGTAGTGTTCCACAAGGATCTGTCCTTGGCCCTGTTCTTTTCACTCTTTACACCTCCCCCCTGTCCACCATCATCAACTCCCACTCTATAAAACACCACTTCTATGCTGATGACACCCAACTTCAAGACAGTGACTCACCTGATAATATACAGCGCCTGTTGACTCGCACCACTGAGTGTTACTCGGACATTAAGAACTGGATGACGTTCAACAAACTTCAGCTTAATGACGACAAGACAGAAGCTATCCTCATTGGCACCCGTCAGAAACTTTCTCAGCTGCCTCCTCTTTCTCTCCCATTATGTAACACATCAGTCCCAATTTCTGATTCAGCTAAAAACCTTGGTGTCTGCATTGACTCTACCCTGTCCATGAACAACTTTGTTTCTCAAACTGCCAGATCTTGCTACTATCATCTCCATCGTATAAGGCTGATCAGGAAGTATCTCTCTGTCGAAACAACTGCAAAATTCGTTCTCTCCTTCATAATGTCTCGCATTGACTATTGCAATTCACTCCTGTCTGGTCTTCCTGCCTCCACCATTCACATCCTACAGCGCATTCAAAACAATGCTGTACGCCTTATACTCAAAAAGAAAAAAGCTGACCACATATCTCCTCTCCTGGCACAACTTCACTGGCTCCCTGTATCAAAGCGCATACAGTACAAACTAGACACCATGTGCTACAAAAGCCTCAATAACGCAGCCCCCGATTACCTGTCAAGCCTACTTGAGATCTATGTTCCCTCACGTACCCTCCGCTCTGCCTCCGATCCTCTGACTTTTCGCTTTCCACGCACTAAGCTCAATACCTATGGTCCACGAGCCTTCTCTGTTTCTGGTCCACTCTCCTGGAACAAACTTCCTCTCTCAGTCCGTCAGCAACCTACTTTTGTCTCCTTCAAGTCCGCTCTCAAAACTCACCTTTTCTCCTCCGCATAAAATCCTAACCTCACTCACCCCCCCCCCCCCTTCTGCAGCCTGTCTCCGCTCGGAGGGGAATCACATGGTTATAATATATAATTGTATATGCTATGCTCTCTATAATTTTCCATTGCTTTTATTCTTGCTTTTATTGCTTTTATTCTTTCCCCCCATTTATAGCCGTGTGTGTGTGTGTGTTTTGTGTGTGTGTGTGTGTGTGTGTGTGTGTGTGTGTGTGTGCGTGCGTGCGTGTGCGTGCGTGCGTGCGTGCGTGCGTGTGTCTGCTTCAGCGCTTAGATTTGATTTTATCAAGATTTTGCGCTATATATATATTGTAATTATTATTATTATTATTAGGAGATAAACCATACTTTTGTCAACGGGAGATAAACCATACTTTTATCAACAAGAGAAAAAAGCATAGTGTTGTCAACAGGAGATAAACCGAGATAAACCACGCTTTTATCAACAGAATATATGCACATGTGTATGGTTAAGAATTCACCATCTTCACTTGTGACTCCGAGTCAGGGAAGCGTGTCGTAAAAACGCCTACTTTCGTCTGAACATTAACTTTGAAAATAAAAGCGAGTGTTGAATTTATTGTGGATGGGTGCCATTGAGAAGGAGGGGGGGGGGGGGAAGGGGGGAGAGGGAGTGAGAGAAGGAGTGAGTGAGAGACACACAGAGAGAGATACAGAGAGAGAGAGAGAGAGAGAGAGAGAGAGAGAGAGAGAGAGAGAGAGGGGGTAGTTTGTGTGTGTGTTTGTGTGTGATAGACATTTTATGAAATAAAATAATCAGTTCATTTTATTTTAGTGGGTAAGTCTTCCTCTTTCTCTCTCTTTCTCCTATTACCCCCTCTCTTCCTCACTGTGGTATATATACATACACAGGTGTGCATTCTCCTACACATACATGATTATATACATTTGCATATATATGTGCGTGTTAGGTCTATGCACGCACTTAGTACTTGTTTTGTATGCGTAGATAAGACAGACAGATAGATAGATAGATAGATATAGATTGTGTGTGTGTGTGTGTGTGTGTGTGTGTGAGAGAGAGAGAGAGAGAGAGAGAGAGAGAGAGAGAGAGAGTGAGAGAGAGAGGATTGTGCTATCGACCAGCCTCATGGCGCAGTGTTCAAATATTGTTCGTCTAAATAATTTCAGGATTATTTATCCCTTACTGGCCCCATACTATAGCTGATTGTGTTGTGTGAAAAGCGGGAATACTAGGGCCACAAAGTCGAATCTTGTCTACTAATAGATACGTAACTTATGGTTTCTGTTCAGATTTCCCGACCAACACTGCAAGTGTCTGTATTTCTCGTGTCTGGTTGATGCCATTCCTGACTTAATTCAGAAGGATGATCACTGGGTCTTAGTGGGTCATGAAGCGCGTTGAAGCCCTCCCCCTTCTTCTTCGTTTGGCGAAATGGCGCCTGCTTGACGTGTGGTATCGGGGGTCGGGAAATGATTGGCAGATGGTGAGGCATTGATGCTCTTGATCCCACCCTCATATGTTTCTCGAGAGCGAAAGACAACGTAAAATACAACTCTCTCGCTCAGTCTTAGTTCAAAACGGAACTCCATGGCTTCCGGCGTTGCTGCCCCTGTTTTCCTTACCGATTGACAGAATCGTCCGTTCTTCTGACTTGTTATGCATTGACCTCCAGTTGACCTCTGTTTCGGGGTTGTCCGTCACTTCCATGCCTGGCATAAATTCATGTTCATTTCTTTTTCTGTCACAGTGGCTTCACCATGTGAGGCTAGGGCTGCTCTCCCTTTGAGGGCGTGTCGCTGCAGCGCCACCCATTTCTTTTCTGACCGGGACGTCAGAAAGGCTACAAGGTTAACTGGCCTTCAAAGAGTAGGGACCTGGGAAATCAACCTATCTCTCCAATGTTTTTTACCAGAGCAGCTGGACGAAAGCCATGCTTTTTACGATTTTCAACTGCCGTGGGATCTTAAGCGTGCGCAGGCCAGAAGGCACCAGGGGTCCGACCCATTGCCTTCTCGAAACACATTTCTTCGCAAAGACCGTGGTCCGATTCGTTTTTAGTCCCGTTACGGTATTGATGGCCCATAGCGATTCCCGTATAAGGGTGGTCTTCTTACGAGTAAATCACTAAAACACTCACTGAGACGGGCACAATGACAAAGCGATTGCTACCTTTACTGGAAGGCCTAGCAGGCTGTGACTTGAACATGCTGGATCAGAACACACATAACACAACTCCATCGAAGTGAGCAAGCAGCATTGCGGAATTGTCTCCATCAGGTGGCCCGTGGTGGTGTCACATGGTCAGCTTCACTCAGCCTATCTTGCTACTAGGCCTCGACTGAATTTACTTGCACGGGTTAAATGCTTCGTTGCAGCAATGACACTGGAGTGGTTCGGACAATTTGGCATGAGTAAAAATCGGTCAGGAAATAATTTCATAACAATGTGTATTGAATATAGTAATCGATGGCGCGCGCGCACACGCACAACACACACACACTCACACAGACACACACACAGACACACACACAGACACAGACACACACACACACACACACACACATACATACACATACTG
Source organism: Monoplex corrugatus (assembly GCA_030674185.1). Lineage (NCBI taxonomy): Eukaryota > Metazoa > Mollusca > Gastropoda > Littorinimorpha > Ranellidae > Monoplex > Monoplex corrugatus. Next base: position 83,783,961 of record CM060315.1, read on the forward strand.
TCTCTTGCACACACACACACACGCACACACACACACACACACGCAAGCACGCACAGACACACACACACGCACAGACACACACACAAACATGTACACACGCATGAACGGACACACACACACACACACACACACACACACACACACACACACACACACACACACACACACAATTCGCATGGACACACGCACACACATACAAATACACAAACACAAACACGCACGCACACACACACATATACACACGCGCGCGCGCACACACACACACACAGAGCAAAAAGTCAGAAATTAAGTTGATAAAAATCTACATATGTGTGTGTGTGTGTGTGTGTCCGTGCGTGTGTGTGTTCACTGAATTGAGCAGTATATCCTTGTGGCACAAACACATACTTTAGATACACACGCGCGCGCGCGTCGCTTATAGATAGTGATCGGGCACCTTTTCGAGGGACGGAACGGAAGGGGAAGAGGAATACAAGTGGTGCTAAAATGGCCGTAGGGAATTGGAACGTAAAAATCAATTTCCTTCATTGCGTGGGTCCCCCGTCATTCGATAGCTGTGCCATAGGACCAGACAGTCAAGCCATATAAAACTGTTTACACGTACCTGCTGAGTTCAGTTCTGTCTGAAAACAGGTGTAAACCTAGAAAAGGCATCACCATCTGAATCAATTCCCACGACCAGTGTACTCACTGAGGGATAGACAGCAGTTTCAGTTACAGTGAAAAGACGTTAAATTAAAGAACGAACATACATACATACACATATACATACATACATACATACATACATACATACATACATACATAATGGACATAATGGACATAATGGACTCTCCCTTCGATCTGACAGATCAGTAGGCATGCTGGTCCTCTGTCGCATAGTAGGGTTTGCATGCGAGATACAAGACTGATCCTGGAGGCGTATGTTCTTCCGCAGGCATTGGACATACACACACACACGCACACACACACACGCACACACACACAGACACACACACACGCACACACACACACATACACACACACACGCACACACACACAGACACACACACACGCACACACTGGACTTACACGCTTGTGCCGCTACAGTACAATTCAGTAATTCTTTTATCTTGAACGTTTTGTCAGTCTACCTGCCAACAGGTACAAATGACCACAATACAGAATGGCTGCACACGATTCCGGATCTGCAGCACGGTAAATGGCTAATAGGTGGAGACTTTAATTCCCACTCCCCGTTTTGGGAAAAAGATTGTTGTACTGTGACAAGCAATCGTTTAGTAGAAAATATAGTTGACAGTTCGCTTTACCTTTTGAATGATGGGAGTGTCACCAGAATTCCTGATGTTTCCAAACATCGGGCAACAGCCATCGACCTGTCTTTAATCTCACCAGAATTAGTACCCTGCTGTACCTGGGACACTCACAGAGATACTTTAGGAAGTGATCACTTACCTATCCTCATAACACTAACTAACGAAAACATCAGGATGAAAGACAGCATTCCTGATATTATACCAAAATATAATTACACACGCGCTGATTGGTCCTTGTTTCAGACTGCTCTTGCTAATTGAGATTTCACACATTATGAAAGTGAAAATGTAGACGTTATGTTTTCTAAATTCCAGGAGTCAGTTCTAGCTGCTGCAGACCTTTCCATCCCGATACTCAAAACTTGTAAGTCCAATAACCGTTTGGGTAATGTTTGATGGACGGAGGCATGTGAGCAAGCAGTTCAGTATAAAAAAGAGAAATACAAAATCTACATCAAAAGCAGGAAACCTGAAGATCATATGGACATGAAAAAAGCTAATACCCAGTGTAATAAAATCATCGCTGAAGCAAAGAAAAATTATTGGGCATCATACTGCACAAAAGAAATTTCAGATTTCAAGGATTTCCATAAAGTCTGGACAAAAATGAATCAAATGAAAAATGGAACCGACTTACCTAGGTGTCCAATAATGATTGACACATATCACAAATTTCCTTCCGACATGGACAAAGCTGAAACTTTTGTGGAACTTTTTGCCGAAAATAGTAAAGTAGATGGTTTGACTCCTACCTGCAAACATTACAGAGAAATAGCATCTAACAAACCTATCTACACTGATCCAATACCTCAGAATGATCGCTGGTTTAATTCTCCAATCACCTTAGAAGAGTAAAAAAAAAAACTATCTTGTCTCTACACAACAAAAGGAGTTCGGTAGGTGTCGATGCAGTTTCAACTGAAATGATTAAACATCTTCCAGAAAACTATATTATTTTTTTACACAAAATTTTTCAGAAATGCTGGGTTGGTGGAACTATACCACAATTATGGCAAAAGTCTATTGTTATACCAGTATTAAAAGCAGGAAAGCCTAAAAACAATAAAAACAGTTACAGACCTATTGCGTTGACGTCCCATACGAGCAAACTAATGGAAAAATTGGTATTAAACAGACTTGTACATTACTGTGATAAAAATAACGTTATTCCAGTAAATCAGCTGGTTTTAGAAAAGGTAGATCTACAGTTGAGCACCTGGTTAAACTTACAACTCACATCAAGAAACAGTTTGCCAGCAGAAAAAGTCTTTTAGCTACATTTTTTGATGTGAAAAAAGCTTACTATCAAGTTTCGCATACGCGTTTATTGTACAAGCTGAAATCTATTGGTTTATCTGGCAATATGTATGATTACATTAAGTCTTTTTTAGTCAATAGAACTATTCAGGCAAGAGTGGGAACTAGTTATTCTACTTCACGACATCTTGATATGGGAATTCCACAAGGTTCAGTGATAGCACCTCTTTTATTTAATATCCTTATACAGGATCTTCCTAGAGCACTCTCAAATCATGTTGTTTTGGCACAGTACGCTGATGATATATGTATTTGGATGAATATTACTTTAAAAAAGACAACGCCACAGAGAGCACAGAATTAAATTAGGAAGTTGTATCAATCTGATCTTGATAATCTTGGAAACTATATGTTAGAAAATGGTCTGTCGTTGTCAGCGGAAAAAACTAACATGATGCTATTTAATCCTGGTGGTACTTTAATTAACTTGCCTTCTTTCAGATTGCTTGGTGAAGTGTTACATTACAAACAGGTTGTAAAATTTCTGGGAGTCTTTATGACATCGAAATTAAACTGGAATGTCCATTTTGATTATATTTCAACAAAAGCAAGAAAAGCCCTAAATTTTCTAAAGATAATAAGCCGATTACCTTGGGGAATGGATACGAACATACTAATTCATCTATCAACAGCACTTGTACGATCTAAATTATCCTATGCGCAAGAAGTGTTCTTCAGTGCACCAAATATTTATTAAAGAAGATACAAAGCTTAGACTGCAAAAGTATTAAAATTGCTCTAGGTGTCCCTACTCATGCCTCTAATCTGGAAACGTACGAAGTTGCTGGAATTCTGCCTCTGAACAACTATCGTGAGCTAGCAACAGCGAAATTTGGTTAGAACTGCTTCACAAACGGACAATTTTGTAAGTAAGGAAATTAAAATCAGGTCTGATGTTGACTTTCCAAAGCGAGCAAAAAGCATTTCATCACAAATGACTGTTGCAACTTACATATCTGACTTGGTCAAACAGTCTAACATAAAAGTCATTTTTCGTTGGAGCAAACATATCTATCTTTACAGCGGAATTAGTCGCTATTAATCAAGCATTGCATTATCTAGTAAATCTTAAACCCATGTCTTTCAAAGTAGTTCACTTTGTTGACTCAAAATCTGTATTATATGCCTTACAGTCTTTTGATGCCAACACAAGACCTGATTTAATTACTGAGGCAAATCATCTTATACATCGTTTAAAGGTCAAAGGTACAGATATCAGTTTATGCTGGGTGCCTTCTCACGTTGGTCTTTAAGGCAACGAAGTAGTTGACAGAGCAGCTAAACAAGGCGCCCAGAATTCTGATAATGCTATAGAATTACATGTTCATACTTCCGTAAAAGAAGCTTACAACTTGCTCGAATCAGCCTCATGGACTCGATTTCATGAATATTCAAATGAACAGTTTGTGCACAACAAATGACAAAACTTACCGTTCAAAATGTATGTAAAAAATTGCAGTATTCTTCCATGTATCATTTGAGATCGATTGTTGCTGTTCGTTTTCGTATTCAGCTAAACGCATTGAAAACAAAATATTGTAAAAATGTCAAGTGTATTTGCGGCGAACAGTTCACACTGTTTCACTGTTTATTCTACTGCAAAATGCTACGTTCTTTTTTACCGAAAATGTTTACTCAAGAAAAGTATTCTGAAAATCATTTTCAAAAATTTCCGTCAGATCAATCTTTGTTAGTTAAAATTTCAGAATCATTAGTTCACAGTCCTGTTAATGCATTACTTTAACTTTATTCGGTTTGTGTTTTAGTGTTACAATTTCCCTTCACATTGTTGAAGTTAATTGTTAGTGTTAAGTTCTCGTTCCATTTTACTGTTATCCCACCTACTAATGTCTTTTTCCTCTGTCTTCCCTCTGCCCCAATCCAACCCGACCAGCTATCGTTGTACATTTCATTTTGTTCATTCATTTTTTATTCCCTCCTCTCCCCTCCCCCGTCTAATATTACGTATAGTGAAAAGACGTTAAATTAGAGAACGAACACACACACACATACACACATACACATACAGACACATACACATACACACATACACTCACATTCACACACACAAACACGCACACATACACACACACACACACACACATACACACACATACATACACACACACATACACACACATGTGTACGTTCATACGTACGTACGTACGCACGTATGTATGTACATACATACATTCATACATACATCATACAGACATACATACACACATACATACATGCATGCATACATGCATGCATACATACATACATACATACATACGTGCACACTTACGTACATGCACACCAATATATATGCATACATGCATGCATATAGACAGACAGACATGCATACATACATACATACATACTTCCAAGTAGACACAGACAGACAGACAGACAGGTTATTATTTGTCGTGTCATGAATCATTTCCCCTTTGTGCAGTTGCTTATGAATCTGTGTGACAGTGTGACACTAAAAGCATAGGACAGAGAAGGAAGGAATCAAGGCCTGTATTTGATTATTCTGACCTCTCTCTCTCTCTCTTCCTCCCTCCCTCACCCCATCTCTCTCTGTCCCTCTCTGTCTCTGTTTCTGTCTCTGTCCTTGTCTCTCTCTCTCTCTGTCTTTGTCTGTCTGTCTGTCTGTCTGTCTGTCTGTCTATCTCTCTGTCTCTCTCTCTCTGTCCTGTTCCTGGGTTCTGTCTTCGTCACATATTTGTTCCCCCGCTACACCCCCAACCCCCCTTTCCACATTTCCCTTCTCCCTGTGTCTCTTTCCGGGCTACTGATTGCATGACTGGCTGAAATTGAACTCTCCACACCCGCGCACACCCACACACCCACACACAGAAATCATAGTGGAGCATGCCCCTCCTTGTCCCCGGCACTTCTTGGTTAAGACAAAAGAAATATGTACTGACAGTGGGTGTTTGTCTTCGAGTGCATGTCAAAAGCCATGCTTCCCTTCGCCCTCACCTGGAAATCATTTACACCTGTTTTTCTTTTATTCTTTTTTTAACAAGACACAAAATGCAACATTACATTGTTAATGTGGTAAAATAGGTGACCAATCTAAGCTTATTTGCAATGATAGAAATATGACAGATTATGACATCATCATCATCATCACCACCATCACCATCATTATCATGATTATTGTTGTTGTCATTATTGGTCTCATTCATTCCCTAAGGACTATGGCGTTCCACAGCTTGATAGATGTCTCTAGGGTACATGATGCTGCCCAGACAGCAGGTCCTCCCCCCCTCTCCTCCACACTCCCTGCCCAGAACACCGATGAGGGCCAAGGAAGAGGCCAACTCCAGTACAGCTTGAAACAGGTGGAGGAAAGTTATGGTAACAAGAAACTCTTGGGATTGCTGGACAGCACAAAGTCCTCAGAGGAGACGCCCCTCTCAAGCAAGTGTTTCGGCCATAAACCCCTTACACTCTCAGGAGGCCGGGCCGCATCCAGTCACGACTCCGGATGCCTCTCTGCTGTTTCCTTTCTTTTCTATCCTAGGTTCAAACCGGTACCACTAAAGTGATCGGGTGTCTGCTGTCCCCAGCCCTCCTCCCATTCTTTTTTTCACCTGGGTTCGAACCCGCGCCTCTAGTGTCTCAAAATAAATCATCCTTGTGACAGATGTCCTATTAATCACTGCTATCAGATACTGGCAGCATATAGGGGAATTTGAAATCCTATGAAGTTCGCTTTTGTTCCTCTTCAACCACATCAGGGTGAAACTCTTTTTCAGCTGCTTTTGCCATTGCCATTGCCTTTAGGTATTTGATAAGTTAGAATACCTGGGAACAGTCATCTAGCATTCAAGAAGATGAAAAGCATTCCTTGCCAACAAATACCTGTCAATTAACATCAGGAAGAGAGTTCTTGAATGTTATATAGAACCGATACTGTTGTACGGTTGTAAGGCGTGGACAGTCAACACGCTAAGTCAGTAGAAAATTGAGGCAGCTGAAATGTGGTTTCTGAGAAGAATGTTGAGAGTAGAAGAATGTTGAGAGTTCCATGGACTGCGAAGGAAACAAACGAGACAGTCTTGAAGGAGGCAGATACAAGAAGAACATTAACAAAAAAAGATTAGGAAAAGAAAAATAACATTTATAGGACGTTTTATGATGCAAGAGAAATTAGTGTGTGTGTATGTGTGAGTATGTGTATACGTGTGTGTGTATATGTGTGTGTATAATGCATGTGTGTATATGTGTGTGAGTAGGTGCGTGTGTGCCTGCATGTGTGTGTGTATGTGTGTGTCTGTGTCTATGTGGTGTGCGTACGTACACACATATGTGTGTGCGTATGTGTGTGTGTGTGTGTATGT
>CM060315.1:83800933-83823433 GCA_030674185.1 Monoplex corrugatus
ATATTGACTCTCTACCTTGTTACGTTTCTGTTGCACGTTTTTTGGCGTTTTAAACATAGGCTTATTCATGAACATTTTGAAATAACGAAAAGGCCAGGTTTTATTGACGGTAGGTGTGAGCAAAATCCCAAGATAGTAAAGCCATGTTAACAGATTTTAGTTTATACGGTTTAGATATACGTTTATTCGTAAATACTTTGATGATAACAAAAAGGCAATGTACTGCTGACTATAGTGTATACAGACACGAAGATCGTCAAGCCATGTTAACAGTCTCCTATATTTGATTTTCGTTTCTGTGGCACGTTTTGGATTTGTAAGTGTGAGTTTATTTAAGAGTATTGTGATAATACTGCAGCATGTTTCGTGTATTAACAGCCGTAAAAGTCAATTGATCTTATTGCATGTTTCAGCGATGAGTTTTCGAATACCTTTCAACAATTCAAGTTTCATTTGTAACTATTCACATGTTGTCAAGGCATAGATATAATATGTAAATAAGCATATGGGGTTTACATATTTTCATTGGAAAAATAAGTTTACCCTTTATTCTTTATGCAAGTAAGTGTGATATGTCAAAGTATTTCTTTTCACAATGTATGCCAAACTAGTCAAATTGCTGGACTGATCTGATTCACAAGTAATCATTTGAAAAAGACCCAGACATCAAATTTGGTCAGATTTCTTCCAAGACTACACATAGCTGAGACATTTTTGCTGACACATTCTGCCCGCGTAATAGACATCATATTCTGCTTGGTAGATACGAAACACGCTCTCCCCCCCCCCCCCCTCTCTCTCTCTCTTTCTCCTTCAGTTTGTCTGTCTATCCGTCTGTCCACACACACACACACCCCCCCCCCCCCTCTTTCACTTTTTTCATCGGGTTGGACAGAAAAGTAGAGGAGGGAAGGTGGTAGCGCACTAGTGCACAGCACGGTTTGAGGCCTCCAGACTATCCCCACTTTCCACACCCCCCACACCTCACCGCACAGCGTGCATTCACACAGGCCGTGTTTACCCGGTTTACATTCTGTATCCCAACCAGCCAGCTCCCTTGGGTTCTTTTAGTGAGAGTGCAGTGAAGCGTCTTCTGACATGGTTTAAAAAACAAGAGAACAAGAAAAAAAACCCCACAACCTCGCCATACCACGGCTAAACTGTGTGGGTTGTATGGCTGGGTTTTTCCTTCTATCCCTCTCCCCTTTTTTTTCGTTTGTCTGACGACTTGCATGCCCTCTCTGTCTCTGTCTGTCTGTCCGTCTTCTGTCTTTCTGACTCTTTCTCTGTCTCTGTCTGTCTGTCTCTGTCTGTCTGTGTGTCTGTCTGTCTCTCTCTTCTCTCTCTCCACACACACACACACACACACACACACACACACACACACACACACACACACACACACACTCGTCTCTGCCTGTCTGTCTGTCTGTCGCTCTGTCTCTCTCTCTCTTCCTTTCTTTTCTTTTCTTTACTTATTTTTCTTTTTTCTTCCTTTCTTTTAACGATTTTCCTTTGTCATTTCAAAGATATGTTGATTTAAATCGCTTTAAGAATTTACCTGCAACAGTTGTCACGCATTCCGATGTTTACTCATTGTCTCCGCTTGTTAGGTTTCTGTCCAAAGCGCGAAGCGCGGCGCGTAAAGTAGTACTACTGGCGATTGTACTGATATGGGCGAACGGTCTGAGAAGACCAGCCTCAATTTCACACGGTACATCTGCAATGATAGTATGTAGTTGTAAGCTTACTGTGCAGTACAGTGTCCTTTAAATCAACCCTCTGACTCTCGCACCCTGTCCACCAGCATCCTGCACTGTCGACCATGTTAGCAAATCAAAAACGTAGCCCTTTGACTCCCTCATCCTATTCACCAACTCCCGAAGGTTAAGTTTTTGCAGTTGGAGGATAGGGTGCGAGAGTCAGAGGGTTAGGTAAGCGCACACGTGTAGCAACCCCCATACAAAAACGCGGGTTATCTTCTGTTGACTAATCCGAAGACTGGTCACTTTGACCATGAAGAAGGTTAGGATGTAAACTCCCACCCTCCCAGCCTTTCCCAAAACAAACAAACAAACAAACAAAAACAAACAAACAACCTGACATGCGTTGAAGACAATGGTAGACTGTCACAACAGCGGACTCACAGTGTAAACATTGTCAGAAATTCCCCAGAAAGTGCTGTTCACACACACCTTCCTGAGAAAGGTGACGAGTTTAGGCATTATGGTTTGTTTCGTGTGGCCTTGACCTTTTCAGCTTTAACCTTCCAAATTTATGCAATCACTTCAGGGTGCCACATGTTTGATGCAAATTCGATAGAGATTCAGTTAGGGAGAGCTGAGAAAATAGTCATAAGTTCTGACACACACACACACACACACACACACACGCATGCACGCGCACACGCACGCACACACAGATGTGCGCGTGCAAATTAACACTCACACACCCACACACATACACACACACGCGCGCGCGCGCGCGCGTGCACGCGCATACACACACGTGCGCACGCAAGCACACACACGCACACACACACACACCGTACGCACGCACGTGCGCCCGCGCACACACACACATACACACACTTACTTGTCTGTTTTGTTGTTGTTATTGTTGTCTTCTATTTTGTTGTTGTTCTTGTAGTTTTTCATGTGTGTGTGTGTGTGTGTGTGTGTGTGTGTGTGTGTGTGTGTGTGTGTGTGTGTGTGTGTGTGTGTGTGTGTGTGTGTGTGTGAAAGCTATTGAAAAAGGACATTGCAAACCAACGTATCTAGTCTGCATAACCCATCAAACCGTACGTGTTGATAGAGGAGACATGTGAGTGTGTATAGATACTGTCACCTGTAGCATTGCTAATGGCTTGGCTTAGTAGGGAGTTCAAGAAGGGGGAGGTCCACGTCTGTTTTATATGTAGGTATGTTTATGGTTGACGAGGCGTATGGTGGATGGGGAGATCAGTGCACACACGCACACTATGTTCTGAGTGGGGCAGTTTGACAGCAAAGGTTTTCAGATTCAGGATTCAACATTTTATATTTGTTCACTCCAAAACAGTGCGGACATTTGGTCTGCAGCCTTGTCACTGTCATGTCACATTACACACACACGCACACGTACACAAGCGCACGCGCACACACATACACATTTACGCACACAAACACATGAACACAAACAACCACTCAGACGCACACACAGACACACACACAGACTCACACAGACACACACACACACGTGTGTGTGTATATAGTTATATATATGTATATATATATATATACATGTATATATATATATATATACATGTATATATATATACACGCATATATATATATGTATATATATACATATATATACATACATATATTATATATATATACACGCATATATATACATACATATACATATATATGTATATGTGTGTATATATGTATACATATATTTATATATATATATATATATATAAATATGTGATAGGTCGCGTGGTTAAGGGGGGGGGGGGGGGTAAGGTGATTATGATATTATTGATGTATCGCAGCGCCAGGTGAGATGGATGAGTGGGTTAAGGGGTTTGGTGATGATTGCTGTGGTGGTCCTTTGAATCCAGAGCAGAAAGGGAAGTCTCTCAATCAAAAGACAAGTCCTCGTTTCGCTACTTGACTCTTTATTATTGAGAAAAGAAGACGAGGAAGGAGACAGGTAAGAAGAAGTCAAAGAAGACGCCAAAGAAGACGTCAAAGAAGACAGTGCCTGTAAGACACAAAATAGGTTTCATAAATACAATGACAAAGTACACATTTTGTGAAATAACAATGTCAATGTACAAGAGTGAACTACTACATTCTAACAGAAGATGTCTACATTTACAAACAAAAGCACTAGCATTTGTAAACATGCAACAAATAATTGATAACAAAATGTTGTGTAAAGAACTACTACATTATACCAAAATATGTGGTGTCGATATTTACACTCTAAAGCACTAGCACTTGTAAACATGGAACAAATAATTGGTGACAAAACATTGAGTAACCCTTTGATAAGCTGAGGGTAAACTACCATACTGCTTGTTCGATAGCCTTAGCATAGAGTAGACTTTCAATAATGTACTGGCAAAATAATGCACAGTCATATTAAGCTGTTCGGCTGCCATGGGCTGAGTAAGTTGTAACATAACATCTGAGTGGGCAGTTATTGGACAGTTAATATTCAGTGGTGACGACAAACATAGTATTTGACTATGGGAGCTGTCGTCACAAACAGTAGGTCTACCTTATTGGATAGCAGTCAACACACTTGAGTCATCCATTAAATATTTGCTCCATGTAGTTATGTGTAATTCTATGTCTAGTGCTAGAAATAGTGATGACAAAATAGCATAGCATATTACTAGTTAAGCTATGTCATCAAAGCAATATTCTATAATGATTAGTGGTGGTGCTGAGCAGACAAGGGATACAACAATTGGATCAGTTCGCTGAGCACATGTTTCATCAACTACCATTATGTACACACATACAACATTATCAAGTATAAAATAGTGTACAATAATGCATTGCATCCTGGTAGCTTTCAGACAGTTAATATTCAGTGGTGATGACATAGTAGGCCTATTTGACAATGAGAACTATGTCATCACAAACAGCACCTAATCAAGTAGCAGTCAGCAGTGTTGAGAGAACACACTTGAGTAATCTATTACCCATTATCTCTGTGTGATTAGTATAATTCTAGATCAAGTGCTAGAGACAATGATAACAAAATAGTATAGCATATTACTATTAAACCATATCATCAAAACAACACTCTATAGGCCTACATGATTATCAGTGGTGCTGATCAGATAAGGGATACACCAAACAGATCAATTAGCTGAGCACGTGTTTCATCAGTCATCATGTCAGTATGTGAATACAACCTTGTCAAGTATAAAATACTCTTCCTCTGCACAACAATGCCTTGTATCTTGGCTTTTGGCAGAATATGGTTGTCAATAGTCCTACAATAGCCACATGAAAATAGGGGCTAAATCTATAGTGGTTATTACATTTAAATCTCAGTTCCATCTTCACGATGGTGGCCGCCACGCTAAGTGCTACAGATCTTGTGAGATAGCACATCGTTTAGATCAAAACATACTTTCTCGCTGTGCGAATTCTGCAAATCTAGCGCGGTACTCAATAGACTCGAGCTAGAATCTAAAGAAATAAGAGACACTAAAGTCTAAGCTTACTGCAAATGACAAATTATAATAAAGTGATAAAAATCCAGAACTTACTACAGTAATGCCGTGAAGATGATCACCTGCTGTGAGATCAAGAGTGGTGGCAGGAAAGGGCACCTCTGGTAATACTGAGAGTGGCGGTGGAAAAGCACACGCTATGATGCGCCTTGTTAATTTGTACTCTGGGAACAGAGCATGATGGTCATATTTTCAAATCTCAAACCTTTCAGATGGCAAGGTCTGATTGGTTGTTCTCACCAAATTAATCAATCAACCAGATGCCAAGGTCCGATTGGTTGTTCTCACCTAATTAATAAGTCAACACTTAGTGTGTAGTTTTAACGCAGCGCGTCAGTACACACAAGTGAAACGCTGGTCATTGTCCGGCAGTTTCGCGAGTGGGTATGTGCTCGCTATCGAGCCACAAATACCTAAGCGGTTGAGACAGACGCGCCTGCGGTCATTGTCTGAGTGTTCCCGCCGGCAATTACACGGCGATTGTTCTATAATGCTACAGTAAAGGCAGCATAAATTAGTGACAGCCCCCTCTATGTTCTGTAAAACTACAACATAATACTGACTGGAGATGACGACAAAATCTTGTCATAGGCCTGCTTTAGAGTACATGTACACATTGTAGATCTGCTAATTGTTTAGCAGTGTGTTATCTACAATCGTCATGTACTGGTTAGATCTTTGGAATGATTAATGCATAGCTATGGATAGGCAGAGGCTGTGAAATACCAGTATAATTAGGCCAAGAGAATGCAAGGCGTTTTTTATCTAGGCAAGCACGCTACACGGCGTTGCCTTTGAGCGTTGTAGGTAAATGGGGAAAGATCGTAACAGAGCAAGGCACTCTGTTACATATATATATATGTGTGTGTGTGTGTGTGTGTGTGTGTGTGTGTGTGTGTGTGTGTGTGTGTGTGTGTGTGTGTATTTGGCATTGTGTAAACATTCATGCATGCATATGTTGTCTTTAAGCATGGTGTAAGTATTGTTAGATCCTATAGAATGTGTATTCATTTTGTGTTTGTGTGCGCGTGCATATATCTATGTTGTGTATGTGTATGTATCTCTGTGTGTGTGTGTGTGTGTGTGTGTGTGTGCATGTGAAAGAGAGAGAGTGGGGGGGGGGGTAATTCTGTGTGCATTACACTCTTGTAAATGTGTAATGCGCAGTGAATCCAATCTAGTTTGGAAAATAGCGCCATACATATATTTTAATTATTATCATTACCATCATTATTGTTATTATTACTAGTATTGTTATTACTGATATTGTCATTACTGTATTATTCTCTTTACCGTTATTATTAAGTAAAATAAACAATACATTTGACATGTGTACCATAACACTCCACTTCTGTGAAAGAAACGTATGAGAGTGACCATACCACAGCCTCTCAGAAACAGGTCTGTTGTGGGACTAAGGGTTAATGGTGAATTTATCACCTGCTCTAATCCCCTTTCAATCGGCACCAAACAGCGGATTTGGGGAGATTGGACATTGTGGGCAGGAATGGAGGCCTTGGTCTTTGTGGTGGTGATTGTGGAAGTCGGTGGTGGCTTGTAGCATGGGTTTGGTACAGGGTCGGTGCTTTCTGATGAGTATCCATAAAAAAGAGGACAAAGACTGAAGGTCTTGTGCTTCCTTCTTCTCGTGTACATCATACGTGATTACAGTGAGAATGATTTAGACTGTCCCAACTTTATCTGTCTGTCTGTCTGTCTATCTATCCATTCCACACTCTCTGTCTGTCTCTGCCTCTCTCTGTCTCTGTCTGTCTCTGGCTCGTTCTGTTCCTCCCCCTCTCTCTCTCCCTCATTCTCTCTCTCTATCTCTCTCTAGTGTCAAATTTCAAGTAAAGTTTGGCAACTGGAGACATTGAAAATCGACCATACTCTATTTTATTGCAGGAAACTAAAAATCAAACAGTTTGTCTGTCTCTGTCTCTCTGTGTGTCTCTGTCTCTCTCTCTCTCTCTTTCTTTCTCTCTTTCTCTCTCTCTCTCTCTCTCTTTCTCTCTCTCTCTCTCTCTCTCTCTCTCTCTCTCTCTCTGTATCTCTCTCTCTCTGTGTATGTATTTGTGTAAAATGAAAAGCATATTTATCTTTACAACGAAGAACACGGGGTGTGAAACGTATGCTACCGTATGCATATTTTTTACCTGTATGGAACTAGGTTTCTATTTCATTGGAAGTGATGGACGAAATTTATTAGGGTGTCAGGTATACTTATTGAGAAGTAAACTTTCGGGTGGGAGAATGCAAGATTGTCAGGTCTGAGTTTGGAATTTGTTCAAGAAGGATACATGGCATTCGAGCAATTCAATACGCGCTCCGGCCAAATGTGCCAGCAATTGAGTGACAGACGATCCGAGCCTGCACAAAACTGTATGTGCTGGCATTGTCTTGAAATTGGGACAAAGGGGGAGGGTGGACAGGACCTGTGACACACCTCACTGACACCACCAGAATGACTGGAGCATAAAGATAGAGCAACGAACAAGCCAGTGTGTATGTTGTGGCCTGGGATTGAATCCACAGCACATTTGGTTCCTACGCTTGAGGTCCCATGCTTTATCAAAAGAGCCTGGCCTGCACTACGGCACTACGGCAATTTAGCTTGTCTCAGGCAGATTAATAGGGGGATGGGAAGGCTCAGGGTTTCTGGAACCCCCGTTAGCCCTCCCAAAACATGAAAATGTAATCTGAAATCGCTGCTCAGTATGCAGTGCCTAAAAAGCGAGCGATGTTTTACTGTGTAGACCGACTCAAAACACACACACACACACACACACACACACACACACACACACACACACACACACACACACACACCACACACACTCATGTCGCCCCTCCCAAGAACAACTAACCAAACAAGTTAGCAAGCAAAAAGAAAAAAAGAAAAGAAAAGAAAAGAAAAAAATACTTAAAATGAAACTTAAAAAAATCATAAAATCATCACTTTTATCAGCAGGAGTAAGGAGGAGACAGGTCAGGTAATGTGACACATTTTAAAAGTTTAAAACAAATGAAGATTTCGTCAGAACAGTGTACCAAATGGACTTGTATTTTAATCCTCTGGACAGATTTTTTCCCTTATGGGCGCTTGCCCCGAAGCCGCTCTCCCCTCACACCTTAGATTTCTTGGAAACCCTCCTGTACCAAGACCTTAGTTTGCCCCTGCGTCTGTCTGAAGACTTAGGATTCAATCACCGATGAATTCTCACCGGTATGACAACAAGACCGGGTTTGTGTCGTCGTGGTCTACTCGCTTTGAGAGTCTTGGGTGACTTGTTTTACTTCCACGCGAGGGGTCTGCTTTGCGAAACTTAGTGTGACACTGCTCTTAAGATTGATGGAAGCGTTCCACGTTACCACATAATTTTGTGATTCTTCAGTGACAGTTGTTGCTTGCTTTTGTGGGGAGGCTGTTGTGTTGTTGAGGTGGTGCTGAGTGGATTGTGATGGTGGCGCGTGTTTGTGAGCGTGTGTGTGTTCGTGTGTGTGTGTGTGTGTGTGTGAGTGAGAGAGAGAGAGAGAGAGAGAGACAGACAGACAAAGAGAGAGAGAGGAGAGAGAGAGGAGAGAGAGAGGAGAGAGAGAGAGAGAGAGTGAGAGAGAGTAGGGGTGATGGTGAATAGCTAATGATTACACACAGCGGCAACAGCGTGCTGTCTCAGCTGCTGCTAACAAGTCATTGCTACGCTGGTTCTCTCCCCTTTGATTTATAGTTCCAAGCTGTATTGGCTTCAGCCTCTTCTTTGGTCCCACCGGTGTCACAGACAGGGTAGGAGCCTGCTGCGTAGACAACAGCATGTTGTCCACATCCACTGTGCCCAGACTGGTGCCCCGGGTGGGGGGGGGGGGGGAGACACCTAGCCGGCGAGGCCAGTCCACCCATTGTTTGTGGGGGGGGGGGGGGGCGGCAGAGGACCAGTCCAATCAAGTACACAGCGGCAACCGTCATTCAATACAAATTAACACTGTTAAGCCAGACATTTTAGTGCATCTTACAAGGTAGGTGACATCTAAACACACAATTTTAGTGTGTGGCGAGTGGCGTGCCTCTACCTCCCTAAAACCGGGTAAACAATTCTAATGACGCTTGTCAACATCCCGTCTGTCACGCGCAGTGCGGCATTTCACCATTGTGACGCGGCCAGAATTCCTGCGCGTCTGTTTCCGCTGTTTTATGGTCGATTGAGTCAAGCGAAATGCGTTATTTTGACACCTGCTTCAGTGCCGCTGTTTTGAATGGCTGTGAAGGGATAGTTTACTGCTGGCGTGTCTTCTGTAAGAATGTTCCTGATAGTATTTACGTGCTTCAGTCATTGTCGCAAAAACAACAACAACAACAACAACAAAAACCCAACCAACCAACCACCAACCAACAAAAACAAAACAAACAAACAAAAACTCAACAACAACAACAAAACAAACAAACAAACAAAATCAAGCCATTCTAACAATCATCTTTTGTATACAGAATATCATCACGGAAAGTCCAAATTCTGTGTTTTTACAGGTCACTATAACCCTGAAGAAGATTCCATTGAGATTATTTCGACGTACTCTGAGGACAGTGGTAAACTGTCACAACAATGAAAACAGATTTTACAGGTTGTTAGAAGCTTCTGAGAAAGTGCTGGTAAAACACCTTCCTCAAAACAGTGTTGATTTCAGGCACTTTTCTGGTCCGTGTAATCATGATCTCTCTCTCTCTCTCTCTCTCTCTCTCTCTCTCTCTCTCTCTCCCTCTCTTCCCTCCTTCCCTCCCTCCCTCTTTCCCCTCCACCTATCTCTCCCACATTCTGTGTGTGTTTGTGTGTACGTGCGGGCCCGCGCACATTTGTGTGTAAGTAAATATGTGTGTGTGAGAGTGAGTGTGTGTGTGTGTGTGTGTGTGTGTGTGTGTGTGTGTGTGTGTGTGTGTGTGTACATACACACATGCACGGACGCGCGCGCGCACACACCACACACACACACACACACACACACACACACACACACACACACACACCACGCGCGCAAGCATGTAGGATCAAGCAAATATTGAACCGGTAGAACTCATTATTTTGGCAGCTAGGCCACATTAAACGCCCGAATTGTGCACCCCACACCCCTCTGACGTGAGACAATATTGACAGTGGTACCCGGTACCTGGGTTCAATTCCTCAAAGACGGTGACATAAGGAAAGCAAACAGAGGGAATATTCCACTGGAAACAGTGTTGCGGTGGGCAGAGTCGGTTTTGTATGCCACCGTGCTTAGCGCCTGTACTGAGCGTGTCTGGTCAATGAAAGTAGTTTGTTTGCCTTTCTGAATGTGCGTCTGTAATGCACAGGTGTGAATGTGTGTGTGTGTGTGTGTGCACGCGCGCCCTCTGTGTGTGTGTATGTGTGTGTGTGTATGTGTGTGTGTGTGTGTGTGGACGGATGTACATGTGTACGAGTGTGTATGTGTGTGCACATGTGTGTCTGCGCTGCTGTGTGTGTACGTGTATGTGAGTGCTCATGTGAGTGTGTGTGTCTGTGTGTGTCTGCGTGTACATGTGTGTATGTGTGTGCGTGCGTGTCTTGTGTCAGTGTGTGTATGTGTTTGTGTGTGTGTATGTGTGTGTATGCTCGTACGTCTGTGTATACGTACGTGTATGTGTGTGTGTGTGTGTGTTTCCCTTCCGTTTCTGTTTTTTTTTGTAAAGACATGGTCAAATTGAGCAGTCGTTGTCCGATCAAAGTGGTCCATTATCTCATTTGTCAGAGCGCCAGACTAGGCAGTGCACGGGTTGCAGGTTCCACCCTTGGGCTGGCCGTATTTTTGTCACCTTCACTTGGCCCCAATGGCCACAGTGCATATACAATTCATTCTAAGTGTGGAGACGTTATCTTGAGATACTGAAACTGAAGTCTTCGACTTTTCCATCATGTAACATAAATAATTTCATGATCTTAACCATTGCAAAATGCACTACCAGTTATCACGTGGTTCATATTTCCGACACGTTCCTGGGGATATCCCGTGGCAAAGATCAGTGTACATGCATATACAAGTGTGGATATTGATGATGATGATGATGATAATGATCATGATCATGAACATGATGACTGTAATAACAATGACAACAAGAACAAGACGAAGAAGAAGAACAACAACACTAATAATTATAATAATAATAACATTGATGATGATGATGATGATGATGATGATGATGATGATGACAAAGATCGATTTGTCAACGGCCATTCCACGATTGGTGCTCAGAGCGCCTGTGGCAGGTTGTCGAGACAGAATCCACGAGAATTGGCGATACGAAAAGTAACCCAATTGCCCTACCCATACGGTAGATAGAAATTCTTCTTTCTATATTGGAGGAGGGAGAAGTTGACCATGAAATGATAGCGTCCAAAGCCTATCTCCCGGCAGCCTCTTTCTTTGTTGTCTCTGAACAGCGTCAGTCCTTCTCCCATCCCCCCACCTCCCTCCTCGAGAAATATCAAGCACTCGGGTTTCGTACAAAGTCCTGAACTGTCTAGTGTGATTTTTTTTTGATAATCAGTCGACGAATGTCGAGAGCGCATTTGGAATTACTCGTACGCGAGGACGCTTTCTTCTGCCGCAGAGCAACAAGGAGTGAAACATGGGAAGAAAATAATTCTTTCTTTTATTAGTCCCCTGTCTCCCACGTCCGCTGTCCAATACAAAGTGGTGCTCCTCCAATACAGGGCAGTCCTCCTCCTCTCCGTCAAGCTTGTCAGCGATTTAAAGTGCTGGCACCTGTGTGACCCCTAGCAGCCTGAAAAAGGTAGCGACCTTGACCCGCGCCTTTCGACTCTCTCATGAATGACCATACACACCTCGCCGTTTTGTCACGTTGTGTTTTGACCGAATTAGGGTTGACAGTTGGTGGATTGCTGAATTTTCTTATTAGTATCGGACATGTCTTGATGTTCTGAGGGTAAGTGCGCGGGGGAAAAAAAACATTTCTGGCTATGAATGGATGCAGCCTTAAAACAAACAGTGCCATATTATATTAAAAATAGCTGGCATATACATCGTGAATCATCATTTATGTGAACCACTACAGTGTCTCGTGCTTACGAAGTCAAACACACACACACACACACACACACACACACACACACACACACACACACACACACACACACACACACACACACACACACACACGCACACACACACACACACACACGCACACACACACACACACTATATATATATATTATATGATATATATATATATATATATATATATACAGATATATATATATATCTCATTATCATCAGGTACCCTGCCGCATGGCGTTGGCGATCATGGACTTCCATCTGTCTTTGTCTCTTGTTGCCTCAAGCATCGCTTCCACCCTCCTCGTCTTCAGCCACTCTGCAAGTCCGTCTAGTATCTTCTCCCTGGGTCTACCTGGTGCTCTCTTTCCCTCCAGCTTTCTCGTTGTGACCAGGTGCTCCAATTCTCTTTCCTCATAAAATGGCCTATAAATGTTGCCTGTCTTTTCCTAATCTTCCTTATGAATGATCTACTTGTGTCTGCCTCCATCAAGACTGTCTCGTTTGTTTTCTTTGCTGTCCATGGAACTCTCAACATTCTTCTTAGAAACCACATCTCGGCTGCCTCAATCTTGTTCTGGCTTTGCTTGTTGACTGTACACGCCTCACAACCGTATAACAGTATTGGTTCTATATAACATTCAGGAAATCTCTTTCTGATGTTAATTGATAGCCATTTGTTGGTAAGAATGCTTTTCATCTTCTTGAATGCTGATTTGGCTTGGCTGATTCTGCTGGCTATTTCTGATGAGCATCTGCCGTCTGGTGAAATGCTCGTTCTCAGGTATTTAAACTTATCAACGTGTCTCAAGGTTGTGCCGTTTGCTGTTATTTTGCATGAGGAGATTTCATGTTTTTTACTGATCACCATGACTTCAGTCTTCATGCTGTTTAGTTCCAACCCCTTACCTTTGTTTTCTATTTCTAATGTATTCACAAGGTTTTGTAGGTCCCTTTCATTTTCTGCAAATAGCACGGTGTCACCTGTGTATCGAATGTTGTTTATCATTTTCCATCCAACCTTTCATCCAGGGTCTTCCTCTAGGTTTCTCATGATGTTTTCGCTGTAACGTGAAAACAGATCTGGTGACAAAACACAACCCTGTCTGACTCCTCTTGATGTTTTGGAAAGAGCTTATATCGTTTTCTATTCTCATTGCAGCTGTTTGTTCCCAATACATATTTCTGATTATTCGTAGATCTTTTCCATCAACATTGAGTCTTTCTAGTTGGTTGATCAGTTCTTCATGTCTTACCCGATCGAAAGCCTTGATATAATCAACAAAGCATGAATATAAATCCTTATTCATCCCGATTGACCTCTCTATGATTGTTTTTAGGATGTATATATATGGCATTAATAGTTCCTTTCCCTTTCACAAATCCACACTGTTCATCTGCTATTTCTCTTTTGATTCTATTCCTTGTCCTCCGCATGATTATTCTTAACAGGATTTTTGTTACATGACTCATCAAACTGATTGTGCGATGGAGTTCGCATTCTATAGCCCCTGTCTTCTTTGGAAGTGCAATGAAAATTTGATTTTGACATATCTTTGGGGATTTTTCCAGTGTCGTAAATTTCACTTTTTTTCAATACCAAATTCCTCCAGGGCTTTAATCATCTCTGTAGTAATGTTGTCTGGTCCTGGGGCTTTTCCTGGTTTCATCTTTTTCAGTGCTGCTCTAACTTCATCTTTCGTTATGGGTGGTCCTTCAAAGTTCTTTTTTATAACATGTTCTTCGTTTCTGTCATCTTCAAAAAGGTCTTTAATGTACTCTCCCCATCTGTCTAATATTTTGCCTCTTTACATGATAAGCTGCCATCTTTCGATTTTAAGCAACCAATTGATGTGCATGTATTTTTCCTGTGGACAATTTCTTCAATTCGTCTGTACATACCCTGAGGATCCGTTTTGTGTCGGTCTTCCATTTCTTTGCATTTTGTTTTCAGCCAAGCTTCCTTAGCTTCATTGCACCTATACCTGATTTCTTTGTTTATCTTCCTGTATATCTCATCGTTTCTCTTTGCCTTCCTCCGTTCCTCCATCAAGCCTAAAATTTCTTTTGTCATCCAGTTCTTTTTTGCTTTTCTATCTACTTCAGGGATTTTTTCACAAGCTTCATTTATCGAATTTCTCAACTTTGTCCATTGTTCCTCACTATCACCAACGTCTTCCGGAACACTAAATTTGTTTTGAACATGTACATTAATTTTTTTTACGTATCACTTCATCTGTCTTTAAGAGTCCAAGGTTTAGTTTGATGTTGCTTTTGGTCTGTTTCCTTTTCCTTAATTTCAGCCTAAATCTTCCCACTACAGGATTGTGGTCACTGTTGCAGTCTGCGCCTGGCAGTGTTTTAGCTGACAGTGAAGAATTTCTAAATCTTTTATTAATCAGGATGTAGTCAATCTGATTTTTGTATTATCTCCTGGACTCATCCAAGTGCATTTTCTTCTATTAGGCTGCTCAAACCAGGTGTTTCCTACTATGAACTCATTCATCTGTGTCCATTTTACACGTTTTCCTCCCCTTTCATTTGTGTACCAAGGCCATGAGGTCCAACTATGTCCTCCACCCTATCCTGTCCCACTTAAGGATTAAAATCTCCGATTATTACTGTAACTTCTTGTGATTTACATTGGGCCTTGACCATCTCTAATACTTCGTAGAAGTTGTCGATGTCTTCCTGAGTACTTGCGGATGTTGGTGCATACACCTGAATGATGTTGATATCAAATGGTCTGCCTCCCAATTTGACCAGCAAAACTCTGTCGGACACAGCCCAGTATCCCTTAACTGCTTTTGATTTGTCCCTGTCCATTACAGTGCCTACTCCTCTGTCATGTGAGTTTCCACCAGAATATATTACTGCATACTCTCCTGATGTTATCATGCCTGACCCCTTCCATTTCACTTCCTCTAGTCCTAAAATACTAATGTTAAGCCTTTCCATCTCCATTTTGATATTCTCAAATTTACCTTTTTGCGACAATGTTCTGATGTTCCATGTTGCGATTTTGGTATTTTTGAGTTTGAGTTTGGTCGCAGTAGCTTGCTGACGGTCTGGTGTCACCTGCGCCGCATGACGGTCCCTACCGGACGAAGGTGCTCCATAGGAGCAGCTATTTACGTTGTTATCTTCATTTTTCTTCTTTCGTCTGTCCATAATTTTTCTAGGGAGAATACATGGTGGTTTCCCGTTGCCTTCCATCGGTTTTTTTGCGGTCTCTCCACTAGCCTTTGTCGTTCCCAGTAGGGTGATTTTTTTCAGGGTTACCTCCCATAGCTTTATTCTCTCCCAAGATGTCCACAAGGCAGTGGAGCTATTTCTCCATAGCTTGGGGATCTGGTTCGTGGGCACCAGGGCATATCCACACGCCGGTGGGCCTGCGTGCGGCACGTCTGGGGGCCCAGACCTCCTCCGAGTCCCTCGAGATTTAGCCTGAGTCCGTGAGGTGTTCAGTTACCGCATGTCGCCTCGAGGAGGCACAATCGTTAGGCTTGCTGATGGAGAGGCTATGTACTGACAGGAAAAGACGCATTCTGCTCTTCATTTCGCATATATATATATATATATATATATATATATATATATATATATATATATATATATATATATATATATATATATATATATAGAGAGAGAGAGAGAGAGAGAGAGAGAGAGAGAGATAAGAAATTGTCGGTGCTTATTAGCACTAAAATAGATTTCCTCACACAAAGGGTGTGAACAAATCCCAAGCTGACCACGAAGACAAAGATGGCTGTATACAACGCCTGTGTCCTCAGCACCTTGCTGTATGGCAGCAAGGCGTAGACCACGCATGCTCATCAGGAGAAAAGGCTCAATACCTTCCACCTGAGAAGCCTACGGCGCATACTCGGCATTTCCTTGCAAGACAAGGTGACCAACACCGAAGTCCTGATCCGCGCTGGCCTCCCAACCATGCATGCCATGCTGAGACAGCGTCGGCTGCGCTGGTTGGGCCACGTTCACTGCATGGAAGATGGTCGCATCCCAAAAGACATCCTTTATGGTGAGCTTGCCACAGGGCAGACAAACATTGGCCGCCCACAGCTGAGATAAAAGACGTTTGCAAACGTGACATCAAGGTGCTCGAGATCAACACTGAGTCGTGGGAGGACCTCGCAGACGACCGCAACAGCTGGAGAACCACCCTCAAGAAACAGCTACGGATTGGTGAGGACAGACTGTCAGCTGCTGCAACAGAAAAGCGAGTTCGCAGAAAAGGGATGACAGCCAACAGACCAGCATCAGCATACACATGCGACCGCTGGAACAGAGACTGCCTCTCTCGCATTGGTCTCTACAGTCACAGGCGACGCTGCTTGGACCAAGCAGACAGCCCAACCAGACATTAGAACGGATGTACTTTGTCCATGGTCAGCCATGACCGAAGGAGGCCTACTACTACTAGATTTCATTTGTATATAGATGTATAAAAATGGTGGGGATGGGGGGGGGGGGGGAGGGTTCTCAGAGGGAGAACAAAAACAATAACGTCTTGGTCCACAACATTGTCAACTGAACTGCTATACAAGGTTCGAGTTAAAGACTGAAACTGCCAGCGCCATTGCAGCCTGCATTTCTAGTGTCAAATTGCCTCAGTCAGCTTTCATTCTACCATAATCATCGTGATCATTTATAGAAATTACATGAAAATAACATTTCTTATTACTAGAGAACTATTCCTGTATTATCACATAACAGCCAGACAGACAGTAAGCGATTCACTTGGGATAAAAGCCTGATTTGTCCACCCCCTCCCCCCGTCAGCAAGAGCAAACAATAACAAACAGAAAAGAAGAAATAAGAAAGGTTTCATTCATCGCTGACAGAGAGGCAAAACTGACGTCTGATCCTCCTTAAAAACAAATATAATCTATTATCCTTGGTTTCCCCTTTTACCCTTTGACTCCCTCACCCTGTCCACCAGCATTCTGCATTGCCAACCATGCTAGCAAAGCAAAACACTTAACTCTTTGACTCACTCACCCTGGCCACCAGCTTTCTACATTGTCAACCATGCTAGCAAAGCAAAAATCTTAACCCTTTGACTCACTCACCCTATCCACCAGCTTCCTGCAGGAAGCTGGTGGATAGAGTGAGGAATCAAAGACATGTTTTTGCAGTTGGTAGATGGGGTGCGGGAGTCAAAGGGTTAAAAAAAAAAAACCCAACTCTTATTCTCCCTAAAATTGCCACGAAAAAATCTTCTTCATCAAAGAAGTCAGATATATTAATCTCAGCTTTTAGTACACATTTGTTGACATGTTTTTTTTACACATTGTTGTCTTCACCACTCAGTATCACCCCCTCCCCCCTCCGTTTGTCTATCTTTGCCTCATTTCCCTTGCTTGCTCTCTTCAACTGCCCCCTTTTATGACGTGTTATCTGCCTGTCTGTATGTATGCCTCTCTCTTTGTTTGTTTGTCAGTGTATATCAGTCTCTCTGTCATCTGATACAGCCAGTCGATACAAGGCTCGAGTCAAGGACTAAAACTGCCAGCGCCACTGTAATCTGCATTCCTAGAGTAAGGCTGCCTGGGTCAGCTTTTAACCCTTTCATTTCCATCAATAAATCAATCATTCATTTTGTCTCCGACTCTCTCTCTCTCTCACCTTTCATTGTGCAGTCTTTCTCGCCATCTCATGAAAAAATACAAGAACCAGAAAGACACACACACAAAAATGAATTAAAACGCAGGTTTGTAAGACAAGACAAGACAAGACAAGACAGGAGCAAATATTTGGCCAACTGTATGCGTTCTGATTCACACGTATTTTCTGATTCCTAGTTGATTGAACACTGGCAGTCACTTTGATTAAGATTTCTTATTACTTTAATACTGAGGTTTGTTTGCATTGCATTGCTTTAGTATATTATGTCGTTTTTGTGTCACGTACTATTACGTCATTTTCGTATGAGGATACGCTTTACGTCCAATCTTCAATTTCGTCTCGTGTCTGTTTTTCAGCTCTGCTGAACGTAATGTCATGGAAGATGAGCATTGTTTTTTCTGTTAAGTTTTGTGCAGTTGTTCTTTATCTTTTTGACAAAGGCCAGTTGGCCGAAAATGTGTGTCTGGCTTGTCTTGTCTTGTCTTGTTATGTCAAATACGCGGCGGCCAGATTCATTTTTATTTCTGGTTCACGCTTGTTGGAACACGGCAGTCACATTGATTAAAACCATAGATTACTTCCCTGTCTTCTGAGACTCGAGCATCGTATTTGATCAAAGGGAATGGAGTTGTGGCAAAGCTGTTAGAATCCGTTAAGCTTCTAGAATAACCGTGAGACCGACTCATAGCACTTGTGCAAGGATTTTTACTATATGCCATACGTACTTTGGATTGCGACCGCATAGGGTTTTTGACATTGCTCATTTCGATTCATCAGCAAACTATCTCTTTTAGCGCAGTACATGAAGTTTTAGTTCAAACATTAAACTGAAGCACGGCTTGATAACGCAGAAGTCAAGGTAAAGAATGTCTCATGGCCTGAGCGGCACAGCTTTCATTGCCACAAACGTCATGAGGGCCATGCCTTTCTCTTCTCCGCCCCCACCCTCACCCACCTCCAACTGATGTAGAAGCGAAACAGTAGCAAGAAAAGAAGCAAAACGAAATGAAAACCAAGAAGAACAAAGAGGACTTTTGTCAAATTAAATGTACATGTACTCTCAGAGTGTACGAACCCAAAACTGATTATGTCGCGTGCTTTGCACGCTCGCATGGGCAGCTAGCTCATGTGACAGGACAGCTCTAAGTGAAGCAGTGATGCGTCAGTAAAGACGTCATCGGATACCCGTCTTTTTGTCCACAGCTCTCTCGTTGGCTACCACCCCAGGCAGACAAGATCCCATACGGCCACGATTGTGGTCGCCTGTCTTCCCGTTGAAAGCTCCTTGTAGCGAGATACAAAAGGGTCGTTAATATGGGCTGTTCTGTTGGTGGGTTTGTGTGGAGCGGAATGGCCCTTAACAGGATTGTATTTCAGTTTTGTATCTACTTCACTGAACAACAGTATCAGTTTCTGTTATGCTGTTGTAGTGAAACTTGGCACTGTTACGGAGATCAGGCAGAGACAAGGGAGGTGATTGTGACGTAGTATCTTATCTTACTATACTTTTACTGTTTTCATATAACGGAAGATGTCACGAGGGGACGTAACCTTGATCAGCAACTAGACGAGAAGCCTGGTATGGGTGTAGTCATTTCGTAGTTAGGGAATTTTTTTTCCTTTTTCTTTTTTTTTAACATGATAATCGTACTTATGGAAATAAGTTTTCTGCTCATCATTTGTTTGGTCCCATTTTATATGTCAGCTTGAAGACCACAAGATATGGCTCTGCTCAGTAGGCTGGGCTTTAAACAAAAATAACAATAAGTAAGGAACGGGGACAGTGACGTATGAAACGCTTAGCTGACACTACCAAAATGATAGAAACATTAAGATGGGCAGCGAACACACAGGCCAGCTTTTAATATTGCAGGCTGGCATTGAACTCGAGATATCAAACCTTGAGCCCGCGTTTCTATTTAAGAAACCGACCAGCCAGTGGCCTCTTCAAACATGATTGTGTATGTAGAAACAGGACTGGTGCGTGCAGCGGGTCTGTAGACACAAATACAATCGACACGAAAGGTGAGCAGGACGTGCCATGCCATGGACAGGAAGGACGCTTCCTGAAGTACCACATGCACGGTAATTGTGGAAGAGGAGACAGGTCTACTTGGTACTATCTATAGACCTGCTCACGTGAGGAAGTGGGGGGTCAATCGGAAGTGCAGGCTTCCCTGGTTCTTGTTTGTGTGGCATTCGTTTTCAGACAGATTTGGAAAAAGGCGTATCCACGCTCAGTGAACCCAAACTGTCCCTGTGTAGAGAATAGTCTAGTAACAATGGTGACGATAATAATAGTAATAGTAATGATAATAATAATAAATGATGATAATAATCTCAGTAATATTAATGATAATAATGATAGTAATATAAGTAATAATTATTTTTGTACACTGCCGTTCTCCAGATTGATAGGACTCACCGCATATTACACATTACAGTGCATAATGTGTTACATACAGAAACACTGATACGCTAATCGTGACACACATGCACACACACACACACACACACACACATACACACACACACACACACACACACACACACACACACACACACACACACACACACACACACACACACACACACACACACACACACACCCGTCTAATATCACTTATAGTGAAAAGACGTTAAATCAAGCAACGAACGAACGAACACACACACACATACACACACACACGCACACAAACACACACACATGCACATACACACAAACGCTCGTGCGCAGACTCACACCAAAATATTTATACACATACATAAATGAATACGTTATTAAGGTCATCTAACGATATGTACACACATATCCACGATTAAATTTGTGCTTATAATGATAATAATAATCATAATGATAGTAATAATGATAATAAAATAATTTCATTTATAGAGCTGCAAATACACGTTAGCGAATGCTCTTTACACATTACAAAAAGCATAAACATTGCGATTGAACAAAGGTATGCTGTACAAAATGCAGCACAACAATCGGATACATGCATTAATACATCAGTGCAACATGAACATTTCAATACAAATACGTTATAATGCAGTACAGACACATGGGATACATGTATACACCAATGCATCTGTGCAACATAAACATGATTCATCAAAAGCAACAACAATGGTTTTCAGTTTATCAGTGACAATCAAATACATAAAAATACACAAACACTCGTATAAGCACGCATACGAATATGCACACTTACGCATACCCTCTCCATACACATGTGCACACGTACTTAAGCACGTACGCACGCGCGTGCGCGCGCGCGCACACACACCCCACACATCACGTACACACACACTCACGCACACACACACACACACACCACACACACAACACACACACACACACACACACACACACCACACACACACACACACACACACACACACACACACGTCGGCCTCTTTACATCTCGGGAGATGATAGTCTGCACCAGGAGGCATGTGGTCATGACGTGCACTTCTGCTGTGGCTGTGCAGGCCGATTCTTGAGTGGCAGTCTCTGTCACATCTGCCACATACGAACTGAGCCGCTATTGTCTGGTTTCTGGAACGTTGCTTGCGAAGAGCCCTTTTCTCATCTGCGTTTTTTGCTCTCCTCCTCTCCGCATTCACAACTCCTTGCTGAACGGCTGTCCGCCACGCTGCCCTGTCTTCCGCCAGAGTCTCCCAAGAGCCTGGGTCGATCCCTGAGCTTCTAAGGTCCCTTTTGCATGCGTCTACAAAGCGTAGCTGTGGGCGTCCTGGAGTTCGCTTCCGGTTCGCCAGTTCGCCGTAGAGAACGTCTTTTGGTATGCGTCCATCCTCCATTCGACGCACATGGCCAAGCCAGCGTAGTCGGCGTTGGCTTAGAAGGGCAAAGATGGTCTGTAGGCCCGCACGACGGAGGACCTCTGTGTTGGTCACCTTGTCTTGCCATTGGATGCCGAGGATGCGTCGCAAGCAGCGGAGATGGAAAATGTTGAGCCTCTTTTCTTGGCTGGCGTATGTGGTCCAGGCTTCACTTGAGTAGAGAAGTGTGCTCAACACGCATGCTCTGTACACCTGCATTTTGGTGTTCGCAGTGAGACTGCTGTTGGACCAGACCCGCTTGTTCTGTTTAGCCATAACAGATGAGGCCTTTGCAATTCTGGCTCCGATTTCAGCATCAAGAGAGAGGTTGTCACTTATGGTGGACCCCAAGTACTGAACTTGGTGGACAGTATTGAGGTCGTGGTCTCCGATGTGTAGAGATGGTGGTTCTTCAAAGCTTTGGCCTAAGATCTCAGTTTTCTTCAAGCTGATTGTGAGACCAAACTCTCTGCAAGCGTGGGCGAAGCGATCAACGAGCCTCTGGAGATCTTGTTCACTGTGGGAAGCCAGCGCAGCATCATCTGCGAAGAGAGCTTCTCTGATGTCTTCTTTTCCACCTTAGTTTTGGAACGAAGCCTGGCAATGTTGAAGAGCTTTCCATCGGTCCTTGTATGAAGATATACCCCTTCTTCAGATCTGCAGAAGGCATAGGTCAGCAACAT
>CM060315.1:83835933-83850933 GCA_030674185.1 Monoplex corrugatus
GTACATGGACAGTGAAAGACTAGGGCTAACACAGTACAGGAGGTACATGGACAGTGAAAGACCAGGGCTACACAGTACAGGAGGTACATGGACAGTGAAAGACTAGGGCTAACACAGTACAGGAGGTACATGGACAGTGAAAGACTAGGGCTAACACAGTACAGGAGGTACATGGACAGTGAAAGACTAGGGCTACACAGTACAGGAGGTACATGGACAGTGAAAGACTAGGGCTAACACAGTACAGGAGGTACATGGACAGTGAAAGACTAGGGCTAACACAGTACAGGAGGTACATGGACAGTGAAAGACTAGGGCTACACAGTACAGGAGGTACATGGACAGTGAAAGACTAGGGCTACACAGTACAGGAGGTACATGGACAGTGAAAGACTAGGGCTACACAGTACAGGAGGTACATGGACAGTGAAAGACTAGGGCTAACACAGTACAGGAGGTACATGGACAGTGAAAGACTAGGGCTACACAGTACAGGAGGTACATGGACAGTGAAAGACTAGGGCTACACACAGTACAGGAGGTACATGGACAGTGAAAGACCAGGGCTAACACAGTACAGGAGGTACATGGACAGTGAAAGACCAGGGCTAACACAGTACAGGAGGTACATGGACAGTGAAAGACTAGGGCTAACACAGTACAGGAGGTACATGGACAGTGAAAGACTAGGGCTAACACAGTACAGGAGGTACATGGACAGTGAAAGACCAGGGCTACACAGTACAGGAGGTACATGGACAGTGAAAGACTAGGGCTAACACAGTACAGGAGGTACATGGACAGTGAAAGACTAGGGCTAACACAGTACAGGAGGTACATGGACAGTGAAAGACTAGGGCTACACAGTACAGGAGGTACATGGACAGTGAAAGACTAGGGCTAACACAGTACAGGAGGTACAGGGGCAATGAAAGACCAGGGCTACACAGTACAGGAGGTACATGGACAGTGAAAGACTAGGGCTAACACAGTACAGGAGGTACAGGGGCAATGAAAGACCAGGGCTACACAGTACAGGAGGTACAGGGGCAGTGAAACATGACCTGCATAATCCTAACGGCCGGGGAACGGGGGTGCTGGGCCTTAATGCCATTTCCTCCTTGTGGATACCGACTGCGTCTTAATGCCAAATCCTCCCTGTGGAGACCTCGGCCGTGCAGTGTAATGGAGCGTGTCTGCCAGGTTCAGAGCACAGGGGTGAACAATGGTTTTCACCACACGTGGAATACACGGCCCGGAGTGTGTGTAAAAGCCGGCCTGGGTTGGACATTAACAAACGCCATTCAGTCCTGACCCCTGAACCTGGAGAATGGTAGACTGAGAGGGAAAGGTATTCCTGTCGCCGTGTTTTCACGGTTTTCTATTGGGTCTGGGGTTCTGAACATGTAACGGTTCTACTGTGACACAGGTGTCGTTGGCCCGTGTGTAAGAAGCTGGAATGGATTACAACATAGCAAACGGCATTGAGCCCGTCTTCACACATGAGGGAAGGAAAAAACATGGGAACATGAAATGTGTGTACATGTATGACACATGTTGATCGTAACGGACACTGAGGTTTTTAAGGAAATATATTGATGTTCTTCAACACACGTGCATGACATGTATTGATCCTATTGGAGCCTGGGTTTTAAGGAGCATTACTGGCGTTCTTTAACACACTGGCGTCGTACATGTCTTTGAGTACTGAGCGGAACATGGTGAAAGCCAACAGTGACATAGCGATTTGGTAAGTAGGCAGCGAGGAGTAGACCTTGACAGATACAGATTTTACTCTATAACGATCTGAATCACGTTCGCCACTGTGCCAGTGTCGGATGATCTGTATTTGAGGTTGGAAATATGCTGCAGCCTTCACTATGAACTGTTAAACTAGCTCACCGGGAGATATATACCCCGTGTTGGTATCAGATGATCCATTTTGTGAGTTTCCAGTCAAGCTGAAGATGCCATTTCTTAACCTGCTCATGAAGTGATTTACATGCTGAAAATATGTATTGCATACTCTGCCAATGCGTTTTTGGATATATTCCTACACTTTGATTTATGTGCTTCGTTGAGGAGAAAGAAAACCTTGTGTTGTGCATATAGCGTCTTGATAATTTCCCAGCTTTGATGTGATATGTGCTGGACAAGTGGTTTGTCTAATATTGCAGGAACTATCCTTTTGTTTGCTGCTTAACACTGCAAAACTTCTTTTCTAAGAAGCTAATCAGACATGCATTTGTGTATAACGTGGTGTTAGCCCTGGTATGGCCTTTGTGGTCGGCTAGGCTATAAACAACACGATTCGATTCGATTCAAAAGAACAACAACACAGAAAAGTGTGTCGTATATTTTCAAGTCTGGACATACGATCGCCAGAGAATCCACCCCCCAGAAAATCTGCAGAATGACTAAGTGTGCTATTTCATGATCGGTTTGCAGACTTTGTCAATGTCGGCCATAGTACTTGAGAAAACAGCGTGCTGTCTGAGGCTGAGGAGAGTCAATGTTTGTGTACAGGTTATGGACTGGGTGAGCAAACAGTTTGGTGTAGTGGTCACTGTTTTCTGGGTGGGTGTCATGCTAACGCTTTGTAAGTGTTTTGAGCTGGGAAGAGTCACACGGAAGATCTCTGTGTAGTCATGTGCTCTGAGGAAGAAGAACGCAGATTGTGACACTGTTGTGGAAGGCGGACAAATCCTGCCAATGTCTTGTGGACGATAGAGAACCTGACGGTGTCTTCGGAACGATACAGATCTGAGAGTATCTTGGGATCAGTACAGGTGCTGAGTGTATTAACTATAGAACACAAACTCTGGCAGTGTTTTAGAAACGATCTTGATCCTGGCAGTGTTGTAGAAACAATACATAGGCCCTGTTTTCCTGGTGTTTTGGAAATGTTTGTACATCCTGGCAGATCTCGGTGAAAAGTGATTGTTAACGGTGTCTTCAGGACGGTTCACCCACAAGACAGCCACACATCCTGATGATAACCTAATGATAACTATGTACAAAGACCGGATGAGACCGTTTCAGACTCCACATTACTTGTAAGTTGACTGACTCATGTCTCCTCTCTGTCTCTTTGTCTTTCTCTGCCTCTCTCTCTGTCTCTCTGTTTTTCTGTGTGTCTGTCTCTGTCTGTCTGTCTGTGTCTCTTTCTCTCACTTTTTGTCTTCCTGTCCGCCCTCTCTCTTTCCCCTGTCTCTCTCGTTTTCTCTCTGCCCCCTTCTTTTGACAAGGGTATAAATCCCGACTAATGGACGGAAACCGTGATAATTTCCTTGTTTGAGAAGAGTGATGCACATAACCCAAACACTTATAAAGATGTATCATTGTGTAAGATTAGTGTTAAATATGTAGCGCTGTCGTTTACGCAAGATCACAAAAAGGACCTACAGAAGAGAACAATACGACCAGTGAAAACCAAGCAGAAAAACCATGGAGCCACTCTCCTAAAAGCAGTACATAATGAACTGAACTATATATATATATATACACACACACATATATACATACATATGATCAAAAATTGGAAAGCGAGAAATTGAGAGCGAGACTTTGAGAGAGAGAATTTGAGAGAGTTTGAGAGAGAGGGGGGGACGGACGGGCGGAAGGACGGACAGACAGAGGGGAGAGGGAGAGGGAGAGAGAGAGAGAGAGAGAGAGAGAGAGAGAGAGAGAGAGAGAGATTAACATATTTACTGTAGCTAACGGTGCAGGGTGTCCAGTCTTTAAAAACACACACACCACGCACGCACGCACAAGCACACACACACACACATTTGCACACACACACACACATACACGTACACACACAGGGACACACGCGCACGCAAACACATACATACATACACACACGCATTCATACACCTATGTACATATAATTTTCTTTTTTATTGATTTATCTTTTTAGATAACGCATTATTGTTACAAATATTGAGAGTAATTATGTGAAAATGACATCATTTTAAACCAGTCTCACTTGTCCTTGTTTGCGCCTCAGTATGCAATACACAAAAATAACATGAAACCAAAAACAGGCCACATGTACAACACATAAATTTGAAACCTTGCAAGTTCGAAAAAAAGTTATAGAGTAGATGCAAACATGTTGTTGATTAATATGTGTTGCTGATCGTATTCTGTCCTTTTTTATGTAAACACAGCCAGTGAGAACGAAAACGACCTTGAAGCTTTGTGTTATCTTTTCCTCAAGTATTTTCCTGAGAACATTTTTTGGGCGAGATGTAGTGTTTGTTTTGTATGACACAGATCTTGCAAGAAATGTGTTGAGGTTTTGAAATAATTCAGTCTAATTCAGTTCTGATTTTTCCCTACATTCATTTTGGTGAAATCAACATGTCTGCCCTTGCAACCCGAAAATCCGTCACAATGTATCCCCAGGCAATTCACACATGGGTATAAAAAAAAATGGCTGGAGCCACATTGTTCCCTTGTTGTTTTAAACAGACTGGACCGTTTCGTACTTACGTATAGTACTCCCTGTTCCGTTTGGGCCAGTATACCTCTGTATATCATACATACGTACATGTTGCAAATGCCGGGTTACAACATGTACGTGCGTGTAGAAATGTGTGTGTTTACGTCACGTGTGTGCATGAGTGCGCGCGTGTGTGTATGTGTACGTAGGAATGTGTTTGTGTGCTTTCTGTGTGTGTATGTGTGTGTGTGTGTGTGTGTGTGTGTGTGTGTGTGTGTGTGTGTGTGTGAGAGAGAGAGAGAGAGAGAGAGAGAGCACACACTCATACGTACACATACACACACACTCGCACTCATGCACACACGTGACGTAAACACACATACTTCTACTTGTCACTGTCAAGCTGTGATCTTGCTTAATAGATCAACAAAAGTTCAACCAGCCATCACACCGAAAGCGAAGAACAACAGCCAAAGTCGGCAAAAAAATATACCTATTGCGAAGCACGCCCAGGTATACTTGTAGAATGGCCTCGCCAAATTCATACTCTGAGTATAAACTTACACACCTAGGACATTTTAAACTCGTAGGAATATAGACTTCTGGGCAGGTCTTTTTTTAATTAATGTGTAATTATTTACGCCTTTCACTTTTTCGACAAAAAAGAAAATATTCAAGTTTTAAAAGTTTAAACTATAATCAATCTTTAGAAAGTGCAGCATCAGATATTTAATGAACACACGCGTGCACGCACGCACGCTCACACACACACACGTACATACACACGTACATACACACATACACACACACATACATGCACGCACACATACACACGCACACACACACACACGCACGCACGCACAAACACCACGCACGCACGCACGCACAAACATACACACACACGCCGGCGCGCACACACACACACACACACACACACACACACACACACATGTTGCTGTCATTTGTCAGTTTAAATAAACAGTGTATTACGTATATAGGTCCTATTCAAATCGGTCCCTACTCGTCAAAGGCAGCTTGGCGGGGCACAGGGTGCGGGGTCCCAAGACTTTTAAATAGCAATGGAAACAGACTGATTGGAGCATTCCACCGGCGTGTTTACTTACTTGTTTTGCTCGCTTGTTTGTGTCTGTTTTGTTTAAACTGAGCGGCACAAAAGTGGCCACTACGCAGTCGCGAGAAGCAGTGGTTATTCCTCTTTTCTGCTTTGATAAGTGGTGGTTTACACACATACACACGGACGCGTGGGCGCACGCACACGCGCGCACACGCACGCAAACACACACACACACACACACATACACTCACACACACACACACATTACTTTTATTGGCAAACCATGTTTGAAATTCTTCTGAAGAAACCAAGAAAGTTCCTGTAGAATGTGGAGCATTTGACAAGACTTCAATCCATTTTTATCATAAATGTTTACAGTATATGAGATATCATAATTATATATTCTAAACATTTATGATAAATATGGACTGAAGTCTTGTCAAATGCTCCACATTCTACAGGAACTTTCTCGGTTTCTTTGTTTTAAACCATGGGATATCATAGAACACGGCGTTACACATAAACAGGAACCGTACCCAGCAATAGTGACACGAGATAAGCTTGTAGGGTATGTTTGGTCACGTCATCCGCCATGACACAGTGTCTAGTACCGTCCTGCAGGGTGAACTGAAAAAGGCAGCCGTAGCCGACGTCGACAGAGGAAGAGCTGGGTGGCAGATACCAGAAAATGGACCAGCTTCAGAATGCCTGAACTGCTTGGTGCTGCACTTCGGAGACAGATTATAAATCGTTATACTACGGCGCTTTTTTTTTTCTTCTAAAATTTGGACTCACTGCACATTACATCTGATCTTTAACTGGAGTACGGAGAACTCAAGCTGTCAGGCGAGCAGATCGCATTACGTTGCAGTCTGCAACTTTGGTAGACAGTGAAAATCAAAAGGGCACGATTAAGTCAGAAATGCACTTATTTAAAATTCCTTGGTGTGTGTGTGTGTGTGTGTGTGTGTGTGTGTGTGTGTGTGTGTGTGTGTGTGTGTGTGTGTGTGTGTGTGTGTGTGTGTGTGTGTTAACGCCCTATCGGTATGGAAGGTGTTTTCCATCCCACACATCCCGACTAACAACTCCTCCCCAGGAGCACTTAGCACTGGCAACCCGGTCTGTTACATGTATCTCATCAGTGACATGGTGGTCAGCCAGCGCGCATAGACAGGCAAATATTAATACATTCCACTTTCTCTTTTATGAATATTCCTTCCGTTTTAGAAGCATCACAAACTTGTTCATAGAGAATGAATTAAAAAATACTTTTTTTTGGTGCACATTAGATCGAAATAGGACTGTCTGCTGAAACGATGACATGGCTTTGAATAATTTGTTGGTGGTATAAAAATATGATTCACCGTCTGCATTAAAAGCAGACAAAACCAAAAGTAGGTCGGGAAAGGGCGGCCAAATTGTTCCAAGGAATTTTTAAATAAGTGCATTTCCAACTTAATTGTGCCCTTTTAATTTCACTGTGTTCATATTCATAATCTTCCGAAACATGTTGAAACGTTATGCTTTAGATTTTGTAGATATTGTTGTGTATGCTGTTTTGAGCGAAATATACCGATAGGGCTGAGTATACCGATAGGGAATTAACAGACGGTGAATGCTGGGTGTTTTCATGTTTCTATAAGCCAGCCACTGAAGTGACCTGAAGGATCTTTTCCGTGCAATGTTTCTATTCTTCATGGTACTCAGAAGATTTGGGTTTAGGCACAGGCAGGTCTGCACATGTGTTGATCTGGGTGATCATTAATATCTCCATCCGCTACCAACCAGACGGAGATGTCAAGGCGGATCGAAGCTAGGACGAGTCGACTTTACATGTAAGTCTGACATATGCCCACTTGACTGCTGCATCAGTAATGAAGATTGATATAAGGGATCTTGTCCGTTGCTGCTGCCTCTGAGTGCCTCAACGACCATGTTGGTTAGAATATTAGAAGGGGGGACAACAGGAGGCAGCAGCAGTGTCCATGCCTGTTTCCCAAGTATTTAATCTCCCATTCAAACAAAAAAACAAGAAAGAAAGAAAGAAAGAAAGAAAGAAAGAAAGAAAACAAACAAACAAAAATCATCCTATCATGTTGATGGCCTTCTGACGTTAGCATGTTCTCTACACAAACAAGTCCAGACAGGAGCAGAGTGAGTGGAACATTGTGGATGGAAGCCATGTTTGCAGGGTTTCGCTTCCTGAGTGTGTATTCAAACAGCGTGATGTTGACACTTTGTATTACAGCCCCCTGGGAAGCCTGACAAACAGAGAGCTAACCGTGACTCTGAAAAGCCAGGCCTGAGGCCCAACAAGCACACAAAAGCCAATCTCAGGCCCATAAGCAGAGGACTACCCGTGTCTCTGAAATGTCGGAACTGAGACCCCACAAACAGAGAATTACCCCTTTTTCTCAAAAGCCAGATCTCAGGACTGCCTGAGGAATCAATTTCATTTATTTGATAGGAATGTTCTTTCTCATCCAACCGCTTCTATTGGAAAGGTGTGTTGGGGTAGACGAAGTAGGCCATTTCAGGCCAGATGGCCGGGGGAGCCTTGGAGGAGCGT
The DNA here is from genome assembly GCA_030674185.1 of Monoplex corrugatus. NCBI lineage: Eukaryota > Metazoa > Mollusca > Gastropoda > Littorinimorpha > Ranellidae > Monoplex > Monoplex corrugatus. Next base: position 83,844,028 of record CM060315.1, read on the forward strand.
CAGGCTGTAGGCATCGAGTGAAGTTTACACAAATTAGATAAAAAAAAAGCAAGTGAAATAAGATATTTGACCTTATGTACATATAAATGTATACTCATATTCGAATGGAGAGAGGTGGAGAGTGAGAGGGAGAGTGAGTGAGGAGAGAGAGAGAAGAGAGAGAGAGAGAGAGAGAGAGAGAGAGAGAGAGAGAGAGAGAGAGAGAGCAACAACAGCAGATATGTTTTTTAAATTAAGTTGATCTGAACATCTTTTAATTGTGAAATACTGACTGATGTCGTTTTTAAAGTGATGGCAGATTTTGATGTTTGACTTTCGTAACTGGCATGGTGACAGCCCTGATATGACCCATAGCGGTCGGCGGAACTGTCAACACGAATCGAATGGAATCGATGTAGAAACCGTTGTAGCTGTGTGCTTTTTGTTGGGTTAAGTACGGCAGCGTGTGTGCACTTTCTGTAGTCAAGGCCAGTGGCGAGCGCAATGTTTGCTTTGTGATATGAGCATTAGGCTCTTTCTGGCTGTGGCCAATAATCCTGGAAGAAATGTGATCATAGCCCAAGTGGACCCACGCTCTGACATGTATTGATCATACACGTCTACAGTCGTTACATTTAAGACGCTGCTTTAAGCACGGCCAGACGGGCAGACACTCACAGACAGACAGACAGACAAACAGACATACAAACACACACACAGACACTCACACACACACACACACACACACACACATACACACACACACACACACACACACACACAGTCATGCACTGATCGCACGCGCACACACACACACACACACACACACACACACACACACACACACACACACACACACACACACACACACAGAGTCATGCACTGATCGCACGCGTCTCTCCTCTCTCTTTCTCTCTCTTTCCACCTCCTTTTCCCTCAATCCCTCGTTACACATGAATAAACCATCTAAAGTGTGAACTATTACTCTCTCCTATTCCCTCCCTCTCTCTCCCTCCCCTCTTTGTTGCGTATTTATGTAAGTAAATTAGCATCTATAGACAGATAAGTAAGTTGGTGTATGTGCAATATTGGAATACGAAGCTTAATTTCATCTAATCTCACCTCATCTCATCTCATCATCTCCTCCCTCCCTCCCTGTCTCTCTTTCTCTCTGCCTCTGTCTTTTTGTCTGTCTCACTGTCTCTGTCTGTCCATCTCTGTCTCTCTCTCTCTTTGTCTCTGTCTCTGTCTGTCTCTGTCTCTGCCCTCTGCCTCTGTCTCTCTCTCTCTCATATGAGTAGAATGTAGCATGCTTTCACTAGCATGTACAGTGTCGTTTTTGTGCCGTCTTGGAGTAAAAACAAGATGAAGTGTGAGCCAGTTGTTTTCATTACATACTGATGAGCTGGCCGAAGAAAGCATTAAGCGTTGTAGACATTGCTTTCAATTAATTCCTGATTTATTTGAAATTTTCATCATGATGTATGTTGATGATGTCATTCTTGTGACAGACACAGTCTGTGTGTGTTGCAAAATCAGTTGAGTGTTCTGCATGAAATGGTTACAGATTGGGTTTAAGGGTAAATTTAAACAAATCAAGTATAGTTGTATATAGAAACGGTGGTCATTTAGCTTCTAACAAAACCTGGTTGTATGGTACCGAACATATCAAGGTTGGAAACGTTTATGAATACCCAGTATACTCTTGTCTATGAGACTTAATCATTTCCACATGCTCTAAATGATATTGCAAGCCGTGCTAGAAAAAGTGTTGTAAGTCTTCTCAAATTACTGTCGTCACTTGAGAACAAATCGCACAACATACATTTTAAACTGTTCGATGTTCAGTGACAACCAATGTTGAATAATAGAGCTGAGATCTGGGGTCTCAGTGCTGACTTGACAATCATTGAACGGGTTCATATGTTTGCACTCAAGTGTTTTCTAAATGTTAGCAAAAGCACTCCAAATGACTTGGTATATTAAGAGTCAGGAAGGTGCCCTTTCTTCACTGAACTGTGTGCACTCACATCCCATTGAGATGGGCCAATGGCGTAATCAATAAACCATTCAGTGTTTTCAGTGTTCAGTGTTCAGTGCTCTCTCTCAACTCTCCCCCCCCCCTCTCTCTCTCTCTCTCAAACACACAGACACAAACACAACACACACACACACACACCACACACACCACACACACACCACACACACACACACACACACATTCTCACTGTCTCTCTCTCACACGCTCTCTCTCTCTCTGTCTATCTTTCGCTCTCTCTCTCACACACACACACACACTCTCTTTCTCTCTGTCTGTCTGTCTGTCTGTCTCTCTCTCTCTCTCTCTCTCCTCTCTCTCTCTCTCTCTCATTCTACTGAGTCTTCCGTGGAGCGGGCCTCATATTGTTAATGAGAACTAGCTGACCTCTGTTGATAAAGTCGTGGACTCAATATTTGATATCTCGAGTTCAGTTCCAGTCCACAACATAACAACACCTATCCTGTTCACAGCCCGTCTGAAATAATCCAGTCATTCTGGTGGTGTCAGCTTAGTGTTCTACAAGCCTTTTTCTCCCTTCCCCCTCCTCTGCCCACCTCACCTCTCCCCATATTAAGTCCCTACAAGTGTTATGCTCAGGCACAAGCAGCATGACAGACAACTGCTGGCAGATTTGGCGAGAAGATCGCAAATGGAAACATTGTCTCTAATGCCATGAATCCTTCTACAACAAGCACAGAACTTGAGTAACGGTGCTAACCGACTTAACGGTCCTCATTTGTAAGGCGTTTCACGCAGTCAATCCAACTGGACAAAATGGTTGTAGTCTGTCATTATGTTCGACGTAAAAAAGAAGAAGAAGAAAAAAAGGGGGAAAAAACCCACATGTATATACCCGGCGCGTCCGTATGTTTCACCATAGGTAAAACGTGAAGACCATAGATTCCTTATGGTTGGTTGTTTAAACAAGGTGTTTAAAAAGGGGTGGGTGGGGTGGGGTGGACCTTCGGGTGGAAAGTGTTTTAACAGTGACTCATACAGTGTTACTGTAACTATCAGCGTCTTAAACGGTCGCTTCTGACGACCTGAAATAGTGTTTTTATGGGGTACGATGACTATTTTAAAACCTTTATGCAGCAACAACGAATCGTAAACTACGAATGTCAGTTCACCTGACTACTTTCGGCGTTCACCTCCCTCCTTTTTTCGACATATTCATTAAGTCTGGTCGGAAAAAAAGAAAAAAGAAAAGAAAAGAAAGAAAGAACAGTAGTGCTGTTGGTTTGACGAGTCGCATTTCTAACTAGTCTTACAGTTTTAAACTAACGCCTTTAGCTGCGTTTCAGTGCTTTAAAGACTTAGCTTTGAAAACAATGGCATTTTCTTTAAATGATTTACACACACAGACAGGCAGGCAGACAGACACAGACAGACAGACAGACACACACACACACACACACACACACACACACACACACACACACACACACACACACACACACACACACACACACACACACACACCACATACACACACACACAGACTTGTGTTTAATCATAATCATCGAAACAATCCAAAACCACAAGTGCATACACACACATATACCTGCAAATTAACATAGATATTTTCATAAATACTTTGTTGATAACTATACATATACGTAATACATACAATTGGAATGTCCCATCTATCTGGCGGATGCGTGCATACTATACTATAGTCTGTATACATACTAAGGTGTGGGTCTTTATGTGGGATAGTAGCCATACTATAGTCCTGATCGTTTGGTGTGGGTCTTTATGTGGGATAGTAGCCATACTATAGTCCTGATCGTTTGGTGTGGGTCTTTATGTGGGATAGTAGCCATACTATAGTCCTGATCGTTTGGTGTGGGTCTTTATGTGGGATAGTAGCCATACTATAGTCCTGATCGTTTGGTGTGGGTCTTTATGTGGGATAGTAGCCATACTATAGTCCTGATCGTTTGGTGTGGGTCTTTATGTGGGATAGTAGCCATACTATAGTCCTGATCGTTTGGTGTGGGTCTTTATGTGGGATAGTAGCCATACTATAGTCCTGATCGTTTGGTGTGGGTCTTTATGTGGGATAGTAGCCATACTATAGTCCTGATCGTTTGGTGTGGGTCTTTATGTGGGATAGTAGCCATACTATAGTCCTGATCGTTTGGTGTGGGTCTTTATGTGGGATAGTAGCCATACTATAGTCCTGATCGTTTGGTGTGGGTCTTTATGTGGGATAGTAGCCATACTATAGTCCTGATCGTTTGGTGTGGGTCTTTATGTGGGATAGTAGCCATACTATAGTCCTGATCGTTTGGTGTGGGTCTTTATGTGGGATAGTAGCCATACTATAGTCCTGATCGTTTGGTGTGGGTCTTTATGTGGGATAGTAGCCATACTATAGTCCTGATCGTTTGGTGTGGGTCTTTATGTGGGATAGTAGCCATACTATAGTCCTGATCGTTTGTGTGGGTCTTTATGTGGGATAGTAGCCATACTATAGTCCTGATTGTTTGGTGTGGTCTTATGTGGGATAGTACCATACTATAGTCCTGATTGTTTGGTGTGGGTCTTTATGTGGGATAGTAGCCATACTATAGTCCTGATCGTTTGGTGTGGGTCTTTATGTGGGATAGTAGCCATACTATAGTCCTGATTGTTTGGTGTGGGTCTTTATGTGGGATAGTAGCCATACTATAGTCCTGATTGTTTGGTGTGGGTCTTTATGTGGGATAGTAGGATACTGGTCCTTTATCGCCTGGTGTGGGTCTTTATGTGGGATAGTAGCCATAGTGGTCCTTTATCGCCTCGTGTGGATCTTTATGTGGGATAGTAGCCATAGTGGTCCTTTATCGCCTGGTGTGGATCTTTATGTGGGATAGTAGACATAGTGGTCCTTTATCGCCTGGTGAGAATCTTTATGTGGGATAGTAGCCATAGTGGTCCTTTATCGCCTGGTGTGGATCTTTATGTGGGATAGTAGCCATAGTGGTCCTTTATCGTCTGGTGTGGGTCTTTATGTGGGATAGTAGCCATAGTGGTCCTTCATCGTCTGGTGTGGATCTTTATGTGGGATAGTAGCCATAGTGGTCCTTTATCGCCTGGTGTGGATCTTTATGTGGAATAGTAGCCATAGTGGTCCTTTATCGTCTGGTGTGGGTCTTTATGTGGGATAGTAGCCATAGTGGTCCTTTATCGCCTGGTGTGGGTCTTTATGTGGGATAGTAGCCATAGTGGTCCTTTATCGCCTGGTGTGGATCTTTATGTGGGATAGTAGCCATAGTGGTCCTTTATCGCCTGGTGTGGGTCTTTATGTGGGATAGTAGCCATAGTGGTCCTTTATCGTCTGGTGTGGATCTTTATGTGGGATAGTAGCCATAGTGGTCCTTTATCGCCTGGTGTGGATCTTTATGTGGGATAGTAGCCATAGTGGTCCTTTATCGCCTGGTGTGGATCTTTATGTGGGATGCGGATTCGTTCTTAGGGGTGTATGTCCTTCCACAGGCCCTACATGGTGAGGAGTCCTGTTGCCTTGGTTATACTGTATACATATACGTAATGTACATATACATATACAATATATACAAATACATACATGCATAAATTGTTTAAATTAGAACTTCGTGGTCAACATGTGTGCAGACCTGTTAATGCCTAACTCCCTATCATGTGTACACGCACTCAGAAATCAAATATGCACGTTATAGATCTTGTAAGTCATGTCAATGTCAGCGAGTGTATGAAGACATCAAAGCACCCAGCATGCACGCCTACCGAGGACTGTGCAGCCAACACACCGCCTGCATAGTGTGGGCATGGACGACGTCCATACTCACATCCGAGAAAAATGGGAAAAATGTCTATTGGCTTGCAGACAAGGTCATTGATGACTGGGTCGAAATTGGTCATGCAGCGCATGGACAGTCTCACCCCACCTATCCCATTTTACCTGGTGAAATGACTATCGTCTAGCGTCGGGAGCCGGGATTGGTTGACCGGATAGTGGTGAGGCATTGTTGCTCTGAGTACCATCCATCCAGCACCCTCTGGTGTTTCTTGTTGATTATTGCGTTGTCCTTGTTGGAAACGTTTGTTTTAGTAAAGGAAATATGGGCACCATCCTCAAACCCTTTCCAGACATAAGAGTCCCATCCACCTCCGCGAGTTTCAGTTTCAATTTCAGTCAGCTTGGAATGAATTTCATGTCCAGTGGCGCCACTGATGCCATGTGATAGAGAAGGTCCAAACTGATCATGGCATACGCCAAACACTACACTCTGACATTGTCTTGAAGTCCTATCTAGCATAATGCGTTTTCCGTTTTATACCTGTATCAGTCTGTCGTTGGAACAATCTCGGCTACATGAAATGTTAATCAAAAACAAAATAAAACAAAATAAAATCAGAACAAAACAAAACCAGAATGGAAAAGGCTTCAGGGTTATGGATTCATTTTTACGTTTTTATCCACAGAGGTACAGTCCCCACCCCACTTTTTAGTAAGATCATGGACCTTGGTATCAAAAGCTGTCAGAAACCGGAAACTGTCAGAACGATCACTGCGTTACCATCTTGAATTTCTCTGCTTTGGGGGGGAAACCATATTGAAGTGTATATGATTAAGAGGTCAAGGGTTTCGGGGGCCCAGAGGGTGACCCAAATGACCTTGGGTGACCGTGCCACAGTGTTTGTTCATCCTGTTGGAGAACTGGGGGTGGGGGATATTTGGCTTTATCTGTCAGGCACTTAGGTTGAGAAATGGGAGCTTTGGGGTCCGTGGGTGCTGGCACTTTGTTGTGACTCGTGAAGCTGAATGGTGTTTTGAGAAAGCTTTTACCGGCCATAGTTTTCAAGGAGTTTTTGGCATGTTAGTTCTTGTCTGCTTTTTTCCCTTTTTGTCAGCTTCT
>CM060315.1:83858433-83863433 GCA_030674185.1 Monoplex corrugatus
AGATGTACCGCCAACAGGCCAGTACACTGACATCACCAGAGTGGAGCATTAAGATGAACAGCCAACAAGCCAATACACTGACATCACCAGAATGAATGGAGCATTCAGATGGACAGCCAACAGGCCAATACACTGACATCACCACAATGGAACATTAAGATGTACAGCCAACAAGCCAATATACTGACATCACCAGAATGATTGGAGCATTAACGATGTACAGCCAACAGGCAGAGCATTCAGATGGACAGCCAACAAGCCAATATACTGACATCACCAGAATGATTGGAGCATTAAGATGGACAGCCAACAGGCCAATACACTGACATCACAGAGTGGAGCATTAAGATGGACAGCCAACAAGCCAATAAACTGACATCACCAGAGTGGAGCATTAAGATGGACAGCCAACAGGCCAATATACATACATCACCTGAATGGAGCATTCAGATGGACAGCCAAAAGGCCAATACACTGACATCATAAGATTGATTGGAGCATTAAGATGGACAGCCAACAGACCAATACACTGACATCACCACAATGGAGCATTCAGATGGACAGCCAAAAGGCCAATACACTGACATCACAAGATTGATTGGAGCATTAAGATGGACAGCCAACAGGCCAATACACTGATATCACCAGAATGATTGGAGCATTAAGATGGACAGCCAACAGGCCAATACACTGATATCACCAGAATGATTGGAGCATTAAGATGGACAGCCAACAGACCAATATACTGATATCACCAGAATGATTGGAGCATTAAGATGGACAGCCAACAGACCAATACACTGACATCACCAGAATGATTGGAGCATTAAGATGGACAACCAACAAGCCAATACACTGAGATCACCACAATGAATGGAGCATTAAGATGGACAGCCAACAGACCAATACACTGAGATCACCACAATGAATGGAGCATTAAGATGGACAGCCAACAGACCAATAGACTGAGATCACCACAATGAATGGAGCATTCAGATGGACAGCCAACAGACCAATACACTGAGATCACCACAATGAAGGGAGCATTAAGATGGACAACGAACAGGCCAATACACTGAGATCACCACAATGAATGGAGCATTCAGATGGACAGCCAACAGGCCAGTACACTGACATCACCAGAATGATTGGAGCATTAAGATGGACAGCCAACAAACCAATACACTGACATCACCAGAATGGAGCATTAAGATGGACAGCCAACAGGCCAAAATTCTGACATCACCAGAATGAATGGAGCATTAAGATGTACAGCCAATAGGCCAATACACTGATATCACCACAATGGAGCATTAAGATGGACAGCCAACAGACCAATTCACTGACATCACCAGAATGATTGGAACATTAATATGGACAGCCAACAGACCAATACACTGACATCACCAGAATGATTGGAACATTAAGAAGGACAACGAACAGGCCAATACACTGACATCACCAGAATGATTGGAGCGTTAAGATGGACAGCCAACAGGCCAGTACACTGACATCACCAGAATGATTGGAGCATTCAGATGGACAGCCAACAGACCAATACCCTGACATCACCAGAATGGAGCATTAAGATGGACAGCCAACATGCCAATATACTAACATCACCAGAATGGAGCATTAAGATGGACAGCCAACAGGTCAATACGCTGACATCACCAGAGTGGAGCATTCAAATGAACAGTCAACAGGCCAAATATACTGACATCACTAGAGTGGAACATTAAGATGGACAGCCAACAGGCCAATACACTGACATCACCAGAATGATTGGAGCATTCAGATGGACAGCGAACAGGCCAACGTGATGTTATAGCGTAGAATTACACTCGAGACGTGACATGTTCAGTTCACATATCTGTCAGAAGAACCAACCAGAGCACCACCCGATAGGATCAATAACTAGCGTTTACTATTCGCCATACGTCTGGATTGCTTCTCCCCTTCCCCTCTCCCTCTCCCTCCTCACAGTTTGATCGTCATTGCCCGTCCGGAGGGCACGCGGTGCACACTTAGCCTTACAGGATTTGTGGGTGTCAAAGCACTGAAGGGCCTTCCACAGTCATTTTGTGCCACAAAGTCATTGACCTCAGTGCTGTCACTGAACTAAGGGTGTGATGACAGGCCAGGTGACTGTGTGTACATATACAGTTCTTTGTCAAAACCATAGAATTGTCAAAGAGAAGTCGGAACTCTTTGTATCTGTTAGATTGGCGTGGCATCATAGACACGAGAAAAAGAGAGAGAGAGTGGGGGTAGGAGGGAGGGAGAGAGAAGAAGAAGAAAAAGAAAATAGAAGAGGAAGCAGCAGCAGCAACAACAGCACATGAAGGAGAAGAAGAAGAAGAATGCGAAGAAGAATGCGAAGAAGAAGAGAAGAATGCGAAGAATGCGAAGAATGCGAAGAAGAAGAAGAATGCAAAGAAGAAGAAGAATGCGAAGAAGAAGAAGAATGCGAAGAATGCGAAGAAGAATGCGAAGAATGCGAAGAAGAAGAAGAAGAATGCGAAGGAGAAGAAGAAGAATGCGAAGAAGAATGCGAAGAAGAAGAAGAAGAATGCGAAGAAGAAAAGAAGAATGCGAAGAAGAATGCGAAGAAGGAATGCGAAGGAAGAAGAATGCGAAGAAGAAGAAGAAGAATGCAGAGAAGAAGAAGAAGAATGCGAAAGAAGAATGCGAAAGAAGAAGAATGCGAAGAAGAAGAATGCGAAGAAGAAGAAGAAGAAGAAGAAGAAGAAGAAGAATGCGAAGAAGAAGAAGAAGAATGCGAAAAGAAGAAGAAGAAGACGAAGAAGAAGAAGAAGAATGGAAGAAGAAGAATGCGAAGAAGAAGAAGAATGCGAAGAAGAAGAAGAATGCGAAGAAGAAGAAGAAGAAGAGAAGAAGCAAGAAATGCAGAAGAAGAAGAAGAAGAAGAATGCGAAGAAGAAGAAGAATGCGAAGAAGAAGAATGCGAAGAAGAATGGAAGAAGAAGAATGCGAAGAAGAAGAAGAATGCGAAGAAGAAGAATGCGAAGAAGAAGAATGCGAAGAAGAAGAATGGAAGAAGAAGAAGAAGAAATGCGAAGAAGAAGAAGAAGAATGCGAAGAAGAAGAAGAAGAATGCGAAGAAGAATGCGAAGAAGAAGAAGAATGCGAAGGAGAAGAAGAGAAGAAGAATGCGAAGAAGAAGAATGCGAAGAAGAAGAATGCGAAGAAGAAGAAGGAAGAAGAAGAATGCGAAGAAGAAGAAGAAGAAGAAGAAGAAGAAGAGAAGAAGAAGAAGAAGAAGAAGAAGAAAGAAAGAAGAAGAAGAAGAATGAGAAGAAGAATGCGAAGAAGAAGAAGAAGAAGAAGAGAAGAAGAAGAAGAAGAAGAGAAGAAGAGAAGAAGAATGGAAGAAGAAGAAGAAGAATGCGAAGAAGAAGAAGAAGAATGCGAAGAAGAAGAAGAAGAATGCGAAGAAGAAGAAATGCGAAGAAGAATGCGAAGAAGAATGCGAAGAAGAAGAATGCGAAGAAGAAGAGAAGAAGAATGAGAAGAAGAATGAGAAGAAGATGAGAAGAAGAATGAGAAGAAGAATGCGAAGAAGAAGAAGAATGCGAAGAAGAAGAAATGCAAAGAAGAAGAAGAATGCGAAGAAGAAGAAGAATGCGAAGAAGAAGAAGAATGCGAAGAAGAATGCGAAGAAGAAGAATGCGAAGAAGAAGAAGAAGAATGCGAAGAAGAAGAAGAAGAATGCGAAGAGAAGCGAAGAATGCGAAGAAGAAGAAGGAAGAAGAAGAATGCAGAAGAAGAATGCGAAGAAGAAGAAGAGATGCGAAGAAGAAGAAGAATGCGAAGAAGAGAAGAAGAATGCGAAGAAGAAGAAGAATGCGAAGAAGAATGGAAGAAGAAGAATGCGAAGAAGAAGAATGCGAAGAAGAAGAAGAACGCGAAGAAGAAGAAGAAGAATGCGAAGAAGAAGAAGAAGAATGCGAAGAATGCGAAGAAGAAGAAGAAGAATGCGAAGAAGAATGCGAAGAATGCGAAGAAGAAGAAGAATGCGAAGAAGAAGAAGAATGCGAAGAAGAAGAATGCGAAGAAGAATGTGAAGAAGAAGAATGCGAAGAAGAATGCGAAGAAGAAGAATGCGAAGAAGAATGCGAAGAAGAAGAATGCGAAGAAGAATGCGAAGAAGAAGAATGCGAAGAAGAAGAAGAAGAACGCGAAGAAGAAGAAGAAGAATGCGAAGAAGAAGAAGAAGAATGCGAAGAAGAAGAAGAACGAAGAGATGCGAAGAAGAAGAAGAATGAAGAAGAAGAAGAAGAAGAAGAAGAAGAATGCGAAGAAGAAGAATGCGAAGAATGCGAAGAAGAAGAATGCGAAGAATGCTAGAAGAGGAATGCGAAGAACAAGAATGCGAAGAAGAAGAATGCGAAGAATGCGAAGAAGAAGAATGCGAAGAATGCGAAGAAGAAGAAGAAGAAGAAGGAGGAGGAGGAGGAGGAGGAGACATGTAAGAGAGACACACTCCAAACTTCAAAGCATTACATTCATCATCATCAGGTGCCCTGCCGCTTGGCGTTGGCGATCATGGACTTCCATCTGCCTCTATCTCTCGTTGTCCCTAGCATCACCCCCACCCTCCTCGTCCTCAGCCACTCCGCAAGTCCGTCCAGCATTTTCTCCCTGGGTCTACCCGTGCTCTCTTTCCCTCCAGCTTTCCCGTTGTGACCAGGTGCTCCAAATCCCCTTTCCTCATAAAATGGCCTATAAATGTTGCCTGTCTTTTCCTAATCTTCCTTATGAGGATTTACTTGTGTCTGCCTCCATCAAGACTGTCTCGTTTGTTTTCTTTGCTGTCCATGGAACCCTCAACATTCTTCTTAGAAACCACATCTCGGCTGCCTCAATCTTGTTCTGGCTTTGTTTGTTGACTGTCCACGCCTCACATCCGTACAACAGTATTGGTTCTATATAACATTCAAGAACTCTCTTCCTGATGTTAATTGATAGGCATTTGT
>CM060315.1:83865933-83878433 GCA_030674185.1 Monoplex corrugatus
TAAGATGATTATGATGCTAGAGAGTTCCACTTGAGATGGCGACAGGGCTGCGATCTACACTTCTTTTCATAAGACAAAACAAAGATGATTATGATGCTAGAGAGTTCCACTTGAGATGGCGACAGGGTTGCGATCTACACTTCTTTTCATAAGACATCTCTGTTTCAACCAGGCCCGAGAAATACAGAATCCTGTGGTGTTTGTTGGGAAATATAGTGACGCATCAGTGATGCATCCGTTAAGTGGATGACTGGATGTCACAGTCGACCGAGTGGTCTCAATTTTCCCATTGAGCCCTTAGCACGTGGTTCAAGTTGTCAGGCACTTTTGACATAAGGACAGCTCAGAAATATTGTGAACGTGACGTTTTCTGCGCTTTCTTTGTCCATGTTTTTTCATCTTTCTTTCCCTTCCATCCCATGACTTTTTTTTTTTTTTGGAGAGGGGAAAGAAACCTGAAACTGAAGTTGAGTTCACAAAGTTTTAGTATTTGCTCATACTATTCACGCGTTATTCAGTTTCGCCTTTGGGTCTTTGTGAGAAAGTGTTTTCGGTGCTTTGGTCAGGGAGTTTGGGTGCTGGGAAGAATTGGCACACTACACGGCGTTCATAGCGTTTTCTGTGTGGGTTGGGTTTTTATTTGTATGTGTGTGAAAAGGAGAATTGGCAAATGTGTGTGTGTGTGTGTGTGTGTGTGTGTGTGTGTGTGTGTGTGTGTGTTGTGTGTGTGTGTGTGTGTGTGTGTGTTGTGAGAGAGAGAGAGAGAGAGGAGAGAGAAAAAAGAGAGAAACTGAGAGAGAGAGAGAGAAAGATGTTCTCACAAATTGTATCCTTTAGAAAGCTTGAACAAACCGTTTCCCCCCCGCTGAATTGATAGTTGTACCTTATGAGTGTGTCAGTGTCTTGGTGCCATAGGGTCCCTATGAGGTGATCTCTGTCTGTCTGTCTGTCTCTCTCTGTCTCTCTCTCTCTCTCTCTTTCGTCTGTCTCTTTCTTGCCTCTCTCTCTCCCCCTCTCTTCTCTCTCACTGTTCTCTCCCTCTCTCTGTGTCTTTCTTGTCTCTCAGTGTTTGTCATTCTGTTTTTTTTTCCTGTATTTTTGTGTGTGTGTGTGTTATCTGCATGTTTATCTACCTATGTTTCTCTCTCTCTCTTTATCCTTCGTATTATACTAGTCAATGTGTGCCTGCCTGCCTGTCTGTCTTTCTGTTTCTTGCTATCTGTCATTGTTTTCCGTGCCCGCGCGAACGCGCGGGCACATACACACTCACATGCGCGCGCGCGTGCATACTTACATTCATAGATAGTTGCACATACGTGCACCCACGAACTGGTTTTACAGACTTATTTCCAGCCTACATCATTATCTATCAGAGTGGTGGCTTAGTTGATGGCAGTTCATACACACACACACACACACACACACACACACACACACAACACACACACACACACACACACACACACACACACACACACACACACACACACACACGTGCGCGCGCGCTCTTTGCCTAAAATCATTTTAGTGGATAGACATTAAATCAATAACCATCCAATGCCACACACAACACACACACACCACACACACACACACACACACACCCCACACACAACACACACACACACACACACAACACACACCACACACACACCACACACACACACACCACACACACACACACACACACACACACACACACCAACCACACACACACCACACACACACACACCACACACACACACACACACACACACACACACACACACACACACACACACACACACACACACACACACACACACACACACACACACACACACACCCTCCACTGTGATCCCAATCACTGCTACCCTCACCCACACACCCAAAACATTAAAAAAAATCTACTATATATGTTGACTTCTCGAGGGCGTGAATGGTGATGAGACGGATGGTTTGGTTTGATGGCACAGTGGGCTGCTTTTGAAAGGGACAACGGGGTACTGGTGGACTCACCCTTCTACCGTACGCGAGGCTCCTTGTGGGAGGGGGTGGGGGGGGGGGGTGGGAGATGCTTGGCGTTTAAATAGTGTGTGGCGGGGTCGGGTGGGTACGTATGTAGTGTTTGCTGTAATGGAAAATGTGGGCAGAGTAGAAAGTGATGGTATCAGCTAAGTGACTTGAAGGATTCGTGGTAGGTTTTTGAAGAAGAAAGCGGGGTGGGGGTGGGGGGTTGAAGGGATACGTAGTAGATGACATACGAAGAGAAAGTTGTGCTACTGTATGTTGTCGCCCCATATAGAAAAGTTGTGAAGGAGACAACTAATTACATGGCTTATTGCGGACCTTGGAGGATAAGTGTAAGGTGATGTTGTGTCTGGAGTTGTTTTTTTCCCAAGAGGGAGTCATCGCGCTCAGCCAGTTCCATTCCCGCTCCACCCAAATCTGACCTGGCAGACTCCTTGAGCCTGCGCAGAACTCAACTTTTTACGCTGGCAAGGTCATCAAATGATGATGGAGGAAGAGAGGGGGTGTGGCAAACGTGATGTGTGAAACGCTGAAACCTTACACCATCAGAATGATTAGAAGAACATTGAGACAGGGCAATGAACAGGCCAGTTTTGTTGTTGTTGTTGTTGTTTCAGTCTGAGATTGAATTCGAGACATCGGATTGATTGATTGATTTGGTTCAGTTTTTACTTTAGCGCCCACCTCAGGCCAGCCGACGGGGATGACCATCCCAGGGAAGTGGCGGAAAGGGGAACATATCTAACTCTACACCGACACTATCAGAACAACAAAGATGTTAAGATGGGACAGTGAGAAGGCCAGTTTTAATGTAGCGCACGCCGGGATTCGAACCCACAACCACTAGCATGTGAGGCTAACGCTCAAACCAACTCAGCTACTGAGTCCCGTTATCAAGACATCAGATTTTGAATCCACGGCTTTATCATCAGAGCCAGCTGGCACGCCTGCAAAGGATAGATATAAATAAGACAAAATAATGATGGTGTTGGTGATGGTGAGATGATTTATCTAATAGGGTAAGGGGAGACGAAGATGGACATCGACATAGAAAGAAGAGGAGCAGAAGAGGGGGAGGGGGGAGGGGGTTGGCGTTAGTGTGAAAGGTGCCGTAGAATGGAGTGTGGAAGAGTTATATACCTTTAACTACTGTTTTGTTTGAAATGTTGGTCTGATTTTCCCACGTCGCTACTGAGATCGTATAGTTGACATACATACACACGCACAGAGGGAACATCACGCGGGAAAAAAAGTTATTTCAGCTATATTGAGTAATGAAATATCTCTACTTTTCAAGAAAAAGATGATGATAATGATGATAATTGTAGTGGTAATGACGATGGTGATGAAAATGATAATGATGAGTAGAAGAAGAAAAAATCGCAGTGAGAGATCAGCGCGGAGATAGACTTAGAATAACATCCCTTGACATCTCTTTGTTCCTTCCTCACAGTTTTCACACACAACACACACACACACACACACACACACACACACACACACACACACACACACACACACACACACACACACACACACACACACACACACACACACAACATACATACAACACACACACACACCACACACCACACACTCTCTCTCTCTCTCTCTCTCTCTGACACCCCCCTCCAACCACACATGCACACATGTACCAACATCCCTCCACCATACTCACTCACTCACACACACACGCACATGACCCCATTCCCATCCTTCTACAGTCGTCTTCTCCACCACCATCACTACCACCACCGCCACCAACACCCACCAACCCCACCCAACTCCAAAACATACATACCCACACAAACGGGCTTTAATTCACACAGCTTGACAGCAACTTTACAGACTGATTTGTGGCCCATGTAAATGCTGATGGATCTTAGTTAGTGGACTCTGAAGTCTGAGCAAGGACTCTGAAGTCTGAGCAAGGACTCTGAAGTCTGAGCAAGGACTCTGAAGTCTGAGCAAGGACTCTGAAGTCTGAGCAAGGCACGGATGAGATTAGGCTGTTTTGATGGAAAAGGTCACGGAAAGGGAAAGTAACAGATCTTGTTTGTTTACGCATTTGTTCCTTTTTTTTAAGGCAGAACGGTTGTCTCAAGTTCAGTCCCAGCCCGCAACATTAGAAACTGGCCTGCTTGCTGTCCATCTTAATGTTTTCGTTACTCTGACGGTGTCAGCTTAGTTGTTTTATAGGTCCCTTCCATCCACACTTCCCCATTTCAAGATTTTGGTACGGCATAGCTTTTTTTTTTCACAATTTATTAGCACAGTAGGCCTGTCAGATAACTGCTGGCAGATTAGAGTGCGGTGCTTTTGGAATTGTGTGAATACGACAAATCCCTGTTGAACAAACGCAAGACTCTGAAGTCTCAGTGTTCCCCCTTTTTTAGTTGCATGCATGCAATGCACAGTTTGTTTTGCAAGGACTGTAGAGGACAGTATGTTGCTGCACAACTAGAATAAAACATCTTCCATGAGCGTGCAAGCTGGACTGTTGCATGTTTCCATAGACCACCTAACATTTGACGACACGACGTACAAGATCTTTAACGTGTGTATTTGATGTTCTGCGTCAGCACACACACGAACGAGGTTTAGACACTGGCATATCTGTACCCGGGAGATGGGCAACATCTCCATCATTTACCCACTTAAGCGGAAGACACATGATGTAGGATCGAATCCAGACCTTCCCATTGGACTTTCGACACCGTACCCGCTTGAATGTCGAACCTGTTGGCTGGCACTTTAGCCTGAACAGACCCGGGGGGGGGGGGGGGGGGGCGGGTGTTGGGGCGTGCGGGCAAATGCGTGTACATGGTGTTGTGATGGAGGTCATGAATGGGATAGTGAAAGTGTTAGCGGGGTGATAATGCTAGAGAAATGATTTGCCAGAGACACAGAGAGTTTTATGTGGTTTCCTACCCTGGGTTACAGGGAGACTTTGTTAAAAATGAACGAGAAGACATGGAGGGTGGGTGCTTTAAAGACAGAGGGTGGTAACGTTGTTTACGTCTAACAGTTGCTTCGCTTGAATGTTGACCTCATTTTGCGCTCGATTGACTTGAAAATGAGGTCACATAGTCAAGTACAAAGAGAAGAATGCAATAAAGCGGTCAAGTAATATCATTTCATCCATACTAAATGAGTTCTTCTTCTTCCTCCTCCTCCTCCTCCCCTCCCTCTTTTTCTTTTTCTTCGTCATCTTCTTTTGATATTTTAATGACGGAAGATGTAGTCCCACAGTGAGGGTCACAGGACAAGTTAGCAACTAATCACAATACAGATCATGATTTTATCAACCAGTGAAGAACATTGTTACTTAGTTATCAACCGACCATAGTCCAGTTCACTAAATTGAAAACGAGTTTCAGCACAGTTCATCATCTTATCAACCAGTTACAATACAGTTATCATTGTATCAAACAGTTACAATACAGTTCATCATTTTATCAACCAGTTACAGCACAGTTAATCATTTTATCAACCAGTCACAGTACAGGTCATCATTTTATCAACAATCACAGTACAGGTCATCATTTTATCAACCAGTTACAGCACAGTTAATCATTTTATCAACCAGTCACAGTACAGGTCATCATTTTATCGACAATCACAGTACAGGTCGTCATGTTATCAACAATCACAGTACAGGTCATCATGTTATCAACAATCACAGTACAGGTCATCATGTTATCAACAATCACAGTACAGGTCATCATTTTATCAACAATCACAATACAGATCATTTTGTCAACAATCACAGTACAGATCATTTTGTCAACAATCACAGTACAGATCATTTGTCAACAATCACAGTACAGGTCATTTTGTCAACAATCACAGTACAGGTCATCATTTTGTCAATAATCACAGTACAGATCATCATTTTGTCAACAATCACAGTATAGGTCATTTTGTCAACAATCACAGTACAGATCATTTGTCAACAATCACAGTACAGATCATCATTTTGTCAACAATCACAGTACAGATCATCATTTTTCAACAATCACAGTACAGGTCATTTTGTCAACAATCACAGTACAGATCATTTTGTCAACAATCACAGTACAGGCATCATTTTGTCAACAATCACAGTACAGGTCATCATTTTATCAACAATCACTAGTACAGTCATCATTTTGTCAACAATCACAGTACAGGTCATTTTGTCAACAATCACAGTACAGGTCATTTTGTCAACAATCACAGTACAGGTCATCATTTTGTCAACAATCACAGTACAGGTCATCATTTTATCGACAATCACAGTACAGGTCATTTTGTCAACAATCACAGTACAGGTCATTTTGTCAACAATCACAGTACAGGTCATCATTTTATCAACAATCACAGTACAGGTCATCATTTTATCAACAATCACAGTACATACAGGTCATCATTTTATCAACAATCACAGTGCAGATCATCATTTTATCAACAATCATAGCACAGGTCATCATTTTATCAACCAATCTCAGTGCAGATCGTCATTTTATCAACCAATCACGGTACACTTAACTTTTATACCAGTAAAGTTCAGGCAGGACGTGTGTTAATGTGCTTACGACCAGTCAAAGAGAGAGACAGTGTCCACAACACTCATACATGGCGGTGGCGATGCAGAGACCAAAACTGTCACGGTCATTATCAGATGACCAAACTATTTTCTTCTTGTTTCAGGGAGGACCAATAAGAAGCAACAGGTTGAAGTTACTTAAGAGGGATTCACCACACTTGGGCAATTCCGTATGTGTTCCACCCGATCTGCCATCTATTATCTGGCAGACTACTTGAACCAGTGTGAAACCCTCTCTGTGGTTTAGGTCTTGGAAATGGAGGGGATGGGGAACAGGACGGTGATATGTTAAGCTGACACCACCACAATGACTGAAGCCATGAGATGGCAATGAACAGATAGTTTTATGTTGCGGGCAAGAATTTGAATTCGAGATAACAGATCTTGAGTCCCGCTAAGTAGAAGACAGCATAATCAGCAACCAAAATACAGAGACACACCCAGATATATCCCATACCGTTAAGAATTGTATCGCTTCTTTTTCCTGAATTTGTGGCTTTAAAAAATAGAGGTTCATGTACTGTGGACAATGTATTGTTTTGTAAAACAGATGAATACGCACACATCAGGACAAAGAATTGATGATGAAACACGATGTTTGACATTTCCTTTTTGTGTTTCGCACACTCGTACATGTGCTCTTTGATTTGATTTCTGCATCAAATACTATTATCATTTGCGTACTGTTTGGTGATCAGAAAAAATGAAGCTAAGGTGCCATAGGTGTGACTTGTATCATTCTGAATTTCCTTATTAAAGTTCTATGATGTTAACCTCTGAACATGCCGAACATTTCTGACAGAACTGTTAGTAATCTATTCACTGACAGCCTAAACGTCCTTGCCAAAATATTTTGAATTTTAGATCTTAGGTGAGAGTGATCCCCAGATGTGTTCACGAGTGTATTTGCTAAATGTCATGTATTCACAAACGGCGTTGTACTGGATCTTTGGACCTAATGGTACAAATCTGTAGATAGACAAGAGATCTTTGTTAAGACAACAGTTTACATACAGGTACGCCAAACACACACGAACGCCAATCTCTCCGCCGGGAAAAGCGTGTCGCCATAGTATGGCGGCACCCAATTTATTACTTGTATGCGTGCATTTTTGTTTGCCTACAAAAGGGAACTTTTCTGCAAAAAATTTTCCCAGGAAAACTCTTGTTGCCGTGGGATCTTTAACGTGAATGCGAGGCTTGCACATGGGACTTCGATTCATCATCTCACCCGAAAGACTAGCATGTAGACCACCACTCCAGGTCTTGTGGAGAGTGGGAGTAAAAATCCCTCTTTGACAGGGAATCAGCCTTAGCTTTCTTGCATCTTAGACCTCACCTGTCTCACCTGTCGGCGTCACCGGGTTCGGTGTTGGCCGCTGCACTGTTTGACACCACCACCTCCCTCCAGGCCGCTCTGTCTTGATTTTGTGAACAATTTCTTAAATATTAAGGCCTCTGATGTTGGTTATGTTCTCGATATATGAGATTGGGGGTCTGCTTTTTTTCCTTTTCGCCACTGTTTTTCCTTGAAAAATGGTTGCCATGAGATCCGTATTCTTGTTCCGTGACACATGGTCAACGTATTTTAGTCTTCTCCTGTTGATGTCTGCTAGTAGTTTTCTGGTGGTGTCAAGTTCTTCCAAGACACTTTCATTAGTTTTTATATCTGTCCATTTGATACATAGCATCCTAGACAGGGCGTTTTAACCATAGGGCCACACACTCCACTGTAGTAATGATGAAAATAGAAGGGAGAGGATCCTATAGGATACAAGTCTTGTAAGTTCGATGACCCTTCAATGACGTTTTGCTAGAAGTTTTGCCCCACTGACCCGAAAATAAGAGCATGTAGCTTCAGAGTATAACACAAAGAAACGGATACATCTTGTTCAGAAAGGCTGATTGAAGGGCGAAATGAGATGTTCAAACCATCCCGGCATTCTCAACTTATATACAAAGAACTGTTACAGGAAAATGCAGAGTTTGTACTTCGTGGCCGTAAAGAAGCCTCAGTAACAGTAAAATTTGGTGCCAAGAGTGGACTGGGTGGATTGTCACAACAGCGAAAACAGACTTAAGATGTCGGACGTTCGTGACGAAGTGCTCTTCACACATCTCTTACCCCCACCCACCCCCCACCCCCTGGGGATGCCGGGGGCTCTTTCAGAATAAATAATATCCCCACCTTCTGAAAATTCTGCGCCAGGAATTTCCTCTTTTCTGTCACTGTCTTTGTTTCTTTCTTCTTCCTTTGCTTTCTGTCATTTCTTCCTATCATTTTCTGCCATGCTGGTCCATTCACTTGTATATGTTCGATGAAATCTTACATACCTTCTCTTAGGATTGATAATTGGGTACATGTATTAAATACATTTTTGGCTCTAGGGAGGTGAAATATGCAGAAGCAATTTTAGGTAATTTATTCCCGTTTCTATGTTTTGGTGTCCTTAGGTATGCTTAAATTCGTATTCAGGTGTGCATTTTTTTTTTAAATCCCCTGTGCGATAAATTGGATGGAATGGTCAACGCCAGGGGCGTGTCCATAGATTACGGTCGCGGATGCATTGATACGTGTAGTTAATTTTCTTTTTTTGTTTGTTTTTTTGTTTGTTTGTCCTGTTGAAGTTTTGTATGTTTTGAAACGGTTATAGCCCTGATATGACTCTACGCAGTCGGCTTGACTTTAAACAACAACAACAATAACAACAACAATAACAATAACAATAACCCCCGTTCTGATCTGATGTACTTCTTTGGTCTATGGCCTTGACAAACTTGTCCTTCAAAACTATACAGTCACGACCTACTTCACTGTCCCCACCTTTGACACAAATTGAATAAAGATCTGCCCAGAAACCGTTGAGAAAACCTTTTTACCACATTATTGTTACAAACACATAGACAGACGGATGGACATACAGACACACTCCTCTCTGGTTGATATGAAACGTTCTCTTTTTTTAAGGGAGCTTGAAAAAGGTTTTCCAGCCATACTGAAGTCTTTTGTCTTCCTGGAGAATAACAACAACAGCAATGTAGTGATGATAATGATAAGGATGATGATGGTGATAATAATAACTACAAGAACAAGAACAAGAACAAAAACAACAACAACAACAATAATAATAATAATAATAATAATAGTTTGCAAAACATGTGTAGAGAAGCAAGAGACGTAACTGTCTTCCTATGTCACTGTCTCACATTGTGTCTGTTCCCTGACTCCGTTTCATTATCATCACTGTCTTTTTTTATATTCGTATGATGATGATGGTGGTGGTGGTGATGGTGGTGATGATAGTGGTGATGATGATTACTACAACTCCTGCTGCTAAGTACTATTACTGCTACTACTATACTACCACTACTACTACTACCACTACTACTACTACCACTACTACTACTACTACTACTATCATTATTGCTCAGAATTGTCACGAGCCTCCACAGTCACCGGCCTTGAACCATAAGATATAGAATATAAAATGTGTTATAAAAGTGAATTCCGATCACGTATTGTCGTTTTTATGTACGCCAATAGATCATGGGCTTCAAGAAAAGCATGAGAACAAAGGCAGACTATTGTTATATTGCTATTGTTAGAGTTTTTAAAGCTCAGCCGACTGCGTAGAGCAATATCAGGGCTATAACCGCCTCAAAACATACAAAACTTCAACAGAAAAAAAAAAAGATAAATAAATTAAGTACACACATCAATGCATTCACGCACATAATCTAAGGACATTTCCCTGGCGTTGATCATTCCGTCCAATTTATCGCACAGGGGATTTAGAAAACACACCTGAATACAAATTCAAGCATACCTAAGGACACCAAAACAAAAACGGGCCTAAATTACCTAAAATTGGTTCTGCATATCTCACCTCCCTAGAGCCAAAATGCACTTAATACATGTACCCAATTATCAATCCTAAGAAAAAGTACGTAAGACTTTATCGAACACATACAGGTGAATGGACCAGCAAGGCAGATAATGATGGGATGAAATGACATAAAGCAAAGGAGGAAGAAAGAAACAAAGAGAGTGGCAGAAAAGAGGAATTTCCAGAAGGTGTGTACAGTATTAATACTGAAAGAGCCCCCGGCATCCCCACGGGGGATCAAAGGCAGACACATGTAAAACATATACATGACAATCCTTAACAATAACAACAGAACTATTACAGTATTGCTAGTAGCTGCAAAATATTTTTAAATGTACTACACGTATAATGTAAGTATTAATTCTTTTGAATAATATTACATGAGAAGAAAAGAAACGTTCAGTATGGCTGGAAAATCTTGTATGCAAGTACTCCGACAAGCAAGCAAAGCACACGTAAACACACAGACACACACACACAACACACACACACACACACACACACACACACACACACACACACACACACACACACACACACACACACACACACACACACACACACACACACACACACACACGTTTCTCCACAAAACACTTACAAAAGTTTCCAGAGCTTAAAATGGTCTGGCATTGTCGATCAGGAACCTGTTTGCAGCAGTATCTCAACAGTGTTTCCGCCTCAGTGACCCGATAAAGAGGTCAAGCAGACTAGTGACGCCCTCACAGCCCATGGGGGTGGGGGAGGGGAGATAACTTATGCCACTTCGTAAGAGATTTTGGGTCGATGACGATCATTACTGACAGGTAGTCTCAGCATGGTGTCTACCACCTCCCCCCTTTTTTCCCCTTTCTTTTTAAAAAAATGTATTGTTATTATTATTATTCACAGTATGATGCAGTGGCCAGAATTAATGCAAAAACTGAATTCTATTTTGAATTCCGAAGTGGTGGTTCTTCTTACCACTTGAACATTTCATTGTTAGGATGTAGCCAGAATTGTATATAGTTCTTTTTTGATAAGCAGTTGAAGCTTGGGCTGGGTGAGACTTCACGGTGTGAAAGTATTATCAGTGGCGGATCGTATATCCTGTAGGCAAGTGTTTTCTCTTACATGGACTTATACACGGCTGGCTTTACAAACTCCTGCTGTTTGATGCAAACGCTTAATGGGCTGGCGCCTCCCCCCCCCCCTTCCCCGTCCCCATTCTGAAGAATTGTCTTTATGTCGTTGACAGTGTACTTAAATTGGTTTGAAAATCTACCAAATGGTCTTGTATGAGGTCGGTAACAAGTCCATTCACATCTTTATGATTCTGTGGTGGCAGTTTGGTTAGTTATAGAATAATTCACAGAGCTGAATGTGCTATGGGACTATTTGAAAACTAGGACTGCAGAGTCGAGTCTTATCCACTTCACGGATGTGTTTCATTGAGGGTGTTGCTCAAATTGTCCACCAACATTAAAGATGCCTGAATCCTCGTGCTTTGTTGACGTCAGGATATATCATTAAAGTAAGCATAGAGTACTGCAATAGCATTATGACTAATATCATCAGGGAGAAGAGTGGCAGATGGTTCAGACGTTTGCCTGCCAATAACTAAACTCGAGGTTCCAGGATTCGATCCCCATAGAGGCCTCCA
The DNA here is from genome assembly GCA_030674185.1 of Monoplex corrugatus. Lineage (NCBI taxonomy): Eukaryota > Metazoa > Mollusca > Gastropoda > Littorinimorpha > Ranellidae > Monoplex > Monoplex corrugatus. The sequence continues at coordinate 83,878,061 of CM060315.1, forward strand.
CTTTTCTCCTCAGTTTGACCGGAAGATCGAACTGAGCGTCTAGCCATTCGGAAGGGGACGAAAAACGAGTCGAACCTGTGTGCCCTCTAGCTGCGCACGCTAAAAGATCCCACGGCAGTTGAAAATCGTGAAGAGCAGGGCATTTCCTGGCTGCCTTGGTAAAAAAAACATTGTCTATCTATCTATCTATGTATCTATCTGTCTATCTATCTATCTATTCTATCTATCTATCTATCTGTCTGTCTGTCTGTCTGTCTATCTGTCTGTCTATCTATCTATTCTATCTATCTATCTATCTATCTATCTATCGATCTATCTGTCTATCTGTCTATCTATCTATCTGTCTGTCTATCTATCTATCTATCTATCTGTC
>CM060315.1:83888433-83895933 GCA_030674185.1 Monoplex corrugatus
CACACCACACACACACAGACACACACAGAGATACAGACACACACAGAGATACAGACACACAGACACACACACGCACACACACACACAAACACAGACACACACACACACAGACATACAGACACACACACACACAGACATACAGACACACACACACACACACACACACATAACACACACACACACACATACACGCACACACACAGACATACAGACACACACAGACACACACAGACACACACACACACACACACACACACACACACACACACACACACACACACACACACACACACACACACACACACACACGGAACTGTACAAAGGGGAAGAGGAAAATGTCTTATGACAGATTATTACAGAATCCTCCTTTGTTCACTCCTATGTCGGAATTGAAGAATTGAATGTTAAAAAAAAAAAGAGTTAAGAAAAAAAAGCACCTCAAGATGGCCAAACCATCCCAGTTATCTCCGTTTTTCAATTATCTCCGTTCCTTTACAAAAATACCACACAAAATCCAGATTTTCTACTTCTCTAGGTCACGCAGACCTTGAAAAAGTTTCGGTTGAGATGAAACGTGAGATGTCCATCGAGCACGATGGTAAACTGTAACAACAACGGGGAGGAGGAGGGCGAGGGAGGTTATATAGATATTGTCAGATTCCTGACAAAGTGCTGTCCACACCCCTTGCTGTTTTTAGACACTGTCGTCCACGTGACCTGAACCTTTGGAAGTTACCTCCCATTTTACAATTTCTCGACATTTCACAACTTTCAGCAACCGTTGGTAAAGACCCACCTTTTAAAAATTGAGAAAATCTTTTTCACACATTTTTTTTTGTCACACACACACACACACACACACCACACACACACACACACACACACACACACACACACACACACACACACACACACACACACACACACACACACACATTCGTCTAAAAGCACATATGTGAACAGACGTTAAAAGAAATAACGAACGAACGAACACACACACACACACTACACACACACACACACACACACACTACACTATACTACACTACACTACACTACACACACACACACACATACGCACGCAAGCACGCACGCGCGCACACACACTAAACACACACACATACGCACGCAAGCACGCACGCAAGCACACACGCACGCACGCACGCACACACACACACACACACAACACACACACACACTCTATCTCTCTCTTTCTGTCTCTTTTTCTCTCTTTCTCTCTCACCCTCCCTTCGTGTTCCCTCTTTCTTGCTGTCTGCAGTCTATATGTGACACTCTATTTTAACAAAAAGAGGGGAACTATGAAAGGCTCTAGTTAAAAAAGAATTACGGTAGGTACACTAGTCCTCCCTCCCTTCCAGTGGTATCCGCAGCACTGGTAAACGGCGTGGTTTCTACAAAGACTGAGATAGTGCATAGGGCACACCTACTTTCTTGGTAAACCTAATGCTTGAGAGAGAACGAAAGAGAGAAAGAAAGAGAGAGAGAGAGAGTGTGTGTGTGTGTGTATGTGTGTGTGTGTGTCTGTGTACCTGTCTGTGTGTCTATCTGAGTTTGTGTGTGTCTGTGTGTGTGTGTGTCTCTCTCTCTCTCTCTTTCTCTCTCTCTGTCTCTCTGTCTCTCTCTCTCTCTGTGTCTGTGTCTGTGTCTCTAGGTTTGTGTCTGTGTGTACCCTTTGGTAGGGACTATTGGTATCACAGACACGCTAGAGAAAACGGCGAAGCTTCCAGACCGCGCCGCAGCGAGGGTACCCACTTGGCATAGGCCTATCCCGTTACGTCAGAAGGGTAACGGCTACCCCCCTTCGCACAGACCTGCTCCGTTAAGAGTTGGTCAGGGAATAAGAAGAGCGATAACTCCCGACTCCACACCCACACCCATCCACACCCACCACCACACCACACCCCACCCACCCACCCACACACCACCCACACACACACACACACACACCACGCACGCACCACGCACGCACGCACCACACACACACACACACACACACACACACACACCACACACAGCACACCACGATACTGCTTGAGTAGGCAGCTGCCACTACCGTCGCCTCCCGATAAGGCGCTACCTACGTACCCTGTCTGCGACGGTCAGAGCGCCGTATAGTTGAGAGGGACAGTCTGTACGCTGGTACGTGCGTGAGTGTGTGCGTGCGTGAGTGATCGCAGGTTGTGGATCGTAACTCGTGTCGGCACGGCGTTTTGTGTGTCTGCGTGTTTTTCCCCTGATGCCATCTCGTTCCGTTGTTCATGGTTGGCTTTGATGACTTGAGTTTCGCTGTGGACGTTTTGGACAGAAACAGGTGCAGGTCCAGATTTCTTCTTTTCCTGCCATTGATTTCTGATAATCACTGATTCATGAATGATTGTGTGTCCTTATTTTGTTTTTATCCATTGTTTATACTGTCTTTACTAAAGCACTGCCAAATGGGATTTTTTCCTGTTTTTTTTTTTTATTACTTTTTGTTTTTTTGTTCTTTTTAATGTTTTTTTATTTTATTTTTCACCGTGGTAAAAAAAAACAACACATGTACGCCAACATAGGACGTCTGAATGATGGACTGTAGTGTCGATCGGACGAATGAGAAGGCATATATAGTCTTCAGCACTTGGTGTTGGATTTATGGGGATAGCAGACCAGTCCTAGAAGAATTTTTAAAAAATCCACGTTTGTTTTGTTTCGTTTTTTTCACTGCGGGCAGTGCACGGAAAGGAGTTCGGCTTTCCTGAGTTCTGTTTCCGCTGGACTCACTTGTGTTGACCCGCAGCTGTGGTGTTCAACTCTGGTTGTCCCCTGCGTGTACCGCTGTAGAATTTATGCACCTTCTGACTGGGTTTTCCTGTTCACTGTTTTCTTTGGTTTCTCAGTTAAAGACAACAGCACATGTTATTTTTCCAGTATGTTCTTAAATGTCCCGAACGCAGACTCTGTTCTGTTGGCATTTTTGTTGTTGCAAGGTTAGTATGGACGTGAAGTAAGAAATGGTTAGGGTGCTGGCAGCGAGGGAAGTCTGTGGACAGCAGCTGGAACTGGAACTAACTCCCTCACAGCCTTGGGCGCATGCATGTGTGCATGCTTGTGTAGTGTGTGAGCGTGTATGTGTATGTGCGTGTGTCCGTGTGTGTGTGTATGTGTGTGCGTGCGTGTTTGTATGTACGTGGGTGTGTGTTTGTGTGTGTGTGTGTGTGTGTGTGTGTGTGTGTGTGTGGTACATATGTGTGTACATATGTGTGTGTATGTGTGTGTGTGTGTGCGCGCGCGCACGCGTGTGTGTGTATGTGTGTGTGTGTGTGTGTGTATGTGTGTGTGTGAGTTCTCAAAGGGTGCTACGAGCGATTTGCTCCTGTAGTGATTAGCTAGCCAAAGTACATGTCTGGAACTGACGTCCTGAATTTGTACCTGTTTGTTGAATGCCAGTGTCTGCCTGTCCACAATAATTGTGTTTTTTACTATGTGTTAAACCAGACACATTCACAACTGAAAGGTTTCGTTCAGTCTGGAGTCAGATGAAGTGGGATTCATGACACTGGGACTATGCGCTCCATCCAAATCTGGCAGTGATTATCTGACAGACTCCATAACTTGAGTAAAACCATATGCGCTGGTGAGGTCTGGCAATAGGGGGTGTGGGGGGGGGGGGGGCTGTAAAACACTAAGCCGACACCAGAATGATGGAAACATTGAGGCTGGCAGCGAGCAGGCCAGTTTTTTATGGTGCATGCTGGGTTTGAACTCGAGATATAAGGTGGTGTTCAGTGTATACCTAATACTAAAAAACAAAACAAAACAAAAACAAAAATCAAAAAACAACAACAACAACAACAACAAAAGAAAAAACCTAACAGGTTATCATTTACAAATTTCAAAAACGATGTCTTGAATGTTGTTTGCATTATATCAAAAGCATGGCTTTCCATATTTAAAAAAAATCAAAGCTAACTTTTAATTTAATTGAATGGTTTATATATTAAACAAGAAAAAAATCAAATTAAAAATAAGTTCTTGAAATTGTGACTACGGATCCGAACATCTCGGTTGTTATATGTAAAGGGATGGAATCTTTTATTTAATGTCTGTTCACAACAGTGATTTTAGAAAAAGAAAAAAAGGAGGGGGATGGATGGGATATGTGCGAAGGATCCGGTAGGTGAAGCCTGCATAAAAGTGCCGAGTGTACACCTAGTCGGCTGATCTAGATGTCACCGTCTGTTCTGATGTCAGGTATGTAATAGGCTAACCTCTGTGTGTGGATCCTGGTAACCCCGCAAATCATTTCATAAGTGTCCTTTCGCGTTTAGATCACAAAGGATTTGTCAGATCCAACGTGCCCCCTTGGGGATGCCGAGGGCTCTTTCAGTATAAATAGTATCCCCATCTTCTGGAAATTCTGTGCTAGAAATTTCCTCTTTTCTGTCACTCCATTTGTTTCTGCCTTGTTCCTTTGCTTTCTGTCATTTCTTCCTATCATTTTCTGCCTTGCTGGTCCATTCACCGGTAGTATTCGATAAATTCTTGCACACTTTTTCTTAGGATTGATAATTGAGTGCATATATTCAATGCATTTTTGACTCTAGGGAGGTGAGATATGCGGAAGCAGTTTTAGGTAATTTATGCCCGTTTTTATATATGTTTTAGTGTTTTCAAATCCCCTGCTCGATAAATTGGACGGAGTGGTCAACGCCGGAGGCATGTCTTTAGATTATGTGCGCAAATGCATTGATATGTGAACAGTTTATTTTGTTTTCCTTTTTCTTTTAAAAACAACAACTTTTTTTGCTGTTGAAAATTTGTATGTTTTGAAGCGGTTATGTCCCTGATATGGCTCTATGCAGTCGGCTGGGCTTTAAACAACAATAACAATAACAAAGAAGATCCAACATGTGTTTTTGAAACATGCTTTTGAAAAAGTTAAGCATTGATGAAAGAGTGGCCCCCAAAGAGCAGAACGTTTCAGTCTTGCACAGTTTACATTTGTGATTACTTTTCTTTCTCTTTGATTTGTCCGGAAAGGTGTGGCCTGGGGGTGTTTGGGCACAGGCCTACCTGTGAAGTATTTGTGCATGTCTTGTACCCAGGTAGCGGCGCTGTTGCCTTTGTTTGGGTGTCACTGAATGTTCACGCCGATCTAACGCTGGCGAGTTCACATAACTGTGAGTTTTCTCTTCCTGTCCGACTATGCATGAATAGTTACGTGTTTCCACTCGATTCTTTTTTCATATTTCCCTGTCGTCGTGTATAGAAAAAGTACAAACTATACATTCTCACAGAGCCATCGCCACCGTTCCCGAAACTGTAGTGGAAAACAAAACGACGTTGATTCGTTGAATTGACGTGTTTTTTTTTCCCTTTAGGCAAAGCAACGCGTCTTTCATGTGGGCTTAAAACGAAACCACTCCCGTGACTTCAAATCTGCATACAGAACATCAACAGTCCTTCACGGCTCGAACTGCGGGACGTGCTTGCGCTCGCAACAGGCACGGTTTTTTTTTCAAAAGCCAGACATTCATAGTAAGTCGTAGGTTTATTATGTGGAATTTGTATGAAGATTTCTAGTGCAAAGCGACATGTTTTGTGCTTAAAGGTGACGCGTGTTGTGCGCAGTAAGGAAGGTTTTTGACAAGTCCTCGCTGTAGCCCGTGAGTGTAAGAGCAAGTGTAGTTAGTCACCGTCAGCTTTACACACCAGAAATTGTCTTTCCATCGGAATGGTCCTGGAATAGTCGTCAGTCTGTGGTTCTGGAACAGCCGGCTTTTTGTCAGAACGGTCCGAAGAGCAGTGAAGAAGAAGGACATTGGTGACGGAAGGACTTGACAGTCCCTGCAAGCACGCTGGCGTCCAGCAGAGCGTACACGTGTCCTGATGTGGATGTGCCCTGGGCCTTGTGCAATCTGGACGTGAAGGTCTTGTGCTCGCCCCCCTTCTCACAGAAGGGGAATACCCCGTTCGACCTGGATATCCTGGACAACTTTCTCTTCTGGTAAACCATGCTACCGTTTGTCTGTCTCTGTTTGTCTGTTTGTCTGTCTGTCTGTCTGTCTGTCTGTTTTGTATGTCCCGCTTCCTGCTTAGCAGTTAGTTACCTATCTGTTCTCCCATCCTTTGTGTGTCTATCTGTCTTTCTTTCTCTCTCTTTCTTTCTTTCTCTCCCTCCCTCCCTATCTACCCCCCTTTCTCTTACTTTCACTCTCTCTGTCTCTGTCTGTCTGTTTGTCTGTCTGCCTGCCTCTGTATGTGTGTGTGTGTGTGTGTGTGTGTGTGTGTGTGTGTGTGTGTGTGTGTGTATGTGTGTGTGTGTGTGTGTGTGTGTTTTCTGTCTATTTTTGGTGATATCTCAGCGATTAAAAATGAACAGTGCTATATACATATGTAACTGAAACTGTGAATGTCCAGCATCTTGTACTGTAGGCATCACTAGATAGGGAAAGGGGTGGGGGAGGGTGTATCTAGCGGTGTGAAGTGGAAGGAGGAGGAATTGAGCGCCACGTGGATAGATGAAAAATATTGCCAAACACGTATTTTATCGTCTGTAGTCACACATACACACACACACACATATACACACACACACGCACGCACGCACGCACACTCGCACGCACGCACGCACGCACGCACGCACGCACGCACGCACACACGCACGCACACACACACACACACACACACACACACACACACACACACGCATGCGTGTTGTGACGTTTGTAGAATGCGCGCGATGCGCTGATGGGAAGAAACCTGAACTGATCGGCGAGAATGGATGGATAGATAGTTGTGGGACTCACAGCAGCTTCTCAGTTGCTGTTTCATCAAATTTAGCTCACCTTAGCAGAATCAGGTGAAATTTCAAGATATTTCAGCCCAATATCCACGCTACTTACATGTATATCTACTTGTGTACAGGTTCCTTGATTATTTCAACACGCGCTTTGTGTGCTTGCATGGGAATGATTGCAGTGTCCCCCTTGGGATGCCGGGGGCTCTTTCAGTATAAATAGTACCCCCACCTTCTAAAAAATTCTGTGGTAGCAATTTTCTCTTCTCTGTCACCCTATTTGTGTCTGCCTTGCTTCTTTGCTTTCTGTCCTTTGTTCCGTTGTTCCATTCACCTTTTTGGTTTCCATGAAGCCCTACATCTTTGTCTATTAAGATTGATAGTTGGGTACATATGTCAATGCGTTTTTAGTTCCAAAGAAACATGAACTGCTTAGTGGCAGTTTCAAGTAGTACAGGCCAAGTTTTGTGTATGTTTTTGTGTGCTGAGTTATGTTGCTGCAGTTGTTTTTTTCAGTCTCATTGGTGATAATTTCGGCAGAATGGCCCACCCGGGAGGCATATTCTTAAATAATATGCGTGAACATATAATGATGTGGGTACTTGATTTTGTTTTCCATGGTTTGCTTTTTTCTGGAGTTATCGATGTGTTTGGACGTGTGTGTTTTGTTTGAGATGGTTATTGCTCTGATATGGCTCTGA
>CM060315.1:83905933-83935933 GCA_030674185.1 Monoplex corrugatus
ATATATCAGCTGATTATATGTATATATCCTATTAAGAATAATCATGATGAGGACAAGGAACAGAATCAAAAGAGAAATATCAGAAGAACAGTGTGGATTTGTGGAGGGGAAAGGAACTATTAATGCCATATACATCCTAAGAACTATCATAGAGAGGTCAATCGAGGTGAACAAGGATTTGTATTTATGCTTTGTTGACTATACCAAGGCTTTCGATCGGGTACAACATGAAGAATTGATCAACCAACTAGAAAGACTCAATATTGATGGAAAAGATCTACGAATAATCAGAAATATGTATTGGGAACAAAAAGCTGCAATGAGTATAAAAAACGATATAAGCTCTTTCCAAAACATCAAAAGAGGAGTCAAACAGGGTTGTGTTTTGTCACCAGATCTGTTTTCACTTTACAGCGAAAACATCATGAGAAACCTAGAAGAAGACCCTGGATTAAAGGTTGGAGGAAAAATGATAAACAACATTCGATACGCAGATGACACCGTGCTAATTGCAGAAAGTGAAAGGGGCCTATAAAACCTTGTGAATATACTTGAAATAGAAAGCAAAGGTAAGGGTTTGGAACTAAACAACAGGAAGACTGAAGTCATGGTGATCAGTAAAAGACACATGAAATCCCCTCATGCCAAATAACAGCAAACGGCACAACCTTGAGACAGGTTAATAAGTTTAAATACCGGCCTGGGAACGATCATTTCACCAGACGGCAGATGTACATCAGAAATAGCCAGCAGAATCGGCCAAGCCAAAACAACATTCAAGAAGATGAAAAGCATTCTTACCAACAAATGCCTATCAATTAACACCAGGAAGAGAGTTCTTGAATGTTATATAAATATTGTTGTACGGTTGCGAGGCGTGGGCAGTCAACAAGCAAAGCCAGAACAAGATTGAGGCAGCCGAGATGTGGTTTTTAAGAAGGATGTTGAGAGTTCCATGGACAGCAAAGAAAACAAACGAGACAGTCTTGATAGAGGCAGACACAAGTAGATCATTCATAAGGAAGATTAGGAAAAGGCAGGCAAGATTCATAGGCCATTTTATGAGGAAAGGGGAATTGGAACACCTGGTCACAACAGGAAAGCTGGAGGGAAGGAGAGCACCGGGTAGACCCAGGGAGAAGATGCTAGACGGACTTGCAGAGTAGCCGAAGACAAGGAGGGTGGAAGAGATGCTTGAGGCAATAAGAGATAGAGACAGATGGAAGTTCATAATCGCCAACGCCATGTGGCAAGGCACCTGATGATGATGATGATCAGCTGATTACTTCTTATTGACTTGAAGTGTGCGTGTGTGTGTGTGTGTTTGTCAGTGTGTGCGTGCGTGCGCGTGTATAAAGATTGTGTGTGCGTGCACGCGTGTGTGTATCTGAGTGTGCTTGTATGACAAAGAGAGAGAGAGAGAGAGAGAGAGTGTGTGTGTGTGGTGTGTGTGTGTGGTGTGTGTGTGTGTGTGTGGTGTGTGTGTTGTGTTTCTCTGTCTGTCCGTGTCCCTGTAGCAAACATGTGCCATCTGTCTCTGTATGTATGTCTACCAGCACTGGGTCAAGGGGTGCACTGCTGACGATTTGCAAATGGCGTAAGCATGAAGGAACTAACAAAGAAGAAAAAAAATAAAACCAGAACAAGTATTCACTATAACAAGACAAGATAGGGGTCAAATTGTTGGCCAACTGGCCCTTGTCAAGCATACATTAAAGACAACAAAAGAACAAATACAGAGATTTTTAGAGAAAAACAGCAAGACTTCTGTGGTGTTTCTTTGAGCAGGAGACAGTTTTTCTGGTTCCTATTTGCTTAAGACGGGCGATCACTCTTGTTTTGTAAGTTTGGAGAACAAGGTGTCAAGGTCAAGGTTGACAGAATAACGACGACGATAACAACAGCAACAACAACAACAAAAACGACAAAAACTGTCTTAAATCAATACCGTTTGAGGAAGGTGCGCACAGCACTCTGTGGGGAACTTGTAAAGATCTTGTAAATTCTGTGTTCACTATAAATTCTGTGTTCACTGTTGTCACTGTCTACCCTTGTTCTTGGTGCACGTCAAATTGTATTGCAACCGAATCTTCTCCATTGTCATAGTAATGTTCAGCAAGATCTGGATGTATGTTTAAAAAAGAAAAAGAATATATGTATAAAAATGGGATTATTAGAATGGTTAAATCACAGTATCATTCTTCTTTGTGCTCTTTGAAAGATTTTAATCATCGTCAATCAATAGATTGATTCTCGTCATCGATAATTAACAAAACGATTTTGCTCTTAGATAACTAATTGCTCGATTCTATGAGTACATGATTATTAGCTGAGATTCTGCCCATAGATAATTATTATTCACTTTCTAATCGTAGAAAATTGTCAGTTGAGGTTCTGTTCATAGATAATTATTAGTAGGTTTTCTTTATAGATTACTGGTAATTGGATTCTGTTGATCGACAATTAATCATTTGTCTGCTCATAGATAATTAATAATTAGATTCTGCTCATATGTGAATAATACTAATCGGATTCTACTCGATGACGGTTGATAACAAATACTGCTCATTGACATTTAATGATTAGATTCTGTTTATATATATTTGATAATTATACTCTGCTTATAGATGATTTATAATTAGATTCTGTTTATTTGCAATTAATGATAGTCTTCTGCTCATAGATAATTAATAGATTCTGTTTAGAGAACTAACAGTAAGGTTTTACTCATAGATAATTGAAAATTTGATTCTGCTCATGGGTAATTGATAATTTGATACTGCGCTTAGATATTTAATTCAGTTCTGCTCGTACGTAATTAATCATTTGATAATGCTCATAGATAATAGGTAATTTGATTCTCCTCAAAGTTAATATTTAATTAGATTCTGCATATAGATAATTGCTTCTCAATTAACATCAGAAACAATTCTTCAGTGTGATATAGAAGCGATACAATTGTACGGATGTGAAGTTAAGTCAAAGCAAGATTGAGGCAGCTTAACATTAATGTGGTTTCTAAGAAGAATGTTAGGAGTTCCATGAACATCAAAGAAAACAAACGAGACAGTCTTGAAAGAGGCAAACACAAAAAGAATATTAATGAAGAAGATTTAGGGAAAGACAAACAACACTTACAGGACATTTTATGAGACAGAGAAATTAGAGCACCTAGTCACATCAGGAAAGCTGGAGGAAAAAAAACATCAGGCAGATCCAGGGAGAAAATATTGGACGGACTTGCAGGGTGACTGAAGACAGATAAGATGGAAGATGTACTTGCAGTGACAGGGTATAGATTCGTATGGAGGGCCATGATCGCCAACGCCATGCAGCAGGGCACATGATGATAATATAGATAATTGGCAATTTGATTCTGATCATAGATAATAAATAGATTCTGCTTATAAATAATTGATAATTTGACATTCGTTATAAATAAGTGATAATTTAACTCTGATCAAAGATAATTGATAATTTGATTTGGATCATAGATGATTGACAGTTTGATTCTGCTTAAAGATACTCGGAAATAATACTGACTCATAAACTCGCTTCTCTTTGATGCAGAGCAGCACTCCTTTCATTCACCTTCCACTTGTTTCCTCTGCACACCCCATTGGGAAACTTTATTTTTTACTTTTTTCCCTTCCACTTTCCCTCTCCTTGCACCTACACCTCCATCCTACCCCCGCCCTCATTAGAAAACTAGTTTGTAAAGGGGGGTGGGTGGGAGGATGGGAATTAAAGTAACGCTTTCAAGATATCGAACGCACTTTTATTCTTTTGCTGTGGTGTTTACAAAACGGAAAGCATTGGCAGAAACGATCTAAGTTAAATAGAGGATTGGTCCAAACAGTAATCATGAAAGAAGAAGAAAGACAGTTGCCCCGAATGTACACGCTCAAGAAATTGTTTATTGGCTGTTTCACATTGATATCTCCCTTCCTCTCTCCCTATGTGTGTGTGTGTGGGGGGGGGGGGTGAAGTGTATTGTGTATGTGTTTTATGTGTGTGTTTCTATGTATGTGTGTGTGTGTGTGTGAGGGGGAGTGAGTGAGTGAGTGAGTGTTTGTGTGTGTGTGTTTCGTTCGTGTGTGTGTGTGTGTGTGTGTGTGTGTGTGTGTGTGTGTGTGTGTGTGTGTATGTGTGTGTGTGTGTGTGTGTGTGTGTGCTGTTTCTGTTACGATTATTGGGGGAGGGGAGGAGAAAGAGAGAGAGAGAGAGAAAGAGAGAGAGAGAGAAATATTTCTAAAGCAAGATGTGTATTTGAATGTAACAGAAAAAAAAGAGGAAGACGAGGAGGATAATTTAATATAAAAAAAAGATTTAAAGGACAGCGGGAAAAAAGAAAAGCTAACAAACTGTATTGTCTATTTTCGCTAACAAAGGAAGGGAGCAAGCTGTGTTTAGCTTGTTTCTATTTTGAGTAAAACCAATGTCGTGAATAGGTCGGGAGGAGGTAAGCAAGCATTTGAACGAAAGGGACAAGAACAAACATCACGCTGTTTGTCTTGTCCCCTCCTACCCCCCCCCCCCCAACCCCGCCTGTCCTCTTTAACACATCGCCACTGGTCTGACTCAGCTGATGTATTTCTTCTGTTCCCTGCCTACCTCCCACTGTGTGTTTTTTCTTTTACTTTTGTTTCTTTTTTTCTTTCTTGAGCTCTCTTTTCAATCTGTTCACTGCCGGATTTTCGTTTAAAAAATATATCTGTAGTGGGGTATTGCGGATGCAGAAATTTAGGTCCCCTCCTATTTTGGAACCACCTGAGCTCTCTAGCCTGCAACAAACACCTTTTTAATTTTAGGGGGTAGGGAGGAGAGAAAGGAAAAAAGACAAAAACATTCCCTCTATTCTCAGAGAGCTGGTAGCAGGCTAACCACTTTTGTTTAAAAAGCAACAAAACCAGCCAGCCAACCAACCAACCAAACCAACCAAACAAACAAACAAACAAACGAAACAAATAAACAAAACAAATAAACAAAACAAACAAATAGAAATTAAACAAAGCAACAATAAGGCAAACAAAGAGCTGATGGGCAATGTATGAACACAGAATGATAATTATTGACTTAAAAGCGATAAGAAAAGTGGATCTCAGACTCTGACTGGTGCTTTAAGGGTTATGTGCAAATGACCAGTAGTCTGTCTTTCCAACGTTTGAGTTTGTTTAAGAAGGATTCATCGCACTAGGACAATTACATATGCACTCCATCTAAATCTGCCATCAGTTGTCTCGCAGACGCCTTGAGCCTGCGCAAAACCTATGCGCTGGCAAGGTCTTGAAATGAGGAAGGGTTAGGGAGAAAAGGGACTATTGGAACAGTAAGATGACACCATCAGAATGATGGAAACGTGATCAGATGGATGGCGAACAGCCCATTTTTTCCCGTATTGTGAGCTGGGCTTGAATATATCGGATTTTGAATCCATGGCTCTATAAAAGAACCAACCAGCCCGATTGATACAGCCAATCATACACGCCATGTGACCACATCTTTACCGGACTAAAAGTGGAATTGAATTTGAACGTTACCAATACTGCAGAAATCCAGAAACGAACACACCATCTTATCTTCATACCATATATACGAACATAGATGTCTGGTTTGAATGATAATCTGTTATTTAGATAACAGTCGTGTAACATACACCGAAAGGTATACGAATCGATCGTCAGAAGTAAGGAAAACATGCCACCTGTGTGAGTAGGGGGAGGGGAGGGGACAAATAATTTTACATTGGATTCAACAGGCCATTAATCAGCATTTTCCTGCTGTCTAGTGTGTTTTAGATTTGCATTCTGAGGCGTCTTCTGTTTCCAGTGAATATTAAACACACACACACACACACACTCTCACACACACACACACACACACACACACACACACACACACACACACACACACACACACACACACACACACACACACACACACTGTCTCTCTCTCTCTCTCTCTCGCCTTTCCTCCCTCTCTGTGTGTCTTTCTGTCTCTCTCCCTGTCTCTTTCCCTGTCTCTCGTTCTCTCCCTGTCTCTCTCTCTCCGTCTCTCTCTCTCCCTGTCTCTCTCTCTCCCTGTCTCTCTGTCGCTGTGTCTCTGTCTCTGTCTGTCTGTCTCTCCCCCTCAAAACTTCATTATCTCTTTAAAGGCATGACCAAATCACAGAGATCTTGTCGCCTAGTTTCCTGAGACCAGCACTGCCTGCCCACACAGCGTATGTGATAAGGGGTCAGACGGGTGTTGGTGGCAAACAGGAACTCTCTAGCTCCCATCGTCACTTTAGTAGTTCGATTTCACACGATCGATACAGCAGGTTCTGACCAGCCTTCTGACCTTTTTGCCGCCTTGATTGCTAAACCAAACTGCAAACACAATTATATCAAAGCTGGAATAGCTTTGTGAACGACTGAAAGGGAACAGAAACAACACCTTGAGCCAGTCTCTCTCTCTCTCTCTCTCTCTCTCTCTCTCTCTCTCTCTCTCACACCACACACACACACACACACACACGAGAGAGAGAGAGAGAGAGAGAGAGAGAGACTGTCCTCAAATCTCTAATCATTACACACACGCACATATACACACACGCACATATACACACGCACGCACGTACACACACGCACACACACACACACAATGCACGCAAGCATACAACACACACACACCACTATCATAATCGTTATCATCACAAACGTTATCATTATTAGATAAAGATTAAAGTTGCACTGATATGTGTAAAAATGTGCAATTGGTAATAAGTAAGAGAACATTGTTAACAAAACTCTACACATATGTTTAAATTGGGATAGAACGCAACAATCGAATCAAAGATTGCAACATTATTAGATTATTAAAAAGCCTTTACATAAATTGTAACTTAAACACTCGCGATCACGTACACATGCACACACATACACGCACGCACTCACGCACGGACGCAAGCACATTCTCTGTCTGTCTCTTTTTATCTGTCTGTTCTGTCTTCTTCTTCTTTCTCTCTCTCTCTCTCTCTCTCTCTCTCTTCTTCTCTCTCTCTCCCTCTTTCTTCTCTCCCTCCCCCTGTCTTGTCTTCTTCTCCTCATACCCTCTTCTATGTCACGTCTTGCATCCCTCACAAGTGGACACTGCTGTCTATGTGAATATATTGAAGTCAAGTCTACGTCCTACCGACAATGCCTTTAGATAACTCGTAGTCTCTGTCGTGATGTTCATAGATCTGTGTCTTGTCCACGGAAATGCCATTTTAGAAGAACTCTGCGAAGTGCTGCGCTGGTTCAGATTAGCCTGCATTCCTTACTCCCAACTTTTAAAGAAACTTTCATTTCGGCAGCAGTTCATGCAGCAGTACTGCCTGCGCACGCACACACACATACATCACTCACTCACACCAACACACCACACACATACACGCGCGCACACCACGCAACCACACACCACCACCACACACACACACACACACACACCACCACACACCACACACACACCACCACCACACACACACACACACCACACACACACACCACACACACACACACCACCACACACCACACACACACACACACACACCACCACAAACACACAACACACCACCACCACACACACACACACGCACCACCACACACACACACACACACACCACACACCACACCACACACACACACACACACACACACACACACACACCACACACACACACACACAACACACACACACACACACCACACAACCACACACACACACGCACGCAGACAACACACATACACACACACGCACGCACACACACACACACACACACACACACACACACGCGCGCGCGCGCGCGCGCGCGCACACTCACATTTGACCTGTTTGCGTTGTTGGGTCGCCTTGAGGAGTGTTAGTAATGGCATTTAAACTGTAGGCCAAGTCAGTAGACTAACAATGTCAACGGCCTATGATTAAACAGTAGGCCAAGCCAGTAGACTAACAATGTCAAACGGCCATACTGATTAACAGTAGGCAAGCCAGTAACTAACAATGTCAAACGGCCATACTAATAAACGTAGGCCAAGCAGTAGACTAACAATGTCAAACGGCCATACCAGTTAAACAGTAGGCCAAGCCAGTAGACTAACAATGTCAATGCCATACTGATTAAACAGTAGGCCAGCCTAGACTAACAATGTCAACGGTCATACTAGTTAAACAGTAGGCCAAGCCAGTAGACTAACAATATCAAACGGCCATACCGATTAAACAGTAGGCCAAGTCAGTAGACTAACAATTCAAACGGCCACACTGATTAAACAGTAGGCCAAGCCAGTAGACTAACAATGTCAAACGGCACACTGATTAAACAGTAGGCCAAGTCAGTAGACTAACAATGTCAAACGGCCATACTAATTAAACAGTAGGCCAAGCCAGTAGACTAACAATGTCAAACGGCCATACTGATTAAACAGTAGGCCAAGCCAGTGGACTAACAATGTCAAATGGCCATACTAATTAAACAGTAGGCCAAGTCAGTAGACTAACAATGTCAAACGGCCATACTAGTTAAACAGTAGGCCAAGTCAGTAGACTAACAATGTCAAACGGCCATACTAGTTAAACAGTAGGCCAAGCCAGTAGACTAACAATGTCAAACGGCCACACTGATTAAACAGTAGGCCAAGTCAGTAGACTAACAATGTCAAGCGGCCATACTAATTAAACAGTAGGCCAAGCCAGTAGACTAACAATGTCAAACGGCCACACTGATTAAACAGTAGGTCAAGCCAGTAGACTAACAATGTCAAACGGCCATACTGATTAAACAGTAGGCCAAGCCAGTAGACTAACAATGTCAAACGACCATACTAATTAAACAGTAGGCCAAGTCAGTAGATTAACAATGTCAAACGGCCATACTAGTTAAACAGTAGGCCAAGTCAGTAGACTAACAATGTCAAACGGCCATACTAGTTAAACAGTAGGCTAAGCCAGTAGACTAACAATGTCAAACGGCCATACCAGTTAAACAGTAGGCCAAGCCAGTAGACTAACAATGTCAAACGGCCATATCAATTAAACAGTAGGCCAAGCCAGTAGACTAACAATGTCAAACGGCCATAGAAGTTAAACAGTAGGCCAAGCCAGTAGACTAACAATGTCAAACGGCCATAAAGTTAAACAGTAGGCCAAGCCAGTAGACTAACAATGTCAAACGGTCATACTGATTAAACAGTAGGCCATGTCAGTAGACTAACAATGTCAAACGGCCATACTAATTAAACAGTAGGCCAAGCCAGTAGACTAACAATGTCAAACGGCCATACAGTTAAACAGTAGGCCAAGCCAGTAGACTAACAATGTCAACGGCCATACTCGTTAAACAGTAGGCCAAGTCAGTAGACTAACAATGTCAAACGGCCATACTAGTTAAACAGTAGGCCAAGTCAGTAGACTAACAATGTCAAGCGGCCATACTAATCAAACAGTAGGCCAAGCCAGTAGACTAACAATGTCAAACGGCCATACTGATTAAACAGTAGGCCAAGCCAGTAGATAACAATGTCAAACGGCCATACTGATTAAACAGTAGGCCAAGCCAGTAGACTAACAATGTCAAACGG
Source organism: Monoplex corrugatus (assembly GCA_030674185.1). Classification (NCBI taxonomy): domain Eukaryota; kingdom Metazoa; phylum Mollusca; class Gastropoda; order Littorinimorpha; family Ranellidae; genus Monoplex; species Monoplex corrugatus. The sequence goes on from CM060315.1 coordinate 83,915,533, forward strand.
CCATATGATTAAACAGTAGGCCAAGCCAGTAGACTAACAATGTCAAACGGCCATACTAATTAAACAGTTGGCCAAGCCATTAGACTAACAATGTCAAACGGCCGTACTAATTAAACAGTAGGCCAAGCCATTAGACTAACAATGTCAAACGGCCATACTAATTAAACAGTAGGCCAAGCCATTAGACTAACAATGTCAAAGCGGCCATACTAATTAAACAGTAGGCCAAGCTATAAGACTAACAATGTCAAGCGGCCATACTAATTAAACAGTAGGCCAAGTCAGTAGACTAACAATGTCATGCGGCCATACTAATAAACAGTAGGCCAAGTCAGTAGACTAACAATGTCAAGCGGCCATACTAATTAAACAGTAGGCCAAATCAGTAGACTAACAATATCAAACGGCCATACTAATTAAACAGTAGGCCAAGCCATTAGACTAGCAATATCAAACGGCCATACTAATTAAACAGTAGGCCAAGCCATTAGACTAGCAATATCAAACGGCCATACTAATTAAACAGTAGGCCAAGCCATTAGACTAACAATATCAAACGGCCGTACTAATTAAACAGTAGGCCAAGCCATTAGACTAACAATATCAAACGGCCATACTAATTAAACAGTAGGCCAAGCCATTAGACTAACAATATCAAACGGCCATACTAATTAAACAGTAGGCCAAGCCATTAGACTAACAATATCAAACGGCCATACTAATTAAACAGTAGGCCAAGCCATTAGACTAACAATATCAAACGGCCATACTAATTAAACAGTAGGCCAAGCATTAGACTAACAATATCAAACGGCCATACTAATTAAACAGTAGGCCAAGCCAGTAGACTAACAATGTCAAACGGCCATACTAATTAAACAGTAGGCCAAGTCAGTAGACTAACAATGTCAAACGGCCATACTAATTAAACAGTAGGCCAAGCCAGTTAGACTAACAATATCAAACGGCCATACTAATTAAACAGTAGGCCAAGTCAGTAGACTAACAATTCAAACGGCCATACTAATTAAACAGTAGGCCAAGCCAGTTAGACTAACAATGTCAAACGGCCATACTAAGTTAAACAGTAGGCCAAGCCATTAGACTTAACAATATCAAACGGCCATACTAATTAAACAGTAGGCCAAGTCAGTAGACTAACAATATCAAACGGCCATACTAATTAAACAGTAGGCCAAGTCAGTAGACTAACAATATCAAACGGCTATACTAATTAAACAGTAGGCCAAGTCAGTAGACTAACAATATCAAACGGCCATACTAATTAAACAGTAGGCCAAGTCAGTAGACTAACAATGTCAAGCGGCCACAGAGAGCTGGCAGTGATTGAGTGTCTGGCATAGACTTTGTGTACTTTATGGTATTCAGTCAATTTATTGAGCGTTAGTCTGTGTGCTGGCAAACTAAAGTAAGCCGGTTCTGTAAAAGCCAACAAGAAAAAAGCTCTGAAATCATTGTGCATGTCTTTTTGTCTCTGTCTCTCTCTCTTTCCCCCTTTCTCTCTCTCTCTCTCTCTCTCTCTCTCTCTCTCTCTCTCGTTTTCTTTCTGTCTCTCTCTTTCTGTCGTTGTGTCTCTTTCTCTCTCTCTCTCTCTCTCTCTCTCTCTCTCTCTCTCTCTCTCTCTCTCTCGCTCGCTTTCTTGTCTGTCCGTCTCTCTCTCTGTCTCTCTTTCTCTCTGTCTCTGTCTGTCTCTGTCTCTGTCTCTCTCTGTCTGTCTGTCTCTCTCTCTGTGTCTCTGTCTGTCTCTTTCCCTCTCTGTCTGTCTGTGTCTGTGTCTGTCTGTGTCTGTCTGTCTCTCCCCCCGTCATTCTTTCTCTCCCTTCGTCCCCTCCACCGTCCACCTTCATCCACATTTATGTTTTGATTGATTTCACAAGACACATTAATGTAACATATTCCTGGAAGTAAAAAGAATAGAAAATCATTTAAGCGTAATTCCACCACTGGCATTACAAAGTGTCTTAACGTACATCACTACCAGCACAAACCGGGACAGCCACCTATCAGAGTTTGGTTTTGTAAGTGTTCCTAGAAAATTAATATCAGAGCTGCTTGTCGATGACATATTTCAAGTTCTAAACGAAATAATCAGACTTCCTGGCCTTTGTAAAGATAAGGAGACTACTTTGGGTATCAGAGCGTTGACTTAATTGCATTTTCATAGGTCCAAACTAAACTGTCTTCAGACACCTACTACGCCCCTTCGCGCGAACCCTCAGGGGCATTGGTTAGATGGGTCAGATCCATGTGGTACCTGGACAACGGAGGCATGATAGAAATGAGGTGAGGTCAAATCAGGGAGCCCACCCAGCGAGGTGGCAGGGGCAGTTTTCACAGGTGACTCAATCGCCTTATCAATGCTCGTGCTGGTCACTGCTTACTCAGGTGCCAGGCCACGCCATGCCACGACCTGTGACCTCTTGGCTTGACCGTTGGCGAGAGAGCGTTTCGTCTCAAGTGTTTGTTCTTTTATTTTTCTTGTCTGGGAAGTGTGTGTGGTCCGTCTTTTGATGATTGAGTCTGGGACTGAGTGGATAAGTCATTGATGTGGAGAACTACAGACAAAAAGGGATGAAGGGATTGAGAGGAATGGACTGTTTCGCACGAACACGGAGTGATAACGTCTTTGGGACCGTACATATCATACTTGCACATTCATGCAATCGTGCACTCACGCGCGCGTGATCACGCACACACGCACGCACGCGCGCGCATACACACACACACACACACACACACACACACACACACACACACACACACACACACACACACACACGTAAACGTTTAGGACAGACGGACGGACAGACCACACACACACAACACACACACACACACACACACACACACACACACACACACACACATACACACACACACACATACACACACACACACACACACACACACAACACACCACACACAGGTTGAGAAAGACACACACACACACACACACACACCACATACACGCACGCACGCACGAGCGCGTGCACACACACACCACACACACACACACGCGCGCGCGCAAACTTGTTGCCATTCATCTCTGCAGTGGAGTTATAGCAGAACTGATGTTTTAGGAAAGGAGTGGCCTCGCATATTAATCTAACCCCCATCCCGCATACACACTCTCCACCCATCTCGTTGTTTGTCCCGGATCTTGCAAGCGATGTGAATAGATTGTTTTCGGTCTGTTCAAGTTTACATGTAGATAACAATGTATTCTCTATTTTCTTTGGGATTCTGCTTTGCTCTGTACTTGTTGTTACTGTTGTTTTTGTTGTATATATATGTATATATATATATATATTCATTTCTTTTTCTGACATAATCGATTTTCAATCAAGATGCATTGGCTTGTATTACGATTGTCAAACATGAAAATTAAGCTTTGAAATAATCGTAAAGGAAGGGGGGGGGGGGGGCACGGATGGGAACCAGTGGGGACTGTTGATCCCTGTAATCAGCAAAACGAAACTTTAAGCTCAGAATCGGGCTTTTTGGATGACGTTGGATAATTGAATTTACCCACGGTGTGGACTAATCAGTACGGGTACTTGTCCTTAAAAACATTCCCGTCCTGTGAAATTCAGTTGCAGTTTCAGTTTCAGTTTCTCAAGATGATGTCTCGGCGCTCCGAATGAATTCCATATGCACTAACGCCACTGGTGTCATGTGGTGGAGAAGATCCAAAATAGTCACGGCACAAACATGAATCCTGCACATAAACCCATGAGCTGGCCAGGTCCTGAGGTCCTGTGAAATGATTGATGAATATAGTTTGTTAAATTCACTATGGCGCACTAGGTCCCAGTCAGCGCCAAACACAGACACGTACGAGGAAATCGATATCGTGGTTACCAAAGAAAAAAAAGTGTTTAGAGTCGTTACTGCTTTGTAGTCTTGGGTCCTTATGCTCAAAACAATTTTACTTCAGGCAGTCAACGTAGCGAAGTATTAGCGGAACGGGAGGTTGAGGATTCGACACCCCCTCCTCCCTTAATCAGTCCAGATAAGTTCCTGCCTAGAGTTGAGATGAGTGTCCTTTGGCTTGGTTCGGATACTTGGGACCACGCAGTCACTCTCATCCAATTTACAGAGATACGTCATTTAGGGCGTTGCCCAAATATTCTTTCCAACGCCGTAGTTGTCTGGTTGATGTCAGGATACATTATGAAAGGAAGCGTAGAGTACAATCCTGCACACATCCTCAATCCCAAGTGGCATTCCATAGCGTAATCACTGTCAGCCCCACTCTCCTCCTCCTCCTCATAACATTGTGAAAATACAACATTCTAGATTGTATGGCACTACATGCACTTTTCGTTTGGCGACCACAGTTTCTGTGGGTTGGGAGATGTGTTGGAGATCCAGACTGAATGGCGTAGTGAATGCAATAGCTAAACAGCAAGTTAATTTATATGCAGATAAGGAGGGAGGGAGAGTGGAAGGGGGAAATGAAACAAAGTTCAGGATTGACTGATTGATCGATCATTATTTTCCTACAGTAAAGAAAGGGACAGAACACAATTTGAACTGTCTGCTGTAAGAATTGAAGAGGTGGAGACTGGCTGCTCATGTTAGGGTTTCCATCGCTCTGATGGTGTCAGCTTAGGGTTTCATAGGTCGCTGTCTTACCTTCCCTATACCAAAAACTTGCCAACATGTAGGATTTTGCACAGGCTCAGGAAGTCTGTCAGATAAAGTGTTGACAGATTTGACTGGGGCGCATATGGAACTGTCCACCTGCGAGAAACTTCGTATTGAAGAAACTACCATGAACTCCAGTGGGAAGGAGGTTAGGTAAGGAGGGTTGTGGGAAGGACCTGCATAGTTGTGACTGTTGAAATGCCATTGTGATAACACCTAGCACTACAGTGCTGATAACTAACAACTCAGTCGTAAAGTGGAATGCAAACCACACAACAAAGCCAGAGTTAGACCGAAAGATGGTGTCAGTTAACCCTATGACTCCCGTACCCTGACCAGCAGAATCCTGCATTGCCAACCATGCTAGCAAAGCAAAAAGTTAACCATTTGATTCCAGGAAGCTGGTGGATAGGGTGAGGGAATCAAAGGGTTAAGTTTTGCAATTGGTGGACAAAGTGCGAGAGTCAAAGGGTTAAGACAGAAAAAACTTACCTCCAGCCCATATCCACACTATCATCTCTGTTAAGTGGCTTATGAGGTTTCGTAGTTGGATAGCAAGGGCCAGCAGTAGACTACTACGTTATTGGCATAGCGTTTTGCTGCGCATGTGACTGTTCTGCTTGTAATGAATAGTCTGGTGCTCACCTACTGAGCGAAAGGCAGGCACACTGCTGGAGCGTGTTGGCAGACTGTGCAGAAAGCCAACAGCTGTGTCATCCAGAATTTCTTGAAGATTGTGGTAGAGTAACTACAAGGTTCACAGACTCGTACAACGTCCAGTTATTATTATTGTTATTGTTTGTAGTAGTAGTTGTGATAGTAGTAGTACTAATAGTAGTAGTAGTAGTAGTCGTAGCAGCAGCAGCAGCAGCAGTAGTAGTAGTAGCAGCAGTAGTAGTAGTACTGGTAGTAGTAGTAGTGGTGGTGGTGGTGGCGGTAGTGGTGGTAGTAGTAGTAGTAGTAATATTGGTGGGGTAGTAGTAGTAATGCTGGTGGTGGTGGTGATAGTAGTAGTAGTTGTAGTAGAGAAGGTGATGGTGATAGTAGTGGTGAGGCTGTAGTAGTAGTAGTAGTGGTGGTGGTGGTGGTAGTAGTAGTAGCAGCAGTAACAGTAGTAATGTTTAAAGCCCTGCCGACTGCGCAATATCATATCATGTATCAGGTTATAACCATCTCAAAATTCACACAACATTCCTCGTGGGCCTTTAAACACACACACACACACACACACACACACACACACACACACACACACACACACACACACACACACACACACACACACACACACCAAAAGAAATGAAAACTCAGTACACATATCAATGCAGTCTTGTGCATCATGTAAAGATATGCCCCTGATGTTGACCATTTCACCCAATTTATCACCAGAGAATATTAAAGAAAATACAAACCTGAACAAATCTGTATAAACAGAACTAAGTACACACGCAACAACTGGCCTAAAGTACAGAAAAAACGCTTCTGCACATCGCGTTTCCTTACATCGCACATAGAATTGTCGCAATCCAATGATTCGGGAGTCCCTCTTAAACAAGACGAAAGTCGGAAATCTGAAGCTCAGATTTCTAAGAAAAGTTTTTCTATATGAAATAATAATCAAATAAAAAATTGTTTACATAGAAGACACAGCATCGTGAAATGAATATAGACCATGAGTGACAGACTGGTGGTTATTATCGGCGTAATTATGATACGGCAAATGCAGTCGAGGATGAATTAAAACAAAAGTAAAACAGGTTGAAAAGCGTTCAGAACACACGCACACGCGCGCACGCAAAACACACACACACACACACACACACACACACACACACACACACACACACACACACACCCACACACACACATAAATATATATATATATATATATATATATATATATATATGTATATATATATATATATGCACACGCACGCGCGAACGCATGCGTACACACACTCACACACACACACATATGTATATATATATATATATATAATATATATATATGCACACGCACGCACGCACGCACGCGCGAACGCACGCACACACACACACACACACACACTCACACACACACACACGCGCCGCGCACGCACACAACGCACACACACATGCACGCATGCACGCACGCGCACACACACACACACACACACACACACACACAACGCACACAAACACACACATGTACGCATGCACGCACACAGGGAGAGGGAAGGGGCAGAGATAGAGGGGAGGGAGAGAGAGGGGGGGGACAGAAAGAGGAGGAGGAGAAGGAGGAGGAAGAAGAAGAAGAAGATTAAAGAAAGAAAGAAAGAGAGAGAAGGAAAGAAGAAGAGACACACACACACACACACACACACACACACACACACACACACACACACACACACACACACACACACACACACACACACACACAGTTGAGTCCAACCACATCAACGTTTTTCCTTTCTTACGACTGTTGGAAAGTTTTGAGTTCATTCATTAGTGCCCGAGATTGTAATACACAATGGGACGTTGAAATGCACGAGTGTGCTGTTCTTAGATCTAATTCGGTGTGTGTGTGTGTGTGTGTGTGTGTGTGTGTGTGTGTGTGTGTGTGTGTGTGTGTGTGTGTGTGTGTTGTCAGTACTTCTGTATTACATCATCATCATCATCATCAGGTGTCCTGCCGCATGGCGTTGGCGACCATGGACTTCCAACCATCTCTATCTCTCGTTGCCCCCAGCATCTCCCCACCCTCCTCATCCCCAACCACTCTGCAAGTCCGTCCAGCATTCTCTCCCTGGGTCTACCTGGTGCTCTCTTTCCCTCCAGCTTTCCCGTTGTGACTAGGTGCTCCAAATCCCCCTTCCTCATAAAATGGCCTATAAATGTTGCTTGTCTTTTCCTAATCTTCCTTATGAGTGATCTACTTGTGTCTGCCTCCATCAAGACTGTCTCGTTTGTTTTCTTTGCTGTCCATGGAACTCTCAACATTCTTCTGAAAAACATCTCGGCTGCCTCGATCCTGCTCTGGCTTTGCTTGCTGACTGTCCACGCCTCGTATCTGTATTATATGTGTGTTATAAATGCGTAAAGCGCAGTATGAATGCGTGTGTGATGTCAATGCTTCTGTGTATACCATTGTCTGTACCTGCTGAATGTGTAGGTAATGCATAGTCTTAATCAGTCAGGAGAGTGGCGCGACAAGAATAATTTATTATGCTCATTCTGATTCCTGTTATTGTTATTATTGTGTACAGACTGACCAGGGACCAGGAATGTGGCAGTGCTTGTTTAGGTAAAGAAGTGACTGCTGGGGTTTGTTCAACATAATACCCAAAGTATTTATGTCCCAGCTTCGTGAGAGCAATGCAGGAATTTCAGAGAAGTGATTTACCTGGGTCTGTAAAGCGCATGTTTGCGCGCGTACGCTCGTACGAATGCACGATCGCACGCACGTGCGCGCGCACACACACAAAGACACACGAAGGCAGGCGCGCGCGCGCGCACACACACACACACACACACACACACACACACACACACACACACACACACACACACACACACACACACACAGTGAAAAGACGTTAAATCAAGGAACGAACGAACGAACACACACACAGAGGCACGCAGTCATCAAGAACCGATCGGAATCAGTTTCGCTCATTTCCAAAAGTTCGAAAAAATAATTTAAAAAAAAAAAATTTAAAACGTGACAATCCAGACAAAAAAGCGATGATCATGGCAAAATGAAGACGCCCATTAGACACGACGTACGATTTCCCTCCCTTTGACAACGTCGTCAAGGAATGAGCTCCCCTGCAGCAAGCTGATTTGCATAGCAATGGCGGAAGCCCTGAAGCGGAACTCAGACGTAAGCAGTTCACATGAATATGTATACACACTTCCATACTTTGTAGAGACTACGAACTCCGGCGACGCGTTTTGGGAAGAAATGGGGCGTATCGAGGACGCTGGAATCATGGTGTCAGTTTGCTATAGTTAGACACCTGCGGTGCCCGCAAAGGGCCTGACAGATTTTATGTCGAATCTCAGGGGCAGCGCAAAAACAGCGTGAATCAGCTACAGCCTAATGCTTTGAGCTGGCTTTTCTGTTGCCGCTTAGCCCATTGTCAGTGTAGTGGAATGGAACTGGGGAAAGGAAGAGGTGGTGGGGGTGGTCGCCACTATCTATTTTACTTGTGAAGGGTGAGTGGAGGTCCATTGCTGGTGGGGGGGGGGGGTGATTGCAACTGCGTCCGTTATTTCACTTTTAACCCTTTGACTCCCGCGCTCTGTCCAGCAGCAACCTGTGTTGTCAGTCATGCTTGCAAAGCAAAAACTTAACCCTTTGACTCCCTTACCCTATCCACCAGCTTTCTGCGGGAAGCTGGTGGATTGGGTGAGGGAGTCAAAGGGTTAAATTTTTGCAGCTGGTAGACAGAATGCGGGAGTCAAAGGGTTAAGGGACGAGTTGATATGACGGAGAGGTATCGAGGGGACATCGGATTCGCCCATGCATATGTGCGTTTTGAGATAGATTCAGGCGAACAGGAGAGGAAAGGGAGTGTTGTGACGTTTTCTATTATTGTTATTATTAATATATTTTGCAGTACTGAAGAGTAGACAGTTATTTTCTTGTTTACGAGGTTTTAGTCTTAGGGTTCAGCCAAGCGAATCGCACCCTGTCACCTTTGATGTTCAGCTTTTAATACTGCCTTTTTGTTGTTAGAGAACACTGACCCCAAAGCAGTCACACGCACACAGTGCTACTATACCATGCAATAAAACCCCATGAAAGGGTGCTGGCTTTAATTGAAAACATGGCAGTGTCATACACACTGCGGATTTACTTCAGTCCGTGTCCACACAGCTTTAATTGACGGGAAGACCCATCTTGGGGTTGACAGCACGTCAAAAAGACGAGGCACTGGTACGGGTAACAACATCGATAACTTACTCGACGCCAAGTTTTATTTCATTGAATGCTTGTTCAAGGGCACGGTGACCTGCAGAAGAACAACATCTGGAATTCCTGTAATAACTTTTGGGATAAGAATGGAGTTTGCAAGAACAGCTTATACGTCGTTTTGTTTGTTTTCTGAATAATTATATCGTTGTTAAGCATAATGGCACGACTTAGAGTTAAAAAAATGCATGGACTTAGAATTATAGAAAATTGTATGCAATTAAAAGTATGGAAAATGTTATGTTGTGAGCATCTGACATGACTTAAATTACGGAAAATTGTATGGAGTGTCACACACAGAAGTGAACGGCAGAAAAAACATGTGAACGGTGACGCAGTCTGGATCCTGTAGACGTAAGAGCGTAGTAGTAAGAGCACTAAGTCCTGAACGCTGAAGTTACATACGATCGAGCGTAGTTTCTAAAGGACTGGGTGACCGGCCGGATTTAAAATTAAGCATACGGCTCGTCCAGCCGGCTGTAAATGGGAAGCTGTATATCTGTCATGTTGGGGAAGGCAAAGAGGTGAGGGCCAGGAGATGGGTTCTGCTGTCATAATGCTGGCACCGAGACAAGTTGAGATCAGCAACTCCTCACCAAGTACGACCTAAGGGTTGTGGACAACCATTACAGTCACCTGTTATACTTCCTTGAGGTTTTCTCTGTATTTCTCTGAGCCTTTCTCGTAATGCCTGCCCTGGAATGAGTCATGGTCTTCGTTCCGTTATGACCGCCCAAGATATGTTGTGATTAAGCTTTAGCTTAGACCTCGTCATGACATAAAAAAAAGGTAGAATGAGAGACACATGCAAGAATGAGAGACACATGCATAGAGAAGGGTTAGGCAAATCATGTGGCAGAGTGTTGGTGATGAAGATAAGTACTCACAAACCACCTAAGAAGTAACGGACATCTTGAGTGTGGACATGGGATTGAAAGTGAGGAAAAGACAAAAACTACAAAGCAAGCTAAGTGCAAGCTAAGTGGTCCTGATGTGAGGCTCCACAAGGCCACAAACGACTCGATGCAACATATGAACCGCACGTCCAAACTGATGCCGTCACTAACTTGCTCCTACGGTCAAAAGGACCAAACACTAAACACATATCATTGCAGCGATGTTCTTTCTACCAAGTGGAGTAACAGCAGTTGTGGCCAACTTACCACACACCTCTGACCGCCAAGCTATCCATGGCAGACGACAGGAACACACACACACACACACACACACACACACACACACACCACACACACACACACACACACACACACACACGCACAAGAGGTCTTACGGGGAATGAGGTGGTAGAGAACTCTTCTCTTCTGGGGGCCAGCATTGGAAGGACAGAAGAGCAATGTCCGTAGATCTCCCCTATCCCGTGATATATTGCAGGATTTATGTTTACAGGATGTCTTTTGATAACACTCAGTATGTAGTCTAATCCACCTTTGGGCGAAGTCTAGACATAAAAAGTAAAACAAATGAAAAGCAGACGAAATGGCAACGCTAGGAGCAGAAAATGATTAACAAGAGAATGAAGTCTCCCTCACTAATATGAAGACCATCATCATAAATTCTCTGTTTAGGATACTTCAGACACACGAGTTATCATCGGTTGTCAAGATCAGAACAGGTGGTTGTTTGTTATCTTAGAACCGGACACAACATTCTAAATAAACAGTTTTTAAATGACAGTTTACCTTTGCGTGTTCTTGTGGAGAGGCAGAGCAGGACACAGACCACATCCTACAGGTCTGCAGAAATCTCCGGCTGCTGAGGGAAGAGATGTGGCCGAAGCCGACTTGAAGAGAGACTGTACGGGCCTGTGGATGCTTGGCAGACGACCGCCAACTTATCTGAAGAGCTGGTCTTCAAGTGTAACGGTGACGAGAAGGAGAAGAGAGGAGGAGGAAGAAGAAAAAGAAGAAGCAGAAGAAGCAGAAGAAGAAGCAGAAGAAGCAGAAGAAGCAGAAGAAGAAGCAGAAGAAGCAGAAGAAGCAGAAGAAGAAGAAGAAGAAGAAGAAAAAAGAAAAAGAAGAAGAAGAAGATGATGATGGTGATGAAATAACCATGGTGAAAAAAAAGGACGCTAGTGGTCATCTGTTTTCTACGTGAGAAGAATGCTATCTTGTCTTAAACCCATTCACAGCTGGGTAGATTGGAGGCGTCAGACATTTATCTTTTCCCGAGCCATACTCAGACCCTTGCAGTTAGATCGGGAAGACGACTTAGCAGTATACATTATTCAACTAGTGTCATGGTAGAAAGCGTTCCCTGTCGGGATGCTGGGAGCAGAACGGGGAGGGGGGACTGTTTCAGTATAAACAGTATCCTCACCTGGGATTTCTGTGCCAGAAATTTCCTCTTTTCTGTCACTCTCTGTTTCTGCCTTGCTCCTTTCCTTTCTGTCATTTCTTTCTGTCGTTTTCTGCTTTGCTTGTCCATTTCTGTATGTGTTCTATAAAAGCCCTATATACTTGCTATTAGAATGGATAATAGGGCACATGTGCTAACTACATTTTTGTTTCTAAGGAAATGTGATGTGTAGAAGCAATTTTAAGTGAATTGTGCCAGCGTTTATATATTCTAATATACTTAATTATGGGTGTGCATTTATATTCATTTTTTAAACTCCCACTGTGATAAATTGAGGCGAATGGTCAACCGCAGGGGTATATCCTAAAATTAAGTGCGCCAATGCATTGATATGTGCACTTCATTTCCTTTTGACTCTTCTGTATTGATTAAGACTTATTCTTTGGCATTGATTGACATTTATGGTATTGCTTGACATTTATGATATTGATTGATATTTATAGTAGTGATTGGTACTTATGGTATTTATTGACACTTATGGTATTCAGTGACATTTGTAGTATTGATGGTACTTGTGTTGATTGACACATATGGTATTGATTGGAACTTATGGTATTGATTGACACTTATTGGAATTGATTGGTACTTATGATACTGATTGGTACTTATTGGTATTGATTGACACTGATTGGTATTGACACTTATTGGTATTCGTTGGCACTGATTGGTATTGATTGGTACTTACTGGTGTTGATTGACATTACTGGTATTGATTGGTACTTACTGGTGTTGATTGGTACTTACTGGTGTTGATTGGTACTTACTGGTGTTGATTGACACTGGTATTGATTGGTACTTACTGGTGTTGATTGATACTGGTGTTGATTGAAACTTACTGGTGTTGATTGGTACTTACTGGTGTTGATTGAAACTTACTGGTATTGATTGGTACTTACTGGTGTTGATTGATACTTACTGGTGTTGATTGGTACTACTGGTGTTGATTGGTACTTACTGGTGTTGATTGAAACTTACTGGTGTTGATTGACACTTACTGGTATTGATTGGTACTTACTGGTGTTGATCGGTACTTACTGGTGTTGATTGGTACTTACTGGTGTTGATTGACACTTACTGGTATTGATTGGTACTTACTGGTGTTGATTGACACTTACTGGTGTTGATTGACACTTACTGGTATTGATTGGTACTTACTGGTGTTGATTGACACTTACTGGTGTTGATTGGTACTTATTGGTGTTGATTGGTACTTACTGGTGTTGATTGAAACTTACTGGTATTGATTGGCACTTACTGGTGTTGATTGGTACTTACTGGTGTTGATTGGTACTTACTGGTGTTGATTGGTACTTACTGGTGTTGATTGGTACTTACTGGTGTTTTGAACTTATGGTTGAGTGACACGTACTGGTATTGATTGGTACTTACTGGTGTTGATTGGTACTTACTGGTGTTGATTGAAACTTACTGATATTGATTGGTACTTACTGGTGTTGATTGGTACTTACTGGTGTTGATTGACACTTACTGGTGTTGATTGACACTTACTGGTGTTGATTGGTACTTGCTGGTGTTGATTGGTACTTACTGGTGTTGATTGACACTTACTGGTATTCATTGGTACTTACTGGTATTCATTGGTACTTATGGTACTCATTGGTATTGACTGACACTTATTGGTATTGACTGACACTTACTGGTATTGACTGACACTGTATTGACTGACACTTACTGGTATTGATTGACACTGTATTGACTGACACTTACTGGTATTGACTGACACTTACGGTACTGATTGGTACTTATTGGTATTGATTGACACTTACTGGTATTGACTGACACTTACTGGTATTGACTGACATTTATGATACTGATTGGTACTAATTGGTATTGACTGACACTTACTGGTATTGACTGACACTTACTGGTATTGACTGACACTGGTATTGACTGACACTTACTGGTATTGACTGACACTTATCGGTATTGACTGACACTTATTGGTATTGATTGACACCTATTGGTATGATTGACACTTATTCTTTGGTGTTCACAGGGAGGAGCCGTTCAAGGACGAGGAGGGAGGCGATGAAGGTGACGGCACCAGCAGCAGGCTGGAAGGAGCCCCCGACCCCAGCCCTGACACGCTCCTCCCCACCCCGACCCCGACCCCACACCCCACACCTACCCCTCCTCAGCCTTCCCCGAACCACGGCGTGGCTTCGCCCTTAACGATGACCACCTCCGCCACCACCGTCACCACCGCCATCACCACCGCTCTGGACTCGTCCCCTCCTGCCCTGCTCCCTGTTGGTAAGGTGAAGGGTGTGTCGGAGATGGACGGACCTCCAGACGACAAGGAAGGCTTCTTCGGGCACCCTCTGACGCGGGCCGAGATCGCCATCAACGGCGAAGCGCAAGAGGACGCCCAGAGGGTCGCTCTTCTGCACGAGTACATGAACTTGCAGTCGTGGAACAAGCAAGGGGGCCGCATGCGGGACTGCTACAGCCAGTTTGCCAATGGCGCCGCTGACGTTGTCTGTGTCCATGCTGCCTCTTCCCCTGCGGTGGCTGTTTCTGTCGCGTGTTCTCTGCCCGACAAGGCTGGGTGAGTGCGATCAGGGAAGTGGAGGTCGATTGAGTTTACGTTGTTTGATAATCAGTCATCTATGCAGGTGTTATTAAGTTGATGTGGAAGCGGGGGGTGGGGGGGGGGTGGAGAGAAAGAGAGAGCGCTATCTTCAATTACTCACGTATATTCATCAACCCCTCTATACAGGTATTGGAAGTAGCTGCCTGTCTGCATGTCCATTTGTCAGTCCTATTCTTTTATCAGTATGTATGTCAGTATATCTGTCCGTCGGTCTGCCTGTCGGAAAGCGACCTCTCTGACTTCTTATTCCAAAGTCCATAAGCGTCATGTCTCCTCACAGGTCCGGGGTTGACAAACATACAGAGGACCTAGTGATATCCACTGACCCCAACGACTGTTTTATGCTCCTGGACACTACAGACAGCGAAATGAATAAATTCCAGCACTACCCACACATGCTGGTAGCAGGACCCCAGGGCGCATGTGCAGAAGTGGCTGTGCCGTTTCCGGATCCGGCACTAGAGTTAGACGTCACTACCTCTGCCATGGTCAAGGTCGAGAGCGAAAACAGCAAGGTGAGGTTGAATACTCTCGTACTGTCTGTCAGTCAGTCAGTCAGTCTGTGTGTCTGTCTCTGTCTTTGTTTCTCTGTCTGTATGTCTCTCTGTGTCTCTCTCTGCCTCTTTGTCTCTGTCTGTCTGTCTGTCTGTCCGTCTGTGTGTGTGTGTGTGTGGTGTGTCTCCAAACCCCCCTTCTCTCTCTCTTTCTCTACTTGTGTGTGTTTCCTTTGTGTATAAAGATTAACCTCTTTGAGAAAATAGACAAAGTATTGCCGACTGTTTTAACAACACGAACACAAACAACAGCACAACATTAAAGCAGCAGCAGAAGCAACAACAACAACAACAGCAACAGCAACAACAACAACGGTCACAACAACAAAACGGAGTACGGGATGATTTATTCATAATGTAGGACATGACCACCAATGAAGGGGGATTGAAAAATAATGTTTCCTTTTTTTGTGCATTTTTTTTATACAAAAGAAGATTGTTAGAATGAGCTTGATCATCTCTTTAAAATCTTTGCCAGCTGTGGGTGGTCTGAATGAACAAAAAGCTGCTCTTTACTGAAGGAATGTAACGTCTTTGGTGTATCCTTGTGGTTTCATACATCTATATCCTTTTGTTTAGTATTTTCCCCAGTGACCCTGCCTTTTTCGTGACCTTATCCGCCGTCTTAAAAGGTTGAATACAAGTGAGCATACAGAGCTCTGTGATGCCTTGTGTCCTGTCTCTTAGCACTTTTCGCTCTGTTGAGCTTGTTTTGCCAGCAGGGCCAATGACAGGGACTTTGAAGTCATCGGCATTTTCTCACAACCCAGGACAGCAAAGGGAAATTGGTTCGACTAGAGTGGTTCTCATCGTCTTCCTATTCGCTGGTCATTCTGATCTTTCCTGGTTGTTTAATTTGTTTTCATCCGTTTCCATGGTTCAGTTCATTTCTGTTTATATTGCTTAAAGCCCAGCCGACTACTAGAGCCATAACACCACGTCAAAAATAAAAAAACCCGTTAAGATAAGACATCAGTTAAAAATCATGCTCATCGTTAAGGTGTGTTTGGGTGTGTTGTGTTGTGTTGTGTTGTGTTGTGTGTGTGTTGTGTGTGTGTGTGTGTGTGTGTGTGTGTGTGTGTGTGTGTGTGTGTGTGTGTGTGTGTGTGTGTGTGTGTGTGTGTGTGTGTGTGTGTCTCCTTAACATTGCAGAATAGAGGTAGACATTTCACAAAATAGAGATGGACATTTCACTGAAGTATAGCTTTGGGCTGTTAACAGTGAGAGATTGACGCAAAAACATACGTAATACACACATGCAGCTAGGACTTCAAGTCTTTGCCAGTGTATAGGGCTTATGTGCTGGCTTATGGCTTGTGTCATGATCATTTTGGATCTTGTCCATCACATGGCATCTGTGGTGTCGGCGCATAATTACGAAAATTATTTAGACGTCGAGACGCTATCGTGAAAATCTGAAACTGAAACTATGCGCACGAAGTTCTGCTTCGATTACGAAGACGTAACAGAAAGCAATTATAATATCTAATAATAAACGGCCTGACGACTTTTTCAAGATCTTTATTGCAAATGCCAGAAGCCATCCAAACCGAAATTGGCTTGAAGATATACAGAAATGTCATGGGATATATTTTCTGCTAGGCAGCTAAACACAGGACTGCACAGAGCAAAAGTTCCTTCCCATTTGTTTTTCAGGATATACAAATTGAACCAGTGCTAATAACGGTGTTACCAGTTTCTGAAATGTCAAGTCTGAACCATCCAAATGTCTGTCAAGATTTGTTTTAGGTGTGGGTTGACAACCATTTGCTGTGCATAGCCTGTACTCATCAAATCTGTCAGTATTTTGACACAAAAATCCCATACATGTTCTCTACGTACAAACATTAGCCGGTGGGGGTGGGGGGATTGTATTGTCCAACGGTATAGATATTAGCATACTTGACAATTTATAATTTATGTTGTTGATTTTGCTAATCTACTTCTGATAAAACAACAGTAAGTAGGACACTGAAAAGGAATTGAACAAAGTGAACAAATAAACAAAATGAAATAAGAAATTCAAGAGAGTAAGAGAGAGTGTGGTGTGTGTGTGTGTGTTTAAATTACAGTTCTTGGAGAGAATAAGAGTAAGAGGGGAGAGAGAGAGAGAAAGAGACAGACAGACAGTGCGAACAATTCATAACAATCAATAGAATTTGTTTATGTAGGTATAATATCTGTACAAAATACAGTTGGCTTTAAGTTGAAACCCCTGCGATCGTTCTGTAATAAAAGCCATTGCTTGCTTTTTTCACAATATTGAACATAGAATGTTTCAAGTAAGTTGTAAACAGGACCATGTATTGCTATTGCCGTGCTTGAAATGACTTACTCGTATGACGACTTTTGCTAAATGTGTCTCTACTGCTCAGATTTCAATCGGCCAAGTCAAGGTCTGATGATCGCCACCCGAGAAAATAAGCACACACGCGCGTACGCGCGCGCACACGCACACACACACACACACACACACACCACACACACACACACACACCAACGTACGGGTAAGGGGTGGGGAATTGGGGGGGGGGGAGTGGCTCAGGCATTTTGCTGTAAGGTTACTGACCTGTACAGGTAAACGAATTTTCACAGAGAGAGAGAGAGAGAGAGAGAGAGGAGAGAGAGAGAGAGGAGAGAGGAGAGAGAGAGAGAGAGAGAGCATTCCCTTTTTTTCTAGGTAGAAGTAAGATTACAGAAGCAATGTCAGCCTTGTGAACAGTCCTGTAGTCTCAGTACAGACTATCCATTATGTCCGTTCATCGAGCCATGCGTTTTGCACAGGGCATCACATGCATTCTGATCCGGGTTTTTTTTTTCACACAGAAAAAAACCCTATCCCATCCCAACCGCATTGTCTTTATGCTAAATACATACACGTATACACACACACAGACCAACACGCACACACCCCAACCACACACATACACACTCGCACACATACATAGATACATACACACACAAATGCGTGCACTCCGCGCGCGCGGCGCGCGCACACACACACACACACACACACACACACACACACACACACACACACACACACACACACTCGCTCTCTCTCTCTCTGTCTCTGTCTCTCTCTGTCTCTCTCTCCCTCCTGTCTCTCTCTCTCTCTCTCTCTCTCTCTCTCTCTCTCCTGTCTCTCTCTCTTCTCTTCTCTTCTCTTCTCTAGCCAAATTAAGCATTTGCACGTTTGATGTGTAAGACAATAAACCCACATAATATACGCACTTTTTTGCAAATACTTCTAGGGTATAAATCACTTCATTTCGATTTATTTTGTCTGTTGAAAAGGGAGGTTTGGGAGGGGCGGAGGGTAAGTTCATTATATTTTATTGGAGGCCAAAAACGTCATATCGCAGAATGTCTGATTTCCCAGTTTCCATGAGTTTTCAGAATATCCAAGGTAACTTTTGGGGACATTGTTTTAAGTTGATCACTCATTTTATGTGCCAGTATGTGCTTGGTATCCGAGTGACAGGTTACCACAAATTCCATGCGTAAACAGTCATTTAAGAATATGCATTACGTATGCCACGTAGAAAGCGTTCATTAGTCACTTTGTTAAAACCTCCCAGATTAATGAAGTCTTCGGACAGTGAGTATAAGACTCGTGCAAAGAATATATGAAGCCTGCAGGAGACAGAAACAAAACACAGTGATTAGAAATGAAGAGACAAATGTTCGAGAGGGAGAAGAACCAATGATTATGGAAAAAGAAGCCTCAGGTATAAGGCACATGAGACCCCAGGTTTAAAGAGACAGTAATTATCAGTTACCTGGAGCCATCAAAGGTAAAGGACCGGCATGTATCGTAAGCACTGGTGATTCCCACCTTTGTGTGAAACCTTAGATTTTATGTACGTCGAGGAATGTTACTATCATAAACATCTCGAGTAGAAACAAGATCATTCCTGTATATCAGGTTATGAGACATGGGTTGTAGTTTATTGACAAACATCTCCTGGTTTATCACACACACACACACACACACACACGTACGCACGCACACGCACATACACACACGCACACACATGCACACACACGCACACAAACACACACGCACACGCACATACACACACGCACACACAGACACATACACACACACGCACACACACTACACGCACACGCACATACACACTCGCACGTACGTACACATTCGCAAACACACACGCGCGCACACACACACGCGCGCACACACACACACACATACACACACGCGCGCGCGCGCACACGTCACACACACCGTGATCAACCATACCTACAAAAAAGCACCAAAGACTTAACATTAGTGGACCCACACGTTACCGGTATTAAGAGCAAAGCTGTGTTCCACTGTCCTGGCTCATCACTCACCATCAGTCCTAGTGCCCACTATATCTTCTCTTTCATGCATCTTCCCCTATGTGACTTGTTTAATCTCTGTCCCTTTCCTCTGTACTGTGTGAATCAGTGTGACCTCCGCTCACCTTATACGTCTCATGTTCTGACCTCTCCTTGTCACGGCAGGCGACATGTAGACACACAGCACTTCAAACGACGACCCAGGCTAGAGGAGCGGCTCGGAGGCCAAGCCAGCAAGAGCAAGGCCTGTCCCAGAGGGCCCTCAGACGGAGCGAGAGTGAGCCATGCGGGATGTTGACAGAGCGGTTGCTGCCTCTGGGGGATCGGCTGTCCGTTGTGCCCAAGGCCGGTTTTCCACAGACATTCTCCGTGGCCGAGTCCGTGGTGGCGAGAGACGCTGGAGGACGGGGCTTGTGTTGCCAAGCTCGTGAACGGAGTGCAGACGGATGAGAGCGTTGCCGGAACGCTTCGGAGCACCGGAGTTCCAACCCCTACAGCTTGTGACAGCAGCGGACTGGATGCTTCTCTCACCGTGACAGCCTCTGTGGTTGCAGCATCCGGGCTGGCGCCACGTGGTCACTGCGTCATTTCCTCTTCCTCCCAGCCTACCTTGCGAATTTCACCAACCGTTAATCACTCGCCCGATCCTGTGGCCGCTCCCGCAAAAGGTACCGCCGCCCGTGGGAAAGGTCGAGGGTCAAAAGGTGGACAGTCGCGTGCCAAAGGTCAGAAAGAGGGGCGCGAGCGAAGAACAGTAGACGCGGTCACTCTACCCCCACCACCCCTACCATCATTACGTCCACCTCCACCGTCCCTCCTCTTCTGACTTCTACCTCTGTCCTCCTCTCTTCTTCACCCGCCGTCTCCTCCACCACCACC
>CM060315.1:83945933-83950933 GCA_030674185.1 Monoplex corrugatus
CACATTTCTTCTTTTTTTGTCAAGATCTTGCCAGCACAAAGGTCTTTGTGCAGGGTTTAACAGTCTGTCAGACTCGGGTGAAGCACGTATGGAATTGTCCGAGTGCAGTGGATCCCTCAACAACACAGTGTAATGTAGTACGCGGCGAAATGCAATGCAGTAGAGTAAGTGCACGTCCATGCAGTGAAATGAAACAGTAGAATTTAGATATGAACAGTATCATATGGTTCTGTTCTTTGTTAAACAGAAGAGGAGATAAGGCCAGTGTGCGATACGTAAAAAAAAAAAAAAAAGGGGGGGGGGGGGGGGGGAAGTGGTAAGTAAAAAAAAAAAAAAAAAAGGAAGAAAGACCAAGCTGACTGGAGAAATGTCCTTTTTTTTCTCTCAGACTCTGAAAGATACAGCAGGCAATGACGTCACGACAACAAAGGATGGGAAGTCTCTGAAGCGCCGGAAGTCTTCCCAGAATCCCGTGCTCAGTCGACAGTGTTCTTCCGGTTCTGATAAAGCGACTCCTCGAAACCCCGTCATACAGAAACTGTGAGTGTATGTTTGTGTGTGTGTGTGTGTGTGTGTGTGTGTGTGTGTGTGTGTGTGTGTGTGTGTGTGTGTGTGTGTGGTGTTGCAAATGGAAATTGCTGATGATGTGCTCTTCAAATCGTTTATATCTGTTTGCCATTTTGAAACCATTCTCTTCTATATATAGTCGAAAGTTGGCGCCTTATAAATACCATTCTCTGTCTTCCTCTTCTTCTTACCAATATTATTATCATTGTTATCATTATTATATTACCATTATTATTTTTCCTCGAATTATAAAATTCTCAGGATACCGTATTGTGAACGAAACATCCCATATTCTGTTTACAAAGATCCACAAATCCAGGCAGACGTTACTTAATCTACTCACGAACTCTGCACACTTACAGTGTTGTGTTGTGGGTATGGGGGAGGGAAGACTGTCTGATGTAAAACCAGAGTTATATCGTGTCACAAATCTCAGGTCAAGTGCTCTTCTTTAGTGTGCTGAGTGATACAGGCCATTGTTAAGCGCTCCTGATCAATAATCTTGAAACTGAAAAGTTTCTATAGAGGGACCTACACAAGGTGCTTCGATCAAGATGACCTTTTCGCAGGTGTGCATAACTGAAATGGTTATTGGATTATTTTGTTCAAAAAGGATTCACCGCACTTGAAGTATTCCTTACGCGCTTTACTCAAGACTGCTAGTGATAATCTGTCAGACTCCTTGAACCTACGCAGAAAAAACACCACCACCACCACCACCAACAACAACAACAAAAACAGAACAAAAGTGATGCATCGCAGCATCTTGTTTTCTTGGTCCAGGGATCGGAACAATTTAACGGAGATATCGCGTACAGTTGACGAAATAATGACGTGAACAGAAAAAAAGAATAAAAGAATAAAAGGAAGAAGCATTAGGAGGAAGAACAAGAGGAGGAAGAGAAAAAAAAGGTAGAAGAAGAAACAGTTCATTGGAATGGCTTCTGTGCACACTGTTTCACCACCAGACATTCAAAACAACACATTTAGTTTACAAATGACTTGAAAAAAAATCTTAGGCAAAACAGCGAGTCCAGCAAAGTTGGCGACGTGTGCAAGGTATCAGGCAAAACGAAAGTGACTTACGATAGCTCTTAGTTTAAGTTAAAGGAAGCCTCTTCTAATCTGTTGGTATTGTTGGGGAGCGGCGTAACACGCAAGAAGGAAACAGTCCTACACAATAGAGAAAGATTAGCGTTTGGTAACCAGATCAGCTCGGGGAATCAAGAAGTAATGGCAACTAGCAAGATACCATCTAGACGTCATCGTCCTTGGTGGGGTTGAGAGAGGCGGTGTGTTTTGAAAACCATGTACCCGTGTTCCACACGAAGAGACAAGCCATCAGGTCGACTTTCTTTCCGACATGAATGTTTTTTTGAAGGACGCAGAACACGGCATTTTTTTCCTTGCTTCATTGTTCCCACATCTAGACACTAAAAGCTGTGTTTGTGTAACGCAGATAAAACATTTGATGCTTACTTTTTTCCTTTTATCAATCTGGACAGTAGATATTCGGTTGGTTATAGAGAAAAAACTACAATCAGCTTTGATTTAAAACTGCCACCCTGTATCCCTTTAAACTTTTTCTTGTCCTTTTTTGTCAGTTATTGCTCGTCTTGTGTTTCACACAGGCAATGCAGAATTGTATAGTATCAGTACCGTAAAGTTAATGGCAGGTAAGGTAAAGTTTAGCCCATGACCTGAGGACGTAGTAGTGAGAGGCCAGTGTCGTCAGGGCGGTAACCGTGTAGTCTTCATCACGGGTTCACTTCCTCCAACCTTGAGCAAGGTCAGATACCCATTCACATGTGAGAGAACTACCAGGAGGTCGCTCGTGTACTTAAGTCTAGTATCAAGTTACCTGCCTTAGGCATGTTGAAACTGTGCTTTCAAGTCACAGTTCTAAAGAGAGCATTGTGCCTGTACGATAACAATTAGGAATAATAAACACACGCACACATATACTGATTGACTGACTGACTGACTGACTGACTGACTGATTGGCTGGCTCTCTCTCTCTCTGTCTCTCTCTGTCTCTGTCTCTCTCTCTCTCTTTCTTTCTCTCTCTGTCTGTCTGTCTTTTTCTTTATCTGTCTCAATCTGTCTCTGTCTGTCTGTCTGTCTGTCTCTCTGTTTCTCTCTCTCTCTCTCTTTCTCTCCCCCTCCCCTACGCATATTCACACACACACACACGCACCTTGATTGTTTGTTTAAATAAATGTGTGCCCGATTGGGTGGGTAGGTGGGCGTGGTGGTGTGTGTGTGTGTGTGTGTGTGTGTGTGTGTGTGTGTGTGTGTGTGTGTGTGTGTGTGTGTGTGCATGCGCACGTGCGCCTGCCCGATTGTGTGCGTGTGTATGTGCGTGTGTGTGTGTATGTGTTGTGTGCTTACGAATATTTGCAAGTTTTGAATCACAACTTTTGTTAAGACTTTTTACCATTTTCGAATTTTAATTCACTCCTTGCATTTGAATAGCTTCGCTTAATTTTGTCATCTTTCATTCATTATGTGCATGTTTGAATTGTTTCCACGTTATACCTATATTGAATACGTAAGTACATTTTCTCTGTTAATCTGACGGTTAACAGTTCAACGATGATGGTGTTACAGGGACGTGAACACGACTGGGTACCAGTACTTTCTGGACACCCCCATCTCCACTACCCAGAGAATAGAAGAAGACAGAGTCACCTACCTCAACAAAAGTAAGTACAGTACCACACAATTACAATTGTAATGAACTGGTAGACTGTGTCCTTTATGCGGAACAATCGTTGTATGATTGTAGGAGCCAAGTGAACATGCTCTGGACTGTTGAAGTAGATTTAATAGTAGTGATAGTAGCTGCAGTAGCTGTAGTAGCAGCAGCAACAATAGCAGCAGCAGCAGCAATAGCAAAGCAACAGCAGTAGTGATAATAGTTGTAGTAACAGAAGAGGAAGTAGTGATGATGATGATGTTGGTGATGGCTATGTGGGTGTTTGTGGTCGTAGTAGACGGCGCAGTAGCAGTTGACCGGAAAATCAAACTGAACGTTTAGTCCTTCAGAAGAGGACGAAAAATGAGTTAGACCCGTATGCCTTTTGGCCTGCGCATGCTAAAAGATCCCACGGCAGTTGAAAATCTTGAAGTGCTGAATATTCGGCCGACTGCCCTGGAATAAAATATTGGTGGGGCCTTGGTAAAAATGGGTGACGCTGCACCGCGGCGACACACTGTCAGAGGGGGAAGAAGCCGAGTTTCACATAGTAAAATCCGTGTGACAAACAGAAATGAATATGAACATAAATATGAATATGATTATGAATAGGGCTATGAAACGACTTTCTATAAACACCCGCTGAGTTCAGGAACATTTTTGGTCCAGCGACCTCGACCATGACACGATGGTTGCTTTTTTTCTTCATGTAAAAGACACACGCACTGGCAGATAGACAGCTACACACATCTTCCTCCAGTCGATATTATCTCCTCCTCCCTCTCCATCTCAAAAATATAAAAATGTAACACACGTAACTCATACTATAACTATGCTTACGGCGCCCACTCCCTCTCCGTGGGGATGCCGGTGGCTCTTCAGTATGAATAAACATCCTCACCTTTTGGAAATTATGTGTTAGAAATTTCCTCTTCTCTGTCACTATCTTGTTTCTGTCTTGTTTCTTTACTTTCTCTCATCTCTTCTCTTCATTTTTTTTTTTTTTTTTGCCTGCTGGTCCAGCCACGTCTATAAAGCCTTACATATTTTCTCTCAAGATTGATAATTTGGTACATATATTGATTTCATTTTTGGCTCTAAAGAAATGTGATGTTTAGAAGCAATTTCATGTAATGTAGGCCCGTTTTGTTTATGTTTATGTCCTTAGTTATGTTTACATTTGTATTGTTTTAATTTTAAACCTGTTGATAAATTTGGCGAAATGGTCTTGGATTATTTGCGCAAATGCATTGATATGTGCACTTAATTTTCTTTTCCAGGTGTCAATTTTTGTTTTAGGAAGGTGTTGTGTACGTTTTAGAATAATTTTAGACGTGATATGGCTATGCTCAATTGGCTGGACTTTAAACAATAAAAATACGAATACTAAGGTAACGATGTTAGGAAAGGGACATGTTAGGTCGTTGGTCCATTCGCAGTAGCATTGCTTGTTTTTAACACTGTGGAGTGATTGTATTTATCCTGTCCTGTTGTTTGGTGTGCAGGCCAGTACTACCCATTAGTGCTGGAAAACATACATCCTGAGCGCGTGCCCAAAGGCGTCACCTGCAAGGTAAGCACAGTCAGCCGCCTGGCCTGTCACTGCCTGTGTCTGTTCACTCTGACGTTCTCTCCCTCCACCGATTTGCTGCTTGGTTCTTCTTATTAGGGGCAGCCCAGACTGTGCAGTGCTCAGTCACACACACACACCACACACACACACACACACACACAG
>CM060315.1:83955933-83963433 GCA_030674185.1 Monoplex corrugatus
CCGGTACGAGTTTAAAGCGGACACATTTAAATGGAAGCCGTCTGTTGCCGGCCTGTACATGTATCATACAAGTATTTCCCTTGGAATTTTTAGCGGAAACATTTGAACGGAAACTCTGTTTCCTGCTTTTATGATGCGGATGGATGTATGTATGCATATTCAAAAGAACAAATCCCAAATCAGAATATTTGAGTGAGATGTTGTTTGCAGAATCATATAGCCTAGCACATGAAGAATAAAAGAAGACTTCAGTAACACCCAACCAACCTGAACAACATTTGTGAAAAGGACAACATGAAAATTATCTTCAGCAAAACTGAGATGACGAAGATCAGCAAAACATGAAACATTAGCATGCATTTACGCCAGTGGCGCTGAATTCGAAGAACATGAGTGAACCTGATCACCTCGGCAATGTCTTTCACAGAAGACGGATGATTCAAACAACGGGAAGTTATCATTTTGCCTTAACATTTCTTTGAAACAGAAGCCAAGCTCATCAGTTCCTCTGTCATGCCCACTCTGACTTACCAGTGTCGGTTCTAGACCCTGACCAAACCCATAGAGCACAAAAGTATCTGTGAGATGCGCTGTTCAGGACAGGCTGACAATAAGACAAGGCATGACATGATCAGAAACACCAAGATCAGAGAAACGGTGCAAGCAACACCAGTCCATCATATTCATCGGCAGAGAATTTAGATTTTAGTGGTTTGGTCATATAACCAGAATGCAACCCCATCAACTGGCTCAACACACATACAACAAAAAGAATGTGGATTTTAAAGGAGAGGCACACTAAGAAAGAGCTGGATTGACTGTGCATGTATGAAGGACACTTTGAAGTCACTCGACTCTTCTCCTCTTCAGGCCTTAAAGCTCCTTACTGTCAACTCCACCTCTCTGTGTGATACACAACTACAAGTAGACAGATAAGATAAAGGAGAAGGCCTTTGTTGACAGAGTTTAAACTGAATATCACACCAAGTTTCGTGGTTTAACAATAGAAGGAGTTTTAATTTCGTAAGCTTGATAAGTAGGTGAAATTTTCCAAGTTACAGCCACGCAAAACGCATCTAAAGATGAAACATATAAGCGTTAGCATAACTTAAAACCAGGTTCTTCTTCCTGTTGTTAACAAGTTTAAAATCATGTTTTACTTCCAAGTGCTAATGTAAGTTAAACTAGGTGGTTCTTCCTACTGTCAGCAGAGCGTAACTTTTGGTTCTTCTTCTGTATGTTAACTTAGAACCAGGTTCTTCTTCCTACAGTTAATAAACTTAAAACCAGGTTATTCTTCCTACAGTTAGTACAGCTTAAAACCAGGTTATTCTTCCTACAGTTAGTACAGCTTAAAACCAGGCCCTTCTTCCTACAGTTAATTCAGTTTAAAACCAGGTTATTCTTCCTACAGTTAGTACAGCTAAAAAACCAGGTTATTCTTCCTACAGTTGTACAGCTTAAAACCAGGTTATTCTTCCTACAGTTAGTACAGTTTAAAGCCAGGCCCTTTTCCTACAGTTAGTACAGTTTAAAACCAGGCCCTTCTTCCTACAGTTAATACAGTTTAAAACCAGGCCCTTCTTCCTACAGTTAATTCAGTTTAATACCAGGTTATTCTTCCTACAGTTAGTACAGTTTAAAACCAGGTTATTCTTCCTACAGTTAATACAGCTTAAAGCCAGCCCTTCTTCCTACAGTTAATACAGCTTAAAGCCAGGCCCTTCTTCCTACAGTTTATACAGTTTAAAACCAGGCCCTTCTTCCTACAGTTAGTACAGCTTAAAGCCAGGCCCTTCTTCCTACAGTTAGTAGAGCTTAAAGCCAGGCCCTTCCTCCTAGAGTTAGTACAGTTTAAACCAGGCCCTTCTTCCTACAGGTAATGCAGTTTAAAACCAGGCCCTTCTTCCTACAGTTAATTCAGTTTAAGACCAGGTTATTCTTCCTACAGTTAGTACACACAAACCAGAAGAACAAGAAAACCAATGTAAGCGCGTCTCCAAAAAGACAAAACAAAACAAGCGCAAATTTTCGGCCAACTAGCCTTTGTCAAGCGCGAACGCACAGTCACAGACAAATCACAGACACCAAACAATGGATAATAAAAACGGGACTAAAAACTTCCCTGCCGCCTCGTCCAGTGGGTAAGAGATGGAATGCCCATGTCATCATGAGCAGTAGTAAGAAAAGGGGAGAGGGGAGGCAACTGTGATGTCAAAAGGGAAGTGAGATAAGTTCTGCAATTTCGAGAAGTGGCCATGCTATATCGGTATAGCCCTGTTCTGAAGAAGGCACAGGGCAAGAGCCGAGAGATAAGGGAGTAGATTCTTGGCACCGGGCACAATCTACTCCCTTATCTCTCGGCTCTTGCCCTGTGCCTTCTTCAGAACAGGGCTATACCGATATAG
Source organism: Monoplex corrugatus (assembly GCA_030674185.1). Taxonomy (NCBI): domain Eukaryota; kingdom Metazoa; phylum Mollusca; class Gastropoda; order Littorinimorpha; family Ranellidae; genus Monoplex; species Monoplex corrugatus. Next base: position 83,958,342 of record CM060315.1, read on the forward strand.
CATGGCCACTTCTCGAAATTGCAGAACTTATCTCACTTCCCTTTTGACATCACAGTTGCCTCCCCTCTCCCCTTTTCTTACTACTGCTCATGATGACATGGGCATTCCATCTCTTACCCACTGGACTAGGCGGCAGGGAAGTTTTTAGTCCCGTTTTTATTATCCATTGTTTGGTGTCTGTGATTTGTCTGTGACCGTGCGTTCGCGCTTGACAAAGGCTAGTTGGCCGAAAATTTGCGCTTGTTTTGTTTTGTCTTTTTGGAGACGCGCTTACATTGGTTTTCTTGTTCTTCTGGTTTGTGTTTGCTTGGGCGCGGGCAGTCACTCTTGTTTTGGATACAGTTAGTACAGTTTAAAACCAGGTTATTCTTCCTACAGTTAATACAGCTTAAAGTCAGGCCCTTCTTCCTACAGTTAGTACAGTTTAAAACCAGGCTCTTCTTCCTACAGTTAATACAGCTTAAAGCCAGGCCCTTCTTCCTAGAGTTAATACAGTTTAAAACCAGGCCCTTCTTCCTAGAGTTAATACAGTTTAAAACCAGGCCCTTCTTCCTACAGTTAATACAGTTTAAAGCCAGGCCCTTCTTCCTACAGTTAATACAGCTTAAAGCCAGGCCCTTCTTCCTACAGTTAATACAGTGTAAACCAGGCCCTTCGTCCTACAGTTAATACAGCTTAAAGCCAGGCCCTTCTTCCTACAGTTAATACAGCTTAAAGCCAGGCCCTTCTTCCTACAGTTAGTACAGCTTAAAGCCAGGCCCTTCTTCCTACAGTTAATACAGCTTAAAGCCAGGCCCTTCTTCCTACAGTTAATACAGTTTAAAACCAGGCCCTTCTTCCTACAGTTTATAAAGTTTAAAACCAGGCCCTTCTTCCTACAGTTAATACAGTTTAAAACCAGGCCCTTCTTCCTACAGTTAATACAGTTTAAAACCAGGCCCTTCTTCCTACAGTTAGTACAGTTTAAAACCAGGCTCTTCTTCATAGTGTTAGCACAGCTGAAACCCAGTTTCTTATTCCTACTGTTAACAGAACTTACATTGTTCTCTTTATTCTTTCCCCGGTCTCCTCGGCACTACCATTACTATCACCCCTTCTCCTCTGTTTTCTTCAGTACTGAGTCAGACGAGTAAGAGTGAAAGCTTGTATACCCGCACCTCACCCGAATTAACACATATCTGCTCAACGATGCAGTCAGACTAAGAACTGAGGCCACTTCTTAAAAATAATAATCAGAAGAAGAGCAGGCCATTGCTTCGTAACACACACACACACACACACACACACACACACACACACACACACACACACCACTCACTCACTCACTCACTCACTCACTCACTCACTCACTCACTCACTCACTCACTCACACACACACACACACACACACACACACACACACTCTCTCTCTCTCTCTCTCTCTCTCTCTCTCACACACACATACACACACACATACACACACACACTCTCTCTATCTCTCTCTTTTTCTTTCTCTCCCCCCCCCCCTTCCTCTCCATACAGACAAATTTATTTGCAGTGAAATTGGACGAAAGCGATTTATCACTTGCATCTAAAGAGAAGATAAGCAAATCATGCAATCACTATTTTGTATTGAGAGGCGAAGAGAGAGATTCTTTGATTAGCATGCAGGGAGATCGCACAGACGATCGCTGATTGTACTGAAACAGTAAATCGGAGGTCTATGAAGCAGAAAAAAGATTGGTTAAAAAAAAGAAGAAACATGATAGCATCTTTCATTCGCGCGTGAATTGTGGAGAGCATGAGAGAATTATCATCTAGCTGATAATTCTGAACAATTGCGGACCATATGCAGAGAGATAGCACCTAGCCTTCTGTTTTGTCTGTATCTGTGTGTGTGTGTGGTGGTGGTCTTTGATTTAATGTCTATTCACTAAAGTGATTTTAGACAACAACAAAAAACAAAAAAAACAACAACAAAAAAAGGGGGGGGGGAGGGGGGAGTGATAGAGGAGAAGTGAAGAAGATATTTGAAAATTGTCAATTTTGAATTTGAGAAAAGATGATCCAGAAAACAACTGTTTTGAAGAGGGGAAGGTAAAACTAACAAATAATGTTACCATAATTATCGATTTAAACAAACAAACTGACAAACAAAATTAGTAAATATCCGGAAGAAATGAATAAAAAGTAAAACTAATAATTGACTAACCACAACAATGAACAAGTCAAATAACATTTTAAAGGTAATTCGCTATAGGACTTTTTGACAGGCTAACAAAAAATTCATACAGTAATGATGATGAGGCAAATATGTCAGAAACTGTACTCACAGATAGTGTTGGAATATGTCGTTTTACCCTAACGCAAGAAAGAATATGACTATGTGTTATCTTCTTTCCACACAGACACACTATGTTATTGGTATATTTTGTTTGAATGCATCAAGTTTCCATCTGTACATAAGGGACTGTATAGTTCTGCTGGCATGAAGCTGCTTAAGTATTTTGCTAACTTCAAAGTTCATGTGACATTTATCATACTTTTTCTGTTTTAATTGGAACTGCTTCCAGACGTAGTTGTCCACTAAAGTGTAATTCTCGTGCAACGAGAGAGAAAGCTGGATATTGTTTGAATCTGGTGAGTTATTAGCTCCCCGTTTGGCAGCCCTGTCAACTTTATTATTATAACTAAAAGAACTATGAGAAGGTATCCAGCAGAAAGTAATATCAGTGCCTCTTAAAGATAAATTATGAATCAAGTGACTTATTTCCAGAATCATTTCTGATCTTGTTTGTAATTTTGATAATTCAAGAGCCTGAAGTACTGATTTTGAATCAACGCAAAGAAGTATCTGAAAAATTGTCCTAGGAAGACTTATCAGAAAGTTTAAAGCCATTAATATTGCAAAGAGTTCAGCTGTAAAGATAGATTTATCAAGTCCTATGTAGAAAGATTTTTCAATTTTGAGAGCAGGTATTAAAAACGCTGAGCCTGCTTTTCTTTCAATTACTGACCCATCAGTGTAAATTTTCAAATGATCAGAATATACGTCGTTTATATGACATTTAACCTGACTTGCCAGTAAGTTTATATTGTCTCCTTTTTTTAAATTAGTGTGGTGTACGTCAAATCGTGCTCTTTGGAGTTCCCAACTGGGTACTGGCGAAAAGGAAGGTCGTATAGATACAGGATCTACGTCTAGATCAATTCCTGAGCCTTTCATGACGTCAGATGTGTATGTTGCAAGTGTGACCTGTGAAGATATTGATTTAGCTCGTTTTGGAAAGTCGGTATCTGATCTCAGTTTAATTTCTGTTTCTGAGATGTTTTCTACGGCAGTGTTTCTTAACAAAAATTTAGTAGAAGCGACTTTCCTTTGCTCATCAAGTGGCAACAGTTTGATTTCATTATATGTCCGAAGACAGGAGGCATGCATTGGAAGACCCAGTGCAAGTTTGAAACCTTTACAATCTATGCTCTGCAGTTTTTTTAGTAAGTGTTTCGGTGCACTGAAGAAGATTTCTTGAGCATAGGTTAATTTAGATCTAACAAGCGATTTACAAAGATGAACAAGTGTTGATGAATCTTGACCCCATGTCTGTTTGCGAACTATTTTTATGAAATTTAAACTTTTTTGAGCTTTGGTTAATAAGTATTCAATATGCTGATTCCAAGATAATTTTGCTGTAAGGAAAACTCCTAAGAATTTAATCGACTCGTTAAACTGAAGAAGAGTATCTCCCAGTTTGAAAGTGGGAATATTTACTGGGTTAGCTCCATTATTAAATAAAACTATTTTTGTTTTTTCCAGGGATAGATGTAACCCATTTTCTACCATGTATCGCGCTATTTTATCAAGTTCTAATTGGTAGCATTTGCGTGTATAATTGATACAGCGCAAAGGAGTTTTCTTTTTCATATTTACCTGTGTGTGTGTGTGTGTGTGTGTGTGTGTGTGTGTGTGTGTGTGTGTGTGTGTGTGTGTGTGTGTGTGTGTGTGTGTGTGTGTGTGTGTGTGTGTGAGAGAGAGAGAGAGAGAGAGAGAGAGAGAATTACACACAGAGAGAGAGATTGATTAATTGATTGATTGATTCACGCATTTATTTCTTTTTCTGGACGGAATGGGCACGTAGAGAAGTGTTGGTATGCTTGTAGTCTGTCTCTCTCGGTCGCTCTCTCTCTGTGTCTGTCTCTCTGTGTCTGTCTCTCTGTGTCTGTCTCTCTGTGTCTGTCTCTCTGTGTCTGTCTCTCTGTCGCTCTCTCTCCGTCTCTCTTTTTTGTCTGTCTCTATATATATCTCTCTTCTCTCTCTCAGTCTCTATCTCTCTCTTTTCTATGTCTGTCTCTCTCTGTCTGTCTGCCTCTGTCTGTCCGTCTGTCTGTCTGTCTGTCTGTCTCTCTCTCCCCCTCCCTCCCTCCCTCTGTGTGTGTGTGTGTGTGTGTGTGTATGAGTGAGTGACAGACTGACTGAGTGTGTCTTTGTGTGTCTGTGTGTGTCTGAGTGTGTCGTATGCCTGTGTGGTGTCTTATGGTGTTGTGTGTGGTTCAGTTTGGTTTATTCACATTTCATTTATCAGACAGAGAAACCTGGCTTTCTCCTGTCCTTATCTCTCTTTAGAGATCTGCTTGCCAGAACATATAAAAAAACAAGCCTAAATTACCAAAAACTGCTTTCGCATATCTCATTTCCCTAGAGCCAAAGTGCACTTAACACATGTACCCAATTATCAATCCTAAGAGAACGTACGTAAGACTTTATCGAACACATACAGGTGAATGGACCAGGAACGCAGAAAATGATAGGAAGAAATGACAGAAGGCAAAGAAACAAGGCAGAGACTGACAGGAAAGAGGAAATTTCTAGCACAGAATTTCCAGAAGTGGGAATACTATTATTACTGAAAGAGCCCCCGGCATCCCACGGGGGTGAGTCCCTGTGGATGAGCGAGGCGATATATCGTAGAGTGTGAGAGAGGTAGTTTTCGGTCTGGCTGTCTTTCCATGTCTGTGCTCATATGTAGAACACCCTTGACCAAAACACTGACAGAATGTACAAAGTGCCACACGTGACGTGCCGCTCGGCACATGTATGGTCGCACCTTTGTTGACG
>CM060315.1:83968433-84000933 GCA_030674185.1 Monoplex corrugatus
ATTCATCCTTCATTTATCAATCTATCAGGGTGCAGAGAGAAAGACGAGAGACGAAGAAAGAAGACGGAACGCCAAGGCCACCAAACCGTCAGAAGCCACTGGTTGTCCACGTATGTATATTAGCTTATATGTACAACTTTGTGTTTAATGGACACAGACCACAGCATCAGATCAATAATGAAATCGATAATCACGGTATAATCCAAAAAATAAATTCAGTGGCCTTGACAATGACAACGATATTTTATTTTCAACAGTAAAAGTGACTCTAAAAGCCACTTTCATCTCACTTTTGCTGTTGCTAACTTACGCATCTGGCTAGGTAACTTAGACCCGTTTTTATGTGTACATTTCAGTGTCCATAGTCATGTTTACATTTGTACTGTTTTTTTCTTTTTCTTTTACAAATCTGCTGGTGATAAATTGGACGGAGTGGTCAACGACAGAGGTATATCCTTAGATAATATACCCGAATGCATTGACATGTGTACTTGATTTTCTTTTCTGTTTTTCTTTTTTGTTACCGTCTGTGAGGTATTGTGTACTTTTTGAGATGGCTCTAGCCCTGACATGGCTCTGCGAAATCGGCTCTAAGCAACGATAACAATAGCAATAACAAGAACATAACAATAATAATAACGATCTCGCTAAAACTAGAAATATCGGGAAAGAAACACGTTAGTAAATCAGCAAGCAAAATCAGTGACACATGAGCAGCCCTAACAAGCAAGATACGACATATTCGTATTAAAAGTCTGCTTGAAATACGCCAAGTTGTACACGAACAATATCTTGCCGTTATAAGAAACGAACTGAAAGAAAGAAAAAGAAAAAAGTCAATCTAATACAATTTTAATTATTGTAAAAAATGGGCTTGTAACAGAACAACTTCGAAGAGATCTGTGTCAAGTGTTAAGCTAAACGTGTGTGCATACTCAGTGTGTCTGTGTGTCTGTATAGGTGTGTACATGTGTGTGTGTGCGCGCGTGCGTGCGTGTTTTCAATTATGTGAGAAATTTTTTTTAATAGACCTATAAATTCTAGTACGGATCGTCAGTGTATTATTTAACCCTTTGACTCCTGCACCCTGTCCATCAGCATCCTGCATTGTCAACCATGCTGGCAAACACTTAACCCTTTGGTTCCCGTACCATATCCACTAGCTTCCTGCTGGAAGCTGGTGGATAGGATGAGGGAGTCAAAGGGTTATTTTTTTGCAGTTGGTGGATAGGGTGCGGGAGTCAAAAGGTTCAACTATCAGCTGTTTCTCTCTTATTCGTTCTTTTTATAGATTTGTTTGTTTGTTTGTTTTAACAAGGTCCGTGTCAGTGATGTGATATGGGTTTGGGGCGACTGTTAAGAGAGAGAGTGGCAATGTTGCATTAGCTGTGGTGGATGTGTTGTGGTGTCAGCAGGCCGTAAAAGAACGGAGGAGGTGTTCCACTCGCCATGTGAGAGGTCTGAGTTCTACAGCATGGCAGACCTCTCCACCAGCCCCGTATACTTCAGCCCCCATTACCTTACTGCAGACTGCTCACAACAGGTAGAATGCAATGTCTGATTGTCTTCTGTGTTTTTGTGGGTTTTTTACCCTTCTGCCCCATTTTCTGCCACGTTCTCGTTACACTACCCATCCCCCCTCTACCCCAATCCATGTCGATTCTTTCTGTCTCCTCAACACATCTCCAAACCCCCTGAAACTGAATCTCTCTCTCTCTCTCTCTCTCTCTCTTCTCTCTCTCTCTCTCTCGATATATACATATATGTATATATATATTTATATGAAAACATCATGATGATGATATATATATATTCTCTCTCGTTGCCCCTAGCATCTCCCCCATCATCCTCATCCCCAGCCACTCTGCAAGTCCGTCCAGCATTCTCTCCCTGGGTCTACCTGGTGCTCTCTTTCCCTTCAGCTTTCCCGTTGTGACCAGGTGCTCCAAATCCCCCTTCCTCATAAAATTGCCTATAAATGTTGCCTGCCTTTTCCTAATCTTCCTTATGAGTGATCTACTTGTGTCTGCCTCCATCAAGACTGTCTCGTTTGTTTTCTTTGCTGTCCATGGAACTCTCAACATTCTTCTTAGAAACCACGTCTCGGCTGCCTCAATCTTGCTCTGGCTTTGATTGCTGACTGTCCACGCCTCGCATCCGTACAACAGTATTGGTTCTATATAACATTCAAGGACTCTCTTTCTGATGTTAATTGATAGGCATTTATTGGAAAGAATACTCGTCATCTTCTTGAATGCTGTTTTGGCTTGGCTGATTCTGCCAGCTATTTCCGATGTGCATCTACCGTCTGTTGAAATGACCGTTCCCAGGTATTTGAACTTATTAACCTGTGTCAAGGTTGTGCCATTTGCTGTTATTTTGCCTGAGGGGATTTCATGTTTTTTACTGATCACCATGACTTCAGTCTTCCTACAGTTTAGTTCCAACCCTTTACCTTTGCTTTCTATTTCTAGTATATTCACAAGGTTTTGTAGGTCTCTTTCATTTTCTGCAATTAGCACGGTGTCATCTGCGTACCGAATGTTGATCATTTCCCTCCAACCTTTAATCCAGGGTCTTCTTCTAGGTTTCTCATGATGTTTTCGCTATATAGTGAAAACAGATCTGGTGACAAAACACAACCCTGTCTGACTCCTCTTTTGATGTTTTGAAAAGAGCTTATATTGTTTTCTATTCTCATTGCAGCTGTTTGTTCCCAGTACATATTCCTGATTATTCGTAGATCTTTTCCATCAACATTGAGTCTTTCCAGTTGGTTGATCAATTCTTCATGTTGTACCCGATCGAAAGCCTTGGTATAGTCAACAAAGCATAAATACAAATCCTTATTCATCTCAATTGACGTCTCTATGATAGTTCTTAGGAAGTATATGGCATTAATAGTTCCTTTCCCTTCCACAAATCCACACTGTTCTTCTGCTATTTTTCTTTTAATTCTATTCCTTGTCCTCATCATGATTATTCTTAACAGGATTTTTGTTACATGACTCATCAAACTGATTGTGCGATGGAGTTCGCATTCTATAGCCCCTGTCTTCTTTGGAAGTGCAATGATTGATTTTGACATATCTTTGGGGATTTTTCCAGTGTCATAAATTTCATTTAGGAGGACTGTTATTTTTTCTATGCCAAATTCCTCCAGCGCTTCAATCATCTCTGTAGTAATGTTGTCTGGTCCTGTGGCATTTCCTGGTTTCATCTTTTTCAGTGCTGCTCTAACTTCATCTTTCATTATGGGTGGTCCTTCAAAGTTCTTTTTTATAATGTGTTCTTCGTTTCTGTTATCCTCAAAAAGGTCTTTAATATACTCTCCCCATCTGTCCAGTATTTTGTCTTTTTCCGTGATAAGCGTGCCATCTTTCGATTTTAAGCAACCAGTTGATGTGCATGTATTTTTCCTGTGGACAATTTCTTCAATTCGTCTGTACATATCCTGAGGATCCATTTTGTGTCGTTCTTCTATCTCGTTGCATTTTGTGTTCAGCCAAGGTTCCTTAGCTTCTTGCACCTATACCTGATTTCTTTGTTTATCTTCCTGTATATCTCCTCGTTTCTCTTTTTCCTCCTCCTTTCCTCCATCAAGCCCAAAATTTCATTAGTCATCCAGCTCTTTTTTGCTTTTCTATCTGCCTTAGGGATTTCTTCACAAGCTTCATTTATCGAATTTCTCAACTTTGTCCATTGTTCCTCACTGTCACCAACATCTTCCAGAGCACTGAATTTGTTTTGAACATGTACATTAAATATTTTACGTATCATTTCATCTGTCTTTAAGAGTCCAAGGTTTAGTTTGATGTTGCTTTTGGTCTGTTTCCTTTTCCTCAATTTCAGCCTAAACCTTCCCACTACAGGATTGTGGTCACTGTTGCAGTCTGCGCCTGGTAGTGTTTTTGCTGACAGTAAAGAATTTCTAAATCTTTTGTTGATCAGGATGTAGTCAATCTGGTTTTTGGTATTATCTCCTGGACTCTTCCAGTCCATTTTCTTCTGTTAGGCTGCTCAAACCAGGTGTTTCCTACTATGAACTCATTCATCTGTGCCCATTCTACAAATTTCCCTTCCTTTTCATTTTGTGTACCAAGGCCATGAGGTCCAACTATATCCTCCACCCTACCCTATCCCACTTTAGCATTAAAATCTCCCATTATGACTGTAACTTCTTGTGATTTACATTGGACCTTGGCCATCTCTAAAACTTTGTTGAAGTTGTCGATGTCTTCCTGAGTACTTGCGGATGTTGGTGCATACACCTGAATGATGTTGATATTAAATGGTTTGCCTCCCAATTTGACCAGCAAAATTCTGTCGGACACAGCCCAGTATCCCTTAACTGCTTTTGATTTGTCTTTGTCCATTATGATGCCTACTCCTCTTTCATGTGAATTACCACCAGAGTATATCACTGTATATTCTCCTGATGTTATCATGCCTGCCCCCTTCCATTTCACTTTTGCTGTTGCTAACTTATGCATCTGGCTAGGTAATTTAGACCCATTTTTATGTGTACATTTCAGTGTCCATAGTCATGTTTACATTTGTACTGTTTTTTTCTTTTTCTTTTACAAATCTGCTGGTGATAAATTGGACGGAGTGGTCAACGACAGAGGTATATCCTTAGATAATATACCCGAGAGACATTTACATACATACACAGATAGATGTTATCTATGTTACACAGATAGGTAAGTAGGTAGGTAGGTAGGTCAGTAGGTAGATAGACAGACAGACAGACAGACAGACAGACAGACAGATAGATAGATAGACGGACGGACGGACGGACGGACGGACAGATAGATAGATAGATAGATAGATAGATAGATAGATAGATAGACAGACAGACAGACAGACAGACAGAAGACAGATAGACTTTTTTTGCTGCTCCGTCTACTTTTTTTGCTGCTCCGTCTACTGCACCCTCCTGTGTCACTTACCCTCTCAAGCCGCTCATTTCGGCTCTACCAGTTCACTACCAGGCCTACCGGAACTGACGTCACTGTGAGAGCAAGGCATGAAAGGCCATAGAATCTGAGACGATTTGTTTTTCACCATGCCATGGTGATGAGAATTGGGATGATGGTGATGACGATGTGGAGTTCCATTTCGGATTGAGATTGTGTGCTGACAGGGCTGTACTCTATACTTACTTTTATGATACATCTTGGCGTCCATCAGGCCCGAGAGTATCAGACACCAGCCGTGTTTGTCAATGAAGTTGACTGACATTTTCAGCGACGCTTCCGTAAAGTGGTTGAGACTGTACACTGTGGTCGCGAGGTTTACAAGCATATGCCACGATCATTTTGGGTCTTCTCCTTGAACCTGGAAAATGTTTTGGTGAAAAGATGCGTGCAAATAACAATGAAAACCTCAAAACTCATCAAACTGCTTCTTGATTTCAACGTAAAAACAACATAATGTTCGTGTCTTTTTGCAGGAAAACACGGCAATTAAAGAAGAGGACAGTTCTGGGTATGTTTTTTTCTGTTCGTTTGTCTCTCCGTAAGTCTTTCTGATGAGTCCGTCTCTGATTTTGTTCGTTTGTTTGTTTATTTATTCCCCTGCCTAGTCTGTCTGTATGTTTGTCCGCCTATGTGTTTGTTTCGCTGCGTCATTGACTGACAAAGAGGGGTGCGATAGATGAGTGGTCAGGAGACTGATCTTCTCATTGGAAGGTCTCGGTTCGAATCTGTTTGGGATGACATTATTTCGTTTTCTTTATTCTTATAACCTTGTCAGCACGTATGGTTTACGTATAGATTTATGGCATATGCAATTTTTCTTCTTCATCATCTTCTGCTTCTTCTTCTCCCATGATTCCGTGAAGAGTCGTTGGAGCGCCGTACTAACGAACTGTTCACCACATACATACAGCTCTGGCGGCTGTTTGTCATAGCCTGAGTCTCTGAGGATGGTTTCTTGTCAAACGACGTGTGTTGGGCAATTTTTGCTGACAAGGTTATAAGAATAAAGAAAACGAAATAATGTCATCCCAAGCAGATTCGAACCGAGACCTTCCAATGAGAAGATCAGTCTCCTGACCACTCATCTATCGCACCCCTCTTTGTCAGTCAATGACGCATCTCTCTCCAGGTCGGATTTTTTTAGGGGAAGGGGGAGGGGGGCAGTCTGCAGATGCGGCAGACAGTACTGAGTTACATGGTTTCTGCATCAGAGGACAACCTCTGACCTGATCATGAACAATAATTATGTTCAAATCATTGCATCTTGTGACGTTTGTGGTGTTGGCGCATAAGGAATCGCCCAGGCACCGAGATGCCTTCTTGAGAAAGCTGAAACTAAGTATTTTCTTCTTCTGTGTCTTGTTTGTCGTCATCTTTATCATTATCATCGTCGTCATCTTCATCATTGCTTTCTTTTTTACTTCTTCTTGTGGCTGCATCTTTTCACACCTTGCTTCTTGAAAGCCAAACCACGTAGCTGTGGTCAGTGATGGGGGAAGGTGAGGGGTGCACTTTGCTAAGCAGTGTGACTACCATGTGTGGAGATGGACAGGTGTGCATTGTGGTTCATGTTTATTTTGTTTTGTTTTGTTTTGTTCTTCCCCCTTGATGTGTCACTAGTTTTAGCCGCAGGGCATACTAAACACTTCACAGTGCCTTTCTTTACCCGCTTTTTTCAACCTCAAGGGAAAAAAAAAACTGGGTACGCGTTTCTTTTCATTTCATGAAAGGAGCAAGTTTACATAACCACTTGTCAAGATCGGTTGTTGGGGTGGTTTGTGTTATGTTCAAGCGGGATTTATCCCACGCAAAAAAAATCCATATGCGCTCCACCCATATCTGTCAACAGTTTTCTGAGAGGCGCCTTGAACCCCAGCCAAAGCCTACGCATTAAAAAGGTCTTGAAATAGGGGAAGGGAGTGGGTGGGTGGTGTGGGGGAGGGGGCTGTTAAATACTCAGCCGAGATTCCCTGAATGATTGGAGCATTAAGGTGGGCAGCGAACAGGCCAGGGTTATTTTTTTTTCTGTAGCGGATGGAGATGCAGAACATTTCTAATTGACTTGCAGATTAGCTCAAAACAAAGAAGCATTTGGGGTCTTTGCTTTAGACTGGTTTTGTGTGAGGAGTCATATCTACATAATGCTTAGAGACACCCGACACCCGACATGTGTGGCCTGTAGGGGTGGCTTATTTGGTAAGTTTCATAGGCGGCTTTAGTTGTGAAGTCTAACATTCACTAAAACGCCTACTGATTTTTCTCACTTTCATTCTTTTCTCTCTTTTTTGTTCTCTTGATTTCTTTCTTTGATTTTTTTTTCTCTTTACTTTATCCCTCCTTCATATGTCGAGGTGTGGTTCTTGAGAAAGAAAAGCCACTTAAAAACTGACACATGTGCTGGAACAAGCAGTTTTCCTTTAATACTACACCTACGCGTGTTCATTTCTTACACAGGGAAAAACTAAAAGGGTATTGTGAGGGTAAGGACAGATTGTGTTCCAAAGACAGCAGAGGAAAGTGCCCTCCTCCCACTCACAAAGATTAGCACGGAAGACTGTTGACACACACACAGCCTTTGACAAGGGGACTGACCGGAGGCTGAATTGGGACTTTACCCAAGGTGACAGCATTTTTAGGTCTCTAGCAAACTACCTGTGTTTTAGTAGTAAGGTGAATGTCTCCTCACCTACACTTCCCACTCCCAACACCACCACCCCAGGCCATCCATTGCCCACAGTTTTTCTCTTTCTGTGTGTGTGGTGTGGGTGTGTGTGTGGTGTGTGTGTGTGTTGTGTGTGTGTGTGTGTGTCTGTCTGTCTGTCTGTCTGTCTGTCTGTCTGTCTGTCTGTCTGCCTGTCTGTGGTGCAGTAATGTCTGTTTTGTTGATGGGATGATTTCCATTTAATTACCTTGATTTGCTATGTGGTTCGCACGTGGGGTTTAATTAATCAGAACTGTTTTATTTTATATAATTGTGATGGTTCAGCAACTGTCCAAAGCAAACGTCAAGCACGATCTCCCTGTCTCTGTCTCTCTCTGACTCTGTTTCTCTGTCTCTGTCTCTCTGTCTCTGCCTGTTTGTCTCTGCCAGTGTCTGTCGGTCCGTCTGCCCTCTCTCTCTCTCTCTCTGCCTCTGTCTCTGTCTGTCTGTTTCTCTCTCTCTCTCTGAGTGTGTGTCTCTATTTCTCCTGTGTTCATAGACAGATGTGTGGATTAACAACGGCAAGGTTGAAAAATGCCATTTAAGTGCTGATTTCTACCGTTGGAAAATACAGTATCATTGTCATTCTCTCTCTTTCTCTCTCTCTTCTCTCTCTTTCTTTTTTTTTTTTTACATGCTTGTAATTGCTCTCGGCTTTTTTTGTTTCTTTTTGTTTTCTCCTTTCAGTTGTCATAAGTTACTTCGTTGACGTTCTTGTCAGAGCAACATTAAATTATCTGACAGTTATTGGTTATTGAATTGAATTGAACAGTTTAACAGTTCTAGCAAAGAATAACAGCCGTTGAAGGAACTCATTTCTCATTTCAAACACATACCTCTGCTTGTATTGATAACGAACAGATAAGCAAATACCCCCTTTTATCACCACAGGATCATAATAATAATAATAATAATAATAATGTTTATTTATATAGCGCATATTCCATGCAAACATGCTCACCAGCGTTTTACATTTCGCAAAACAAAAAATGTTCACAACTACGTATACAATGAGAAAACAACCACCATCAAAGCTACACAAGTAAGAAGATACATCAAAAACCACAGAATATTCAAGTTCAAACACTGACTTACGCAATGAAACAACAACAGACCTTTCGTAATAATAATAATAATAATAATAATGAGCATTTATATAGCGCACAGTCCAAAAAATTGCTTCTGGCGCTTTACAAGTACACACACACACACACACACACACACACACACACACACACACACACACACACACACACACCACGCACGCACGCGCGCGCGCGCACGCACACACACACACAAACCACACGCACACAACATACACGATCGCAGGTTGTCAATATCATAAGCATAAAGAAGAAGCACCACGAAGAGGAGAAGTCAGCACGAGAACAGATGTGTTTTGAGTGAGGTTTTGAAAGAGGTAATAGACTCTGCGTGCCTGAGAGGAGTTGGTAGGGTATTCCACGTAGTGGGAGCCTGGTAAGAGAAAGATCGTTGGCCATAAGTTTTTGTCCTCACAGAGGGAATGCGGAGAAGTCTAGTGTCAGATGAAGAGCGGAGAGAGCGAGAAGGAGTGTAAATGTGAACAAGTTCAGAGAGGTATTCAGGGCCAGTGCCAGAGACAGCATGGTAGGTCAGTGAAGAAATTTTGTAATCTATCCTGTCTGAGATGGGAAGCCAGTGAAGTGAGTGAAGCAAAGGAGAGACATGTTCAAATTTAGAGGACCTACAAACCAGACGGGCGGCATTATTCTGTATTCGTTGAAGTCTATGTAAGAGATGTTTAGGAAGTCCAACCAAAAGAGAGTTGCAATAGTCAAGTTTAGAGAAGATGAAAGCACAGACTAGAGTTTTAGTAGCGTCAGCAGACAGGAGGTGGCGGACAGAGCTAATCTTCCGAAGTTCAAAGTAAGCACTTCTACAAACATTTGAGATGTGTTGCTGAAAAGAGAGGGTTTGGTCAAGAGTGACCCCAAGACTGCGAACAGCGGAAGAAAAGGGAACTGTGATAATTGCCCATTTCAAGAGAAGTGGGCAAAGATGGTTGGCTGAGAAATTTCTTGGGGCAAGCTAGGAGGAGTTCCGTTTTGTCATCATTTAGCTGAAGTTTATTTTGTGTCATCCATACCTTCAGGTCTGAAATGCACCCCTGCGTCCGAGCCATCAGCCATCAATTTCATTAATGGAAGCCGACTGATGAACCTGAGTATCATCAGCGAAGCTCTCATGTGACATGGCGTGACGACTGATGACATCGGACACAGGTGACGCATACAGCACAAAAAGCATGGGTCCCAGAACAGACCCTTGTGGGACGCCGGAAGACAGAACAGATGGTTCAGAAGAAACACCCTTCACACAGACAGTTTGAGTGCGATCGACTAGATAGGATTGGAACCAACTCAGAACAGAACCACAGATGCCAAAAGAAGTTTGAAGTCTGGACAGAAGGATAGAATGATCAATAGTGTCAAAGGCAGCGGAGAGATCTAAGAGAGCAAGAATGGAAACTCGGTCATTGTCAAGACCGAGAAGAATGTCGTTGACTATCCTCAGGAGAGCTGTTTCAGTGCTGTGTGACTGCCTGTATGCTGACTGGTGTGGATTCAGGAGGTGGTTGTGAGTGAGGTGGTCTAACAGTTGGGAAAGAACGATTTTCTCAAGAACTTTAGAAAGGAATGACAGATTAGAAACGGGTCTATAATTCTTTAAACAGTTCCGATCTAATGATGCCTTCTTTAAAAGTGGCCGAACAATTGCTAACTTAAAGATGGGTGGAAAACAACCAGAGGAGAGAGAAGTATTCATGACGTGAGTTATCTGGGGTAACAAAACATCAAGACAGTCAATGAGACAAGCTGTTGGCACGGGGTCAAGTTCACATGACTTTGGATTACAATTCAGACACATTTTCTTAACAAACTCTTCTGTGACTGGCTTAAAGACATGCAAATTAGGACCACGATATACTCTGTCATCGGGTACACGAACAGGGGGAACAACAGCAGAATCAAGTTTTTCACGGATCAAAGCAATCTTGCTTGCAAAAAAGTCTGCAAATTTCTGAGGAAGTTCATGCACTGAATAAATTGTTGGAAGAGGAGAAGTGTCTACTTTGCCAAGGATATTGTTTGTGACACCAAATAACTGCTTAGCTGTTGTGCATGCAAGAATCTGTCTTTATCGTGGGAACACAGTCCGTCTTTCTTATTATCAGAGTATAACACAGCAGAGCTCAACAGACAAGGACTCTCAGTTCCTTACTCACGCGGCAGCAGAGAAATGTCAAGACAAAGACTCATTTAATGAAACGAGAGATTGATCTCCTTCGCCCACATCAAAGCTCTTCCCTGGCTGACAAACTCAATCCCTTTCTTGTCTCTCACGGACCCGGGATAGTGTAAACCCCCGCGGGTGTCCTGTAGTTTCGGTGTATGCAGACTTTAGTTGTATAGGTTTTGTGTGTTCAGTATCACGCGACCTGACATGTCCGGTCCGGCTTTTTGTTTGTCAGCTGACCCCTCCTGTCCCCTAGCTTCCCCGCCCTCCCCATCCCAACATTTTCCCTCTTCCTTTAATTTAACCTTTTGACTCCCGCACCCTGTCTTATCAGCATCCTGCATTGCCAACCATGCTAGCAAAGAAAAAACTTGACCCTTTGACTCCCTCACACTGTCCACCAGCTTCGTACAGGAATTTGGTGGATAGGTTGAGGGGGTCAGAAGGTTAAGTTAGGAAGCTGGTGGAAGGGTAAGGGAGTCAAAGGGTTAAGTTTTTGCACTTGGTGGATAGGGTACTGGAGTCAAAGGGTAAGTAGCCTGTACTAGGCAATGGAAATATTCCGATAAACTAAAATGGTGTCATCATACGCACATCCTCTATTTTACATTAATTTTTTTTCTTTTAGCGTAACCACAGCTCTGACATTGAATTATGAAAGCTTTTCAGATATTCATACTTACAGAAATGTAGGTCAGAGTTTGGTCCATGTTTGATAAAGGAACGTCTAAAAATGTAGCCAAGAAAAAGTATATATATATTATATTTGGTCCATCTTTGATAAAGGAACGTCTAAAAATGTAGCCAAGAAAAAGTGTATATATATTATATTTGGTCCATGTTTGATAAAGGAACGTCTAAAAATGTAGCCCAAAAAAAGTGTATATTGAGATTCATTAATCGTGATATAAACCCCAAGGCGGTGCTGATTTTTCGTCCTTGGGACCGGGATTTTAACTTCGGATACCATTTCGATGCAAATCCATGTGTACTGCCAAAGTAACATCGTCATTGATAGATCTTTGGTTACTGAGAGACTGTGTGTGTGTGTGTGTGTGTGGTGTGTGTGTGTTGTGTGTGTGTGTGTATTTTTTAGTCATGTCTATCTTTATATCTAAGTAATATATATCTATCTACTTATATATATTATATATATAAATATATATATATATATATATAGTCATATAAAAATAACTATTGCAAATGTCGGCTGGTTTGGCCGACATAGCACGCGTTATATAGCACGCGTTATATAAATATATATATGTATGTATGTATATGTATATGTATGTATGTATGTATGTATGTATTTATAAGCACATAGATAGATGGATGGATGGAGATAGATAGATGATATGTATGTGTGTGTGTGTGTGTGTGAGAGAGAGAGAGAGAGGGGGGGGAGAGAACAAACAAACGCCACCATTGTTATCTGTCAGCACTAAGGCTTCTGTTGGTCAGCTTGTTTGAATAGATTTTGGCTTCTGTTGACACAGACTCAGTCTTCTAGAAACTTCCACAAATGATCCCAGGTTTAGAGGAAAACTGTGTGTGGATTGGGATGGGTGGAGGAGGTGGGATTGAAATGGGGCTGGGGCAGTGTTTGGGAAGGGTTTGGGGAATGATGATTGGGGGCAGCTCATGACTTCTGAACTATGTCCTTAAGGTCACAAAGTAGGTGGTCACACATTTCTACTTAAAGACGTTATGTTATGACCCTAGTGCCCTCATGTCCAGCGAAATTTGAAGGGGAAAACCCAAAATATCCGTGTAGTTTACGGAAAAAAGAGCAGAGAGAGGGGATGCAGGGAGGGAGAGAGACAGAGAGAGAGAGAGAGACAGAGAGAGAGAGAGAGAGAGAGAGAGAGAGAGAGAGAGAGAGAGTTCGGGTATGGTAAGTGGCATTTTCTATTTTCTAACCAGAAAATGCGACAACAACAACAATCTTAATCAAAGTTATTGCCAGGTTTCAAACGAATGGGAACCAGAAATACACAAAAATTATTCAGAACCTATATTTTATATAACAAGACAAGACAAGACAAGACAAGACAGATGCAACATTTTCGGTCATCTGGCGATTGTCAAACATTAACAAAAGATCAGAAATAGATGCACAAAAACAGAAACTGCTTTCGACTTTTGCTTTTTTTTTCTAGTATGTTTTGTGCATTTGTTCTTTGTCTTTTGTTTACGCATTACAAAGGCCAGTTGACCGAAAATTTGCGTCCATCTTGTCTTGTCTTGTCTTGTCGTGTTGTGACGTGTCTTGTCTTGTCGTGTTGTGCCTTGTCTTGTCTCGTTATTTCGAGTCTTGTCTTGTTATATCAAATAAGCGTTCTGATTCATTTTTGTGTATTTCTGGTTCCTATATTGGCAGAAACGCTGGCGACCACTTTAAAATTTCTTATTACGTTCATGACTACGTTCTGTTTGTGTTACATCGTATTAGTATTACGTCTGTTTTTGTATTACACCGTAGGATGTCATGTTTGTATAGTGTCACATTGTATGTCCAATCATCAAGACATCCATTTCGTTTTCACCTTGATTTAGGTTTTACGTTAGCACTCATCTCAGGTGATAGGGCCGACGGGGATAGCATTCCCAGGAGATGGGGACAGGGAACGATGGATGATGATAAATGATAAGATGGTGATGTGGGGTATAAATTGATTTGTTTGATTTGGTTCAGTTTTTACGTCGGCACCCACCTCAGGTGATATAGCCGACGGAGATAACCAAGGAAGTGGGGGAAAGGGAGACTTATCTAATCCTACACTGACACCACCAGAACAAGAATGATGTCAAGATGGAACAATGAGCCCCGGGATTCGACCCACAACCAATAGCATGTGAATCCGACGCTCAAACCAACTGACTTACAGGGGCTGCGTGGGAATAAGTAAATGAGAGCTGACTTTGTATGTGTCTTGCAGTCAGCAAAGCCCCAGCCAATCGGAGGACGTGTTAGAAGAGACCACGTCTGCGAAAGTACCTCGACTCACGGCCTGCTCTTCCTGCAATAAACATCTGGCTCGTGAGTTGTGTGTGTGTGTGTGTGTGTGTGTGTGTGTGTGTGTGTGGTGTTGTAAGTGTGTGTGTGCCTCTGTGTGAGTGTTTGTGTGTGTGTGCGTGCGTGCATGTGTGTGTGTGTGTTGTGTGTGTGTGTGTGTGGTGTGTAAGTGTGTGTGTGTGTGTGTGGTGTGTGTGTGTGTGTGTGTGTGTCTGTGTAGTGTTGTGTGTGTGTGCGTGCGTGATGTGTGTGTGTGTTTGTGTGTGATGTTGTTGTGTGTGTGTGTGTGTTTGTGGTGTGTGTGTGTGTGTGTGTGTGTGTGTGTGTGGTGTGGTGTGTGTGTGTGTGTGTGTGTGTGTGTGTGTGTGTGTGTGTGTGGTGTGTGTGTTTTGTGTGTGTTGTGTGTGGTGTTAAGGTTCAGGTTAGTGTGTTGTAGCATGCGACTGTCTCTGTGTGTGTCTTTGGCATGGTTATATTGTTATTTCTTTGTCATTGCCTGTGTGTTTAAGGGCCGTGTAGGTCTCTTTTGGATCTTGCGTAAGGATACGCTTTAAAATGCCATAAGACCAAACCCTACAATGAACCCGAACTGATAGGACTGGCCCTCTCCACAAGGATGAATTCCCTGTCTTTAGCTAGCTGCTGTGATGTCTGAAGTTTGAATCCATGGGATTGTGTTCTTCGCCAGTGAATCGCTGGATCCTGAGGATGAGGGCTAGGGTTATATGGTCGACAATCGTTGTCGATAAAGTCCAACCTAGCACTTTATTTGTGTACCCTCATGTGGGATCTCAGGTCAAAGTCTGATGCACAAAGGCAGCCGCATACTGGACACTCAGTGGAACGCTCTGCAGAATTGATTCTGGCCTTTACTGCTGCACGCTTTTCCACTTGGCTGCTTCGTCTTTCATTTTCATAAACTTCTGTTCCCTTGCGAATGGCTTGCCTCCGTTCAGACCTGTTTGTGGCCATGATTTCCCATTGTTCTTCATCAAAGAGTTAGGGTTAGCTAGTCGTAATAATATGATTATCTGAAGTATGCCTGCAGGATTGGTCAGCTCCTCCCTAGGTGATTTCCAGTCCAGAGGGCTAGGATTAGCTGGCCACAGTGTTGTCTGAAGCATTAGTCCCTGGGCCTAGTCTCATCATCATCATCATGATGTGCCCTGCCGCATGGCGTTGGCGATCATGGCCGTCCATATGAATCTATCCCTTGTCGCTACAAGTACATCTTCCACCCTCTCTCTCCTCAGCCACCCTTCAAGTCCGTCCAATATTTTCTCCCTGGGTCTGCCTGGTGTTCTCTTTCCCTCCAGCTTTCCTGTTGTGACCATGTGCTCTAATTCCCCTTTCTGCATAAAGGGTCCTATATATGTACTTGCTTTGGCTGGTCACGAGTGATCTTGGGAAAATACGGTGGTGGTTCCCCGTTGCCTTCCATCGGTTTTTGTGCGGGCTCTCCGCTAGCCTTTGTCGTTCCCAAGACAACCCGCAAGGCAGTGGAGATGATTTTCTGTCAGGGTTTTCTCCCTTAGCCTTATTCTGTCCCGTGATAACCACAAGGCAGTGGAGCTATTTACCCATAGCTGGGGGTCTGGTTCGTGGGTACCAGGGCATATCCACACGCCGGTGGGCCTATGTGCCGCACGTCTGGGGGGGGGGGGGGTAGACCTCTTCCGAGTCCTTCGAGTTTTAGCCTGAGTCCATGAGGTGCTTAGTCTGCCTTTTTTTCTTGATGAATTGCCGGTCTTGAGGACTGAAGGTCAGGGTTAGCTCGCTGCAGTGTGGTTTGTCTGAAGTACAAGTCTGCAGGATTGGTCTGATGTGTATGTCCGTTCAGGCCGGCAGTGACGGAGACTGTAAATATGCCTTTAGTGCCTAAAATATTTTTATGGAGCTTTGTATGTAGAGAATCAGGAGTGTCACCTTGTTTGTTTATGTTATGTATTTCATCTTGTGCCAGATTAGCATTTTTCGTTATGCCTGTGTTCGTGTATGATTGAAGCATGTGCATGACTGGAACTTTTAGCATGTGCTTGTATTTGAATTGAGCACATGGGTCGATTAACGCATGCAGGCGCTCGTGTGTTTTTGTGTGTGTGTGTGTGTGTGTGTGTGTGTGTGTGTGTGTGTGTGTGTGTGTGTGTGTGTGTGTTGGTGTGTGTGTGTGTGTGTGTGTGTGTGTGCATGCACGCTCGCCCATAGCATGGAGATATAACTATCTCAGCATGTACACGTGTGTATGTGCGAAATAACCACGCGTATTTGTGTTTGTGTGTGTGTGTGTGTGTGTGTGTGTGTGTTGTGTGTGTGTGTGTGTGTGTGTGTGTGTGTGTGTCTGGTGTGTGTGCTCGCGCGCATGGCATGGCATGGCTTGGAGGTCAAAGGGAAAATAAATTTTAACGTGTACGTGTCAATAGACATTCCATAGTTCAAGTACTTTGAGCATGGCTTCAGAGTCTGTCTGGTCTTTTTGTTTTAGCTGACACATTGTTTGGTATATGTGTGGTTATGGTGTTCGGTATGTCAGTGCATGTTGTGTTAGCAGCATGTGTATGTATATATTCTTTCAGCCTTGCTGTATGTGAAGGAGAATCACGACAAAGCATATCACGCCATTCATTTAGAAGTGCCCACTGTTGATGAACTCTTGAAGGCTGTGAGTACTTGTTTTTCCAAATGCAGTTGTGTGTTGTAGAAGAGAGAGAGAGAGAGAGAGGGAGTTCACACTGTGAAACACGTTATTACTTACACGTAAAGACGGTTGCATTACATCATAATGTATCTCACTTACAGCTAGTCCTTGCTGTTCTACACATATAAGAATACAAACAAACAAAATCCAAAACGCTTGGATTTCAAAGAAGAAATAAAATCAGAAGACAGATAATATAAGCATTAAAACATAGATGAAAGACAAGAAATAAAAGTTTGCATTAAAGCAAACAAACAAACAGACCAAGCAGACAAACAAACAAAGAAGCAATGAATGAAATAAAGGGGTAAGTGGTTGTTAATGGTAAAAATGGCTGCTTGAACAACTATGTGACATAAATGTATGCTTAGAAACAGGAGAGAGAGAGAGAGAGAGAGAGAGAGAGAGAGAGAGAGAGAGAGTGAGTTTATCACCTTTTTTTTTTTTTGGCGTGTGTTACAGATTAGTCACAAATTCAACAAAGACTTACGAAATGTCACCAACTTCTTCAAAAGATCACGGAACGGGTAAGTGACGAGGGCCTTGACAGACTACATCACAGCCTGACAAAGTGAAAGGGGCAAGGTTGTCCCATAACCCCGAGGTCGTAGGAGAGTGAGGTGGTAGAGACCTCCCCTCCCCTCAGGTCCAGCGTCATCAGGGCAGTGCCTATCACCGATCTATCTCCTCTGTTCTTTCCCCTAACCCTAAACAGGGTGAGATAGCCGCTCACAGCTGGGTGGAGTGGGGATTATGAATGTAGGAGGGGATTGTTGACATGTAGCCAAGTCAAGCCATTTCATACACTGTTTGCATATCTAGCAAGAGATTGATTGGCTCGCTGTTTGACTTTGTGGCTGACTATAAAGTCATTCCATTTGGTGCCTAAACATTTTCTCCAGCATTTTGAGTCAAAAGCATGAAGTTTCCCCTTCCTGGTGTTCTTCGTGTGCCAGGTTTGGCAGTCATAAAGCCAAGAATAGACAAAGGGTATACATACTGATGCTGGTTTTTGTTTTGTTTGCTTTTTGTATTTTTTCTCTATGTCCCCCCGTGGGGATACCGGGGGCTCTTTCAGTATAAAGTATAAATAGTATCCCCGCCTTCTGGGAATTCTGTGCTAGAAAATTCCTCTTTTCTGTTACTCTCTTTGTTTCTTTCTTCCTCCTTTGCTTTCTGTCATTTCTCCCTATCATTTTCTGCCTTGCTTGTCCACTCACTATGTTCGACATAGTCTTGTGCACTTTTTCTTAGGATTGATAATTGGGTACATGTATTAAGTGCATTTTTGGCTCTAGGGATATGAGATATGCGGAAGCAATTTTATGCCCGTTTTTAATATACGTTTTACTGTCCTTAGTTATGTTTAAGTTTGCATTCAGGCTTGTTTTGTAAATCCCCTATGCGATAAATTGGACGGAATGGTCAACGCCAGGGCATCTTCTTAGATTACGTGCGTGAATGCATTGATATGTATACTTAATTTTTTTTTTTTTTTTTTTCCTGTTGAAGTATTGTGTATGTTTTGAACTGGTTATAGCCCTGATGTGGCTGTACGCAGTTGGCTGGACGTTAAGCAACAACAGCAATTGTTAACAATGACATTTTCGTGTATGTGCGTGATTTGTTGCCTTGCGTTGCTGATATCACACCTGGTTATTCCAAATATGCAGTTTCACTTTTAACAACCGATCAAGTAGCATGGTGTTATCATTCGTGTACGTATAATGGCAGAAGTGTTTGTATATATGGTTTGACATTTTTAGTGTATCTGTTTATTCGAATTTCTGTAGATATCACAGTCTGTGTCTTGTAAAACGTGTTATGCGCAGCGAATCCAAATGAGTGTGGACAATAGTGCTATAGAAGAATGATTTCTTTTTTTATTATTATCATCATAATCAGGGCACCAAACCAGAACCTTAAGAGTACAATCAGACTGTGAAATCCACCCCCACCCCGTACATACAGTAAAATGAGCATCTCCCATTTTCAGCCTGTTTAAGTCTCAGCCGTTTTCTTTCAGAACATAGAGAGGGGATGATAGGCGGAAGGGGGTGGGGGGATTGTAGAGGGGTGGTGGTAGATTGGACATAAATTAGACGTGAAATGAATTGTTCTGAGTGACAGCTATGTGAGCATCATCGTCTGCTTTTGGGGTGTAAAAAATTGA
The DNA here is from genome assembly GCA_030674185.1 of Monoplex corrugatus. Lineage (NCBI taxonomy): Eukaryota > Metazoa > Mollusca > Gastropoda > Littorinimorpha > Ranellidae > Monoplex > Monoplex corrugatus. The sequence goes on from CM060315.1 coordinate 83,987,280, forward strand.
CCTCAATTTTCTGTCCACGTTCCTGAATAAGACTGGGAGTATAGTTTCATATTAAACAGAAGTGTGATTTTTGTCTGTCTGTCTGTCTGTTTGTCTGTCTGTCTACATCTGCGTAAATGTTTGAATAGGGAGATTTGTGTGCGTGAATTTTGTCTGACTGTCTGTCTGTGTGCACCTGCATAAACGGAGACTGAATTTTGTCTGTCTGTACCTGCTTGGATGTGCATGAAATAGTTTAGGATTTTTATCGTTTGTGTGTGGATGGGGAAGTCAAGGATGAGTATGGTTTAAGACGCTTGGCCTATTTCTGGAGTAACTGTGACCCGGGTATCATCATATGTTTAGCGGGAATTTCTCGGCAGTTTACCAACTTTGTTTTCTTTTTTAATTTAGAAACCAGAAACGCCTAAAAGTAAAGAAAATGTATAGAGAATGAAAATGCTTATTTTATTGATGACAGTAGAAAATCGTAAATTTTCAGCCAGCCGGCCTTTGTCAAGTGTTAGATTAAACACAGACCAGCCCCCCCCCCCCCCCCCCCCCCCACTTAAGATCATCTGTTAAAAAAAAAAACGAATGTGTTAAAGTTTGGCCGGAAAGCTCCTATCTCGTTTCATTAACACGTGTTCTTCTGCTCCTTCCACTTGTTCGTAGATTGTTTGCTTGAACATTCACAATCATTTTGATTCCGATTACCCATTTAAAGTCACGTGTACATTGTAGTTAATGAATAACGTATATCTGCAGCTTTGTATTTTAAAAAATATATTTAAAAAATGTTATATAATATGTGCGTAATCACAAGAGAAGTAACTGCATATGTGTAATGATTATGTCCCCTTTCCTGGTAATTGAGCTCAGGAGGGTTCTTCGGCAAAAAGAGGCTGCTAGTATAGCTTGATCTGAGTCTATTTTGTTTTATTTTGTTGATTTTTTTAAATTAAAGTATTTTCCCAAAAGAAAATATGTGATATGATGATATGTTATAACAGAGGAGAGAATATAGGTAAAACGTAGTGGATGCTGCGGTGCATGTGTGTGTTTGTGTGTGTGTGTGTGTGTGTGTGTGTGTGTGTGTGTGTGTGTGGTGTGTGTGTGTGTGTGTGTGGGTGTGTTGTGGTTGAGAGAGAGAGAGAGAGGGAGAGAGAGAGAGAGCGTATCGATATGTTTGTATCTCTGCATGTGTTTCATTATTATTGTTGCTGCTGCTGTTGTTTTTATCTCTGCATGCGTTTTATTATTATTATTCTTGTGATGGTGTTTATGTTGTTGTGGCATTCACCATCGTGCTTTGTTGGCCGTTGTTGTTTGTGATGACCGTGTTCTGCACGCTGTGGTATATGCAGGATGCTGGTTCGCATGGACGATGACATCATACGTCGTTACTCGCACGAGACGGCATTCCTGTTGGAGATTCACCATGAGGGCAGCGAGGACATGGAGGTCATCCTGATCGAGACCAACCAATGACCCTAGTGCCGCTCCTGGATACCTCTTGGTGACCCTCCCTCCCTCCCTACCGAAGACAGGGAGCCCAGTACATGGACTTGCAGACATCAGCTGAACCCCGCCTGTCATCTCCACGCCGTTGTTCTCTTCGTTGACAGTGTCTGACATACCTGTTCTGGTGAACAAAACATTCCTGGCCGTCACTATGACGCACTGCGGAAGTGACGGGATGGAAAGATCTGAAGAACGTCTCATGATGTGGAAAATGTGTTTTGAGCATTGACAGTAACAGTAAAAAAGGTGAAGATGGTTGTTTTCAACACTCACTAGTTACAATCCTTCTCCATCTGTATCCGACGGATCATGAGTATCAGGGAGGACAGGCATGTGGACATAGTGCATATCACATCATGATATTTGGTTGAAACGATTTACCGTGCATTTGTATACACTGAGCAACAATAACAAGATCAAATTACTGGTCACAACGTAGATAAATTTCTTCCAACTGTTATAGATGGAAAAGATGAGACTGATCTTGTGTGAGTATTGTCATGTTAGGAGACAAGTCGTTAGGATATCACCACCATCTTCGACGTTTGCGTTTGACGTGGAAGCTGTTTATGTAGAGTCACAATAAGCGTTATCAACATCAGTTCCTGAACTTTGAGAATGGCTCTGTTTGTGTTCGTGCAAACTACGCGTGTCCTTGTGACAGGCCTATGGAGCAGACAGACGGGATGTAAGTCACATCACATGCTGCTGAGCGCTGTCAGGTTCACTGCTACATAACTTGGGATTTGCCTGCTGTCTTCTCCATCTGTACCAGGTTTAGCCCCTCCCTTAACCCCCACCGGTGTCGGTGAAAGTTGGAGGAGGGGGGGAGCCTGCTGCATGGACAACATGTTGTCCAACATTACGATAGCCAGGCATGTGCCCCAGAAACATCCACCCGGCAGCACAGCTCCGTAAGTCGTTAAAGACTGAAAGACACCAAATCAAATTATAAAAAATCTCCCGTACAGTGCGATAGAGAACTCCAGTACACGTGATCAAGAAGCGGATGGGGGGGGGGGGGGGAGTGATTCTTCGTCAAAGCACAGAGATTTGCACAGGCTTAAGTAATCTGCCAGGTAGTTACTGCTGGCAATTTTGGGTGGAGCGCATATGAAGGTTACTTCTGAGCGGAAGGAATCCCACTCGAACTGATTTCCAAGTGTCCAGTCCACAGAAAGAGAGGCGTGGTGTGACCGGCAACAGTTTGTCACAGAGACAAGAAAACAAGACAGTATAGTATTCAGGACACACTGACTGGATTTCACAATGCTCCTATTCTATCGGCATTGTGTATAATAATAATAATAATAATAAATGGTTATTTATGAGCGCTTTCCACTTGCACAAAGCGCTTTACAACAACAATAAAAGTAAAACAAACACACGAACTCACAGACACACACCAACACACACACAAACACGCACAGACACACACACACAAACCACACACACACGCACGCACGCACGCACACAAAACACACACGCGCACGCATTTACACCCAAAAACACGCACATCAAAAATACAGAGCGGCAGGAAGAGGGTCTACAAGAAATGTTGCTGGAAGAGAAAAGTCTTCAGACTAGTTTTAAAGGAGGGAAATGAAGGGCTGTGACGGAGATTGTGAGGCAAGGAGTTCCACATCTGCACAGCAGATGATGAAAAAGCTCGACCACCATGCCTCTCTCGTTTATATTTTGGAACGCGGAATGTTCTATCATCGGTAGCAGAGCGAAGAGATCTGGTGGTACATAGATCGTAAAGATGTCAGAAAGGTATTTAGGCGCAGTGCCAATTATGACTTGGTAGCAGAGACAAGAAGCTTTGTATTTGATTCTTTGTTCAATAGGTAACCAGTGTAACTCTCGTAGAAGGGGTGTACAATGTGCCGATCTTTTTGCTTTGCACACTATTTTGGCTGCTGAGTTCTGTACTTGTTGTAGTGGTCTGATCAGGGTATGTGGAGAACCGACAAGAAGAGAATTGCAATAGTCTAGTCTAGATAGTACACAAGAACTGACAAGTGTTTTTGTTGCATCAACTGTGAGGTAGCGACGTATAGAGCTGATGCGTCTGAGTTCATGGTAGGCTACTTGACAGGTTTTACTGATATGATGTTTCATGGACATCTCTTTATCAAGGAAAAAGCCAAGGTCACGTACATTGTCTGAAAATGAGACGGGCGTATTTCCTAGGTCAAAAGTAGGAGGTAGGGAAGTGGCATCAACTGATGGAGGAAGGAGTCTAAGAGCTTCAGTCTTGTCATCATTTAGTTTCAGTTTGTTTTCGGTCATCCAATTTTTAACTTCTGTGACACTATCTTGGAGAGATTGAATAAGATTATCGTAGTTTGAAAGCGTGTCAGAATGTTCCAGTTGAGTATCATCAGCATACATTTCATGACGAATGGAATGAGTATCAATGAGATGAGTGAGTGGAGTGGTGTAGAGTATGAAAAGAACAGGGCCTAGAACAGAGCCCTGAGGAACGCCGAAAGTGAGAGTAGATTCAGAGGATCTATTTCCGTCTACTAGAACAATTTGCTTTCTGTCAGAGAGATATGATCGAAACCAGTTGAGCACGATATTTGTAATTCCAAATGTTGTATTCAGGCGTGAGAGAAGGATGTCATGATCTATTGTGTCAAAGGCAGCAGAAAGGTCCAAAAGTAGAAGAACAGATATTTTGTCTTGGTCAATAGCATTCAAAAGATCATTTACAATGCGAAAAAGAACAGTTTCTGTAGAATGGCCAGGCCTGTAAGCAGACTGGTGATCGCTGAGAAGTGAATGAGAGGTCAAATGGGAGAAAAGCTGGCGAAGCACAAGTCATTCAAGAAGTTTAGAGAGGTATGGAAGGTTGGAGATGGGTCTGTAATTTTTCAACTCGTTGGGGTCCAGATTTGATTTTTTCAGAAGGGGTTTTAACACGGCTGTTTTAAATTCAGTTGGAAAGACGCCGGAAATGAGTGATTCGTTCATGATATGAGTAATGCTAGGGAGAAGAAGGTCTATATGCTGAATTAGAAATTTCGTTTGGAGTTGTCTGCATGATCGTTTTTCTCACTAGATCTTCACTAATGGGAACAAAAGCAGACAAAGGGGTGCTAGAGAAGGGCGGGCTGATGTTATGAGACTGTAATGTTGACGGGAAGTTGTTTCGAATGGTTGCAATCTTGTTGCTGAAAAATTCGGCAAACATATTCGGAAGGAGCTTTATATCTGAGACAGAAGGTAGTGAAACGACTTATTTTTACCAAGAAGGTGTGACATATTTTGGAAGAGCTGCTTGCATGTGCGAGAACCTGACACTAGCGACGAATAGAAGGTCGTTTTTGCAGTGTGCACTATGTCCGTGACATTGCGCTTCGCAGCATCGTAGATTTGTTTGTGAACAGTGAGCTTTGTTTTTTTCCACTCACGCTCTGCACGTCTGCGTGCGGTTTTAGCTTCGCGAAGTGGACCAGAGACAGCGTTGTACCAGTGGCTTGGTTTTCCATCGCGAACTTTATCTGTCGCATAGGCGCATGCTTGTCAAAAATAGATGAAAGATTTGAGTTTAATTCTGAGATTGACAGATTTGGTGTTAAGAACTGCGCGATGTCGTGTGCAAGTTTATCGTGATCAATTTTTCCGATGGAACGAGTGGAAACATATTTCGGAGGACGTTTAAGTTTAGGTGTAGATAGATGGCACAAAATGGCGAAATGATCAGAAGCAAGATCATGACACACATTGGTGGAATGAATGATATCGTCATCATTTCTATGTATAACTAGGTCAAGAATATGTTCACACTTCTGAGTTGGTTCGGTGACTGTCTGTATCAGATTAAACATTTCAAATTGTTCTATCAACTTCAAAGCATTTGTGTTAGTAGTGTCATCAACATGATATGTATATATATATATGTATATATAATGTGTGTGTATGTATATGTATATATATATGTATATATACATATATGTATATGTATATACATGTGTACTCTGCAACTGTGCCAACAGACAGGTATGAGGCGGTGCACGGTTTAACACTTTTGTTGTTCATTGTGTGCATACGAACGTAGCCTACATCTATGAGGATGTAGAATATGAGTTCACAACTGGTTTTGTCCAGAGTTTCTTATCGGTCAAACGTGTTAGTTTGAATGTTAAGACTGGACTGTTGGGTCTACATGTGGTAACAGGGTACCTAGATGTATTGTACTAGCGTTGTCTGTTTTGTGTGTATTGTAGGACATGGCTGCCTTCTATGGTTCACTCTGTGTGTATGTTGCTGTGTGTGTGTGTGTATGTGTTGTGTGTGTGTGTGTGTGTGTGTGTGTGTGTGTGTGTGTGTGTGTGTGTGTGTGTGTGTGAATTGACATGATGTGTGTCAGATCACAGTGTGTTAGTGTTGTGCCATAAATGTGTGGAAGCATTTTCGTTTTAAAGAACAAAGTCTGAACAAAACACTTATGTGAGTATTTAGGGAGTGAGTGAATCAGAGAGAGAGAGAGAGAGAGAGAGAGAGGACCCACCGGAATAAACACAGACTGTTTTCCTTTTTTTAGAGAAGACTATCGACTTGACATTTTGACGTCCATGTTTGTCACCCACCGCTGCTATTCCGAATTTTATTAACCTTTTAAAACTCTTTGCTCTTTGTGATTGTTTGTGATTGTCATTACGTTGTTGTCTTGATAGTATGCACATTTTGCTGCATGTGTTATCAATACATCAGTTTGGTTTGATATACATGATGCATGTGTATTGCTCCTGCTACATTTGTTATTGTAGTTGTTGTTGTACCATGCACATGTAGAATGATTATGTGAGCCACCAAGAGATACCCAGCCCATTAGAATCCCTTACCAAACACGATAGATCGGTCATCGTTAGTTGTTTTATGCCAAGATTGTTACCATTTGTTGTTTATATTCAGACCGATCCCGTACAGTAGACTGCTGGGTTAATTAAGGCAACCATGACTGGAGATTAGTGTGTTCATCTGTTCAAATTATCAGATTGATAAACAAAACATTTTCCCCCAGCTGCCATAGGTTTACTGTCTGTGAAGACACAAAAGGTTTAAAGCAATGACTCTTCGTTCAGAGCAGGTGGCAGATGCTAATGTTTTTATCAGTAAATCACTTGGAACTTCGCTGGAGCCTTATCTAGGCCATGATTTAAGAAAAATGGTCACTAGCCTGATACATTGATAAACCAAGGTCAAATCGTGTGTTCAGGAGATAGAGAGCCCCAAACTTCTCCCGAGGCCAACACCACAAGGGCAGTGACCTCCAAAACAAAGAAACGAGAAAAACAGTGGTATTTCAAGGTCGCATGTGCCTCCCCCACCCCCACCTACGTTACGCCTCTCAGGTTTCTTCACAAAATTGCGATAGTGTCAATAACGATAAAAAGAAGACACACCCATCCTTTTGCTCGACCAGCACGGGTTGTGTGTGTGTGTGTGTGCGCTGGTTGTCATCCGCTTTGGGGGATTAGGACCTTCCCGTTAAGCACTTTAATACAGAAAGAACACTTTTGGACTTGAAACTTCAGCCTTCAAAACACTTGTTACTTAAGGACAGTGGCGTCAGATCTCATTCGACCTGTCTTACGGTCTGTCTCTGTTATTCTACACATGTATATATATATATATATCTTAAAATAGATATACCATTACACAATGTGAGAAAAGGAACCAGAAGAAAAAAAAACACGAAAAACGAATAAGAACGCGTATTTAATGCAACAAGACAAGACTGGCGCAAACGTTCGGCCAACTGGCCTTTGTCAAGCGTAAGATCACAAACAAACAAACACCAGGTACAAGAATTCGGAGAAAAAGACTGAAACTTCCCTGCTGCTCCTTCCAGTGTGAGAAAGGGAATACACTCAGTGTGAGAAAAGTTATGCAAAATTGTAATAAATTGTTGACAATTATGTGTCAATCATGAGGCAGGTCACACAGGATCATTCATGTTCCCCAAATTTCAGACATGGTTTCTCTCTCTCTCTCTCTCTCTCTCTCTCTCTCTCTCTCTCTCTCTCTCTCTCTCTCTCTCTGTCCTCTCTCTCTCTGTCCCCCTCTCTCTCTGTCTTTCTCTCTGTCTCTGTCTCTCTGTTTCTCTGTCTCTGTCTCTCTCTCTCTCTCTCTTTCTGTCCCCACACACACACACACGATTCATTGAAAATATAAACTGACAACAACAAAACAAAAATAAACAAACAAAAAAAAAACATGCAAATGTACACATTAAAGATTTAATAAAAGTCATAAGCAAAAAAATGCAACTTGTGACACCGAACAACAAGAACAACAATAACACTACTACTACTACTACTACTACTACTACTACTACTACTGATAATAATAATAACAATAATAACAACAACAATAATGAAAGATTTATACAGCAGAAAGTTTCGAGAAGCAAGCTCCCAATTAGTGTAAGGTTTACCCGAAAATGTTATACATAAAAATGTAAAGCAATGATATATCAGTGATGTAGGAGAGATAGTAGTTGCATGTCATTCTTGGGAGAGCTGGACAGCAGCAAGTCCTCAGAGGAGAGCCCCGCCCCTCCCTCTCAAACAGGTGTCTCGGCCCCCACATTCTTTAGGGGCCAGAATGTATATAGGTCATGACTGCTGGATGTCCTTCTGCTGTCGCCATTTTGTTTTCCGTCAACTTGGGCTTCCAGTGATATGATATAGAACATGAACAGAACACAAGGGTGTCGTATAGATGTGATGTGACAAAAAAAATTCTTATATGATTGAATATGCATAGCCCACACTATCATACAGACACATAGACTGACGTAAAGATACGCATGCACGTGAAAGACAAGGACCTACACAGAGACCATGTTGGCCAAACGCACATACACTGACGCGGCTTACAAAACAAATCTTTAGGATATACACATATAGTATCATCTCACGCAACCAGTCATGTACTCGCACAAACTGGACGGTAGGACTAATACTAGTAATACCATTCTTTGAAGAGAGAATTTCGTCGAGCTTTCTCACATCGTGTGATATATGTACTGTCCGACTATTGCAATCATTCCAGTTGACTGTTGAGATAGTGTCATCGTTATGTTATACTAACTGGCCAGTGAGTCTTGATATTATATATACGGCGTTGACCGCTTTTACTGTTGATATCCTTGTTATATTTGTCATATTGTTGATGATACCATGTGTGTTTTTCTACTGTGAGTCTGGTTTTTCTTTTCTTTTTTCTTTTAATTTTTAAAAAAAATCAAAGTGACCGCTTGCGTCCAAATATGTAAAACATGAATTGAGAAAGAAAACACGGGTTTAACTTACAGAACAAGACAAGTGCGACAATATATGTCTCGCGGCAAAAGACAACAAAAAGTACGTTTTTATCAAATCTGAAACGAACGACATATACGCTTATAAAGGCAGTTACCTCATAGATGTTTTTGTCATAAATCTAGTAAATGTGTTTGTTGTTTTTTGAGTTCTCTTATCAAAGAGTATTGGCATAACATTATGCCAGCCTTGTTTTGTTAAGTGAATGACAGTCATGGTCGGACATTTCCATCTGTGTTGTTTCGTCAAATTAACGCCCATTTTCGCTGAACATTTACTCCAGTCTTGTTTCGCCGAGTGAACAGAGATTTTTATTCTGTTTTCATGCGATTCTGTTTTCTGTTTTTTGTTGTTGTTGTTGTTGTTGTTTTTTGTGTTTCATGGAAATTGTTTTGTTTACTCTTCTGTTTTTGTTTCTTTGACTTTATTTTGTTTTTGATCACGATGACAAATATGATCACACAACGCAACACAATGGAACGTATATGAGGCTTTTATTTTGCAGACGTTATCTTCGATGTTTTGTTCCATTTGTCTTTGAAACGATGTGAAAAGTGGCAGCGAAATGATATAATAAAAAACATACGCAGACACTTACACCGTACACGTGCGCGAGCGCGCGCGCGCACACACACACACACATACACACACACACACACACGTACACACACACACATATACACACACACATATATGCACGCACGCACATAGACACAGAGGAACAGACTCTGAAAATGACACACCACCACACACAACACACACACACACACACACACACACACACACACACACACACTCAAACACACACATTCAAACACACACATTCAAACACATACTCACACACAACACACACACACACCACACACACACACACACACACACACACACACACACACACACACACACACACACACACAACACAACACACACTCAACTCAAACACACATTCAACACACACACACACACACACACACACACCCACCACACACACACACACAACACACACACACACCAGGAACAGATCTTGAAAATGGGGCACATATACATACAGGGAGAACAGGGTACACATGCTTGCGGTAAAAAATAACTGATCTCAAATGCGTACTTTTTTGTCCTTTTCATTTGTCAGATTTATATGATTTAAGCCGATTTGCCTCTTTTATATGTGAACATATGCGTGCATAAAAAGTGTGAAAAAGTTGTAGACAACACACTATATTCTGGTCACGTTCAGTGGCACCTGTATCCCGCATGTTTCTGGGTGGATTTCGTGAGAGAGAGAGCCACCTGCGTACACATTATAATGTGGACTGTCCTCGTTTCCTCTTTACAGGTTGTTTGTTGCTGGTCACTATGCATGAACACAAATTTGCCGGAATGGCGTATCACGAAAGAAATACAGAAGGCACATACATCATTCTGGCACTTAACCCTTGGGTTTTCCTCTTCCAGGAGTACGAGTTGTGTGTGTATGTATGTGTGTATCTGCGTGTGCGTGTGCGTGTGCGTGTGCGTGTGCTGTGCGTGTGTTGTGTGTGTGTGCCTCTGTGTGTGTGTGTGTGTGTGTGTGTGTGTGTGTGTGTGTGTTACACAGAGAGAGAGAGAGAGAGAGAGAACTTGTTCCATCTCTTTTAAAATCTACCTGACGTAAATTTTTAATTCAAGGTGACGATGCTAGGACCAAAATTAGTCCATGTACATTTTAATGACTTTATACACGATTCGTAAATTCAACATCGAACAAAATATAACAAGCCTAATTACTTGTATGTCTATGCCGCGACAGGGGTTCCCTGTTAGGGGTAACAAAGTGTCATTGTGTTCTGACTGGCTCACACACACACACATACACACACGCACACGCACATGCACACACACACACACACACATATATGTTTTATATATGTGTATATATATGTGTATATATATGTGTATATATATATATATGTATAAAATATGTACACGCACGCACAAACACGCACACGCACGCACGCGCCCGCGCGCGCACACACACACACACTCACACACTCACACTCACACTCACACTCACACTCACACTCACTCACTCACTCACTCACTCTCCGGGTAGTTTGAAATCTGCCGAAAACGATTTAACGAGTGAACATTTGTACTTTCATTTCAGTTTGTGTTTTTCACCCCGCCGACCTCTAAGTGCCATTTGGGGGCCAACATACAGTACTTAAGACAACACAGTCATGACAAACACCCAGGTATATTACATATCATTTTTACCAGTGGAATATAGCATCGTACTTAATTGTTGCATGCTGAGAAGAATGGACGGTATGACGCTTCTCTGGAAGTTCGTGGTTATCATGACTTAATTTTTTGGTATGTTGTGGATGATTGACTTAGTTTGTCACGAAGGTTACTCTGCCAGAATGGTGTATTACGACAGGAGTAATGAGAGTAGATACACCGTTTTGGCTTGTAGTCCTTGACTGTGATTCCTGATGTTTCGTGTAGTCTATAGGAATGGTAACATAACTATGTAAACTGATTACCGAAGGTCAACGAAGCAGAATATGTTTGGAAACAAAAACTGATAAATTGATGCATTGTTGAAATGTACAGTCCTTCATCCATTCCGTTTATTTTCCTCTCTGTCTCTGTCTGTCTGACTGTCTGTCTGACTGTCTGTCTGACTCTCTCTCTCTCTCTCTCTCTCTCTCTCTCTCTCTCCTCCCTCTCCCCTCTCATTCTCTATCTCTCTGTCTCTCCCTCCTTCCCCTCCTCTTACCCCCGTCCTCTCTCTCTCTCTCTCTCTCTCTCTCTCTCTCTCCCCTCTCATTCTCTATCTCTCCCGCCCTCCCCTCCTCTTACCCCCCCCCCCTCTCTCTCTTTCTTCGTTTCATTGAAGTTTGTATTCGATTTTTGACGAAATTTGAGCTGTCCAATGTCTCTTGTACATTACAATGATGATGATTATGATGATGATAATGATGATGATGGACATGACTGGACGAAAACCAATATTTGTGTGTGCGAGTCACAAACACAGAAAGCGAAAGCAGTGAAGATGTTTATGGTTTTGCAAAAATGTGTAACAAGGGTAAAACACTCCCCCCCCCCCCCCCTCTCCGGAAAACACATCTCTGAACGAAAGCTACACATTCTGTAAAGAATCCGACTTTGTCTTTAAATAATTGTATGAAGAACAGATTCATAAATCTGTTCTTGTCCGAAAGAAGAAACAGATATATGTTCTTTCATTACTTTTAATCTCTCCCCCCTCCCCTTTTATTCATACAAATGGGAGAATATCATATGGTGTGAGGTGTGGTGTGTGTGTGTGTGTGTGTGTGTGTGTGTGTGTGTGTGTGTGTGTGTGTGTGGGTGTGTGTGTGTGTGTGTGACGGTGTGTGTGGTGTGTGTGTGTGTGTGTGTGTGTGTGTGTATGTGTGTGTGAGGTGTGTGTGTGTGTGTGTGTTGTGTGTGTTGTGTGTGTGTGTGTGTGTGTGTGTGTGTTGTGTGTGTGTGTGTGTGTGTGTGTGTGTGTGTGTGTGTGTGTGTGACGTGTGTGTGTGTGTGTGTGATGTGTGTGTGAGTGTGTGTGTGTGATGGTGTGTGTGTAGGTGTAGTGTGTGTGAGGTGTGTGTGTGGTGTTGTGTGTGGTGTGTGTGTGTGTGTGTGTGTGTGTGTGTGTGTGTGTGTGTGTGTGTGTGTGTGTGTGTGTGTTCTGTCAAAAAGTGTAAGATTTTCTCGGGTGTTTCATGGTGGTCTTGAGCCAAATTTGGGTCAAAGCCGTGAGCCGTAAAGGAGTGGCGAATGTGTAAGTTTGAAGCCAAATCCGGATTCTCTCCATAACTTATCGTTATAAGGAATTTTAGTGTTTTTTTTAAAAGTATCTTTTGTATTGCCTTTATTTCATTCTCCACGGTAATAATGAATAATTGCCTTTTAGAAGGAATGGTTGACGAGAGGCGTAAAACCACGTCACAGATCCAGGCAGCACAAACAGTAAACGCTTTCTGTACAACCCAACGTTTTTATGTCGTGTTTCAAAGTTCTGTGTTTGATGAACTCTGTGTATTCATGTATGTACATAGTGTCCTCCCCATACTTAAACACTTGAACTGAGACTGCTGATGAATGTTAACAAGTGCTCTCCATCCAAAGATCTCACATTTTGCAGTGTTTTTTTTTTTCTTCTTCTTGCATTTATTCACCATTTTTGTGTTAGTTGAACTATGCTGTTACTGCTGTGTATAGCTGGACTAATTTCACTTTGTCAAAAAGATCTTTATGATGATGCTACCTTTTATGACTGTGGAGCTAGTACGTTTATACATTTTCATAGTTTTCATGACATTTTCATAGTTTTCATGACATTTTGATAGTTTTCATGACATTTTCGTACTTTCATAGTTTTCATGACATTTTCAGTTTTCATGACATTTTCGTACTTTCATAGTTTTCATGACATTTTCGTACTTCATAGTTTTCATGACATTTTCAGTTTTCATGACATTTTCGTACTTTTCATGATAGTTTCGTACTTTTTATGACATTTTCATAATTTTTTTATGACAGTTTCATAGTTTTCATGACATGTTCATAGTTTTCATTACATTTGTGTATTTTAATGACTTTTTCGCATTTTTCAAGACATTTTTTGTGGGATGTTTCATATTTTCATGAGTTCTTTATGGTTTTCAAATCGGTTCAATCGATATGCTGCAAATATTCGATGTCCATGACAAGTGATGATGTTAAAACTGTTGTTTTATGTACTTGAGCATATTATTTTGGACACAAAATATGAATAAACATATCAATATGAATTAGAT
>CM060315.1:84005933-84008433 GCA_030674185.1 Monoplex corrugatus
CTGTCTGCTTGTCTACCTGTCTTTCTTTCTCTGTCTCTCCCTGTTTTTTTCTTTAACACACACACACACACACACACACACACACACACAACACACACAACACACACACACACACACACACCACACCACACACCACCACACAACACACCACTCACTCACACACACACTCACACATACACAACACACACACACAAAACACACACACAACACACACACACAACACACACACACACACACACACACACACACACACACACACACACACACACACACACACACACGACGCTGCTAGGCGTGTGACTCTTGATCCAAAAGTTGTCATCCTCTCACCGACACACACAACCACAGACAGGACGCTGAGTTGGAGTGCACCCAGTGTGTTAGGCGTGTGACCCTTGATCAAAGTTACCATCTTGTCTCCAACTAGGTGGCTCAATCCGCTCACGAACACGAGACTGTTGAACGTATGGGAGCATCTCTGTCCTGACCGTTGACTTCTTCACAAACAGCGTGTTAAAGTCGCAACAGGACTGTATAAAGCGCCGTGTGCCCGAGATGTCCGCTTCATTACAGAGAATCCGACAAAAGCATCGGTATCGCACAATGCAACTATAATTTTTTGGCTTCTTTGAGCAATTTTTACAGCTAGTCCTCATTTACTCTGAGTGTGGTAGGACTTTAAACTCTACAAAACAGAACAGAGATGTCCGCTTCATTTCTAACTCTTGTAACAGTAGACATCGCATCTCTCCAACGTTTTCTCAAGTAGTTCGATGCAGAACCAGCAACACAAGTTCATATTTGGTAGAATGGTAGCTATCATTACCTCCTAATACTTCGTTAAATATAATGTGGCATTAATGGGAAATGTTATGGCAAATCGATATAAACATTACAAATCAGGGCAGATTTGAACTATGATTGGTAGAACTAGTGTCTGGCGTGCGCGAACCTAAAAATAAATGTTTAGGTCTGCGGCACTTTTCTGGGGCCGCAATAGGGCTGCAGGCATATCACTGTCAGTTTCAGCTTGACCATACTATGAGTGTACTACCTACTCATGTGCATGTGTGAATACGCGTGGAACCTTTACCCTTTGTAGTAACACGAGGACAGAGCGCAGGCGGGGGTGGAAATCTGTGAACAAGCACTTCTCACCCAATCTGCCGGATCGGATACCGGGCCTTTAAGTTTGCCATAGCCTGAAGAGAGGGAAAGAAGAGTTGTCTGTCTTGGAACTGAGATTATCTATCTGTAAAAGCTCCTGTTGAAGGAAGGTTATCCACCCAGTGGTGCCGTGCTAACATCACCCCCTCACGTCGTTTATCCCGCAGAGGGATACATCTCGATACATACCAGGTTCGACACATCCCAGGTTCGATACGTCCCACGTTCGATACGTCCCAGGTTCGGTGCGTCCCAGGTTCGATACGTCCCAGGTACAAAACGTCTCTTTTTTGCGTGCGGATGTCGTGTATTTTTATCGCATGAGCGGCGTGTGTGCGGTGCGCCGTGCGTGCATGTGTGAAAGAGAGAGAGAGAGAGAGGAGAGAGAGAGAGAGAGAGAGAGAGAGAGAGAGAGAGGGATGAACACAGAAAGAATGCATCTTTAGCGCAGACCATCTACCGTATAATGCCTACCACAGTCTGTGCCCATGTCCCTGCACAATGTTTCCCGAGTTTGTGTTCCCCTGGCTTAGCACCCTGTGTGTGTGTGTGTGTGTGTGTGTGTGTGTGTGTGTGTGTGTGTGTGTGTGTGTGTGTGTGTGTGTGTGTGTGTGTCTGTGTGTGTCTGTGTGTGTCTGTGTGTGTGTCTGAGTGTCTGTGTGTGTGTCTGTGTGTGTGTGTGTCTTTGTGTGTGTGTGTGTCTGTGTGTGTGTCTGTGTGTGTGTCTGTGTGTGTGTGTGTGGTGTGAGAGGAGAGAGAGAGAGAGAGAGAGAGAGAGAGACGCATCGAAACTGGGACGTATCGAGACCTACCCCCGCAGAGTACTGGGATGCGGCACTTGGAGCCAGCCGTGAGATTTAGGAGACAGATGGGGACCAGTGTGTCCGTCCATCCTATAAGTAGGATGCAGCTGCTAGAAAAAAAATTGTACTACCCTATCCAGCAGAGCTTGCAATCATAACTGCCATGACCTAATGTGATGAAATAGTAAAAAGATAAATGCAGTTCAAGTTTGTTCAAGAGGGACTCCTTTAAGCCTGTGCAAAGCTCTATGCGCTGGCAATGACATGAAAACTGTGGCCAGCAGAGGAATCGAACGTATGACCTATGCAGACAGAATAGAAAACAACATAGTGCATGATACAAAATGATTTAAATATGAACACATCACGAAAAGCGTTACACCGTTACCGCCCTACAGAAGGGAGAAGGAAAACAATACAGATCTTGGTCATCTTGTTTAGCCTACCCATCTAGGGTTATAGCAGTATGTGTGTGTGTGTGTGTCTGTTTGTGTGTGAGTGTGTGTGTGTGTGTGTGCGCGCGCGTGCAT
>CM060315.1:84015933-84025674 GCA_030674185.1 Monoplex corrugatus
CAAGATTAGAATGATATATGAGAAAGGCCATGATGGTTCTGATACATGGATTCCATTTTGGTATCAAACTGTGTGACAGAACTATACTAAACACTTTCATTTATAACATACACTGACGTACATACACAGGCACATGTACACTCTTTTGCCCCACTGACCTCCTGTCCTCCCTCTTGGATTTGTATGTGCTTCGTGCCCCGGAGTTAAGGTTCTTGTTGGATGATTGCTTTTGTGAATGATGAGAGTGTGTGCCTTGGCTTGATTCTTCTGTCAAGATTTGGCGCCTCATAAATGTCGTTATTATTGTTCATGATGAGGGGAGGGGGCTGGCGGCTGTGCGAGTTGGTGGCAGGGTGATGTAGAGGGGGAAATCACTGCTGAGCAAAAAGTAAGTCTTTAAGCTAATCTTGAAGGAAGAGTTTGTGACCGTCTGATTTCTTACCAATGCACATGAGTTCTTCAATCAGTTTCGATTTGGTTGCTTTCATAAGGCAGCTGTGTTCTCAATGGTGTTTTTTGATTTATGTGGCAAGAAACGAGGTATCTCTCAATAAAGCACAGCGGTGCAGTCGTGATTCATAAGCAAAAGTGGTAGAGTGCTCCTAGCTTTATTACGAACAAAGCTAGGTGATTGTGACTACATAGTGAAGAGAGCAGGATCCAGAATAGAATCCTGTGGGACGCCATATTCAAGCAAGGATGAAGCTGACGTATTTTCATGGATGACAACAGATTGGGTTCGACAAGAAAGATATGATTTGAACCACTCAAACGCATTTTCAACACCGTCAAGTGTGGATTACAATCTTGAGATGATGCTATCATGGTCAGTAATGTCAAATGCTGCTGAAAGATCTGGTATTTATACAATGAACACGTTTTCTTCATCATAAGTCTGCCGAACACTATTACCAACATTTCACAAAGCTGTTTCTATGTAATGGGCTTTACCACAGGTTGACTGAAAAGATTCAGTGAGATTACTTGCTTCTATGCAGCTCAGCAGTTATGAGAAAATGATACGTTCAAGGACTTTGGACAAAAATAGAAGAAAGGAAACAGTGCAATATTTTGTTCTTGATTGTTGGGATCAAGACTGGCCATTCTGAGTAGAATTGATTAGGGCATGTTTAAAGCTCTGTGGCTCGGCATCCGTGTTTAAAGAAATGGCCATGATTTCAGTTACGGTGGGAAAAGTTTTAAATACAGTCAAAGACAAGAGAGATTAACATTCAACACCTGATTCAATCAGGAGGACGGCCACTCTAATTTTGTAAAAGAAATGTTCAGTTACCTTGCCACAGTCAGCGAGGATGTTTCCTAGTCATCAGTCAATCATGATCATTGCACGAGGTCTGTGAACTAGGCCAGTCTGACACAAACAATAATTAGAACTCCTACACATGTCAGATTTCCATAATCATTGTATTAATGAAAGTATTTTGTGCTGGATTTTTTTCGGAAGATAATTTACAGCTGGTCAGCAATTTAGGCAATATTTCACAGGCAAGCGCTTTGTTCCTGCAATAAATCTGCTATTATGTGCAGTTATTAACAGCACATTTTACCACAACTAGTCACGCACGTGCCATGCAGATTACGAGTTTTGACAGTCTTCCAAGCAAGTGCACACACACACACACACACACACACACACACACACACACACACCACACACATACACACACACACACACACACACATACACACACACACACGCACACACCACACACAAACACACACACACACACACACACACGCACATACACACACACACACACGCACGCACACACACACACACACACACATACACACACACACACACACAGTGAATGAGAAAGAATTGTGGCGTGATGCTTGTATCGTACTGTTACGCATACATTTGTTCTTGTTATTGTTGTTGTTATTGTTGTTGTTGTATCTAGTCTGACGCCTGTGTCATGTCCAAGTGGATTACGTGGACGGTACAAATCATTAACAACACAGGATGTTAACGCCCACTGTGTCCTTGACTGTCTTGCAAGGATTTCATGACAACGACTGACATTAAAGCCACAAAATATTATCCTACTGTTATTACTCTTTTGTGATAGGAAGCCAGACAGTTAAAAACATACAAAACAGCAAACAAACACACAATACAATACAAGCGAAACAAATATTGGAACAAAAAGAAGAAGAAGAAGAAAACAACAACAACACAACAACAACAACAGCAACAAGAAGAAGATGAAGAAGAAGAAGAAAAAACAACAAAAACAAAAACAACAAGAGGAAGAAGAACAACAACAAGAAGAAAATCAACAACAATAACAAGAAAACAACAACAACAACAAGAAAAACAACAACAACAACAATAGCAAGAAGAAGAAGAAGGAGAGGAGGAGGAACATGAGAAGAGGCAGGAGAAGGAGAAAGAGAACAAAACACACTACGTCATTAACATTTAGTCCCTTTCTCTTGCTACTGCTCAGACTGGCAGAGAAGAGAGAGAGAGAGCAGGTTTGGGGTTGAGCGCATGTGTAACTGCCCGAGTGTGACGAATTTCTCTTGGACAAACTCTAAAACTTCAAAGTTTATCAAAACTGGAATCGTATTTTAAAAATAATGTACAATATCAATTCCTCAGTAGATCTATTATGTAAGCTACTTTGAATATGGTCTTAAGTTTGGTCCATAGTATAGCGCGCTCAAAAGTTCGGTATTGTTAGACGATACCCCAAGATTTTATGCAAAGGAGCAGTTAATCAAATATCCTCCATTTGTTGCTTTGCTTTAAGAAGACATCAAACCTAGTTTACAAAATACAAGCTTGGTAAGAAGTGAAACTGGGCTACCTAAACTGTGTCCGCCATTTATGGACAAATAACAATAACACACCTGCGACAGAAGGCCAGAATAGAGTCGCCAGAGAAGGGAACCCTATAGTAAATTGTTTACAGCCCGTCTCCCCACATCATGACACAGCAAGCTTACAGTGGGAAGAAGGGCTGAGCAAGTCAAAGTCTGTCCATGATCCAAGCTGGAACATTTTCCTCGTAATAGTGTGTTCATTTCAAAAATGTGATTTGAAAGAATCATAAATGAAATGGCATGTATCACAGGAACATACCATTTACCTATCAAGTGTTATAGAATTATACGTCTAAATATTTTTGTTTGTAGGCCTATCTTGCACCATTTTGTTAAAAGTAGAATATTAGAAGGAAATAGCAATGTGTGTTTCAACGACATAAAATTCTTCTGGCAACTGGTCAAGGGGGATAATTTTCTTCAGTGCCATGGTACCACGTGTTGTTCGTCTAGAGTCTAATCTTCAAAAACGTTGTCTTTTGAAATGCAAATAAATATTGACAGGTTGTATCTCGATATATTCGCATTTTGTGGCCCTTTTTGTTTGTACAAAACTGAATTGTGTACGGACAGAATTCATTTAAACGGAGTAAAGTCTTGATGGGGACACACACAAGAAGATCATTCATAGGGAAGATTAGGAAAAGACATTATAGGCCATTTTATGAGGAAATGGGGAATTAGAGCACTTGGTCACAACAGGAAAGCTGGAGGGAAAGATATCGGACAGACTTGCAGATTGGCTGAAGACAGAGAGGGTGGAAGAAATGCTTGCAGCAACAAGGGATAGATGCATATGGAGGGCCACGATCGCCAACGCCAAGTTGCAGTGCATTTGATAATGATGATGATGAAGTTTGATCACAACACTGTAGAGGCATGCATCAGGCAAAAGCGTCACTCATCCCCTAAACAACTCTCAGGTTGGATCTTCCCGTCAACATGTTATTCAATGTGTACAGCCTCGCTGAAATTCGACACATTGGCCTTAGTCTATATGACTTTCAACATGTGTGGCGGTAAAACGACAGGGATGTCATGTTGTTATTCAACAGCGATAGAGCGAGCTGTGTGGGACGACTGTCTGAGTAGTGTGAGGCCACCTTTAGCAACTAGTGCGGCAACGGAACAGCTCCAACCGGTACGGCGATGGGATAAAATATTGAAACTCCATCCACAAACACAACATTGAGAGTCATTGTTGATACGTATGTGATTCTGTAGGCTGACAGATATTCCACACGTTTTTTTTCTGATGACAAATGTTGCAGGTTGAATCTTGTTTGGTTGACATTCGCAGGCAAGTTTCTTGGGTTTCCACGTATTTTGTTTTTGATTTAATATTTTTTTTGTATATTTTCCTCGGTTTCATTCAACATTTCCAGAGCTTCTCCGCCTAATACAGAGGCCACCTTTCCACCTTTCCTGTGGACGAGGGACATTTCATCTCCCGTCACGAACATTCCTATGAGTATTAACTTTAGCGGTATTTCAGTTATGATGTCTGTAAGCAGTATACATATCGTAACATTTATTACCCGTTTTTATTTTTTTTTATTTGATTCTTTTTGTTTCTTTGTTTGTCTGTTTTGTTTGTTTGTTTTATCAATCAAACTGGTTATCTATTAAACTGGGCAATTGGGCCACAACAAGAACGTGTGTTCCGTGCGCCTTCTATCAACTGGCAGCCTGGAGCCTTCTCAGCCAAATCAGATCGTCAGATGATAGTGCGAGTTCACGTGGACATGTTCAGTTGAAGCTTACTGCGGGTTGTGTGCAGGAGAGAAAGATGGGCCTTCTGCATTTTCGGGTTTCTTGCTAACTCCATTAAGTTTTATTCAGATACATATATAGGCCTATGTCTTATTTCTTTTTGCAGTATGTCATCATCATCATCATCATCATCATCATATTGCCCTGCCGCATGGCGTTGGCGATCATAGCCCTCCATATGTATCTAACCCTTGTCGCTGCAAGTATATTCCCCACCTACTGTACGTCATGTAACGTTATGTTTGTAATTGCTCTTTGTCATGACTGAATTTTTAAAAAGTTTGAAGAAAAAGTTGGCTACAATTTTTAAAGAAAAAAATTGTCTATAATTTTTAAACAAAAAATTACCCACAATTTTTAAAGAAAAAAGTGCCTGTAATCCGACAAATCTTTCGATTAATATCTCCCACACCCACACTCCTGTCTCTATCAAAGCAGTTCACTGTCTTGACCAGGTCACGTATAAATCTTAATGGTTCTAAGCGTAAAAGTTTGATATCTAAAGAGACAACCCAAACTTGTATAATTTATGAATCTGCAGTCCAAACATTGGAACGTTTCCAGTTAAAATTACTAAGTGTCTTTACAGGCATACATTTGTTCATCTTTAACCCTTTGACTCCCGCGCCATGTCCACTAGCATCCTGTATTGTCAGCCATGCTAGTAAAACAAACACTTAACCCTTTGACTCCCTCACCCTATCCACCAGCTTGTCAAATCATATGGAGAAAAATTTCATCAAACCTGAGAGAGATATATAAATATATATGGCTTCAACATCTCCTTTATCATACACAAGGCTTTAACGCATTGTTTGTCTGTTTCCGTCTTTGTGTTTTTCTTTGAAGCTCTGCTAGTTGAACAAAACATCGCGGAAGCCAGTGATAAAAAGACAAACGTCCGAGCTGTCATTGCTGGAAGGCTAACGGGCACAGAGAGATGACAGCACCTTGCTTTGTTTTCCGGTTCCATCTTCGGCACTGGTCTTGTATCACTACTTCCGCTTCGCTCATTTCCACTCTCCCCACACTTCCATACCCACCGCAAATGAAGCATCCTGGGAGTGAGGCATGCAAGGCTACAGAAGCTGGGACAATTTTTTCACAATGCTATGAAAATTGTTATTTTTGTGTAAAGCCCAGCCGACTGCGTAGAGCCATATCAGGGCTATAACCGCTTCAAAACATACAAAACTTCAACAGGAAAAAAAAATTGAAAATAAAATGAAGTACACATATCAATGCGTTCGCGCACATGATTTAAGGACATGCACCCGGTGTTGACCACTCCGTCTAATTTACCACACACGGGATTTGAAAAACGCACCTGAATACAAATTAAAGCATACCTAAAGACACTAAAACATATATAAAAACGAGCGTAAATTACCTTCCGCATATCTCACTTCCCCAAAACGCACTTAATACATGTACCCAATTATCAAACCTTAAGAGAAAGACTTTATCGAACACATACAGGTTAATGGGTCAGCTAGGCAGACAATAAAAGGAAGAAATGACAGAAAGCAAAGCAGGAAGAAAGAAACAAAGAGAGTGACAGAAAAGAGGAAATTTCTAGCACAGAATTTCCAGAAGGTGGGGATACTTGTTTATACTGAGAGTTCCTACGGCATCCCCACGGGTGGATGCTGTGAAGATGAGAATGGGAATTAATAGTGATGATGCAATGGAATTCCGCTGCAGATTAAGACTGCCTGAGAGGACTGTGCTCTACTTATATGATCATTCTCATCCTGCCGTCAACATGCGGGCCCCAGTAGCTCAGTTGGTTGAGCGTCGGATTCACATGCTGTGGGCTCTTTGTAATAATAATAATTAATAATAATTACAATATTTATATAGCGCAAAATCTTGATAAAATCAAATCTAAGCGCTGAAGCAGACACACACGCAGGCACGCACGCTCGCACACACACGCACGCACACATACAGACACACACACACACACACACACACACACACACCCACACACACGCATGGCTATAAATGGGGAGAAAGAATAAAAGCAATAAAAGCAAGAATAAAAGCAATGGAAAATTATAGAGAGCATAGCATACAATTATATATTATAACCATGTGATTCCCTCCGAGCGGAGACAGGCTGCAGAGGGGAGGGTTGAGTGAGGTTAGGATTTTATGCAGGAGAGAAAAGGTGAGTTTTGAGAGCGGACTTGAAGGAGACAAAAGTAGGTTGCTGACGGACTGAGAGAGGAAGTTTGTTCCAGGAGAGTGGACCAGAAACAGAGAAGGCTCGTGGACCATAGGTATTGAGCTTAGTGCGTGGAAAGCGAAGAGTCAGAGGATCAGAGGCAGAGCGGAGGGTACGTGAGGGAACATAGATCTCAAGTAGGCTTGACAGGTAATCGGGGGCTGCGTTATTGAGGCTTTTGTAGCACATGGTGTCTAGTTTGTACTGTATGCGCTTTGATACAGGGAGCCAGTGAAGTTGTGCCAGGAGAGGAGATATGTGGTCAGCTTTTTTCTTTTTGAGTACAAGGCGTGCAGCATTGTTTTGAATGCGCTGTAGGATGTGAATGGTGGAGGCAGGAAGACCAGACAGGAGTGAATTGCAATAGTCAATGCGAGACATTATGAAGGAGAGAACGAGTTTTGCAGTTGTTTCGACAGAGAGATACTTCCTGATCAGCTTTATACGATGGAGATGATAGTAGCAGGATCTGGCAGTTTGAGAAACAAAGTTGTTCATGGAGAGGGTAGAGTCAATGCAGACACCAAGGTTTTTAGCTGAATCAGAAATTGGGACTGATGTGTTACATAATGGGAGAGAAAGAGGAGGCAGCTGAGAAAGTTTCTGACGGGTGCCAATGAGGATAGCTTCTGTTTTGTCATCATTAAGCTGAAGTCTATTGTGTGTCATCCAGTTCTTAATGTCCGAGTAACACTCAGTGGTGCGAGTCAACAGGCGCTGTATATTATCAGGTGAGTCACTGTCTTGAAGTTGGGTGTCATCAGCATAGAAGTGGTGTTTTATAGAATGGGAGTTGGTGATGGTGGACAGGGGGGAGGTGTAAAGAGTGAAAAGAACAGGGCCAAGGACAGATCCTTGTGGAACACCACAGGTCAGGTATGCAGGTTGAGAGTAAGTGCCATTGATGAGAACGGTTTGTTTTCTGTTTGATAGGTATGAAGTGAACCAAGACAGAGCAATGTCAGAGATGCCAAAAGTATGATGAAGTCTAGAAAGGAGAATACCATGATCAATGGTATCAAAGGCTGCAGACAGATCAAGGAGTGTGAGGAGAGAGACTTTGCCAGTATCAGTTGCAAGGAGGAGATTGTTGAGAATGTGTAGTAGGGCAGTTTCAGTGCTATGGCACTGGCGGTAGGCTGACTGGAAAGGATTGAGGAGATTGTTGGCAGACAGGTGAGAGTTCAGCTGGTTGAGGACGACTTTTTCAAGGAGTTTTGACAAGAAAGAGAGATTAGAGATAGGCCGGTAATTTTTCAGTTCATTTGGATCTAAATTGTGTTTCTTGAGGAGAGGGTGAACAATAGCAGACTTGAAAGAATCTGGGACAGTTCCAGTTTGAAGAGAAGTGTTGATGATGTCAGTGATGAATGGGAGGAGAGTAGGGAGACAGTCGGCGTAGACAGAACCTGGAAGAGGATCCAGTTCGCAGGTTTTGAACGACATGGATCTGATTGTGTTGAGAATTTCTTCTTGTGAGACTGGGGTAAAAGTAGTAAGAGGTGTGCCAGAGAAGGAAGGGTCAGGTGGGCATGGTTGACAGGGTGTCCTGTCAAGCCTGTCACGAAGAGTTTGTATTTTGGTGGTGAAATAGTTGGAGAATACAGATGGGAGTTCTTCATTTGTATGTTTTGTTGGGAGAGGTAAATCTTTTCGTGTGCCAAGGAGATGATTCATGGTTGTAAAGAGTTCTTTTGAAGAAGAGGCATTCAGGATTTTGGTTTGGAAATAGCTTGTTTTTGCTGATGCAATGAGGGTGGATACTTTTGTTTTAGAGGCTTGGAAAAGTTGCCTGTGTACAGTGAGTTTGGATTTGCGCCAGCGGCGCTCTGCTCTGCGGCGGGCACGTTTTGCACAGGCGATCTCATGAGTGAGCCAGGGGGTAGGGGGGCGGTCAGGTAAAAGACGGGTTGTGGCTGGAGCATGAGTGTCCAGAAATGGTGGAGAGTAGTATAGAATTCATCGGCTTTGTGGGTTGTGGGTTCGAATCCCAGGGTGCACTACATTAAAACTGGCCTTCTCACTGTCCCATCTTAACATCATTGTTGTTCTGGTGGTGTCAGTATAGGATTAGATAAGTCCCCCTTCCCCCACTTCCCTGGGATGGTTATCCCCATCGGCCATATCACCTGCCGACGTAAAAATTTAACCAGATCAATCAAAACCGCCGTCAACTTAATATGTGAGATAGACACATTTGGTGTTAAACAGGACATTTCAGCAACAACCTCAATGGTATATCCCTAAAACGGATGAGACTCGACTACGTGGTCCAACGTCTACTCAAAGAGCCCACAGCACTCACGTTCAGCTCTGAGTAAGTCAGTCAGAGCCTAAAAATCCCACAACAATCTTTTTTAATAGACCGATGGGGGCCTATGACCTCCCAAACAGTCGCTGTTTATGCTAACCACCTGACCATAATGACCAGTGACACGTACTAGTATATAAACAGAACACGAACAAAAGCCTGCACACTTCGGCAACCAGACACCACTAGTAGACACTGATGATTAATTAACTTGAAGGACAAAAGTGTCTTTGCGTGACAACCTGTGATTTGATATTCTGCGGCAACAGGCAGGATTAAGGGAGGAGGTAAGGGGATGGAAACACAACTGGGGGGAGGGGGGGTCAGATGGAGTTGCAGGGACGGAGGTGGTAGTCACAAGGGATAGGTCAAAAGTGCACATCACAATTTGTCAGCCGCCTTTAGGGTTTAGCTTGGTCTTGATTTGACCTGTTTAAAATGAAGTGTTTTTTTTTCTTTTCCTGTATGTATTTTAACATTTTTCTAGAAAATCTAAGCATGCAAGCACGTGCGTAACACATACACATACCCACATGCACAAGCATACACACACACCCACATACATACACAAATA
>CM060315.1:84025774-84083274 GCA_030674185.1 Monoplex corrugatus
CACCAATATGTTGTGTGCATTTCTCTACACCATCATAGTTGTGTGTAGGTGTAGTTGCTGGGTATAAAGGTAGGCTTCGACATTCCTTTATTGGGAATGTTCTGAGTGGAGAGTTTTGTGTTTTGTGGCTCTTTCTATGCTAGCTGAATCGGTTGCGCAAAGAAGATTGGATTTTGAGAAATTCTAAACATGGGAGATGACTCCTACGTGACTCTCAAGAGTTACAATCCTTGGTTAATCTAGAACAATTCTCCCTGCTTCCCTTTTATTTTCTTTACTGTTACCTATATGTTGTGGAAACAACCCTATATATCTTCTGTCTTCTCTATATGTGTGTGTTTGGTCAGTTCAAAAGTAAAAGACTATGTCATTCATGAACATGACACCAATATGTTGTGTGCATTTTTCTACACCATCATATTTGTGTGTAGGTGTAGTTGCGGGGTATAAAGTTACGCTCACGGTAATCCTAATTGGGGAATATTTTGAACTTACAGTTTTGTGCGTTTTGGCTGCTTCTACACTAGGTGAATTAGTGCCTCAAACTATGTTGGATTTTGAGGAAATCTACGACATGGGAGGTAACTCCTACAATGACTCTCAAGAGTTGAATCCTTGGTTAATCTTAAAAGATTCTCCCTGCTTTACATCTATTTCCTTTAATGTTACTTATATGCCTTGGAAGTAACCTGTATATGTTCTGTTTTCCGTATTGTGTGTGTGCATGGGGAGTTGAAGAATAAAAGACTATGTCAGTCTTGAACATGACACCAATATGTTGTGTGCATTTCTCTGCACCATCATAGTTGTGTGTAGGTGTAGTTGCTGGGTATAAAGGTGGACTTGGACATTCCTTTATTGGGGAATGTTCTGAGTGCAGAGTTTTGTGTTTTGTGGCTCTTTCTATGCTAGCTGAATCGGTTGCGCAAAGAAGATTGGATTTTGAAAATTCTAAACATGGGAGATGACTCCTACTTGACTCTCAAGAGTTACAATCCTTGGTTAATCTAGAACAATTCAACCTGCTTCCCTTTTATTTCCTTTACTGTTACCTATATGTTTTGGAAACAACCCCTGTATAATCTTCTGTCTTGTCTATAAGTGTGTGTTTGGTCAGTTCAAAAGTAAAAGACTATGTCATTCTTGAACATGACACCAATATGTTGTGTGCATTTTTCTACACCATCATAGTTGTGTGTAGGTGTAGTTTGCGGGATATAAAGGTACGTTTCGGTATTCCTAATTGTGGAATATTCTGAACTTACAGTTTTGTGCGTTTTGGCTGTTTCTACGCTAGGTGAATGAGTGCCTCAAACTATGTTGGATTTGAGGAAATCTACGACATGGGAGGTAACTCCTACATGACTCTCAAGAGTTGCAATCCTTGGTTAATCTTAAAAGATTCTCCCTGCTTACATCTTATTTCCTTTAATGTTACTTATATGCCTTGGAAGTAACCCTGGATATGTTCTGTTTTCCGTATTATGTGTGTGCATGGTGAGTTGAAGAATAAAAGACTATGTCAGTCTTGAACATGTCACCAATATGTTGTGTGCGTTTCTCTACACCATCATAGTTGTGTGTAGGTGTAGTTGCTGGGTATAAAGGTAGGCTTGGACATTCCTTTATTGGGGAATGTTCTGAGTGCAGAGTTTTGTGTTTTGTGGCTCTTTCTATGCTAGCTGAATCGGTTTCGCAAAGAAGATTGGATTTTGAGAAATTCTACAACATGGGAGATGACTCCTACGTGACTCTCAAGAGTTACAATCCTTGGTTAATCTAGAACAATTCTCCCTGCTTCCCTTTTATTTCCTTTACTGTTCTCTATATGTTTTGGAAACAACTCTATATATCTTCTGTCTTGTCTATATGTGTGTGTTTGGTCAGTTCAAAAGTAAAAGACTATGTCATTCTTGAACATGACACCAATATGTTGTGTGCATTTTTCTACACCATCATAGTTGTGTGTAGGTGTAGTTGTGGGGTATAAAGGTAGACTTGGATATTCCTTTATTGGGGAATGTTCTGAGTGCAGAGTTTTGTTTTGTGCTCTTTCTATGCTAGCTGAATCGGTTTCGCAAGAAGATTGGATTTTGAGAAATTCTAAAACATGGGAGATGACTCCTACTTGACTCTCAAGATTTACAATCCTTGGTTAATCTAGAACAATTCTCCCTGCTTCCCTTTTATTTCCTTTACTGTTACCTATATGTTTTGGAAACAACCCTATATATCTTCTGTTTGTCTATATGTGTGTGTTTGGTCAGTTCAAAAGTAAAAGACTATGTCATTCTTGAACATGACACCAATATGTTGTGTGCATTTTTCTACACCATCATAGTTGTGTGTAGGTGTTTTTGAGAGGTATAAAGGTGCGCTTCGGTATTCCTAAATTGGGGAATATTCTGAACTTACAGTTTTTGTGCGTTTTGGCTGCTTCTACGCTAGGTGAATGAGTGCCTCAAACTATGTTGGATTTTGAGGAAATCTACGACATGGGAGGTAACTCCTACATGACTCTCAAGAGTTGCAATCCTTGGTTAATCTTAAAAGATTCTCCCTGCTTCCATCTTATTTCCTTTAATGTTACTTATATGCCTTGGAAGTAACCCTGTATATGTTCTGTTTTCCGTATTATGTGTGTGCATGGTGAGTTGAAGAATAAAAGACTATGTCAGTCTTGAACATGTCACCAATATGTTGTGTGCATTTCTCTACACCATCATAGTTGTGTGTAGGTGTAGTTGCTGGGTATAAAGGTTAGGCTTGGACATTCCTTTATTGGGGAATGTTCTGTGGTGCAGAGTTTTGTGTTTTGTGGCTCTTTCTATGCTAGCTGAATCGGTTGCGCAAAGAAGATTGGATTTTGAGAAATTCTACAACATGGGAGATGACTCCTACGTGACTCTGAAGACTTAGAATCCTTGGTTAATCTTGAACAATTCTCCCTGCTTCCCTCTTATTTCCTTTTCTGTTACCTATATGTTGTGGAAACAACCCTATATATCTTCTGTCTTCTCTATATGTGTGTGTTTGGTCAGTTCAAAAGTAAAAGACTATGTCATTCTTGAACATGACACCAATATGTTGTGTGCATTTTTCTACACCATCATAGTTGTGTGTAGGTGTAGTTGCGGGTATTAAATGTACGCTTCGGTATTCCTAATTGGGGAATATTCTGAACTTACAGTTTTGTGCGTTTTGGCTGCTTCTACACTAGGTGAATTAGTGCCTCAAACTATGTTGGATTTTGAGGAAATCTACGACATGGGAGGTAACTCCTACATGACTCTCAAGAGTGCAATCCTTGGTTAATCTTAAAGATTCTCCCTGCTTCCATCTTATTTCCTTTAATGTTACTTATATGCCTTGGAAGTAACCCTGTATATGTTCTGTCTTCCGTATTGTGTGTGTGCATGGTGAGTTCAAGAATAAAAGACTATATCAGTCTTGAACATGACACCAATATGTTGTGTGCATTTCTCTACACCATCATAGTTGTGTGTTGGTGTAGTTGCTGGGTATAAAGATAGGCTTGGACATTCCTTTATTGGGAATGTTCTGGTGGAGAGTTTTGTGTTTTGTGGCTCTTTCTATGCTAGCTGAATCGGTGCCGCAAAGAAAATTGGATTTTGAGAAATTCTACAACATGGGAGATGACTCCTACGTGACTCTCAAGAGTTACAATCCTTGGTTAATCTTGAACAATTCTCCCTGCTTCCCTCTTATTTCCTTTACTGTTACCTATATGTTTTGGAAACAACCCTATATATCTTCTGTCTTGTCTATATGTGTGTGTTTGGTCACTTCAAAAGTAAAAGACTATGTCATTCTTGAACATGACACCAATATGTTGTGTGCATTTTTCTACACCATCATAGTTGTGTGTAGGTGTAGTTGCGGGGTATAAAGGTACGCTTCGGTATTCCTAATTGGGGAATATTCTGAACTTACAGTTTTGTGCGTTTTGGCTGCTTCTACACTAGGTGAATTAGTGCCTCAAACTATGTTGGATTTTGAGGAAATCTACAACATGGGAGGTAACTCCTACATGACTCTCAAGAGTTGCAATCCTTGGTTAATCTTAAAAGATTCTCCCTGCTTACATCTTATTTCCTTTAATGTTACTTATATGCCTTGGAAGTAACCCTGGATATGTTCTGTTTTCGTATTATGTGTGTGCATGGTGAGGTGAAGAATAAAAGACTATGTCAGTCTTGAACATGACACAAATATGTTGTGTGCATTTCTCTACACCATCAAAGTTGTGTGTAGGTGTAGTTGCTGGGTATAAAGGTAGGTTTGGACATTCCTTTATTGGTGAATGTTCTGAGTGCAGAGTTTTGTGTTTTGTGGCTCTTTCTATGCTAGCTGAATCGGTTGCGGAAAGAAGATTGGATTTTGAGAAATTCTACAACATGGGAGATGACTCCTACGTGACTCTCAAGAGTTACAATCCTTGGTTAATCTAGAACAATTCTCCCTGCTTCCCTTTTATTTCCTTTACTGTTACCTATATGTTGTGGAAATAACCCTATATATACTACACGTCATTATTGAAGGGCCAGGAACGTTTTTGAGTCAATTTTTGAAAGGAGAAATAACCTATTTTCTCTTACTCTTTTCTCCAATTCGTTGCCGTAACTGAATGGATAAGAGCTCAGACAACATTGCAGTTTCCTTTTGGCACGTGTTTGGGGATTTGCCGATTTGCAATGGTCGGCCCAAGGAAGACAATTTCCACACGAAATTGTCGAATCTTCAGCAGGGTCTCTCTGACGACGCAGGCAAGGTAGCGACAAAATTCGCTTTGCACGTGCAAGGCAAGCCCTTTTTGAACACTACTCCAGCCAAAGTTGCCCGCAGACGAGGATAAAAAGGACCCGTTCTTGGTTCGTTTTAACCATGCTTGCAAGACGACGGATGACGGATGAGCAGCGGGGGAGAGCCCTCGCTCTGCTTGATGAAGGCCTAGCGCAGCGGGAAGTTGCTAGACGACTTGAAGTGTCGCATTCCACAATCCAGAGACTGCTGGAGCGCTTCAATGAGACTGGAGCAGTCCAGGAAAGGCGTCACACGGGTCGACCCAGAGTAACGACAAGACAGCAAGACCGCTACCGTTGTGTGCATTTTTCTATACCATCATAGTTGTGTGTAGGTGTAGTTGCGGGGTATAAAGGTACGCTTCGGTATTCCTAATTCTGAACTTACAGTTTTGTGCGTTTTGGCTGTTTCTACGCTAGGTGAATGAGTGCCTCAAACTATTTTGGATTTTGAGGAAATCTATGACATGGGAGGTAACTCCTACATGACTCTCAAGAATTGCAATCCTTGGTTAATCTTAAAAGATTCTCCCTGCTTCCATCTTATTTCCTTTAATGTTACTTATAAGCCTTGGAAGTAACCCTGGATATGTTCTGTTTTCCGTATTATGTGTGTGCATGGTGAGTTGAAGAATAAAAGACTATGTCAGTCTTGAACATGACCCCAATATGTTGTGTGCATTTGTCTACACCATCATAGTTGTGTGTAGGTGTAGTTGCTGGGTATAAAGGTAGGCTTGGACATTCCTTTATTGGGGAATGTTCTGAGTGCAGAGTTTTGTGTTTTGTGGCTCTTTCTATGTTAGCTGAATCGGTTGCGCAAAGAAGATTGGATTTTGAGAAATTCTACAACATGGGAGATGACTCCTACGTGACTCTCAAGAGTTACAATCCTTGGTTAATCTAGAACAATTCTCCCTGCTTCCCTTTTATTTCCTTTACTGTTACCTATATGTTTTGGAAACAACCCTATATATCTTTTGTCTTGTCTATATGTGTGTGTTTGGTCAGTTCAAATGTAAAAGACTATGTCATTCCTGAACATGACACCAATATGTTGTGTGCATTTTTCTACACCATCATAGTTGTGTGTAGGTGTAGTTACGGGGTATAAAGGTACGCTTCGGTATTCCTAATTGGGGAATATTCTGAACTTACAGTTTTCTGCGTTTTGGCTGCTTCTACACTAGGTGAATTATTGCCTCAAACTATGTTGGAATTTGAGGAAAATCTACGACATGGGAGGTAACTCCTACATGACTCTCAAGAGTTGCAATCCTTGGTTAATCTTAAAAGATTCTCCCTGCTTCCATCTTATTTCCTTTAATGTTACATATATGCCTTGGAAGTAACCCTGTCTTCCGTGTTGTGTGTGTGCATGGTGAGTTCAAGAATAAAAGACTATATCAGTCTTGAACATGACACCAATATGTTGTGTGGATTTCTCTACACCATCAATTCACATATCTTGGGTACACCATCACCGATAACATCTCCCTTGACACAGAGGTCGACAAGAGGATCGGGAAGGCAGCCTCAACACTAGCCCGCCTCACACAAAGGGTGTGGACAAATCCCAAGCTGACCACAAAGACAAAGATGGCAGGATCGAGTTATCTCCCATGTCGTTGAATTTCTCATAATCCATCATAGTTCGCGCTAAACATTCAGCTAGCATTAAAGTAGCCCAAATTCACAAAACTGTAAGCTCAGAACATTTCCCAATGAATAAATGTCCAAGACTACCTTTATACGCCGAAACTACACCTACACACAACAATTAGGGAGGAGAGAAATGCACACAACATATTGGTCTCATTTTCAAGATTGACATAGTCTTTTCTTCTTGAACTGATCAAACGCACAAACATAGACAGGACAGAACATATACAGTGTTTCTTCAAAGGTTTGCAGGTAACACTAAAGGAAATATGAAGGAAACAGGGAAATTTTTGAAGACTAACCAAGGATTATAAGTCTTGAGAGCCAGGTACGAGTTATCTCCCATGTTGTAGAATTTCTCAAAATCCATCATAGTTCGCGCTAAACATTCAACTAGCATTAACGTAGCCAAAATACACCAAACTGTCAGCTCAGAACATTTCTGAATGTATAAATGTCCAAGACCGCCTTTATACCCCGAAACTACACCTACACACAACTATGAGGGAGGAGAGAAATGCACACAACATAATGATCACATGTACAAGATTGACATAGACTTTTCTTCTTGAACTGATCAAACGCACTAACATAGACAGGACAGAACATATACAGGGTTGCTTCCAAGATTTACAGGTAACACTAAAGGAAATATGAGGGAAACAGGGAGAATTTTTGAAGACTAACCAAGGATTATAACTCTTGAGAGCCAGGAACGAGTTATCTCCCATGTTGTTGAATTTCTCAAAATCCATCATAGTTCGCTCTAAACATTCAGCTGGCATTAACGTAGCCAAAATACACCAAACTGTAAGCTCAGAACATTTCTCAAAGTATAAATGTCCAAGACCCCCTTTATACCCTGAAACTACACCTACACACAACTATGAGGGAGGAGAAAAATGCACACAACATATTGGTCTCATGTTCAAGATTGACATAGTCTTTTCTTCTTCAACTGATCAAACGCGCAAACATAGACAGGACAGAACATATACAGGGTTGCTTCCAAGGTTTACAGGTAACACTAAAGGGAATATGAGGGAAACAGGGAGAATTTTTGAAGACTAACCAAGGATTATATCTCTTGAGAGCCAGGTACGAGTTATCTCCCATGTTGTAGAATTTCTGATAATCCATCATAGTGCGCGCTAAACATTCAGCTAGCATTAAAGTAACCAAACTACACCAAACTGTAAGCTCAGAACATTTCTCAATGAATAAATGTCCAAGACTACCTTTATACCCCGCAACTACACCTACACACAACTATGAGGGAGGAGAGAAATGCACACAACATATTGGTCTCATGTTCAAGATTGACATAGTCTTTTCTTCTTGAACAGATCAAACGCGCAAACATAGACAGGACAGAACATATACAGGGTTGCTTCCAAGGTTTCAAGGCAACACTAAAGGGAATATGAGGGAAACAGGGAGAAATTTTGAAGACTAACCAAGGATTATAACTCTTGAGAGCCAGGTACGAGTTATCTCCCATGTTGTAGAATTTCTGATAATCCATCATAGTTCGCACTAAACATTCAGCTAGCATTAAAGTAGCCCAAATTCACAAAACTGTAAGCTCTGAATATTTCTCAATGAATAAATGTCCAAGACTACCTTTATACCCCGAAACTACACCTACACACAACTATGAGGGAGGAGAGAAATGGACACAACATATTGGTGCCATGTTCAAGATTGACATAATCTTTTCTTCTTGAACTGACGAAACGCACAAACATAGACAGGACAGAACATATACATGGTTGATTCTAAGGTTTACAGGTAACACTAAAGGAAATATGAGGGAAACAGGGAGAATTTTTGAAGACTAACCAAGGATTATAACTCTTGAGAGCCAGGTACGAGTTATCTCCCATGTTGTTCAATTTCTCATAATCCATCATAGTTCGCGCTAAACATTCAGCTAGCATTAAAGTAGCCAAAATTCACAAAACTGTAAGCTCGGAACATTTCCCAATGAATAAATGTCCAAGACTACCTTTATACGCCGAAACTACACCTACACACAACTATGAGGGAGGAGAGAAATACACACAACATATTGGTGCCATGTTCAAGATTGACATAATCTTTTCTTCTTGAACTGATCAAACGCACAAACATAGACAGGACAGAACATATACAGGGTTGGTTCCAAGATTTACAGGTTACACTAAAGGAAATATGAGGGAAACAGGGAGAATATTTGAAGACTAACCAAGGATTATAACTCTTGAGAGCCAGGAACGAGTTATCTCCCATGTTGTTGAATTTCTCATAATCAATCATAGTTCGCGCTAAACATTCAGCTAGCATTAAAGTAGTCAAACTACACCAAATTGTAAGCTCAGAACGTTTCTCAATGTATAAACGTCCAAGACTTCCTTTATACCCCGAAATTACACCTACACACAACTATGAGGTAGGAGAAAAATGCACACAACATATTGGTCTCATGTTCAAGATTGACATAGTCTTTTGTCCTTGAACTGATCAAACGCACAAACATAGACAGGACTGAACATATACAGAGTTGTTTCCAAGGTTTACAGGTAACACTAAAGGGAATATGAAGGAAACAGGGAGAATTTTTGAAGACTAACCAAGGATTATAACTCTTTAGAGCCAGGAACGAGTTATCTCCCATGTTGTAGAATTTCTGATAATCCATCATAGTTCGCGCTAAACATTCAGCTTAGCATTAATGTAGCCCAAATGCACAAAACTGTAATCTCAGAACATTTCCCAATGAATAAATGTCCAAGACTACCTTTATACGCCGAAACTACACCTACACACAACTTATGAGGGAGGAGAGAAATGCACACAACATATTGGTCCAATGTTCAAGATTGACATAATCTTTTCTTCTTGAACTGATCAAACGCACAAACATAGACAGGAGAGGACATATACAGGGTTGCTTCCAAGGTTTACAGGTAACACTAAAGGAAATATGAGGGAAACGGAGAATTTTGAAGACTAACCAAGGATTATAACTCTTGAGAGTCAGGAACGAGTTATCTCCCATGTTGTTGAATTTCTCGGAATCCATTATAGTTCGCACTAAACTTTCAGCTAGCATTAAAGTAGCCAAAGTACACCAAACTGTAAGCTCAGAACATTTCTCAATGTATAAATGTCCAAGACTACCTTTATACCCCGAAACTACACCTACACACAACTATAAGGGATGAGAGAAATGCACACAACATATTGGTCTCATGTTCAAGATTGACATTGTCTTTTCTTCTTGAACTGATCAAACGCGCAAACATAGACAGGACAGAACATATACAGGGTTTCTTCCAAGTTTTACAGGTAACACTAAAGGGAATATGAGGGAAAGAGGGAGAAGTTTTGAAGATTAACCAAGGATTATAACTCTTGAGACCCAGGTACGAGTTATCTCCGATGTTGTAGAATTTCTGATAATCCATCATAGTTCGCGCTAAACATTCAGCTAGCATTAAAGTAGCCCAAATGCACAAAACTGTAATCTCAGAACATTTCCCAATGAATAAATGTCCAAGACAACCTTTATACCCCGAAACTACACCTACACACAACTATGAGGGAGTAGAGAAATGCAAACAATATATTGGTCTCATGTTCAAAACTGATATAGTCTTTTTTACTTTAACTGATCAAACGCACAAACATAGACAGGACAGAACATATATAGGGTTGCTTCCAAGGTTTACGGGTAACACTAAAGGAAACATGAAGAAAAGAGTGAGAATTTTTGAAGACTAACCAAGGATTATAGCTCTTGAGAGTCAGGTACGAGTTATCTCCCATGTTGTAGAATTTCTCAAAATCCACCATAGTTCGCACTAAACATTCAGCTAGCATTAAAGTAGCCCAAATTCACAAAACTGTAAGCTCAGAACATTTCCCCATGAATAAATGTCCAAGACTACCTTTATACCCCGAAACTACACCTACACACAACCATGAGGGAGGAGAGAAATGCACACAACATATTGGTCTCATGTTCAAGATTGACATAGTCTTTTGTTCTTGAACAGATCAAACGCAGAAACATAGACAGGACAGAACATATACAGGGTTGCTTCCAAGGTTTACAGGTAACACTAAAGTTAATATGAGGTAAAAACGGAGAATTGTTGAAGACTAACCAAGGATTATAACTCTTGAGAGCCAGGTACGAGTTATATCCCATGTTGTTGAATTTGTCATAATCCATCATAGTTCGCGCTAAACATTCAGTTATCATTAAAGTAGCCAAAATTCACAAAACTGTAAGCTCAGATCATTTCCCAATGAATAAATGTCCAAGACTACCTTTATACCCTGAAACTACACCTACACACAACTATGAGGGAGGAGAAAAATGCACACAACATATTGGTCTCATGTTCAAGATTGACATAGTCTTTTCTACTTGAACTGATCAAACGCACAAACATAGACAGGACTGAATATATACAGAGTTGCTTCCAAGGTTTACAGATAACACTAAAGGGAATATGAGGGAAACAGGGAGAATTTTTGAAGACTAACCAAGGATTTTAACTCTTGAGAGCCAGGAACGAGTTATCTCCCATGTTGTAGAATGTCTCAAAATCCATCATAGTTCGCGCTAAACATTCAGCTTAGCATTAAAGTAGCCCAAATGCACAAAACTGTAATCTCAGAACATTTCCCAATGAATAAACGTCCAAGACTACCTTTATACGCCGAAACTACATCTACACACAACTATGAGGGAGGAGAGAAATGCATACAACATATTGGTCTCATGTTCAAGATTGACATAGTCTTTTCTCCTTGAACTGATCAAACGCACAAACATAGACAGGACTGAACATATACAGAGTTGCGTCCAAGGTTTACAGGTAACACTAAAGGAAATATGAGGGAAACAGGGAGAATTTTTGAAGACTAACCAAGGATTATAACTCTTGAGAGCCAGGTACGAGTTATCTCCCATGTTGTAGA
Organism: Monoplex corrugatus; assembly: GCA_030674185.1. Lineage (NCBI taxonomy): Eukaryota > Metazoa > Mollusca > Gastropoda > Littorinimorpha > Ranellidae > Monoplex > Monoplex corrugatus. The sequence continues at coordinate 84,037,234 of CM060315.1, forward strand.
ATTTCTGATAATCCATCATAGTTCGCGCTAAACATTGAGCTTGCATTAAAGTAGCCCAAATTCTCAAAACTGCAAGCTCAGAACATTTCCCAATGAATAAATGTCCAAGACTACATTTATACCCCGAAACAACACATACACACAACTATGAGGGAGGAGAGAAATGCACACAACATATTGGTCTCATGTTCAAGATTGACATAGTCTTTTCTCCTTGAACTGATCAAACGCACAAACATAGACAGGACTGAACATATACAGAGTTGCTTCCAAGGTTTACAGGGAACGCTAGAGGGAATATGAAGGAAACAGGGAGAATTTTTGAAGACTAACGAAGGAATATAACTCTTGAGAGCCAGGAACGAGTTATCTCCCATGTTGTAGAATTTCTGATAATCCATCATAGTTCGCGCTAAACATTCAGCTTAGCATTAATGTAGCCCAAATGCACAAAACTGTAATCTCAGAACATTTCCCAATGAATAAATGTCCAAGACTACCTTTATACGCCGAAACTACACCTACACACAACTTATGAGGGAGGAGAGAAATGCACACAACATATTGGTCCAATGTTCAAGATTGACATAATCTTTTCTTCTTGAACTGATCAAACGCACAAACATAGACAGGAGAGGACATATACAGGGTTGCTTCCAAGGTTTACAGGTAACACTAAAGGAAATATGAGGGAAACGGAGAATTTTGAAGACTAACCAAGGATTATAACTCTTGAGAGTCAGGAACGAGTTATCTCCCATGTTGTTGAATTTCTCGGAATCCATTATAGTTCGCACTAAACTTTCAGCTAGCATTAAAGTAGCCAAAGTACACCAAACTGTAAGCTCAGAACATTTCTCAATGTATAAATGTCCAAGACTACCTTTATACCCCGAAACTACACCTACACACAACTATAAGGGATGAGAGAAATGCACACAACATATTGGTCTCATGTTCAAGATTGACATTGTCTTTTCTTCTTGAACTGATCAAACGCGCAAACATAGACAGGACAGAACATATACAGGGTTTCTTCCAAGTTTTACAGGTAACACTAAAGGGAATATGAGGGAAAGAGGGAGAAGTTTTGAAGATTAACCAAGGATTATAACTCTTGAGACCCAGGTACGAGTTATCTCCGATGTTGTAGAATTTCTGATAATCCATCATAGTTCGCGCTAAACATTCAGCTAGCATTAAAGTAGCCCAAATGCACAAAACTGTAATCTCAGAACATTTCCCAATGAATAAATGTCCAAGACAACCTTTATACCCCGAAACTACACCTACACACAACTATGAGGGAGTAGAGAAATGCAAACAATATATTGGTCTCATGTTCAAAACTGATATAGTCTTTTTTACTTTAACTGATCAAACGCACAAACATAGACAGGACAGAACATATATAGGGTTGCTTCCAAGGTTTACGGGTAACACTAAAGGAAACATGAAGAAAAGAGTGAGAATTTTTGAAGACTAACCAAGGATTATAGCTCTTGAGAGTCAGGTACGAGTTATCTCCCATGTTGTAGAATTTCTCAAAATCCACCATAGTTCGCACTAAACATTCAGCTAGCATTAAAGTAGCCCAAATTCACAAAACTGTAAGCTCAGAACATTTCCCCATGAATAAATGTCCAAGACTACCTTTATACCCCGAAACTACACCTACACACAACCATGAGGGAGGAGAGAAATGCACACAACATATTGGTCTCATGTTCAAGATTGACATAGTCTTTTGTTCTTGAACAGATCAAACGCAGAAACATAGACAGGACAGAACATATACAGGGTTGCTTCCAAGGTTTACAGGTAACACTAAAGTTAATATGAGGTAAAAACGGAGAATTGTTGAAGACTAACCAAGGATTATAACTCTTGAGAGCCAGGTACGAGTTATATCCCATGTTGTTGAATTTGTCATAATCCATCATAGTTCGCGCTAAACATTCAGTTATCATTAAAGTAGCCAAAATTCACAAAACTGTAAGCTCAGATCATTTCCCAATGAATAAATGTCCAAGACTACCTTTATACCCTGAAACTACACCTACACACAACTATGAGGGAGGAGAAAAATGCACACAACATATTGGTCTCATGTTCAAGATTGACATAGTCTTTTCTACTTGAACTGATCAAACGCACAAACATAGACAGGACTGAATATATACAGAGTTGCTTCCAAGGTTTACAGATAACACTAAAGGGAATATGAGGGAAACAGGGAGAATTTTTGAAGACTAACCAAGGATTTTAACTCTTGAGAGCCAGGAACGAGTTATCTCCCATGTTGTAGAATGTCTCAAAATCCATCATAGTTCGCGCTAAACATTCAGCTTAGCATTAAAGTAGCCCAAATGCACAAAACTGTAATCTCAGAACATTTCCCAATGAATAAACGTCCAAGACTACCTTTATACGCCGAAACTACATCTACACACAACTATGAGGGAGGAGAGAAATGCATACAACATATTGGTCTCATGTTCAAGATTGACATAGTCTTTTCTCCTTGAACTGATCAAACGCACAAACATAGACAGGACTGAACATATACAGAGTTGCGTCCAAGGTTTACAGGTAACACTAAAGGAAATATGAGGGAAACAGGGAGAATTTTTGAAGACTAACCAAGGATTATAACTCTTGAGAGCCAGGTACGAGTTATCTCCCATGTTGTAGAATTTCTGATAATCCATCATAGTTCGCGCTAAACATTGAGCTTGCATTAAAGTAGCCCAAATTCTCAAAACTGCAAGCTCAGAACATTTCCCAATGAATAAATGTCCAAGACTACATTTATACCCCGAAACAACACATACACACAACTATGAGGGAGGAGAGAAATGCACACAACATATTGGTCTCATGTTCAAGATTGACATAGTCTTTTCTCCTTGAACTGATCAAACGCACAAACATAGACAGGACTGAACATATACAGAGTTGCTTCCAAGGTTTACAGGGAACGCTAGAGGGAATATGAAGGAAACAGGGAGAATTTTTGAAGACTAACGAAGGAATATAACTCTTGAGAGCCAGGAACGAGTTATCTCCCATGTTGTAGAATTTCTCAAAATCCATCATAGTTCGCGCTAAACATTCAGCTTAGCATTAAAGTTGCCCAAAAGCACAAAACTGTAATCGCAGAACATTTCCCAATGAATAAATGTCCAAGACTACCTTTATACACCGAAACTACACCTACACACAACTATGAGGGAGGAGAGAAATGCACACAACATATTGGTCCAATGTTCAAGATTGACATAATCTTTTCTTCTTGAACTGATCAAACGCACAAACATAGACAGGACAGAACATATACAGGGCTGCTTCCAAGATTTACAGGTAACACTAAAGAAATATGAGGAAACAGGGAGAATTGTTGAAGACTAACCAAGGATTACAACTCTTGAGAGCCAGGAACGAGTTATCTCCCATGTTGTTGAATTTCTCATAATCCATCATAGTTCGCGCTAAACATTCATCTAGTATTAAAGTAGCCAAACTACACCAAACTGTAGGCTCAGAACATTTCTCAATGTATAAATGTCCAAGACTACCTTTTTACTCCGAAATTGTACCTACACACAACTATGAGGGAGGAGAGAAATACACACAACATATTTGTCTCATTTTCAAGATTGACACAGTCTTTTCTTCTTCAACTGATCAAATGCACAAACATAGACAGGACAGAACATATACATGGTTGATTCTAAGGTTTACAGGTAACACTAAAGGAAATATTAGGGAAACAGGGAGAATTTTTGAAGACTAAGCAAGGATTATAACTCTTGAGAGCCAGGTAAGAGTTATCTCCCATGTTGTAGAATTTCTGATAATCAATCATAGTTCGAGCTAAACATTCAGCTAGCATTAACGTAGCCAAAATACACCAAACTGTAAGCTCAGAACATTTCTCAATGTATAAATGTCCAAGACCCCCTTTATACCCCGAAACTACACCTACACACAACTATGAGGGAGGAGAGAAATGCAAACAACATATTGGTCTCATGTTCAAAACTGATATAGTCTTTTCTACTTCAACTGATCACACGCACAAACATAGACAGGACAGAACATATACAGGGTTGCTTCCAAGGTTTACGGGTAACACTAAAGGAAACATGAAGAAAACAGTGAGAATTTTTGAAGACTAACCAAGGATTATAACTCTTGAGAGCCAGGTACGAGTTATATCCCATGTTGTAGAATTTCTCAAAATCCATCATAGTTCGCGCTAAACATTCAGCTAGCATTAAAGTAGCCCAAATGCACAAAACTGTCAGCTCAGAACATTTCCCAATGAATAAATGTCCAAGTCTACCTTTATACACAGAAACTACATCTACACACAACTATGAGGCAGGAGAGATGTGCACACAACATATTGGTCCCATGTTCAAGATTGACATAATCTTTTTTTCTTGAACTGATCAAACGCACAAACATAGACAGGACAGAACATATACAGGGTTGCTTCCAAGATTTATTGGTAACACTAAAGGAAATATGAGGGAAACAGGGAGAATTTTTGAAGACTAACCAAGGATTATAACTCTTGAGAGACAGGAACGAGTTATCTCCCATGTTGTTGAATTTCTTATAATCCATCATAGTTCGCGCTAAACATTCAGCTAGCATTAAAGTAACCAAACTACACCAAACTGTAAGCACAGAACATTTCTCAATGTATAAATGTCCAAGACTACCTTTTTACCCCGAAACTACACCTACACACAACTATGAGGGAGGAGAGAAATACACACAACATATTGGTCTCATGTTCAAGATTGACAAAGTCTTTTCTTCTTCAACTGATCAAATGCACAAACATAGACAGAACTGAACATATACAGAGTTGCTTCCAAGGTTCACAGGCAACTCTAAAGGGAATATGAGGGAAACAGGGAGAATTTTTGAAGACTAACCAAGGATTATAACTCTTGAGAGCCAGGAACGAGTTATCTCCCATGTTGTTGAGTTTCTCATAAACCATCATAGTTCGCGCTAAACATTCAGCTAGCATTAAAGTAGCCAAACTACACCAAACTGTAAGCTCAGAACATTTCTCAATGTATAAATGTCGAAGACCCCCTTTATACCCCGAAACTACACCTACACACAACTATGAGGGAGGAGAGAAATGCAAACAACATATTGGTCTCATGTCCAAAACTGATATAGTCTTTTCTACTTCAACTGATTAAACGCACAAACATAGACAGGACAGAACATATACAGGGTTGCTTCCAAGGTTTGCAGGTAACACTAAAGGAAACAGCAAGGAAACAGTGAGAATTTTTGAAGACTAACCAAGGATTATCACTCTTGAGAGCCAGGTACGAGTTATCTCCCATGTTGTAGAATTTCTGATAATCCATCATAGTTCGTGGTAAAACATCCAGCTAGCATTAAAGTAGCCAAAATACACCAAACTCTAAGTTCAGAACATTTCTCAATGAATAAATGTCCAAGACCCCCTTGATACCCGGAAACTGCACCTACACACAACTATGAGGGAGGAGAGAAATGCACACAACATATTGGTCTCATGTTCAAGATTGACATAGTCTTTTCTTCTTGAACTGATCAAACGCACAAACATAGACAGGACTGAACATATACAGAGTTGCTTCCAAGGTTTACAGGTAACACTAAAGGGAATATGAGGGAGGTAGGGAGAATTTTTGAAGACTAACCAAGGATTATAACTCTTGAGAGGCAGGAACGAGTTATCTCCCATGTTGTTGAATTTCTTATAATCCATCATAGTTCGCGCTAAACATTCAGCTAGCATTAATGTAGCCAAACTACACTAAACTGTAAGCTCAGAACAATTCTCAATGTATAAATGTCCAAGACTACCTTTATACACCGAAACTACACCTACACACAACTATGAGGGAGGAGAGAAATACACACAACATATTGGTCTCATGTTCAAGATTGACATAGTCTTTTCTTCTTGAACAGATCAAACGCACAAACATAGACAGGATAGAACATATACAGAGTTGCTTCCAAGATTTACAGGTAACACTAAAGGAAACAGCAAGGAAACAGTGAGAATTTTTGAAGACTAACCAAGGATTATCACTCTTGAGAGCCAGGTACGAGTTATCTCCCATGTTGTAGAATTTCTCAAAATCCATCATAGTTCGTGTTAAAACATTCAGCTAGCATTAAAGTAGCCAGAATACACCAAACTCTAAGTTCAGAACATTTCTCAATGAATAAATGTCCAAGACCCCCTTGATACCCGGAAACTGCACCTACACACAACTATGAGGGAGGAGAGAAATGCACACAACATATTGGTCTCATGTTCAAGATTGACATAGTCTTTTCTTCTTGAACTGATCAAACGCACAAACATAGACAGGACTGAACATATACAGAGTTGCTTCCAAGGTTTACAGGTAACACTAAAGGGAATATGAGGGAGGTAGGGAGAATATTTGAAGACTAACCAAGGATTATATCTCTTGAGAGCCAGGTACGAGTTATCTCCCATGTTGTTGAATTTCTCATAATCCATCATAGTTCGCGCTAAACATTCAGCAAGCATTAACGTAGCCAAAATACACCAAACTGACAGCTCAGAACATTTCTCAATGAATAAATGTCCAAGACTACCTTTATACCCGGAAACTACACCTACACACAACTATGAGGGAGGAGAGAAATGCAAACAACATATTGGTCTCATGTTCAAGATTGACATAGTCTTTTCTTCTTGAACTGATCAAACGCGCAAACATAGACAGGACAGAACATATACAGGGTTGCTTCCAAGGTTTACAGGCAACACTTAAGGGAATATGAGGGAAACAGGGAGAATTTTTGAAGAATAACCAAGGATTATAACTCTTGAGAGCCAGGTACGAGTTATCTCCCATGTTGTAGAATTTCTCATAATCCATCATAGTTCGCGCTAAACATTCAACTAGCATTAACGTAGCCAAAATACACCAAACTGTCAGCTAGGAACATTTCTCAATGAAAAAATGTCCAAGACTACCTTTATACCCCGCAACTACACCTACTCACAACTATGAGGGAGAAGAGAAATGCACACAACATATTTGTCTCATGTTCAAGATTGACATAGTCTTTTCTTCTTGAACAGATCAAACGCACAAACATAGACAGGACAGAACATATACAGGGTTGCTTCCAAGATTTACAGATAACACTAAAGGAAATATGAGGGAAACAGGGAGAATTTTTGAAGACTAACCAAGGATTATAACTCTTGAGAGCCAGGTAAGAGTTATCTCCCATGTTGTTGAATTTCTCATAATCCATCATCTCACCCGTCTCACCCGTCGGCGTCTCCGGGAACAGTGTTGGCCGCTGCACATGATGTCCTCACAAGCTGCCTCCAGCACTCTCGATCTTGGCTAAGTCTGACCACCTCCTGGAGTTTCTTGCCACTGATGTTTGTGATGTTTCTAGCAAGTGATGCAGGTGGCCGTCCTCTGTTTCTCTTTCCTTCCACTTTACCCTGGAGGACAGTGGACATCAAGTCTGTTCTCTCATTACGGATTGCGTGTCCAACATATTTCAGTTTCCTCCGTTGTATGAGTACTAGGAGCTTGCGTATAGTACCCATCTCATTCAGTATGCTTTCATTTGAGCGCCTATCCGTCCATCTGACCCTCAGCAGTCTTCGGTAAAACCACAGCTCTGCTGCTTCCACTCGTCTTTCATCCTCTTTCTTCATTGTCCATGCCTCGCAGCCGTATAACATCACTGGCCAGACAAGACATTTTAAGAGTTTTATCTTAAGGTCTGCTGTTATGCTGTGGTCTTTCCAAATATTGTTCAATTGAACCATACTGTTTTTGGCCATTCCAATTCTCATCTTTATGTCTTTTGAGCATGTTCCATCGTGTGTGTACAGGGTTGCTTCCAAGGTTTACAGGCAACACTAAAGGGAATATGAGGGAAACAGGGAGAATTTTTGAAGACTAACCAAGGATTATAACTCTTGAGAGCCAGGTACTAGTTATCTCCCATGTTGTAGAATTTCTCATAATCCATCATAGTTCGCGCTAAACATTCAGCTAGCATTAAAGTAGCCAAAATTCACAAAACTGTAAGCTCAGAACATTTCCCAATGAATAAATGTCCAAGACTACCTTTATACCCCGAAACTACACCTACTCACAACTATGAGGGAGGAGAGAAATGCACACAACATATTGGTCTCATGTTCAAGATTGACATAGTTTTTTCTCCATGAACTGATCAAACGCACAAACATAGACAGGATTGAACATATACAGAGTTGATTCCAAGGTTTACAGGTAACACTAAAGGGAATATGAGGGAAACAGGGAGAATTTTTGAAGACTAACGAAGGATTATAACTCTTGAGAGCCAGGAACGAGTTATCTCCCATGTTGTAGAATTTCTCAAAATCCATCATAGTTCGCGCTAAACATTCAGCATAGCATTAAAGTAGCCCAAATGCACAAAACTATAATCTCAGAACATTTCCCAATGAATAAATGTCCAAGACTACCTTTATACCCGGAAACTACACCTACACACAACTATGAGGGAGGAGAGAAATGCACACAACATATCGGTCCCATGTTCAAGATTGACATAGTCTTTTCTTCTTGAACAGATCAAACGCACAAACATAGACAGGACAGAACATATACAGGGTTGCTTCCAAGGTTTACAGGTAACACTAAAGGTAATATGAGGGAAACAGGGAGAATTTTTGAAGACTAACCAAGGATAATAACTCTTAAGAGCCAGGTACGAGTTATCTCAAACGTTGTTGAATTTCTCATAATCCATCATAGTTCGCGCTAAACATTCAGCAAGCATTAACGTAGCCAAAATACACCAAACTCTAAGCTCAGAACATTTCTGAATGTATAAATGTCCAAAACTACCTTTATACCCCGAAACTACACCTACACACAACTATGAGGGAGGAGAGAAATGCACACAACATATCGGTCCCATGTTCAAGATTGACATAGTCTTTTCTTCTTGAACTGATCAAACGCACAAACATAGACAGGACAGAACATATACAGGGTTGCTTCCAAGGTTTACAGGCAACACTAAAGGAAATATGAGGGAAACAGGGAGAATTTTTGAAGACTAACCAAGGATTATAACTCTTGAGAGCCTGGTACGAGTTATCTCCCATGTTGTAGAATTTCTGATAATCCATTATAGTTCGCACTAAACATTCAGCTAGCATTAAAGTAGCCAAAATTCACAAAACTGTAAGCTCAGAACATTTCCAATGAATAAATGTCCAAGACTACCTTTATACCCGAAACTACACCTACACACAACTATGAGGGAGGAGAAAATGCACACAACATATTGGTCTCATGTTCAAGATTGACATAGTCTTTTCTCCTTGAACTGATCAAACGCACAAACATAGACAGGACTGAACATATACAGAGTTGCTTCCAAGGTTTACAGGAACACTAAAGGGAATATGAGGAGAACGGGAGAATTTTTGAAGACTAACAAGGATTATAACTCTTGAGAGCCAGGAACGAGTTATCTCCCATGTTGTAGAATTTCTCATAATCCATCATAGTTCGCGCTAAACATTCAGCTAGCATTAAAGTAGCAAAATTCACAAAACTGTAAACTCAGAACATTTCCCAATGAATAAATGTCCAAGACTACCTTTATACCCCAACTACACCTACACACAACTATGAGGGAGGAGAAAATGCACACAACATATTGGTCTCATGTTCAAGATTGACATAGTCTTTTCTCCTTGAACTGATCAAACGCACAAACATAGACAGGATGAACATATACAGAGTTGCTTCCAAGGTTACAGTTAACACTAAAGGAATATGAGGGAAACAGGGATAATTTTTGAAGACTAACCAAGGATTATATATCTTGAGAGCCAGGTACGAGTTATTCCATGTTGTAGATTTTCTCATAATCCACCATAGTTCGCGCTATACATTAGCTAGTATTAAAGTAGCCCAATTCACAAAACTGTGAGCTCAGAACATTTCCAATGAATAAATGTCCAAGACTACCTTTATATCCCGAAACTACACCTACACAAACTATTGGGAGAGAGAAATGCACACAACATATTGGTCTCATGTTCAAGATTGACATAGTCTTTTCTCCTTGAACTGATCAAACGCACAAACATAGGCAGGACAACATATACAGGGTTGCTTCCAAGGTTTACAGGTACATAAAGGAAATATGAGGGAAACTGGGAGTATTTTTGAAGACTAACCAAGGATTATAATCTTTAGAGCCAGGTACGAGTTATCTCCCATGTTGTTGAATTTCTCATAATCCATATAGTTCGCGCTAAACATTCAACTAGCATTAACGTAGCCAAAATACACCAACTGTCAGCTAGGAACTTTCTCAATGAAAAAATGTCCAGACTACTTTATACCCGCAACTACACTACACACAACTATGAGGAGGAGAGAAATGCACACAACATATTTGTCTCATGTTCAAGATTGACATAGTCTTTTCTTCTTGAACTAATCAACGCGTAAACATAGACAGGACAGAACATATCAGGGTTGCTTCCAGATTTACAGGTAACACTAAAGGAAATATGAGGGAAACAGGGAGAATTTTTGAAGACTAACAAGGATTATAACTCTTAGAGCTGGTACGAGTTATCTCCCATGTTGTAGATTTCTGATAATCCATTATAGTTCGCACTAAACATTCAGCTAGCATTAAAGTAGCCAAAATTCACAAAACTGTAAGCTCAGAACATTTCCAATGAATAAATGTCCAAGACTACCTTTATACCCCGAAACTACACCTACACACAACTATGAGGGAGGAGAAAAATGCACACAACATATTGGTCTCATGTTCAAGATTGACATAGTCTTTTCTCCTTGAACTGATCAAACGCACAAACATAGACAGGACTGAACATATACAGAGTTGCTTCCAAGGTTTACAGGTAACACTAAAGGGAATATGAGGGAAACAGGGAGAATTTTGAAGACTAACGAAGGATTATAACTCTTGAGAGCCAGAACGAGTTATCTCCCATGTTGTAGAATTTCTCATAATCATCATAGTTCGCGCTAACATTCGCTAGCATTAAAGTAGCCAAAATACACAAACTGTAAGCTCAGAACAATTCTCAATGAATTAATGTCCAAGACCCCTTTATACCCGGAACTACACCTACACACAACTATAGGGAGGAGAGAAATGCACACAACATATCGGTCTCATGTTCAAGATTGACATAGTCTTTTCTTCTGAACAGATCAACGCACAAACATAGACAGGACGAACATATACAGGTTGCTTCTAAGATTTACAGGTAATACTAAAGGAAATATGAGGGAAACAGGGAGATTTTTGAAGACTAACCAAGGATTATAACTCTTGAGAGCCAGGAACGAGTTATCTCCATGTTGTAGAATTTCTCAAAATCCATCATAGTTCGCGCTAAACATTCAGCTTAGCATTTAATTAGCCCAAATGCAGAAAATTGTAATCTCAGAACATTTCCCAATGAATAAATGTCCAAGACTACCTTTATACCCGCAACTACATCTACACACAACTATGAGGAGGAGAGAAATGCACACAACATATTGGTCTCATGTTCAAGATTGACATAGTCTTCTCTTCTTGAACTGATCAAACGCACAAACATAGACAGAACGAACATATACAGAGTTGCTTCCAAGGTTCACAGGCAACACTAAAGGGAATATGAGGGAAACAGGGAGAATTTTGAAGACTAACCAAGATTATAACCCTTGAGAGCCAGGAACGAGTTATCTCCATGTTGTTGAGTTTCTCATAAACATCATAGTTCGCGCTAAACATTCAGCAAGCATTAAAGTAGCCAAACTACACCAAACTGTAAGCTCAGAACATTCTCAATGTATAATGTCCAAGACCCCCTTTATACCGGAAACTACACCTACACACAACTATGAGGGAGGAGAGAAATGCAAACAACATATTGGTCTCATGTTCAAAACTGATATATTCTTTTCTACTTCAACTGATCAAAGGCACAAACATAGACAGGACAGAACATATACAGGGTTGTTCCAAGGTTTGCAGGTAACATAAAGGAAACAGCAAGGAAACAGTGAGAATTTTGAAGACTAAGCAAGGATTATAACTCTTGAGAGCCAGGTACGAGTTATCTCCCATGTTGTAGAATTTTATAATCCATCATAGTTCGCGCTAAACATTCAGCTAGCATTAAAGTAGCCAAAATTCACAAAACTGTAAGCTCAGAACATTTCCAATGAATAAATGTCCAAGACTACCTTTATACACCGAAACTACACCTACTCACAACTATGAGGGAGGAGAGAAATGCACACAACATATTGGTCTCATGTTCAAGATTGACATAGTCTTTTCTTCTTGAACTGATCAAACGCACAAACATAGACAGGACTGAACATATACAGAGTTGCTTCCAAGGTTTACAGGCAACACTAAAGGGAATATGAGGGAGGTAGGGAGAATTTTTGAAGACTAACCAAGGATTATAACTCTTGAGAGCCAGGAACGAGTTATCTCCCATGTTGTTGAATTTCTCATAATCCATCATAGTTCGCGCTAAACATTCAGCTAGCATTCATGTAGCCAAAATCACCAAACTGTAAGCTCAGAACATTTCTCAATGTATAACTGTCCAAGACTACCTTTATACACCGAAACTACACCTACACACAACTATGAGGGAGGAGAGAAATGCACACAACATATTGGTCTCATGTTGAAGATTGACATAGTCTTTTCTTCTTGAACAGATCAAACGCACAAACATAGACAGGATAGAACATACACAGGGTTGCTTCCAAGATTTACAGGTAACACTAAAGGAAATATGAGGGAAAGAGGGAGAATTTTTGAAGACTAACCAAGGATTATAACTCTTGAGAGCCAGGTACGAGTTATCTCCCATGTTGTAGAATTTCTGATAATCCATCATAGTTCGCGCTAAACATTCAGCTAGCATTAAAGTAGCCAAAATTCACAAAACTGTAAACTCAGAACATTTCCCAATGAATAAATGTCCAAGACTACCTTTATACCCCGAAACTACACCTACACACAACTATGAGGAGGAGAAAAATGCACACAACATATTGGTCTCATGTTCAAGATTGACATAGTCTTTTCTCCTTGAACTGATCAAACGCACAAACATAGACAGGACTGAACATATACAGAGTTGCTTCCAAGGTTTACAGTTAACACTAAAGGGAATATGAGGGAAACAGGGATAATTTTTGAAGACTAACCAAGGATTATATCTCTTGAGAGCCAGGTACGAGTTATCTCCCATGTTGTAGATTTTCTCATAATCCACCATAGTTCGCGCTATACATTCAGCTAGTATTAAAGTAGCCCAAATTCACAAAACTGTGAGCTCAGAACATTTCCCAATGAATAAATGTCCAAGACTACCTTTATATCCCGAAACTACACCTACACACAACTATAGGGAGAGAGAAATGCACACAACATATTGGTCTCATGTTCAAGATTGACATAGTCTTTTCTCCTTGAACTGATCAAACGCACAAACATAGGCAGGACAGAACATATACAGGGTTGCTTCCAAGGTTTACAGGTAACACTAAAGGAAATATGAGGGAAACTGGGAGTATTTTGAAGACTAACCAAGGATTATAACTCTTAGAGCAGGTACGAGTTATCTCCCATGTTGTTGAATTTCTCATAATCCATCATAGTTCGCGCTAAACATTCAACTAGCATTAACGTAGCCAAAATACACCAAACTGTCAGCTAGGAACATTTCTCAATGAAAAAATGTCCAAGACTACCTTTATACCCCGCAACTACACCTACACACAACTATGAGGGAGGAGAGAAATGCACACAACATATTTGTCTCATGTTCAAGATTGACATAGTCTTTTCTTCTTGAACTAATCAAACGCGTAAACATAGACAGGACAGAACATATACAGGGTTGCTTCCAAGATTTACAGGTAACACTAAAGGAAATATGAGGGAAACAGGGAGAATTTTTGAAGACTAACCAAGGATTATAACTCTTGAGATCTGTCGATTATCTCCCATGTTGTAGAATTTCGTAATCCATTATAGTTCCACTAAACATTCAGCTAGCATTAAGAGCCAAAATTCACAAAACTGTAAGCTCAGAACATTTCCCAATGAATAATGTCCAAGATCCTTTATACCCCGAAACTACACCTACACCAACTATGAGGAGAAAAAATGCACAAACATATGGTCTCATGTTCAAGATGACATAGTCTTTTCTCCTTGAACTGATCACGCACAAACATAGACAGACTGAACATATACAGAGTTGCTTCCAAGGTTTACAGTAACACAAAGGGAATATGAGGGAAACAGGGAGAATTTTGAAGACTAACGAAGGATTATAACTCTTGAGAGCCAGGAACGAGTTATCTCCCATGTTGTAGAATTTCTCATAATCCATCATAGTTCGCGCTAAACATTCGCTAGCATTAAAGTAGCCAAAATACACCAAACTGTAAGCTCAGAACAATTCTCAATGAATTAATGTCCAAGACCCCCTTTATACCCGAAACTACACCTACCACACAACTATGAGGAGGAGAGAAATGCACACAACAATCGGTCTCATGTTCAAGATTGACATAGTCTTTTCTCTTGAACAGATCAAACGCACAAACATAGACAGACAGACATATACAGGGTTCTTCTAAGATTTACAGGTAATACTAAAGGAAATATGAGGGAAACAGGGAGAATTTTTGAAGACTAACCAAGGATTATAACTCTTGAGAGCCAGGAACGAGTTATTCCCATGTTTAGAATTCTCAAATCCATCATAGTCGCGCTAAACATTCAGCTTAGCATTTAATTAGCCAAATGCAGAAAATTGTAATCTCAGAACATTTCCAATGAATAAATGTCAAGACTACCTTTATACCCCGCAACTACATCTACACACAACTATGAGGGAGGAGAGAAATGCACACAACATATTGGTCTCATGTTCAAGATTGACATAGTCTTCTCTTCTTGAACTGATCAAACGCACAAACATAGACAGAACTGAACATATACAATTGCTTCCAGGTTCACAGGCAACACTAAAGGGAATATAGGGAAACAGGGAGAATTTTTGAAGACTAACCAGGATTATAACCCTTGAGAGCAGGAACGAGTTATCTCCCAGTGTTGAGTTTCTCATAAACCATCATAGTTCGCGCTAAACATTCAGCAAGCATTAAAGTAGCCAAACTACACCAAACTGTAAGCTCAGAACATTTCTCAATGTAAAATGTCCAAGACCCCCTTTATACCCGAAACTACACCTACACACAACTATAGGAGGAGAGAATGCAACAACATATTGGTCTCATGTTCAAAACTGATATATCTTTTCTACTTCAACTGATCAAAGGCACAAACATAGACAGACAGAACATATACAGGGTTGTTTCCAAGGTTTGCAGGTAACACTAAAGGAAACAGCAAGGAAACAGTGAAATTTTGAAGACTAAGCAAGATATAACTCTTGAGAGCCAGGTACGAGTTATCTCCATGTTGTAGAATTTCTCTAATCCATCATAGTTCGCGCTAAACATTCAGCTAGCATTAAAGTAGCCAAAATTCACAAAACTGTAAGCTCAGAACATTTCCCATGAATAAATGTCCAAGACACCTTTATACACCGAAACTACACCTACTCACAACATGAGGGAGGAGAGAAATGCACACAACATATTGGTCTCATGTTCAGATTGACATAGTCTTTTCTTCTTGAACTGATCAAACGCACAAACATAGACAGGACTGAACATATACAGAGTTGCTTCCAAGTTTACAGGCAACACTAAAGGGAATATGAGGGGGTAGGAGAATTTTGAAGACTAACCAAGGATTATAACTCTTGAGAGCCAGGAACGAGTTATCTCCCATGTTGTTGAATTTCTCATAATCCATCATAGTTCGCGCTAAACATTCAGCTAGCATTCATGTAGCCAAAATACACCAAACTGTAAGCTCAGAACATTTCTCAATGTATAACTGTCCAAGACTACCTTTATACACCGAAACTACACCTACACACAACTATGAGGGAGGAGAGAAATGCACACAACATATGGTCTCATGTTGAAGATTGACATAGTCTTTTCTTCTTGAACAGATCAAACGCACAAACATAGACAGGATAGAACATACACAGGGTTGCTTCCAAGATTTACAGGTAACACTAAAGGAAATATGAGGGAAAGAGGGAGAATTTTTGAAGACTAACCAAGGATTATAACTCTTGAGAGCCAGGTACGAGTTATCTCCCATGTTGTAGAATTTCTGATAATCCATCATAGTTCGCGCTAAACATTCAGCTAGCATTAAAGTAGCCAAAATTCACAAAACTGTAAACTCAGAACATTTCCCAATGAATAAATGTCCAAGACTACCTTTATACCCCCAAACTACACCTACACACAACTATGAGGGAGGAGAAAAATGCACACAACATATTGGTCTCATGTTCAAGATTGACATAGTCTTTTCTCCTTGAACTGATCAAACGCACAAACATAGACAGGACTGAACATATACAGAGTTGCTTCCAAGGTTTACAGTTAACACTAAAGGGAATATGAGGGAAACAGGGATAATTTTTGAAGACTAACCAAGGATTATATCTCTTGAGAGCCAGGTACGAGTTATCTCCCATGTTGTAGATTTTCTCATAATCCACCATAGTTCGCGCTATACATTCAGCTAGTATTAAAGTAGCCCAAATTCACAAAACTGTGAGCTCAGAACATTTCCCAATGAATAAATGTCCAAGACTACCTTTATATCCCGAAACTACACTACACACAACTATTAGGGAGAGAGAAATGCACACAACATATTGGTCTCATGTTCAAGATTGACATAGTCTTTTCTCCTTGAACTGATCAAACGCACAAACATAGGCAGGACAGAACATATACAGGGTTGCTTCCAAGGTTTACAGGTAACACTAAAGGAAATATGAGGGAAACTGGAGTATTTTTGAAGACTAACCAAGGATTATAACTCTTTAGAGCCAGGTACGAGTTATCTCCCATGTTGTTGAATTTCTCATAATCCATCATAGTTCGCGCTAAACATTCAACTAGCATTAACGTAGCCAAAATACACCAAACTGTCAGCTAGGAACATTTCTCAATGAAAAAATGTCCAAGACTACCTTTATACCCCGCAACTACACCTACACACAACTATGAGGGAGGAGAGAAATGCACACAACATATTTGTCTCATGTTCAAGATTGACATAGTCTTTTCTTCTTGAACTAATCAAACGCGTAAACATAGACAGGACAGAACATATACAGGTTGCTTCCAAGATTTACAGGTAACACTAAAGGAAATATGAGGGAAACAGGGAGAATTTTTGAAGACTAACCAAGGATTATAACTCTTGAGAGCCTGGTACGAGTTATCTCCCATGTTGTAGAATTTCTGATAATCCATTATAGTTCGCACTAAACATTCAGCTAGCATTAAAGTAGCCAAAATTCACAAAACTGTAAGCTCAGAACATTTCCCCAATGAATAAATGTCCAAGACTACCTTTATACCCCGAAACTACACCTACACACAACTATGAGGGAGGAGAAAAATGCACACAACATATGGTCTCATGTTCAAGATTGACATAGTCTTTTCTCCTTGAACTGATCAAACGCACAAACAAGACAGGACTGAACATATACAGAGTTGCTTCCAAGGTTTACAGGTAACACTAAAGGGAATATGAGGGAAACAGGGAGAATTTTTGAAGACTAACGAAGGATTATAACTCTTGAGAGCCAGGAACGAGTTATCTCCCATGTTGTAGAATTTCTCATAATCCATCATAGTTCGCGCTAAACATTCAGCTAGCATTAAAGTAGCCAAAATACACCAAACTGTAAGCTCAGAACAATTCTCAATGAATTAATGTCCAAGACCCCCTTTATACCCGGAAACTACACCTACACACAACTATGAGGGAGGAGAGAAATGCACACAACATATCGGTCTCATGTTCAAGATTGACATAGTCTTTTCTTCTTGAACAGATCAAACGCACAAACATAGACAGGACAGAACATATACAGGGTTGCTTCTAAGATTTACAGGTAATACTAAAGGAAATATGAGGAAACAGGGAGAATTTTTGAAGACTAACCAAGGATTATAACTCTTGAGAGCCAGGAACGAGTTATCTCCCATGTTGTAGAATTTCTCAAAATCCATCATAGTTCGCGCTAAACATTCAGCTTAGCATTTAATTAGCCCAAATGCAGAAAATTGTAATCTCAGAACATTTCCCAATGAATAAATGTCCAAGACTACCTTTATACCCCGCAACTACATCTACACACAACTATGAGGGAGGAGAGAAATGCACACAACATATTGGTCTCATGTTCAAGATTGACATAGTCTTCTCTTCTTGAACTGATCAAACGCACAAACATAGACAGAACTGAACATATACAGAGTTGCTTCCAAGGTTCACAGGCAACACTAAAGGGAATATGAGGGAAACAGGGAGAATTTTTGAAGACTAACCAAGGATTATAACCCTTGAGAGCCAGGAACGAGTTATCTCCCATGTTGTTGAGTTTCTCATAAACCATCATAGTTCGCGCTAAACATTCAGCAAGCATTAAAGTAGCCAAACTACACCAAACTGTAAGCTCAGAACATTTCTCAATGTATAAATGTCCAAGACCCCTTTATACCCGGAAACTACACCTACACACAACTATGAGGGAGGAGAGAAATGCAAACAACATATTGGTCTCATGTTCAAAACTGATATATTCTTTTCTACTTCAACTGATCAAAGGCACAAACATAGACAGACAGAACATATACAGGGTTGTTTCCAAGGTTGCAGGTAACACTAAAGGAAACAGCAAGGAAACAGTGAGAATTTTTGAAGACTAAGCAAGGATTATAACTCTTGAGAGCCAGGTACGAGTTATCTCCCATGTTGTAGAATTTCTTATAATCCATCATAGTTCGCGCTAAACATTCAGCTAGCATTAAAGTAGCCAAAATTCACAAAACTGTAAGCTCAGAACATTTCCCAATGAATAAATGTCCAAGACTACCTTTATACACCGAAACTAACTACTCACAACTATGAGGGAGGAGAGAAATGCACACAACATATTGGTCTCATGTTCAAGATTGACATAGTCTTTTCTTCTTGAACTGATCAAACGCACAAACATAGACAGGACTGAACATATACAGAGTTGCTTCCAAGGTTTACAGGCAACACTAAAGGGAATATGAGGGAGGTAGGGAGAATTTTTGAAGACTAACCAAGGATTATAACTCTTGAGAGCCAGGAACGAGTTATCTCCCATGTTGTTGAATTTCTCATAATCCATCATAGTTCGCGCTAAACATTCACTAGCATTCATGTAGCCAAAATACACCAAACTGTAAGCTCAGAACATTTCTCAATGTATAACTGTCCAAGACTACCTTTATAACACCGAAACTACACCTACACACAACTATGAGGAGGAGAGAAATGCACACAACATATTGGTCTCATGTTGAAGATTGACATAGTCTTTTCTTCTTGAACAGATCAAACGCACAAACATAGACAGGATAGAACATACACAGGGTTGCTTCCAAGATTTACAGGTAACACTAAAGGAAATATGAGGGAAAGAGGGAGAATTTTTGAAGACTAACCAAGGATTATAACTCTTGAGAGCCAGGTACGAGTTATCTCCCATGTTGTAGAATTTCTGATAATCCATCATAGTTCGCGCTAAACATTCAGCTAGCATTAAAGTAGCCAAAATTCACAAAACTGTAAACTCAGAACATTTCCCAATGAATAAATGTCCAAGACTAACCTTTATACCCCGAAACTACACCTACACACAACTATGAAGGAGGAGAAAAATGCACACAACATATTGGTCTCATGTTCAAGATTGACATAGTCTTTTCTCCTTGAACTGATCAAACGCACAAACATAGACAGGACTGAACATATACAGAGTTGCTCCAAGGTTTACAGTTAACACTAAAGGGAATATGAGGGAAACAGGGATAATTTTTGAAGACTAACCAAGGATTATATCTCTTGAGAGCCAGGTACGAGTTATCTCCCATGTTGTAGATTTTCTCATAATCCACCATAGTTCGCGCTATACATTCAGCTAGTATTAAAGTAGCCCAAATTCACAAAACTGTGAGCTCAGAACATTTCCCAATGAATAAATGTCCAAGACTACCTTTATATCCCGAAACTACACCTACACACAACTATGAGGGAGAGAGAAATGCACACAACATATTGGTCTCATGTTCAAGATTGACATAGTCTTTTCTCCTTGAACTGATCAAACGCACAAACATAGGCAGGACAGAACATATACAGGGTTGCTTCCAAGGTTACAGGTAACACTAAAGGAAATATGAGGGAAACTGGGAGTATTTTTGAAGACTAACCAAGGATTATAACTCTTTAGAGCCAGGTACGAGTTATCTCCCATGTTGTTGAATTTCTCATAATCCATCATAGTTCGCGCTAAACATTCAACTAGCATTAACGTAGCCAAAATACACCAAACTGTCAGCTAGGAACATTTCTCAATGAAAAAATGTCCAAGACTACCTTTATACCCCGCAACTACACCTACACACAACTATGAGGGAGGAGAGAAATGCACACAACATATTTGTCTCATGTTCAAGATTGACATAGTCTTTTCTTCTTGAACTAATCAAACGCGTAAACATAGACAGGACAGAACATATACAGGGTTGCTTCCAAGATTTACAGGTAACACTAAAGGAAATATGAGGGAAACAGGGAGAATTTTTGAAGACTAACCAAGGATTATAACTCTTGAGAGCCAGGTACGAGTTATCTCCCATGTTGCAGAATTTCACATAATCCATCATAGTTCGTGCTAAACATTCAGCTAGCATTAAAGAAGCCAAAATTCACAAAACTGTAATCTCAGAACATTTCCCAATGAATAAATGTCCAAGACTACCTTTATACCCTGAAACTACACCTACTCACAACTATGAGGGAGGAGAGAAATGCACACATCATATTGGTCTCATGTTCAAGATTGACATACTCTTTTCTTCTTGAACTGATCAAACGCACAAACATAGACAGGACAGAACACATACAGGGTTGCTTCCAAGATTTACAGGTAACACTAAAGGAAATATGAGGGAAACAGGGAGAATTTCTGAAGACTAACCAAGGATTATAACTCTTGAGAGCCAGGTACGAGTTATCTCCCATGTTGTAGAATTTCTCATAATCCATCATAGTTCGCGCTAAACATTCAGCTAGCATTAAAGTAGCCAAAATACAACAGACTGTAAGCTCAGAACATTTCTCAATGTATTAATGTCCAAGACCCCCTTTATACCCGGAAACTACACCTACACACAACTATGAGGGAGGAGAGAAATGCACACAACATATCGGTCTCATGTTCAAGATTGACATAGTCTTTTTTTCTTGAACTGATCAAACGCACAAACATAGACAGGACAGAACATATACAGGGTTGCTTCAAAGGTTTACAGGTAACACTAAAGGGAATATGAGGGAAACAGGGAGAATTTTTGAAGACTAAGCAAGGATTATAACTCTTGAGAGCCAGGTACGAGTTATCTCCCATGTTGTTGAATTTCTCAAAATCCTTCATAGTTCGCGCTAAACATTCAGCTAGCATTAAAGTAGCCAAAATACACCAAACTGAAAGCTCAAGATATTTCTCAATGAATAAATGTCCAAGACCGCCTTTATACCCGAAACTACACCTACACACAACTATGAGGGAGGAGAGAAATGCACACAACATATTGGTCTCATGTTCAAGATTGACATAGTCTTCTCTTCTTGAACTGATCAAACGCACAAACATAGACAGAACTGAACATATACAGAGTTGCTTCCAAGGTTCACAGGCAACACTAAAGGGAATATGAGGGAAACAGGGAGAATTTTTGAAGACTAACCAAGGATTATAACTCTTGAGAGCCAGGAACGAGTTATCTCCCATGTTGTTGAGTTTCTCATAAACCATCATAGTTCGCGCTAAACATTCAGCAAGCATTAAAGTAGCCAAACTACACCAAACTGTAAGCTCAGAACATTTCTCAATGTATAAATGTCCAAGACCCACTTTATACCCCGAAACTACACCTACACACAACTATGAGGGAGGAGAGAAATGCAAATAACATATTGGTCTCATGTTCAAAACTGATATAGTCTTTTCTACGTCAACTGATCAAACGCACAAACATAGACAGGACAGAACATATACAGGGTTGCTTCCAAGGTTTGCAGGTAACACTAAATGAAACAACAAGGAAACAGTGAGAATTTTTGAAGACTAACCAAGGATTATAACTCTTGAGAGCCAGGTACGAGTTATCTCCCATGTTGCAGAATTTCTCATAATTCATCATAGTTCGCGGTAAAATATTCAGCTAGGTAGAAGGTAGAAAGGTAGAAAGAAACTCTAGGGAGAGCTAGACAACAGAAGGTCTTCAGAGAAGTAACCCCCTTTAGACAAGTGTTTCGGCCCTGAATTCCTTACACTCTCGGGGGGCCGGCCACATCCAGGTCATGACTCCTGGATGCCCTTCTGCTGTTGTCTATTTTTTTTTTTTTTTTTTCCCACGCCGGGGATCGAACCTGGGCGATTCTGCGCTTCAGAACTGCGGTACGCGGTTTTACCAATGTGCTAACGGGCACACATCATCTGTAGGGAATTTAATCCTTATGAAGTTCACTGTTTTCGTTCCTCCTTGCCCAGATCCAGCTTGAGCTCCTTTCTGCTGCCTCTGCCATCGCTTTAAGGGCTCTAGTCCTCTTCTTCCCAGAAATGGCGAGTTGTTTCATGAGATCATAAGCGGAGGTGCCCACAAACCCTCTTGCCCCGACCTCTATGGCGAAGATTTTGACCCGCAGACCTGCTTTCTTCAGGGTGCTGGCAAGACCGGCGTATTTTTCGGTCTTGTAGATATGTGCTTCTTCCATTCTGCTTTCGTATGGCACAGTGAGTTCTATCAGAATCACTTGTTTCGAGGAGTCAGAGTGGAGAGCGATGTCTGGTCTCATGCCTGTCTTGCTGATGACATCTGGGTAATTTCTCCACTCTGGGAGGTCTGCTGTACACTCCCAGTCGACTGCTCCATCCAGAAGACCCTTTGGCAATGTGCTGGTTGTCATAGCACTTTCGGGCCAGACCTGTTTCCCTCCTGCTTTGTAGAACGTTGTCATAGCAATTGGTGCGTTTGGGGTCATGGTTTTTTCGCTAACCACATCTGTGATCACTTTCAGAACTTGGTTGTGCCTCCATGTATACCTTCCTTGGGCTAGCGCTACTTTGCAAGAGCTTAGGACATGTTCCACTGTTTGTTTCTTCTGACAGAGCGGACATGCTGGGTCGTCTGCTTTCCCCCATTTCACTAAGTTTGCATTCGAGGGGAGCAGGTCATATACAGATCTGAGGAGGAAGCTTATCCTTAGAGGAGCCATGTGCCACATATCGTTCCAGCTGAGACTTCTTTGGAGTGCACTGTCCCATGTTGTCCATTGCCCCTGTTGACCTTGCTGGACTGCCTTCTGCACTCTTTTGACATCTTCTTCTTCCTTCAACTCCTGTATGATCATGTCTCTTTTTTCCTTCCCTTTGGCTTTGGACCACCACTGCATTTTTGTTGCTCCCAGTCCCTGTCTGTTGGTTTGCGTGTGTCCAATTATTTCTTTGATGCTGAGGTTTCTCTTGGCATTGTTTACAGCCTCTTGGACTTTCCACTTTCTGCCAGTTCTCAGCTTTGGATGAACTGATCTCACGATATTGTCTTCCGATTCCTCCAGCATGCTCAACAGTCTTGCTTTTCCAACTTTGTATTCCTCCACTATGGATTTGAGAGGTAGCTTCAGCATTGCTTGACGACAGTAGAATGCAACATCAGTGAGACCAGGTGGGACACCGAGCCATTTTCTTGTGTATTTGTTGATTTTGGCTTCCATTGCTTCGACTGTGCTGGTGCAAATGTCATAGATTAGCAGTGGCCACAGCAGCTTTGGTATCAGCATGAACTGTAGACACCAGACTTTGTATTTGCCTGGCAGTCCGCAGTTATCTATTTTCTTCAGGCCTTCTTCTGCTGTTTGCTTGGTTTCACATCCCCTTTGTGTGTCTTTCAGGGAGTCATCATACCATCTTCCGAGACTTTTTACTGGCTCTTCTGTGACAGTGGGGATGGCTTGGTTGGCTACCATGAATTTGACTGAATCTGCCACTTTTCCTTTTCGCAGTGAGAGACTTCGGGATTTCTTAGGTTTGAACCTCATTCTTGAAGAGGCCACCAGCTCATCCAGCTGCTTTAAGATTTGGTGTGTCTCTTCCTCATCCGTGGACAAGACTGTTGTGTCATCCATGAAAGCTTTCAGAGGAGGCATCTGGTATCCATCTCCCAGATTCACTGGACCTGAACTCTTCATTGCAGCTTTCAAGATGACTTCCATTGCCAACACGAACAGTATGGGAGAGATTGCACAGCCCATTGCAATGCCCACCTCTAGGTCTATCCAGTCCGTGGTGTATTCTTTGGTAGAGAACCGCATTGAGAACCCTTGGAAATACTTCCTCAGCATTGTTCGGATGTTTTCTGGGATGTGATACATTTCAAGAGCCAGCTGGATCATATCGTGTGGAACTGATCCATATGCATTCGCCAGATCAAGCCAAACTACGTCAATGTCTCTCTTCTCTGTTCTTGCTTTTTGGATGGCATCCCAAATCAACGTGGCATGTTCCAAGCATCCAGGCATTCCTGGTATGCCTCCCTTTTGGACTGACATATCCAGATACTTGTTTTCAGTCAGGTATTTTGTCAATCTTGCTGCCATAACAGAGAAGAAGATTTTCCCCTCGACGTTCAGAAGTGATATTGGCCTGAACTGATTGATGCTGCTGGAGTTCTGCTCCTTCGGAATGTACACTCCTTCAGCTCTCATCCATTGGTCGCTGATCTTCTGGTTCCTCCATGCTGATCGAATCATCTTGTGGAGCCACTCGAGAACTTTTGGGCATTTCTTGTAGAGCAGGTATGGTATTCCGTTTGGTCCAGGTGCTGACTTGGCTCTGGCTTTCTTTACTACGTTCTTCACTTCATCCAGTGTTGGTGGTTTGTTATTGAATTTTCCTTCTGGCGCTGCAGGCCAAACCAGATTCTGGATTTCAAGTGGTGCCTCGCGCTGAGAATCGGAATATGTTTCCCTGAGATGCTGCCTCTAGGGTTTCCTTGCCCACTGTGAGAGTCCCTGATTTGGGTTGTTCAAACAGCTTTCTTGAAAAGTCAAAGGGATCTTTGAAGAAACGATCTTGAGTCTTCTTCTTTTTGCTCTTTCTTCGCCTTGCTGATTCCACTTTGCTGAGAGCATTGTGTTTGGCCTTCAGATCTTTCCAGAGTTCCAGGAGCCCTTGCTTCTCGAATTCTGAGGCAGTTTTCATTCGCTTTTTAAGCTTCCTTTTCTCCCTCCGGATGCTCTCCATCTGTTGCTGTCTTCTGGATTTCTGGGGAGGCGTTTTTGTCTTTGGCTGCTTCACTCCATAAGTGTCCCTGCAGATAGAGTATATGATGTCTCCGTATGTGTCAAGTTTGTGTTCCAGCGTACTGTTCCCTATTAGCGCATTCAGCTTAAGGACAAGTTCCTCATCTAATTTCTCCCATTGTTCTTTTGCACCGGCAGGCGGCAAATTGAGTTTTCCACGTTTGGCGTTAAGAGCTTGTGCAAAATCCGCATCAGAACCGTCAGCGTGGATGTCCTTGGCACTATGGTTTAATTCCTGGCCTTGGTCATCCAACGTCTCACCTGCTATCGCAGTGCGCTGCTGCTGGTTCGTATGTGTCTTCAAACAGCCCATTTTTGTCCTGTGGATCTTCATGCCGCGTTTGGTGGTGAATCTCCTTCCACACGCACACGGAAATTCCAACTGGTCATTAATCATGGTCCGTTGTGCGTTTCCAGTCGTGATGGAGTCAGTGCCGATGGATTCATCATTCTCTCCCCCTTTCGGTGAATCCTGGGAGCATCTTTCATTTGAAAAACTCGTGGCATGTTATCAAAGGCAAGGTGGGAAGCCAACCCACAAAGCCCGCAGATCTAGCATTAAAGTAGCCAAAATACACCAAACTCTAAGTTCAGAACATTTCTCAATGAATAAATGTCCAAGACCCCCTTGATACCCGGAAACTGCACCTACACACAAACTATGAGGGAGGAGAGAAATGCACACAACATATTGGTCTCATGATTTTGGGGTTAAGGTCACACGCCTCACAGGCTGAGTGCATCTGCTCTCCGATGTTTTGTCTGCTGTGTCGTAATTACGTTGTGTTTTGATGTGAAAGTTGTGCAGTGATTTCATGATGGATCGGTGTTTGTTGTGGTGGTGGTTTTATGCGCCAATTTCCATCAGATTGGCTTTATTTTGCATTTATATTTGCGCTAGGACGATGGTGTTGAATTTGAACTGCCCGCCATTAAATCGGTCCTGTTGCCTTCCCCCCGTGCATCACTCACGAGAACACCGGCTGTGCCAAGTGATTTACGACCCACCGTCAGCGACCTACACACGCAGCCAGCTTCTTTCGGTTCGAGAATCCCCGTTGACCTCTGACCTGACCCGTCGCTTGCGACACCTCAACATCGGCTATGACCTACCCCGTAAACGCACGCGACGTGCGGGGTGTATAAAGCAGAGACAAATATCTGTGGTTACCGGACTCGGCAAACACGCTCCAAACTTTCTACCCAGCGATGTTTCACGTTCTGTGAATAAGGAAAATCTGATATACGTTCTCAGTGCACACTCGCCCTCCCTCTCCCTCCCCCTGCAACATCGAAAAACTGACAGTCTGTGTGTTGCGTTGTTCAACGCTCGCTCTGTGTCCTCCCCGGAAAAAAGAACTGAAATTTCCACGTTCATCATTGACAATGACATTGATATTCTGTTTTTAACAGAAACATGGCTCAAATCGGCGGGTGACGAGGCAAAATGTGCCGATCTCGCCCCTGCTAACTTCAGTGTGAAGTCTTTCCCTCGCCCTACTCGTGGTGGCGGCATTGCCGTCATTGTGAGGAACGATCTCCTGCCACACACCTCATTCACTACTGACTTTGACTTTGAGCATGCCTCGTTTGAGGTGATGAAAATGTCTTTGGCTCTTCCATCCAAACCTGTGCACTTTGTTTGCATATATCGTCCTCCCCCAAGCAAGAAAAATAAACTGACAGACTCCATGTTCTTTGAGCACTTTCCTTCCCTGCTGGAACACTGCAACACCCTTTCTGGCAACATGATTATCCTTGGCGATTTTAATTTCTATTTTGATCGCCCCAGTGACTCAAATACTTCAAAACTAACTGATCTCATGACAGTATTTGGCCTGTCTCAGCTGTTGACGGCCCAACTCATCAACATGGTCACATCCTTGATTGGATCATGCACCGCCCTGACGACAACATTCATCGTTCTACACACGTTTCACATGCCCTGGAATCGGACCACTTCTGTGTTGTGGCCTATCTTGATGTGATGGTGCCACCTAACCCGCCCGTGTTTACACAAACTCGCAACATTAAAGCAATAGATAGACTTGCCTTTAAAGCTGACTTACATGATCATCTCAAGTCATGCCCAGACCTTTCTGCTGAGCAGCTCAACGCCTCCCTGACTTCAGTGCTGGATCACCATGCTCCTTCCTCACGTCGGAAAGTGACTGTTCGTAAATCAACTCCGTGGTTCAACGCCATCAGTGATCAGCTTCTGGCTGCTAAGAGAGAGCGTCGCCGGGCTGAACGACAGTGGTTGTCCTCTCGCCTCACCATACACAAGCAGATCTTCACGGCCGCCAAAAACTTTGTTAATCGACTTGTGCACGCTGCAAAAACAGCGTTCTACAGCTTCAGGGTGGTGGAGAGCTCTACCACCAAACAACTCTTCAATATCACCAACGCACTGGCTGCCAGGAACACTCCTTCTCCTCTACCCAGCATCTTCCCGCCAGCCCAGCTTCCAGACCGTTTTGCTCAGTTTTTCACGGAGAAAATATCAAAAATCCGTGACAATCTTGATCGCCAGAGTTCTATGCCTGTTGTGACTGATAGTGATTCTGATGTTTTTCATGGTACTTGTTTTTCTTCTTTCAGGCCTGTGTCTTCAGATGACGTTCAGAAAATACTGACAAAAACTGTTCCAAAGACATGTGAACTGGACCCCCTGCCTACTCCCTTGTTGTACGAATGTTTAGATGTTTTGTTGCCTACGCTGACCAAAGTTATCAACGATTCATTGTCGACTGGCATTTTTCCATCTGTGTTCAAAACTGCCGTTGTTAGACCTTTGATAAAGAAACCTACCCTTGATTGCAACAACCTGTCAAGCTATCGGCCAGTCAGCAACCTTCCATTTTTGTCAAAGGTTGTAGAGAAGATTGTTTTATCCCAGTTGTTAGAACATCTCAACTTGCACAATCTTCTTAGTGTTCATCAGTCGGCTTATCGTCCCGGTCACAGCACCGAAACTGTTTTAGTAAAAGTTGTAAACGATCTGCTGATGGCTCTGGATGACGGCAAGATCTCAGTCCTCGCTTTGTTAGACCTATCGGCGGCTTTTGATACGATAGATCATGAAATTTTACTTCATCGGCTTCAGTCTGTCTTCGGCGTTAGGGATATTGTTCTCTCTTGGTTTCGGTCATATCTTTCTGATAGGACACAGCGTGTATCAGTGAACGGTCTATCATCGGAACCTACTACTCTTCGGTTTGGTGTACCACAAGGGTCTGTTCTTGGTCCTGTGCTCTTTATTCTTTACACACAACCACTTTCAGATGTAATCGAACGTTTTCCTGTGTCCTTTGAGTCTTATGCCGATGATTCGCAGCTCCAAGTTTCTAGTCCGCCGGATGAGGTCGAGTCTGCCTTTCGGAGCCTTCGGGAGTGCGTTTCTGAAGTGAAGCAGTGGATGACTGCCAATAAACTGCAGCTTAATGATGGTAAGACGGAAGCCATGCTTGTCGCTTCAAACAGAGTATCTAGTTCTCAGGTACTTCCGCTATCTATAGACATTTGTGGGAGCCACATTCAGTTTTCATCTAGTGTTAAGAACCTAGGTGTCTACCTAGACAGTACTTTGTCCATGAACCTGCATGTGACAAATACATGCAGGTCTGCATACTTTGAGCTGAGACGTATTGCTTCAATCCGTCACTTTCTCACAGTTGATGCTACAAAAGTCCTTGTTTGTGCGTTTGTTTTGTCACGCATTGACTACTGCAATTCTCTCTTGTCTGGTTGCCCACATTATTTGCTAGAGAAACTTCAGAAAGTTCAAAATGCAGCAGCCAGGTTAATTTTGAAAGCGTCCAAGAAAGATCATGTTCAGCCCTTACTCAGAACTCTACACTGGCTTCCCGTAAATGCGAGGATTCAGTTCAAAATCTCCACTCTCTGTTATAACTGTGTCACTTCCTCCTGTCCCTCTTACCTGTCCTCTCTCTTACAGCTCTATACACCGTCAAGAGAGCTCCGTTCCTCCGCAGACACACGCATCCTTTGTATTCCAAAGATCAGAACCAAAACCTTTGGCCAGCGAGCCTTTCATTATAACGGTCCTTCAGTCTGGAACAGTCTGCCACAAACAGTTCGCTTCGCTGATTCCAAAGTTACTTTGAAGGCGGCCCTGCTCTGCTTAATCTCAACTTTCTGTATTTTTGATAATTCCTTCTGACAGCATAAGTTTGTGCGTGCGTGTGTGTGTGTGTGTGTGTGTGTGTGTGTGTGTGTGTGTGTGTGTGTGTGTATGTGTGTGTGTGCGTGGGTGTGTGTGTGTGTGTTTGGGTGTGTGGGTGAGTGTGTTTGATTTTTGCATTTGTATATATTCTTGATGTAATTGTCATTTTTGTTCTGTATTGAATTGTTTGTAAAGCGCCCTGGGCACCTTCGGGTGAAAAGGCGCTTAATAAGTGCACATTATTATTATTATTATTATGTTCAAGATTGACATAGTCTTTTCTTCTTGAACTGATCAAACGAACAAACATAGACAGGACTGAACATATACAGAGTTGCTTCCAAGGTTTACAGGCAACACTAAAGGGAATATGAGGGAAACAGGGAGAATTTTTGAAGACTAACCAAGGATTATAACTCTTGAGAGCCAGGAACAAGTTATCTCCCATGTTGTTGAATTTCTCATAATCCATCATAGTTCGCGCTAAACATTCAGCTAGCATTAATGTAGCCAAACTACACTAAACTGTAAGCTCAGAACATTTCTCAATGTATAAATGTCCAAGACTACCTTTATACACCGAAACTACACCTACACACAACTATGAGGGAGGAGAGAAATACACACAACATATTGGTCTCATGTTCAAGATTGACGTAGTCTTTTCTTCTTGAACAGATCAAACGCACAAACATAGACAGGATAGAACATATACAGGGTTGCTTCCAAGATTTACAGGTAACACTAAAGGAATATGAGGGAAAGAGGGAGAATTTTTGAAGACTAACCAAGGATTATAACTCTTGAGAGCCAGGTACGAGTTATCTCCCATGTTGTTGAATTTCTAATAATCCATCATAGTTCGCGCTAAACATTCAGCAAGCATTAACGTAGCCAAAATACACCAAACTGACAGCTCAGAACATTTCTCAATGAATAAATGTCCAAGACTACCTTTATACCCCGCAACTACACCTACACACAACTATGAGGGAGGAGAGAAATGCAAACAACATATTGGTCTCATGTTCAAGATTGACATAGTCTTTTCTTCTTGAACTGATCAAACGCGGAAACATAGACAGGACAGAACATATACAGGGTTGCTTCCAAGATCTACAGGTAACACTAAAGGAAATATGAGGGAAACAGGGAGAATTTTTGAAGACTAAGCAAGGATTATAACTCTTGAGAGCCAGGTACGAGTTATCTCCCATGTTGTAGAATTTCTGATAATCCATCATAGTTCGCGCTAAACATTCAGCTAGCATTAAAGTAGCTAAAATTTACAAAACTGTAAGCTCAGAACATTTCCCAATGAATAAATGTCCAAGACTACCTTTATACCCCGAAACTACACCTACACACAACTATGAGGGAGGAGAAAAATGCACACAACATATTGGTCTCATGTTCAAGATTGACATAGTCTTTTCTTCTTGAACAGATCAAATGCACAAACATAGACAGGACAGAACATATACAGAGTTGATTCTAAGGTTTACAGATAACACTAAAGGAAATGTGAGGGAAACAGGGAGAATTTTTTGTAGACTAACCAAGGATTATAACTCTCGAGAGCCAGGTACGAGTTATCTCCCATGTTGTAGAATTTCTCAAAATCCATCATAGTTCGCGCTAAACATTCAGCTAGCATTAAAGTAGCCAAAATACACCAAACTGTAAGCTCAGAACATTTCTCAATGTAAGCTACGCACAAAAAGTTAAGGATCACTTGCACAAAAATTCATAACTTTCAAAATAAGAAAGCCAATTTGTTGAAGTTTGGCAAACATTTAATTCCATGCTTTAGTGATAACGATACACAATTGCCTTCAATTTCGAGCAATCGTTTGGTGTGTACATTTGATCAAAGTGGGTACGTATCGAAATTTGATTTCCCAAAGTCATTGAAATCACAAGACAGGGCATTCTGATGCTCCCAAAAGTTCAGTAATGCGTGTAACCGCCATGGCTGTTCTGGCACTCGACGCAGCGAGTCCTCATCGAGTTGACCAGGTTGGTGAAGATCCTCTGTGGAAGCGCCTGCCACTCAGCCTGCAGCATCTGGTAGAGGTGTTGGGCATCCCTGGGAGGGGGGTGGTTGCTCCTCACTTTGCGATCCAGCTCATTCCAGAGGTTCTCAATCGGGTTGAGATCGGGCTGCATGCTGGCCACTCCATTCTGTTGACTCCAGACTGCTGCAGGAAGTCGTTGACCACCCTTGCCCTGTGGGGGCGAGCGTTGTCATCCTGGTAGACAGCCGTCGGTCCCATCTGCTGCAGTGTAGGCACAGCCAGCGGTCGAAGGATCTCATCCCGGTATCGGAGGCCAGTCAGGTTACCCTGTACATGATACAAGGGTGTTCTGTGGTGAAGGCTGAAGGCCCCCCAGACCATTACAGAACCTCCACCAAAGGCCACCTTTTCTTGGACAGTGGTGTCAATAAAGCGTTGCCCTGGGCGCCTCCAGACCCTCAGTCGGCCGTCGTTGTGGTTCATGGTGAAGCGTGATTCATCACTGAACAGGACCTGGGACCATTGCTGACGTGTCCACCTCACGTGACGTCTGCAGAAGGCGCGGCGTGCTGCCCTATGGGCTGGAGTTAAGCGTGGCCGTACAGCTGGGCGACGAGAACGGAGGTTAAACCCATGAAGGCGGTTCCGTATGGTCTGCTGGCTGATGTTGATGTTAGTAGCCACCCTCAGCTGCCTTCGAATGATGCTGGAAGAGATTGTTCTTGTCTGCAGGGCTTGTCGTTCAATGAGACGATCTTCACGTGGGTTTGTCTTCTTCGGTCGACCAGATCTGCGTCTTTCATGGACCCTCCCAGTGGCTGAGAAGCGTTGAATCAGTCTGACAATGACTGAGATGGACACCTGAACTCACCTGGCTACTTCTCGCTTGGGAACACTATCTTGGAACCATGCAACAGCTCGTCCCCTCTCAAACTCGATCAATTTTCGTCGTGGAGGCATTGTCAGATCAGGCCTACTACTGGTGGAATGTCTTCTTATAAAGCCAAGCAAGAGACAGCATCTCACACATAAACAGCAGTGCTTGCATGTGCATAATGGTTTTTCCATCTGGCTTGTGCAATGTGTTCAGGCAGAACGGTCCAAAACAAGGTCCTTTTTCGCAAGTTTCCGCTTTTCCGTTTACGGCCAAGCTCAGTAGTAGAGAATCCCGTGCAATTTTCGCACTAACACAACATCGCCCACTTACAGCTGAACAAGAATTCATAACAATTTACTGGACTGAGAAATAAATAACAGTAGCGAACTGAGTTTATTACGCACCTGATTTCTCATAGTGATCCTTAACTTTTTGTGCGTAGCTTATAAATGTCCAAGACCCCCTTTATACCCCGAAATTACACCTACACACAACTATGAGAGAGGAGAGAAATGCAAACAACATATTGGTCTCATGTTCAAGATTGACATAATCTTTTCTTCTTGAACTGATCAAACGCACAAACATAGACAGGACAGAACATATACAGGGTTGCTTCCAAGATTTACAGGTAACACTAAAGGAAATATGAGGGAAACAGGGAGAATTTTTGAAGACTAACCAAGGATTATAACTCTTGAGAGCCAGGAACGAGTTATCTCCCATGCTGTAGAATTTCTCAAAATCCATCATAGTTCGCGCTAAACATTCAGCTTAGCATTAAAGTAGCCCAAATGCAAAAAAACTGTAATCTCAGAACATTTCCCAATAAATAAATGTCCAAGACTACCTTTATACACCGAAACTACACCTACACACAACTATGAGGGAGGAGAGAAATGCACACAACATATTGGTCCGATGTTCAAGATTGACATAATCTTTTCTTCTTGAACTGATCAAACGCAGAAACATAGACAGGACAGAACATATACAGGGTTGCTTCCAAGATTTACAGGTAACACTAAAGGAAATATGAGGGAAACAGGGAGAATTTCTGAAGACTAACCAAGGATTATAACTCTTGAGAGCCAGGTACGAGTTATCTCCCATGTTGTAGAATTTCTCATAATCCATCATAGTTCGCGCTAAACATTCAGCTAGCATTAAAGTAGCCAAAATACACCAAACTGAAAGCTCAAGATATTTCTCAATGAATAAATGTCCAAGACCCCCTTTATACCCCGAAACTACACCTACACACAACTATGAGGGAGGAGAGAAATGCACACAACATATTGGTCTCATGTTCAAGATTGACATAGTCTTTTCTTCTTGAACAGATCAAACGCACAAACATAGACAGGACAGAACATATACAGGGTTGCTTCCAAGATTTACAGGTAACACTAAAGGAAATATGAGGGAAAGAGGGAGAATTTTTGAAGACTAACCAAGGATTATAACTCTTGAGAGCCAGGTACGAGTTATCTCCCATGTTGTAGAATTTCTAATAATCCATCATAGTTCGCGCTAAACATTCAGCAAGCATTAAAGTAGCCAAAATACACCAAATTGACAGCTCAGAACATTTCTCAATGAATAAATGTCCAAGACTACCTTTATACCCCGAAACTACACCTACACACAACTATGAGGGAGGAGAAAAATGCACACAACATATTGGTCTCATGTTCAAGATTGACATAGTCTTTTCTTCTTGAACAGATCAAATGCACAAACATAGACAGGACAGAACATATACAGAGTTGATTCTAAGGTTTACAGATAACACTAAAGGAAATGTGAGGGAAACAGGGAGAATTTTTTGTAGACTAACCAAGGATTATAACTCTCGAGAGCCAGGTACGAGTTATCTCCCATGTTGTAGAATTTCTCAAAATCCATCATAGTTCGCGCTAAACATTCAGCTAGCATTAAAGTAGCCAAAATACACCAAACTGTAAGCTCAGAACATTTCTCAATGTAAGCTACGCACAAAAAGTTAAGGATCACTTGCACAAAAATTCATAACTTTCAAAATAAGAAAGCCAATTTGTTGAAGTTTGGCAAACATTTAATTCCATGCTTTAGTGATAACGATACACAATTGCCTTCAATTTCGAGCAATCGTTTGGTGTGTACATTTGATCAAAGTGGGTACGTATCGAAATTTGATTTCCCAAAGTC
This sequence comes from Monoplex corrugatus, assembly GCA_030674185.1. Taxonomy (NCBI): domain Eukaryota; kingdom Metazoa; phylum Mollusca; class Gastropoda; order Littorinimorpha; family Ranellidae; genus Monoplex; species Monoplex corrugatus. The sequence goes on from CM060315.1 coordinate 84,072,206, forward strand.
ATTGAAATCACAAGACAGGGCATTCTGATGCTCCCAAAAGTTCAGTAATGCGTGTAACCGCCATGGCTGTTCTGGCACTCGACGCAGCGAGTCCTCATCGAGTTGACCAGGTTGGTGAAGATCCTCTGTGGAAGCGCCTGCCACTCAGCCTGCAGCATCTGGTAGAGGTGTTGGGCATCCCTGGGAGGGGGGTGGTTGCTCCTCACTTTGCGATCCAGCTCATTCCAGAGGTTCTCAATCGGGTTGAGATCGGGCTGCATGCTGGCCACTCCATTCTGTTGACTCCAGACTGCTGCAGGAAGTCGTTGACCACCCTTGCCCTGTGGGGGCGAGCGTTGTCATCCTGGTAGACAGCCGTCGGTCCCATCTGCTGCAGTGTAGGCACAGCCAGCGGTCGAAGGATCTCATCCCGGTATCGGAGGCCAGTCAGGTTACCCTGTACATGATACAAGGGTGTTCTGTGGTGAAGGCTGAAGGCCCCCCAGACCATTACAGAACCTCCACCAAAGGCCACCTTTTCTTGGACAGTGGTGTCAATAAAGCGTTGCCCTGGGCGCCTCCAGACCCTCAGTCGGCCGTCGTTGTGGTTCATGGTGAAGCGTGATTCATCACTGAACAGGACCTGGGACCATTGCTGACGTGTCCACCTCACGTGACGTCTGCAGAAGGCGCGGCGTGCTGCCCTATGGGCTGGAGTTAAGCGTGGCCGTACAGCTGGGCGACGAGAACGGAGGTTAAACCCATGAAGGCGGTTCCGTATGGTCTGCTGGCTGATGTTGATGTTAGTAGCCACCCTCAGCTGCCTTCGAATGATGCTGGAAGAGATTGTTCTTGTCTGCAGGGCTTGTCGTTCAATGAGACGATCTTCACGTGGGTTTGTCTTCTTCGGTCGACCAGATCTGCGTCTTTCATGGACCCTCCCAGTGGCTGAGAAGCGTTGAATCAGTCTGACAATGACTGAGATGGACACCTGAACTCACCTGGCTACTTCTCGCTTGGGAACACTATCTTGGAACCATGCAACAGCTCGTCCCCTCTCAAACTCGATCAATTTTCGTCGTGGAGGCATTGTCAGATCAGGCCTACTACTGGTGGAATGTCTTCTTATAAAGCCAAGCAAGAGACAGCATCTCACACATAAACAGCAGTGCTTGCATGTGCATAATGGTTTTTCCATCTGGCTTGTGCAATGTGTTCAGGCAGAACGGTCCAAAACAAGGTCCTTTTTCGCAAGTTTCCGCTTTTCCGTTTACGGCCAAGCTCAGTAGTAGAGAATCCCGTGCAATTTTCGCACTAACACAACATCGCCCACTTACAGCTGAACAAGAATTCATAACAATTTACTGGACTGAGAAATAAATAACAGTAGCGAACTGAGTTTATTACGCACCTGATTTCTCATAGTGATCCTTAACTTTTTGTGCGTAGCTTATAAATGTCCAAGACCCCCTTTATACCCCGAAATTACACCTACACACAACTATGAGAGAGGAGAGAAATGCAAACAACATATTGGTCTCATGTTCAAGATTGACATAATCTTTTCTTCTTGAACTGATCAAACGCACAAACATAGACAGGACAGAACATATACAGGGTTGCTTCCAAGATTTACAGGTAACACTAAAGGAAATATGAGGGAAACAGGGAGAATTTTTGAAGACTAACCAAGGATTATAACTCTTGAGAGCCAGGAACGAGTTATCTCCCATGCTGTAGAATTTCTCAAAATCCATCATAGTTCGCGCTAAACATTCAGCTTAGCATTAAAGTAGCCCAAATGCAAAAAAACTGTAATCTCAGAACATTTCCCAATAAATAAATGTCCAAGACTACCTTTATACACCGAAACTACACCTACACACAACTATGAGGGAGGAGAGAAATGCACACAACATATTGGTCCGATGTTCAAGATTGACATAATCTTTTCTTCTTGAACTGATCAAACGCAGAAACATAGACAGGACAGAACATATACAGGGTTGCTTCCAAGATTTACAGGTAACACTAAAGGAAATATGAGGGAAACAGGGAGAATTTCTGAAGACTAACCAAGGATTATAACTCTTGAGAGCCAGGTACGAGTTATCTCCCATGTTGTAGAATTTCTCATAATCCATCATAGTTCGCGCTAAACATTCAGCTAGCATTAAAGTAGCCAAAATACACCAAACTGAAAGCTCAGAACATTTCTCAATGAATAAATGTCCAAGACTACCTTTATACCCCGAAACTACACCTACACACAACTATGAGGGAGGAGAGAAATGCAAACAACATATTGGTCTCATGTTCAAGATTGACATAGTCTTTTCTTCTTGAACTGATCAAAACGCGCAAACATAGACAGGAAGAACATATACAGGGTTGCTTCCAAGGTTTACAGGTAACACTAAAGGGAATATGTGGGAAACAGGGAGAATTTTTGAAGACTAACCAAGGATTATAACTCTTGAGAGCCAGGTACGAGTTATCTCCCATGTTGTAGAATTTCTGATAATCCATCATAGTTCGCGCTAAACATTTCAGCTAGCATTAAAGTAGCCAAAATTCACAAAACTGTAAGCTCAGAACATTTCCCAATGAATAAATGTCCAAGACTACCTTTATACCCCGAAACAACACTGCTCACAACTATGAGGAGGAAGAAATGCACACAACATATTGGTCTCATGTTCAAGATTGACATAGTCTTTTCTTCCTCAACTGATCAAACTCACAAACATAGACAGGATTGAACATATACAGAGTTGATTCCAAGGTTTACAGGTAACATTAAAGGGAATATGAGGGAAACAGGGAGAATTTTGAAGACTAACCAAGGATTATAACTCTTGAGAACCAGGAACGAGTTATCTCCCATGTTGTAGAATTTCTCAAAATCCATCATAGTTCGCGCTAAACATTCAGCTTAGCATTAAATTAGCCCAAATGCACAAAACTGTAATCTCAGAACATTTCCCAATGAATAAATGTCCAAGACTACCTTTATACACCGAAACTACACCTACACACAACTATGAGGAGGAGAGAAATGCACACAACATATTGGTCCATTTTCAAGATTGACATAATCTTTTCTTCTTGAACTGATAAACGCACAAACATAGACAGACAGAACACATACAGGGTTGCTTCCAAGATTTACAGGTAACACTAAAGGAAATATGAGGGAAACAGGAGAATTTTTGAAGACTAACCAAGGATTATAACTCTTGAAGCCAGGTACGAGTTATCTCCCATGTTGTAGAATTTCTCATAATCCATCATAGTTCACGCTAAACATTCAGCTAGCATTAAAGTATCCAAAATACACCAAACTGTAAGCTCAGAACATTTCTCAATGAATTAATGTCCAAGACCCCCTTTATACCCGGAAACTACACCTACACACAACTATAGGGAGGAGAGAAATGCACACAACATATTGGTCTCATGTTCAAGATTGACATAGTCTTTTCTTCTTGAACTGATCAAACGCACAAACATAGACAGGACAGAACATATACAGGGTTGCTTCCAAGGTTTACAGGTAACACTAAAGGAAATGAGGGAAACAGGGAGAATTTTTGAAGACTAACCAAGGATTATAACTCTTAGAGCCAGTAACGAGTTATCTCCCATGTTGTGAATTTCTCAAATCCATCATAGTTCGCGCTAAACATTCAGCTTAGCATTAACGTAGCCAAATACACCAAACTGTACTCAGAACATTTCCCAATGAATAAATGTCCAAGACTACCTTTATAACCCGAAACTACACCTACACACAACTATGAGGGAGGAGAGAAATGCACACAACATATTGGTCTCATGTTCAAGATTGACATAGTCTTTTCTTCTTGAACAGATCAAACGCACAAACATAGACAGGACAGAACATATACAGGGTTGCTTCCAAGTTTACAGGTAACACTAAAGGAAATATGAGGGAAACAGGGAGAATTTTTGAAGACTAACCAAGGATTATAACTCTTGAGAGCCAGGTACGAGTTATCTCCCATGTTGTTGAATTTCTCATAATCCATCATAGTTCGCGCTAAACATTCAGCTAGCATTAAAGTAGCCAAAATACACCAAACTGTAAGCTCAGAACATTTCTCAATGAATAAATGTCCAAGACTACCTTTATACCCGAAACTACACCTACACACAACTATGAGGAGGAGAGAAATGCACACAACATATGGTCCCATGTTCAAGATTGACATAGTCTTTTTTCTTGAACTGATCAAACGCACAAACATAGACAGGACAGAACATATACAGGTTGCTTCCAAGGTTACAGGTAACACTAAAGGAAATATGAGGGAAACAGGGAGAATTTTTGAAGACTAACCAAGGATTATAACTCTTGAGAGCCAGGTACGAGTTATCTCCATGTTGTTGAATTTCTCATAATCCATCATAGTTCGCGCTAAACATTCAATAGCATTAACGTAGCCAAAATACACCAAACTGTCAGCTCAGAACATTTCTCAATGAATAAATGTCCAAGACTACCTTTATACCCCGAAACTACACCTACACACAACTATGAGGGAGGAGAGAAATGCACACAACATATTGTCTCATGTTCAAGATTGACATAGTCTTTTCTTCTTGAAAGATCAAACGCACAAACATAGACAGGACAGAACATATACAGGGTTGCTTCCAAGGTTTACAGGTAACACTAAAGGAAATATGAGGGAAACAGGGAGAATTTTTGAAGACTAACCAAGGATTATAACTCATGAGAGCCAGGAACGAGTTATCTCCCATGTTGTTGAATTTCTCATAATCCATCATAGTTCGCGCTAAACATTCAGCTAGCATTAAAGTAGCCAAAATACACCAAACTGTAAGCTCAGAACATTTCTCAATGAATAAATGTCCAAGACTACCTTTATACCCCGAAACTACACCTACACACAACTATGAGGGAGGAGAGAAATGCACACAACATATTGGTCTCATGTTCAAGATTGACATAGTCTTTTCTTCTTGAACGATCAAACGCACAAACATAGACAGGACAGAACATATACAGGGTTGCTTCCAAGGTTTACAGGTAACACTAAAGGAAATATGAGGGAAACAGGGAGAATTTTTGAAGACTAACCAAGGATTATAACTCTTGAGAGCCAGGTAACGAGTTATCTCCCATGTTGTTGAATTTCTCATAATCCATCATAGTTCGCGCTAAACATTCAGCTAGCATTAAAGTAGCCAAAATACACCAAACTGTAAGCTCAGAACATTTCCAATGAATAAATGTCCAAGACTACCTTTATACCCCGAAACTACACCTACACACAACATATGGGGAGGAGAGAAATGCACACAACATATTGGTCTCATGTTCAAGATTGACATAGTCTTTTCTTCTTGAACTGGGGGGGGGGGGTTTTTTTTTTTTTTTAAAGGAAATATGAGGGAAACAGGGAGAATTTTTGAAGACTAACCAAGGATTATAACTCTTGAGAGCCAGGAACGAGTTATCTCCCATGTTGTTGAATTTCTCATAATCCATCATAGTTCGCGCTAAACATTCAGCTAGCATTAAAGTAGCCAAAATACACCAAACTGTAAGCTCAGAACATTTCTCAATGAATAAATGTCCAAGACTACCTTTATACCCCGAAACTACACCTACACACAACTATGAGGGAGGAGAGAAATGCACACAACATATTGGTCTCATGTTCAAGATTGACATAGTCTTTTCTTCTTGAACTGATCAAACGCACAAACATAGACAGGACAGAACATATACAGGTTGCTTCCAAGGTTTACAGGTAACACTAAAGGAAATATGAGGGAAACAGGGAGAATTTTTGAAGACTAACCAAGGATTATAACTCTTGAGAGCCAGGTACGAGTTATCTCCCATGTTGTAGAATTTCTCATAATCCATCATAGTTCGCGCTAAACATTCAGCTAGCATTAAAGTAGCCAAAATACACCAAACTGTAAGCTCAGAACATTTCTCAATGATATAAATGTCCAAGACCCCTTTATACCCCGAAACTACACCTACACACAACTATGAGGGAGGAGAGAAATGCACACAACATATTGGTCTCATGTTCAAGATTGACATAGTCTTTTCTTCTTGAACTGATCAAACGCACAAACATAGACAGGACTGAACATATACAGGGTTGCTTCCAAGGTTTACAGGCAACACTAAAGGAATATGAGGGAAACAGGGAGAATTTTTGAAGAGCTAACCAAGGATTATAACTCTTGAGAGCCACGAACGAGTTATCTCCCATGTTGTTGAATTTCTCATAATCCATCATAGTTCGCGCTAAACATTCAGCTTAGCATTAAAGTAGCCCAAATCACAAAACTGTAATCTCAGAACATTTCCCAATGAATAAATGTCCAAGACTACCTTTATACCCCGAAACTACACCTACACACAACTATGAGGGAGGAGAGAAATGCACACAACATATTGGTCAATGTTCAAGATTGACATAGTCTTTTCTTCTTGAACTGATCAAACGCACAAACATAGACAGGACAGAACATATACAGGGTTGCTTCCAAGATTTACAGGTAACACTAAAGGAAATATGAGGGAAACAGGGAGAATTTTTGAAGACTAACCAAGGATTATAACTCTTGAGAGCCAGGAACGAGTTATCTCCCATGTTGTTGAATTTCTCATAATCCATCATAGTTCGCGCTAAACATTCAGCTAGCATTAAAGTAGCCAAAATACACCAAACTGTAAGCTCAGAACATTTCTCAATGTATAAATGTCCAAGACTACCTTTATACCCGAAACTACACCTACACACAACTATGAGGAGGAGAGAAATGCACACAACATATTGGTCCCATGTTCAAGATTGACATAGTCTTTTCTTCTCAACTGATCAAACGCACAAACATAGACAGGACAGAACATATACAGGTTGCTTCCTAAGGTTTACAGGTAACACTAAAGGAATATGAGGGAAACAGGGAGAATTTTTGAAGACTAACCAAGGATTATAACTCTTAGAGCCAGGACGAGTTATCTCCCATGTTGTTGAATTTCTCATAATCCATCATAGTTCGCGCTAAACATTCAGCTAGCATTAAAGTAGCCAAATCACAAAACTGTAAGCTCAGAACATTTCCAATGAATAAATGTCCAAGACTACCTTTATACCCGAAACTACACCTACACACAACTATGAGGGAGGAGAGAAATGCACACAACATATTGGTCCATGTTCAAGATTGACATAGTCTTTTCTTCTGAACTGATCAAACGCACAAACATAGACAGGACAGAACATATACAGGGTTGCTTCCAAGGTTTACAGGTAACACTAAGGAAATATGAGGGAAACAGGAGAATTTTTGAAGACTAACCAAGGATTATAACTCTTGAGAGCCAGGTACGAGTTATCTCCCATGTTGTATGAATTTCTCATAATCCATCATAGTTCGCGCTAAACATTCAGCTAGCATTAAAGTAGCCAAATACACCAAACTGTAAGCTCAGAACATTTCCAATGAATAAATGTCCAAGACCCTTTATACCCGAAACTACACCTACACACAACTATGAGGGAGGAGAGAAATGCAAACAACATATTGGTCTCATGTTCAAGATTGACATAGTCTTTTCTTCTTGAACTGATCAAACGCACAAACATAGACAGGACCAGAACATATACAGGGTTGCTTCCAAGGTTTACAGGTAACACTAAAGGAAATATGAGGGAAACAGGGAGAATTTTTGAAGACTAACCAAGGATTATAACTCTTGAGAGCCAGGAACGAGTTATCTCCCATGTTGTTGAATTTCTCATAATCCATCATAGTTCGCGCTAAACATTCAGCTAGCATTAAAGTAGCCAAATCACAAAACTGTAAGCTCAGAACATTTCCCAATGATAAATGTCCAAGACTACCTTTATACCCCGAAACTACACCTACACACAACTATGAGGGAGGAGAGAAATGCACACAACATATTGGTCCATGTTCAAGATTGACATAGTCTTTTCTTCTTGAACTGATCAAACGCACAAACATAGACAGGACAGAACATATACAGGGTTGCTTCCAAGATTTACAGGTAACACTAAGGAAATATGAGGGAAACAGGGAGAATTTTTGAAGACTAACCAAGGATTATAACTCTTGAGAGCCAGGTACGAGTTATCTCCCATGTTGTAGAATTTCTCATAATCCATCATAGTTCGCGCTAAACATTCAGCTAGCATTAAAGTAGCCAAAATACACCAAACTGTAAGCTCAGAACATTTCTCAATGAATAAATGTCCAAGACCCTCCTTTATACCCGAAACTACACCTACACACAACTATGAGGGAGGAGAGAAATGCACACAACATATTGGTCTCATGTTCAAGATTGACATAGTCTTTCTCTTGAACTGATCAAACGCACAAACATAGACAGGACAGAACATATACAGGGTTGCTTCCAAGATTTACAGGAACACTAAAGGAAATATGAGGAAACAGGAGAATTTTTGAAGACTAACCAAGGATTATAACTCTTGAGAGCCAGGTACGAGTTATCTCCCATGTTGTAGAATTTCTCATAATCCATCATAGTTCGCGCTAAACATTCAGCTAGCATTAAAGTAGCCAAATACACAAACTGTAACTCAGAACATTTCTCAATGATAAATGTCCAAGACCCTTTATACCCGAAACTACACCTACACACAACTATGAGGGGGAGAAAGCAACAACATATTGGTCTCATGTTCAAATGAATAGTCTTTTCTTTGAACTGATCAAACGCACAAACATAGACAGGAGAACATAACAGGTTGCTTCCAAGGTTTACAGAACACTAAAGGAATATGAGGAACAGGAGAATTTTGAAGACTAACCAAGGATATAACTCTTGAGAGCCAGGTACGAGTTATCTCCCATGTTGTGAATTTCTCATAATCCATCATAGTTCGCGCTAAACATTCAGCTAGCATTAAGTAGCCAAATACACCAAACTGTAAGCTAGAACATTTCTCAATGAATAAATGTCCAAGACTACCTTTATACCCCGAAAATACACCTACACACAACTATAGGGAGGAGAGAAATGCAACAACATATTGGTCTCATGTTCAAATTGAATGTCTTTTTTCAACGATCAAACGCACAAACATAGACAGACAACATACAGGTTGCTTCCAAGTTACAGAACACTAAAGGAAACAGGAAATTTTTGAAGACTAACCAAGGATATAACTCTTGAGCCAGACGATCTCCCATGTTGTGAATTTCTCATAATCCATCATAGTTCGCGCTAAACATTCAGCTTAGCATTAAAGTACCAAATCACAAACTGTAATCTCAGAACATTTCCAATGAATAAATGTCCAAGATACCTTTATACCCGAAACTACACCTACAACAACTATGAGGAGGAGAGAAATGCACACAACATATGGTCCCATGTTAAGATTGACATAGTCTTTCTCTTACTGATCAAACGCCAACATAGACAGACAGAACATATACAGGGTTGCTTCCAAGATTTACAGGTAACACTAAAGGAAAATGAGGGAAACAGGAGAATTTTTGAAGACTAACCAAGGATTATAACTCTTGAGAGCCAGAACGAGTTATCTCCCATGTTGTGATTTCTCATAACCATCATAGTTCGCGTAAACATTCAGCTAGCATAAAGTAGCAAATACACAAACTGTAAGCTCAGAACATTTCTCAATGATAATGTCCAAGACCCTTTATACCCCGAAACTACACCTACACACAACTATGAGGGAAGAGAAATGCAACAACATATTGGTCTCATGTTCAAGATGAATAGTCTTTTCTCTTAACTGATCAACGCAAAACATAAAGGACAGAACATAAACAGGTTGCTTCCAAGGTTTACAGGTAACACTAAAGGAAATGAGGAAACAGGAGAATTTTTGAAGACTAACCAAGGATTATAACTCTTGAGAGCCAGGTACGAGTTATCTCCCATGTTGTAGAATTTCTCATAATCCACATAGTTCGCGCAAACATTCAGCTAGCATTAAAGTAGCAAATCACAAAACTGTAACTCAGAACATTTCCAATGAATAAATGTCCAAGACTACCTTTATACCCGAAACTACACCTACACACAACTATGAGGGAGGAGAAAATGCAACAACATATTGGTCTCATGTCAATTGAATGTCTTTTCTTCTAACTGATCAAACCCAAACATAGACAGACAGAACATAACAGGTTGCTTCCAAGTTTACAGGTAACCTAAGGAAAAGGAAACAGGAGAATTTTTGAAGACTAACCAAGGATTATAACTCTTGAGAGCCAGGTACGAGTTCTCCCATGTTGTGAATTTTCATAATCCACATAGTTCGCGCTAAACATTCAGCTAGCATAAAGTAGCCAAATACACAAACTGTAACTCAGAACATTTCCCAATGAATAAATGTCCAAGACTACCTTTATACCCGAACTACACCTACACACAACTATGAGGAGGAGAGAATCACACAACATATTGGTCTCATGTTCAAGATTGACATAGTCTTTTCTTCTGAACTGATCAAACCGCAAACATAGACAGGACAGAACATATCAGGGTTGCTTCCAAGGTTACAGGAACACTAAAGGAAATATGGGAAACAGGAGAATTTTTGAAGACTAACCAAGGATTATAACTCTTGAAGCCAGGACGAGTTACTCCCATGTTGTTGATTTCTCATAATCCATCATAGTTCGGCTAAACATTCAGCTGCATAAAGTAGCCAACACCAAACTGTAAGCTCAAACATTTCCAATGATAAATGTCAAGACCCTTTATACCGAAACTACACCTACACACAACTAGAGGGAGAGAAAATGCAACACATATTGGTCTCATTCAATGAATATCTTTTCTCTTCAACGATCCACGCAAAACTAAAGGACGAACATAACAGGTTGCTTCCAAGGTTTAAGTAACACTAAAGAAAATGAGGAAACATTATAACTCTTGAGAGCCACGAACGAGTTATCTCCAATGTTGTTGAGTTTCTCATAATCCATCATAGTTCGCGCTAAACATTCAGCTAGCATTAAAGTAGCCAAACTACACCAAACTG
>CM060315.1:84088274-84093274 GCA_030674185.1 Monoplex corrugatus
CTGGTTTGAGACCAAATCATCAGAGATGACTCCCACTGTTGAGGCTAAGCGCGCCGCACTCACCGAGTATAAGCGGTCACCCAGTGAGAAGAACCTGCAAATCTTCAGGGCTGCCAGGAGTAAGGTTCAGCTTAACGCCAGGCGCTGCGCAAACGAGTACTGGACAGAGATCAGCGAAGAGATATAGAGTGCTGCTGAAAGAGGCAACATCCGAGGAATGTATGATAGCATCAAGAAGGCACTGGGACCAACACAGAGCAAGATCGCCCCCCTCAAATCCTCCACAGGGGAAGTAATCAGAAATCCTAGCCGACAGATGGAAAGATGGGCGCAACACTACTCCGACCTCTACTCCACACAGAATATGGTGTCCCCCTCAGCCCTCAATGCCATCAAGTGCATGCCGGTAATGGAAGAACTTGACGCAGAGCCAACTGTGGACGAACTCAGCAAGGTCATTGATAGCCTGGCATCAGGCAAGGCATCTGGCAACGACGGAATTCCCCCAGACCTCATCAAGCACTGCAAGACTTCTCTTCTGCACCCTTTGCACGCAGTCCTCTGTCAGTGCTGGAATGAGGGAGCTGTACCGCAGGACATGAGGGACGCCAAGATTGTCACCCTGTACAAAAACAAGGGCGAAAGAAAGGAGCGACTGCAACAACTACAGAGGTATCTCACTCCTCAGCATTGTTGGCAAAGTCTACGCTCCGGTCCTCCTAATCCGCCTGCAGAAACTGGCTGAACGCGTCTACCTGGAATCACAGTGTGGTTTTCGAGCAGAGATCCACGGTAGACATGGTCTTTTCCCTTCGCCAAATCCAGGAGAAGTGCACAAGCAGCGGATGCCCCTGTATGTGGCATTCATTGACCTCACCAAGGCCTTTGACCTAGTCAGCAGAGATGGCCTATTCAGGGCTCTCCGAAAAATCGGCTGCCCCCCCCCCCCCCCCCCCAAACTGCACAGCTTAATTGAGTCCTTCCTCTCCAACATGAAAGGGACGGTGCAGTTCAACGGAAACCTCTCCAAGCCCTTCGACGTACGCAGCGGTGTGAAACAAGGCTGCTTCCTGGCCCCAACCCTCTTTGGAATCTTCTTCGCTCTCTTCCTGAGGCATGCGTTCAGCACAGCGCAAGAAGGGATCCACCTGCGGACCAGATCAGATGGCAGGCTCTTCAACGTCGCTCACCTTAGAGCAAGGACAAAGGTCCGTGAAGCCCTCATCAGAAACATGCTATTTGCTGACGATGCCGCAGTTGTGACCCATACTCAGCGGGACTTGCAGTCACTAATGGACCGCTTCTCCCAGGCCTGCAAAGATTTTGGTCTGACCATCAGTCTTAAGAAGACAAACGTCCTGGGCCAAGGCACGCCATCTCCACCAGCCATCACCATTGATGACTACGAGCTTGAAGCCATCCATCAATTCACATATCTTGGGTCCACTATCACCGATAACCTCTCCCTTGACACAGAGATGGACAAGAGGATCGGGAAGGCAGCCACAACACTAGCCCGCCTCACACAAAGGGTGTGGACAAATCCCAAGCTGACCACGAAGACAAAGATGGCTGTATACAACGCCTGTGTCCTCAGCACTTTGCTGTATGGCAGCGAGGCGTGGACCACGCATGCTCATCAGGAGAAAAGGCTCAATACCTTCCACCTGAGAAACCTACGGCGCATACTCGGCATGACCTGGCAAGACAAGGTGACCAACACCGAAGTCATGACCCATGCTGGCCTCCCAACCATGCATACCATGCTGAGACAGCGTCGGCTTCGCTGGTTGGGCCACGTTCGCCGCATGGAAGATGGTCGCATCCCAAAAGACATCCTTTATGGTGAGCTTGTCACAGGGCAGAGAAACATTGGCCGCCCACAGCTTAGATACAAAGACGTTTGCAAACGTGACATGAAGGCGCTGGAGATCAACACTGAGTCCTGGGAGGACCTCGCAGACGACCGCAACAGCTGGAGAACCACTCTCAAGAAACAGCTGCGGATTGGTGAGGACAAACTGTCAGCTGCTGCAGCAGAAAAGCGAGTTCGCAGAAAAGGGATGACAGCCAACAGACCAGCACCAGCATACATATGCGACCGCTGCGACAGAAACTGCCTCTCTCGCATTGGTCTCTACAGTCACAGGCGACGCTGCTTGGACCAAGCAGACAGCCCATCTAGACATTAGAACGGATGTACTTTGTCCATGGTCAGCCATGACCGAGGGAGGCCTATATACATGTGTGTGTGTGTGTGTGTGTCTGTGTGTGTGTGTGTGTGTGTGTGTGTGTGTGTGTGTGTGTGTGTGTGTGTGTGTATGGGGATTGTGTGTATGTTCCAATCGTATGTCAACATATTCTCTCTCTGTCTGTCTCTGTCTCTTTGTCTCTGTTTCTGTCTATCGCTGTCTCTCTATCTCTTTCTCTCTCTGTCTCTCTCTGTTTCTCTATGTCTCTCTCTGTCTCTGTCTGTCTGTATTTCTGTCTGTCTGTCTCTCTCTCTCTCAAGCACGCAGACTGTGCAGCAGCATATCGCCTGCGCAGAGTGGGCAAAACAACTTGTATACACACATCAAAGAACAAAAGTGGGAACGCTAAAAAAAAGCCAACGTCAATAATCCCACTACAACAACTGGTATTGTTCTACCTGTCTGTCTGCCTGCCCATCTGCCTGTCTCTGCTCTCTGTCTCTGCCTGTGTGTCTGTGTGTCTGTCTCTATCTCTCTATCTGTCTATTATCATTGTTATTATTATTATTGTTATTATTATTATTTCATTTATATAGGGCAAACAGTCGAAGCTGAATTCATTGTTCTTTGCACAGTAAACTATAATACAAGAAAACGATAATAAAAAGACAGAAAGTGGGAGTGAATTTAGATTGTAGGGTACAGAGCAATTTGCTAGACATCCCATTAGTTTTCAGAGATTCTAACATACTGTCAGCAGCTGTTAATTGACAGTGAATTGTCAGATAAGTCTAGCTCTTTGGAGGCAGCTGTCAGTGATATGTATACATTTCCAGTCTTCTGTCTTCATGTCTGCTGTAAGGTTTTAAGGTATCTGCTGGGTGCGTCACTGTTTGAAGTTACAGGACATCTGTTAATTGTGGTTGGTTGTGAGACACTGTGCTAGTCAAAAATTTGAAAGATGTGTGTTGGGTATTGTTCATAGCGCATCTGTTGTTGTTTGCTTGTCCTCCATTTCTTCATTTCATTTGGAAGCGAGTCATACGTCTCATGATTTCTGTTGATAGTCATAACGACTATTCATTCATCCCCCCCCCCCCCAAATAACACCATGGTGTCGTGGATAGTGCAACGGACTACCGGTTGGAAAGTTGTGGGTTCGAATCCCCTTCAGTCTTTCTAAAATCATTGTGGGATTTTTTTTACTCCAATCAGCTCCTACCCAGAGTTAGCTGAGCATAGTATGGTATTTTTGCGAAGACTGGAGCCATACAGTCGAGTCTAATCCACTTCACGGATGTGTGACTGAAGGTTGATTAAGGTGTCTGTATCTCTTGGGCCTGGTTGACGCCAGAGCATGCTATGACAGTAAACGAAGAGTACAGCCCTGTCACGCTATCTCAATCCTGGATGATACTCCATAACATCATGTTTATCATCCCCATCGTCATCATCATTATCGCTTGTCTCAGCTTTTGTGGCCATTAAATTGCTCAGAACGTGGGATGAAAAAAAAGACCAAACCAACCAACCAACCAACCAACCAACCAACCAACCAACCAACCAACCAACCAACCAACCAACCAAAACAAAAGCCCAAAGCGATTACATAGGACACTGTCTTATTTGGATGATCTTAAAAAAATAATACCAAAACTGCAGCATACAAATCATAATCTTGTACCAAGACCCAGCCTTTCTCTTTTTTATTTCTCATCGCCTGTCTTGAGAGACCCAGATCTTTCTTTAGCTGTGTTTTACATGGGTTTTCTAGGTTGGTTCTAATAAACGCTGCAGACCCTACAAGTCTTCAGACACTGACAGGAAGTTAACACAAGTGCAGATCTTCTCTGGCTTCGACCTTGGCCATGGCTCCACATCTGTTGGTTTGTCTGACATCCACGTAACGTGCTTTCCTCATTGACTGGGCTGTAAACTGCAAAGAGTAAATCAATAATGAGTGGACTGACAGCAGGCTGATTTCTGTCTAGTTTCCACACGGCCTATAGTCGCCTTTCTGTCTACGTTTGACATTCACCTTTTTTCCCCCCGAGTTTGGAACTTTTTCTTTCTCCCAAAACGTGGAAAAGTTTTTCTAGAACTTTTGCATTGCGAGACTGGTCTGCTTTCAATGTGTCAGTTGTGGTTTTCTCTTCCCCACTAGTTCTGTTTTCTGTCTTTTTTTCTGTTTGGTTTCCTGTGACTTCAACACGGTTACAGTTTCTTTTTCTGTAACATCTTGAAATTCTCCTTGGTTTATGTCTATGTGTCAGGTGATAGTTGAATTTTGAAATGGTTACTTCAATGATTGAGAACAGTCATCCAATACTAATTTGATGAGGCCCATCCGTAGCTAAGCCTAATCTCTTGTACGCACATGTGAGAGACTAATTCCTACAACAATGTTAACACGTGCGCATGCATATGCATAAACACACATACGCAAACACGCACGCACACACGCACACACACACACACACACACACACACACACACGCACACACACACACAGCACACACACACACACACACACACACACGCACACACATACACACACACACAGACACACACACACACACACACACACACACTCACTCCATAGAACAAAATGAATCAGCCTCTCTATCTTTTGAACGTTTATTATTTGTAAGCCATTTGTGTGCTCACATCTTTTACAATGCCGGCAAAAGCTGTTGCCAAAGCCATTGATTTCCCAAGATGGGTAGAAGCGCGGAAAAGAACACTTTTAGCATCCCCAGTAATCTCACTCCACAACCCATCTTCTCTCTTCTTAAAACTGGGGACAAT
>CM060315.1:84095774-84100774 GCA_030674185.1 Monoplex corrugatus
AAGATTGTATGTCTCACAGACTGGGCTTTATTTTGTGGAAGATTGTGTATCTCACAGACTGGGCTTTATTTTGTGGAAGATTGTGTGTCTCACAGACTGGGCTTTATTTTGTGGAAGATTGTGTGTTTCGCTCACTGGGCTTTATTTTGTGGAAGATTGTGTGTCTCACAGACTGGGCTTTATTCTGTGGAAGATTGTATGTATAACAGACTGGGCTTTATTTTGTGGAAGATAGTGTTTCTCACAGACTGGGCTTTATTTTGTGGAAAATTGTGTGTCTCACAGACTGGGCTTTATTTTGTGGAAGATTGTTTATCTCACAGACTGGGCTTTATTTTGTGGAAGATTATGTGTCTCACTGACTGAGCTTTATTTTATGGAAGATTGTGTGTCTCACAGACTGGGCTTTATTTTGTGGAAGATAGTGTTTCTCACAGACTAGGCTTTATTCATAGGAAGATTGTCTCACAGACTGGGCTTTACTCTGTGGACTATGGTGTCTCAGGGACTGGGCTTTATTGTATGGAAGATTGTGTGTCTCACAGTCTGGGCTTTACTCAGTAGAAGATGGTGTCCCAGGGACTGGGCTTTACTGTGTGGAAGATTGTGCGTCTCACAGACTGGGCTTTACTGGTTGTGGAAGAGTGCGTCTCACAGACTGGGCTTTACTGTGTGGAAGATTGTGCGTCTCACAATTGGGCTTTACTGTGTGGAAGATTGTGCGTCTCACAGACTGGGCTTTACTCTGTGGCATGTGTTAGGGACTGGGCTTACTCTGTGGAACATTGTCTCACAGACTGGGCTTTACTCTGTGGAAGATGTGCGTCTCACAGATGGGCTTTACTCTGTGGAAATTGTCTCACAGACTGGGCTTACTCTGTGGAAGATTGTGCGTCTACAGATTGGGCTTTACTCTGTGGAATATTGTGTCACACAGACTGGGCTTTACTCTGTGGAATACTGTGCTCACACAGATTGGGCTTTACTCTGTGGAATATTGTGTCACACAGATTGGGCTTTACTATGTGGAATATTGTGTCACACAGATTGGGCTTTACTATGTGGAATATTGTGTCACACAGATTGGGCTTTACTATGTGGAATATGTGTCACACAGATTGGGCTTTACTATGTGGAATATTGTGTCACACAGATTGGGCTTTACTATGTGGAATATTGTGTCACACAGATTGGGCTTTACTCTGTGGATATTGTGTCACACAGATTGGGCTTTACTCTGTGGAATATTGTGTCACACAGATTGGGCTTTACTCTGTGGAATATTGTGTCACACAGATTGGGCTTTACTATGTGGACTATTGTGTCACACAGATTGGCTTTACTCTGTGGAATATTGTGTCTCACAGATTGGGCTTTACTATGTGGAATATTGTGTCACACAGATTGGGCTTTACTCTGTGGAATATTGTGTCTCACAGATTGGGCTTTACTCTGTGGATATTGTGTCACACAGATTGGGCTTTACTCTGTGGAATATTGTGTCTCACAGACTGGCTTTCCTCTGTAATAGACTCTGCTCAATTGACTGAACTTGACTATGTGGAAGATGTTACCTCACAGGCTGAGCTTCACTTTGTGGAATATTTTGCCTTACAAACTGGGTTTTACTCTGTGGGAGACTGTATGTCTGACAGGTTGGGTCTTACTCTGTGGTTAGTCTGGCTGTTTGTGAGACTGGTTTCATTTTTGGAAGGCTGTATTACTCAAACACTGGCTTCACTCTCTGTAAGACTTTCTACCTCAGACTGGGCATCATGCCTTGGAAGACTCTTAAGTCACAGCCTGGATCTCACTGTGTTGAAGACGGTATATCATGGATTGGGCTTCACACTGTGAAAACCTGTTTACATTATGGACCGAGGCACACTTTGTAATAGGGAGAAAGGGGGAAGAGTGACAGAATGGTTCAGACGTTCGCCTGCCAATAACAAAACTCGAGGTTCCAGGGTTCCCTCCAAGTAGAGGCCTCAAATTTTCTCCTCAGTTTGACTGGAAACTCGAACTGAACGCCTAGTCCTTCGGAAGGGGATGAAAAACGAGTCGGACCCGTGTGCCTTCTGGCTGCGCACGCTAAAGATCCTACAGCTGTTGAAAATCGTGAAGAGATAGGTTGATTTCCCAGGTCCCACCCCTTGAAAACCAATTAGCCTTCTGACCTTTCTGAAATCTTGTGACAGAAGTTAATTCACAAACTGGGCTTCAGTCTATTGGAAGATTGTAGCTCACAGACTTGTCTTCAGCCTGTGAAAGTCTGTCAATCACAGACTGGACCTCTGTCAGTGGAAGACTAATTGACACACTTTGAAAAAAAACACTTTCTGCTTTACACTGGGCTTCACGCTGAAGAAGACTTCATGTGTCACAATTACTGGGCTTCGCTATGTGAAATATTGCATGCCTTACAGATTGGGCTTCACTCAGTGGAAGACTGGAGGCCTTATAAAGTGGGGCCCACTCTCTGGAAGACTTTATCGCAGACCGTGCTTCATTTAGTGGAAGAACGTAGAACGTGTTTCAGAACTTCTGGTTTTCTCTTTGCAAGGCTGTGTGCCTCACTGAATGAGCTTATTGGTTGCTGTGTATCATCAACGATTTGATTTATTGAAGGTTTTTTGTTTTCATGATAGGCTTACTGGGGAGAGAGGGACCACACAGCCTAGCCTAGTAACTTCACGGACACGTCCTTGAGGGTTTTGCTCAAATCTCCTAACACGCAAGTGTCGATATCTCACTGTCCGAGTTGACGCTAAGATATCTTATAAGAATAAGTGTAAAGTACAGCACTGTCACGTAGTCTCAATCATGAATAGAACTCTACAGCATCACGATTATTATCCCCATCGTCATCATCATCATAGCATTGTCAAAATCTCTCCCAGCTTCTGTGGCCACAAAAATGGCGTGGAAATTGGACAAAAAGCAAGCAAGCAAGCAACCAACCCACCAACCCACCAACAAAAACTGAACCCAAATAAAACTGCCTGAGGTCGAAGATCCTTAAAATATAAATTAAAAAAATTGAAAGATTTGTGATTGTCTTTTAAATTGACATGAGAATCATGTTTGTGTGGTGCGAGGTCAGTGTATGCAAGTGTGAATTGTTATAATGTGGATTATTAAAAGAGTATTGATTTGAACTGAATTGACTGCGTCAGGGCTTCTCTCTCACACAAGGAGAGACAATACTTATGATGATAATAATCATAATCATAGCCATGTCAAAATCATAATAATCATGATAATAATGATCAGCAACAGTAGCAGAAGCAGCAGCAGCAGCAAAATGAAAATGACGGTAACAATGATACGACTACTGCAACTACTATTACTCCTGGTACTATTACTACTACTATTACTATTGCTACTACTAATAAGAATAACAAAAGTAATAGCAATAGCAGCAGCAGCAGCAACAACAACAGCAACCACAATAACAATGATAATAATAATAATAATAATAATGATAAATAAAACTACGACTACTACTCTTGTTAGTAATATTGATAAAAAGTATACTACTGCTACGACTACACTACTTCTACTGCTACTACTACTACATCTGCTACTAACACTATTACTACTACTACTACTGCTACTACTATTGATCTAATACAGACTTTCAGGCAAGTGAAAACACACACTGACAAAACCTATGATAAAAACAGACACCAGGAAGCACACACAGCAACAGCAGTAGGAGCCATGGCCAAAAGAAGCCAATGACCTGCACTTCTAAACATCCATCAAGACGATAACAGTGCTGAACAGCAAACAACTTGCTTGTTTATCACTTGCTTGACTTAGGACTCTTTGCCTTTTATCGGCAGCCAGTTTTCACCTCTCAGAGCAAGCGGGAGTGAAGGCAACACGAAATGACCTGTCTAGAGGAGTTGTACAAAGCTGGAACCATCTGCTGTGTCTTGTCAGTGAACTGGATTACTCACAGTTACCGTTCTTTAGTTAAAAACTATATAAAAAAAAACAACAACAAAAAAGGAAGTGACAAAATTGTACATACATGTGTTCGAGCTTTCGTGAGTACATGTGCGTGTATGTATATCTGTGTGTGTGTCAGTGTGCTGTTTGTGTGTGGGTGCGTATGTATGTGTACGTATTTTTCCCAGAAACGTAATTATGGGAGGAATTGTTTAAGGTCGGGGGGAAGCTGATGGTTGTCTTTTTGGTTGCTCCGATCCTCTTGCCAGCAAAAAACAAACAAAACGAGACAGTCTTCAAGGAGGCGGACACAAGAAGATCATTAATAAAGATGAGTAGGAAAAGACAAGCAACATTTTTAGGACATTTTATGAGGAAAGAGAAATCAGAGCACCCGGTCACAACAGGAAAACTGGAGGGAAAGAGGATACCAGGTAGACCTAGGGAAAGATATTGGACGGACTTGCAGGGTGGCTGAGGACAGAGAGGATGGAGATGTACTCGCAGCGACAAGGGGTAGATTCGTCTGGTTGGGCCATGATCGCCAACGCCACGAGCCAGGAGACATGATGATGATGATGATGATGATGATGATGATGATGATGATGATGATGATGATGATCCTGTTGCCAGAGTTTATTCACAAACGTTTGTACATTGGGTTTCATATCTGTGTAAAGAAGAAAGGATTTAGACATCTTTACCGTTATGACATTCTTGGCAAGACAGTCAGCTGTTTCACTTCATCGAATACCAAGGTGACGGTGAACCCCAACAAGACAATATTGTAATCGCAGGAAAGAGATGAAAAATTTCAGAGGCTGTGAGTGGCTGATGTTACAGGCAGCAATTATTGCCTCCAGGGCGGAAAGGAAGTTCGAAAAGATCAAAACGTCTGTACGCCTGGACTGGGATACCAGTTGTAATGCCAAAAATGGTCAGAGCAGTCAGTTTGGCGGTATAGACAGAAATTGGTCGATTTCAGATAGCAGAACAGAAGGCAGCAGTAGCACCACCTTCATCAGACTTTGATCTATCAGTGG
>CM060315.1:84108274-84118274 GCA_030674185.1 Monoplex corrugatus
ATTTGTGATCTTACGTCTACGTTTGACAAAAGTCAGTTGTTCGAAAATGTATGCCTGTCATGTCTGGTTGTATTAAATACGCGTTCTGAAATGTTTCGTGTTTTGTCAGCTTCCTGTTTGCTTGAACGCCGGCGGTCACACTTGTTTTGGATTCAAGCTGTTAAGCGAGCTGAACACATTCCACTATGCTGTCACACAGTCTGCATCGGTCTATAGTGGACATGCCTGCTGGGCATTTTCATAACCCAGTCCCTGAGCCACTGACATGACTATCAAGATCTTGAAATGGCATATCTGATATTCTGCACGGCGTACACACGTGACGGGGGTTTAGGCACTGGCAGGTTTGGACACATTTATTTATCTATTTACTTCATATACATTATTTTATTTATTTACTTTATATACATTATTTATTTACTTTATATACATGTATATATGTTCCTCTTTTGACGGTAACATACACACATACACATGTCATTTACATGTAACCAAGATTATTCCAATGGTAGGCTGATAAAATACCAGTATAGGTAAAACATAGTCTAGGTAGGGCCTAAGGACCTGGCCAGCTCATGGGTTCATGTACAGGCTTAAGGCATATGCCACGGTCACCATACACGTGGCACCTGTGACATTAGTGCATATGAAATTCGTTCCGAGCGCGGAAACGTCATTTTGACAAACTGAAACTGAAAAAGGTCTGCACACAATCTGACCTGAGAGATCGGAAAAATGTTCACCCTTTATTAAACCCAGGTTAAGATGTCTGGGCGAATCGAACTCAGGATCTTTCGACTGGAAGTTTGACGTTTACCCACGTGATTACAGCTCAGATTCACGACCGCCATTTCAAACCAGGCACAGAGATGTCGGCCACACTCAGAGAGCGGAAACGCTAACAGTTGATGACAAGATCGGTGATTGTAGTCATATCGATCACATTATCCCAGATAATGCATGCTTTAACAACTCTTCTTCGTTCATCATTCCAACCCATCCCACCTAGCCACCATTCTTAGACTCTGGCACTGCAAACAGATTGCTCTAGCCATCCAATCCACCTCAGGAAGTCTCCGTTAGTGGCTTTCGCTAAAAGACTTTTTTTTTTCTAAATCACGTCCGTCTATTCTGTGCTAACAAGTTAACATTGACCTCTTCGATCGCTTCCATTTTTGTATGGTCAGACTTTCTCTCTCTCTGTCTCTCTCCTTCCCTCCCTCTCTCTCTCTCTCTCTCTCTTGGTGTATGTGTGTGTGTGTGTGTGTGCGTGCGTGCGTGCGTGTGTGTGTGTGTGTGTGTGTGTGTGTGTGTGTGTGTATCTCCCTTTTTCTTTCTACCCCCCCCCCCCCCACCTCTCCATCTCAAGTTCACAACGACCTTTTCGATCGTTTCCATTTTTGTACGGTCAGACTCTCTCTCTCTCTTTCTCTCTTCGTTATTTGTCTCGCTTCGTGTGACAGTGTGTGTGTGTGCATGCGCATGTGTGTATGTGTGTGTGTATGTGTGCATGTGTATGTGTGTGCGTGTGTGTGTGTGTATGTGTGTGTGTGTGTGAGAGAGAGAGAGAGAGAGAGAGAGAGAGAGAGAGAGAGAGAAAGGAAGGGATGGAAAAGGAAGAAAAATACTGACGAGGGACAGAAAGAGAGACAAGGAGGGAAAGAGAAAGATTATAGACGGTATGGTTGACTGAACAAAGCTGCCTGCCATCTTTAGGATTGCCAGGTCTCTCCTTGCCGATCCTGTCTAGGACGTTTTATAAGGAAAGAGAAATTGGAACGGAAAGCTGGAAGGAAAGAGAACACCAGGTAGACCTAGGGAGAAAATGTTGGATGGACTTGCAGGGTGGCTGAGGACAGAGAGAGAAGGAGATGTACTTGCAGCGATAAGGGATAGATTCGTATGGAGGGACATGATCGCCAACGCCATGCGGTAGGGCACATGATGATGATGAGGATGATTTTGTCTGTGCTGGCACTTATCAGGCGCGTGAAGTTGGGCCCAGGATTGGTAATAAATTTCCCCAGAAGAAAAAACAAACAAACAAACAAAAACAAAAAAATCGTGAGGGTCAATCCAAGTACTACACTATCTATCCCTGGTTTTCAAGTTACAATGGTGACTGGCACTGTCAGGTTCAACCTAGTCTGTCTCAATACGAAGGCCATGTACACTGACAAAACAATAGTAGCATACTGCCTTAACAGTGGTTGTCTGCTGAGGGCACGGCCAGTAAGCAGGTGCAGTACCAATTGTTGTGATGTAAGCATGAACTTCTTTTTAAGCTACCTAGGTTATGTATCCCGAAACAAAAAGAGAAAGATCGTGAGAGAGAGACAGAGAGAGAGACAGAGAGAGAGAGACAGAGAGAGAGAGACAGAGAGAGAAAATGAGAGAGAGAGAGACAGACAGATATGGAGAGAGAGAGAGAGACAGACAGACAGAGATGGACAGAGAGAGAGAGGGATATATATAAATATATATACACATATATACACATATATACATAGAGAGAGAGAGAGAGAGACAGAGACAGAGAGAGAGGAAGAAGAAGAAGACGAAGAAGAAGAAAAGAGGGAAGGAGAGAGAGGGAGAGATACAGAAACAGACTTCATAATCGGAATGCTTGTAACAATTTTTAATGACAAGTCCAGCAAACCGTTATGCCCGCCTTTCGTCACACCTACACGTACACGTACACGTACACACACACACACACACACACACACACACACACACACACACACACACACACACACACACGTGCGCGCGAGTGCGCGCACGCGCACACACACACACACGCACACACACACACGCACACAAATACAGAGAGAGAGAGAGGGGCAGACAGACAAAGAGAGAGACAGAGAGACAGAGACAGACATTGACAGACAGAGCGAGAGAGAGACGGTAAGAGACACAGAAACAAAGAGAGAGTGTGTATATGAAGCAGACAGAGACAGAGAGACATAGACAGACAGATAGACAGAGCGAGAAAGGGAAGGAGAGATACAGAAAAAAGGAGTGAGAGAGAGAGATTGAGAGAGAGAGAGAGAGAGAGAGAGAGAGAGAGAGAGAGAGAGAGAGAAAAGCAGACAGACAGACAGAGAGCATTCTTCCCAGGTCTTTCCAACACAGTACATAATGTCATATAACTGGACCAAAACAGACATCAACAGCCTAAGTTAACCTTGGCTTACATAACTGATTTGTCCATACTGAACGGAGAGAAACAAACTGACCGAAATTTGAATCAGCTACGATCAGCGTTTTTTTTTTTCCTCTCAAACAATTCTCTCCTAGCAAACAGTCTCGAGGGGCTAGACGAGACAACATAAATTCTTTAACAAGGCGACATTCTGTTCACTAGAAATCAAAACAACAGCAAGGTTTCTGATTCATCTATCTTCCTAACCACAGGGAGTAAATCTCTCTCTCTCTCTCTCTCTCTCTGTCTGTTCTGTATGTATGCGCGCGCGCACGTGCGCGCGCGCGTGTGTGTATGTATCTGTGTGTATTGGTCACAGACATCTAAGATATAGACTGCGCGCGCCTGTCTGCGAGCGTTGAGGCGAAATGGCCCCACTGCTGGCTGCGAGTGGCCGCCATTGTGGGGACCTACCACCGCTCAGCAGTCTGTTGCTTACTCTGTGTAAATGAATGACGGACAGAGGAGAAAGCCAGGCTGTATCGTTTAAATATTTTTGTAAAGAAATCTCCGATGACCCATTATTAGGGTGTGTGTGTGCGTGTGTGTGTGTTTGTGCGTGCGCGCGCGTGCATGCATATGTGTGTCTTTGTGTGTGTGTGCGTGTGTGTGTGTGTGTGTGTGTGTGTGTGTGTGTGTGTGTGTATGTGTGTGTGTGTGTGAGTGTGTGTGTGAGTGTGTGTGTAAAGTTTGGCTCTCTCTTCCGCATACACACACACACATCACACGCACAGGCACGCGCGCACATACACACACACCACACACACACACACACACACACACACACACACACACGCAAAACACACACACACACACGGACAAACACAGAGATTCACGATTCACATAGTATGATATTTAATCTGAAAAAGTTCAAAGTCTCTTACTTAAGGGGGAACATGGGCTTAACAGCAAAAGTAAATGAACAAAGAAACATGGGGTAAGTGTCCGGATCCATAAACGAAATACTCTGACAATCATAACAAATCAGATCAAAGAAATTGACCGCAGCAAACATCAACATTAAACATGTAACACATTTATGATATGTATTCTGATCAGTCCTATTTTGGTGTATATGGCCACATTACAAACAATAGACGCCATACTCCATGACATGAGTAAATTCAGTCTGACACTGTAAAAACTGTATGGATTAATGTAATATTTTGGCTGAAGATGTTTTTCTCTGCAGTCGTTTATTCTGAAATTTCTTAAAGCTGGACAACACAACAAGAATTGCACTTTGTCTTTCTGTGATGTTTTCCATAAACGACATAAATATTCACATGAGAGAGAGAGAGAGAGAGAGAGAGAGAGAGAGAGAGAGAGAGAGAGAGAGAGAGAGAGTGATATGCACATAGGCATATTTAGTTTACTGGTTTGTCATCATTTTATGTGGTGGAACAACACAGAGAGCTTTTTTAGTCTATCATCAAATCCATATTCACAGTCTTTATAAAGTCATAATGCTTCTGCAAATCTCTCTCTCTCTCTCTCTCTCTCTCTCTCTCTCTCACACACACACACACACACACACTCACCGTCTTGCTCATGATGTGAAATACATACAGAAAAGATCACACTAAACCATTGCTTACAACAGGAAACCTCCCCCCACTACCAAACAAGCTGAAGAATGTTTCAATGTGTGTGCAGTAGGGGCCTTTAAGAAAATCTAACATAAATGCAAATTGTGTTTGACTGTTACACATGCTGAAAACAGACCTAGCTAACGCTCTGAACACAGGGCTTACTGATGCATAAAAAGAATCAGTTTGCTCATCGTTTTACGTACGTACTTTCCAGTGATCAATTTAATAATAATAATAATGAGTACTTATAAGCGCAAGATCCAGAGAACTCTGCTCCAAGCGCTTTACAATTCACCCTATCTTTACCACCCCTATTCGCCACTTCAACATTAGCAGTTATACATACATATCAATCAAGTCTACTATAATTACAATGACATCAACACAAACAGAAACATGTCTATCAAATCTAACCAATAGTTGCCCATCGGACAGACAATAATAGATATTACATCACAAGTTATCCAAAATACACAAACAACCACACCCACAATGCACATTATATAATACACGAATCATGCGCACAAACGCAACAGCCCAAACAATATTTTAAAGACAGAAACTTTTTTCACATTTTTCTATACAGATGTGTTTTGAGGCCAGATTTGAATGAGGTGATTGTGTCTGAGTGCCTAAGGATGTTGGGGATGTTGTTCCATGTTTGGGGTGCTTGATAGGAGAATGCTCGTTGTCCGTATGTTTTTGTTCGAATGCGGGGGATGCGAAAGAGTCGTGTGTCTGCAGAAGAACGCAACTGACGGGATGGTGTGTAGATGTCAAGAAGCGAGGATAGGTATTCTGGCGCAGTGTTCGAAACAATCGAAAAGGAAAGAGTAGCAAGCTTGTAATCTATTCTGTCAGAGACAGGCAGCCAGTGCAGAGTGCGGAGGAGAGGAGTGACATGGTCAAACTTAGAGGATTTAAAGATGAGACGTGCAGCGTTGTTCTGAATCTTTTGAAGTCTGTCTAAAAGGTTTTTGGGGATGCCAGCTAAGAGAGAGTTGCAGTAATCAATCCTTGAAAGAACAAATGCACAAATTAGCGTTTTGGTTGCATCAACAGACAGGTAATGACGGACAGAGCTGATTCTACGTAACTCTAGATACGCTACCCTACAGATGTTTGAGATGTGTTGCTGGAAGGTCAGACTCTGATCAAGCGTAACACCGAGACTGCGAACAGTGGGAGAGAAAGGAATGTCAACGTCATTTATCAGAAGAGACTTCGGAAGAGAAGGATCATGGAGAAATTTAGTGGGACAGGCGAGTAGAAGTTCAGTCTTGTCGTCATTCAGTTGTAGTTTGTTGTGCGTCATCCAGGACTTCAGATCCGAGATACAGTCCTGCGTGCGTGTCACCAAGCCATCGAGTTCCGCCAGTGAGGCCGACTGATGAAGCTGTGTATCATCAGCGAAGCTCTCATGTGACAAGGCATGACGACTGATGACATCAGACACAGGACTGGCGTACAGCACAAACAGGATCGGTCCTAGGACCGAACCCTGTGGGACACCATACGCCAAGACAGACTCTTCCGAATACCTGGAGTTGACACACACAGTCTGAGTCCGATCAGTCAAATAAGAGTGGATCCAGGAGAGAGCAAGGTCACGTATGCCAAAAGAGTGCTGAAGCCTGTTCAGGAGAAGTGTGTGGTCTTGCTACGACAAGAACAATGCCAGACTCATGCTCACGTCCCAGTGGTAACGGTACTGTGCTGCACTGAAGTCTAAAGTAACCTTTGACACCTCTCTCTCTCTCTCTCTCTTTCACACACACACACACACACACACACACACACACACACACACACACACACACACACAGAGCGAGAAAGAGAGAGAGAGAGAGTGAGTGAGTGAGTGTGTGTGTGAGTGTGTGTGTGTGTGTGTGTGTGTGTGTGTGTGTGTGTGTGTGTGTGTGTGTGTATGTGTGTGAGAGAGAGAGAGAGAGAGAGAGAGAGAGAGCAGTCTATTTAGATGGTAAAGTTTATAATAACTCGTGAATTCCCACGTCTGGTAGGGGCCTACCTAGTAGACAGTTTATCAATAAGCTGGTGCAGACCTAACACATGGCATTGCAATTTCTTGGTCAGGGGGGTCACTTTATTCCGTTATCAGTAAAAGCATCAAGTGTAAAGCTACATCAACTAAACAGACTGTCCCTTAGCTATGACCTTCTGCTAAACAGTACTGGTAGTTGTTCCCGATATTTTTTTTAACAGTGATACACGTTTTTCAGTCAAATTAACACGCCGATCATTACTAAATTGTACTACGCCCAGCTGCCGAGAGCGAGCAGACTGGTCCTCGGTAAATGGTGGCGCTATGGGGCCACTCGCAGGCAGGCACGCGCAGTCTATATCTTAGATGTCTGTGGTGTTGGTACAAAGGATCAGCAGATCGTATGTATGTATGTATGTATGTATGTATGTATGTATGTATGTATGTATGTATGTATGTATGCATGTATGCATGTATGTATGTATGTGTGTATGTGTGTATGTATGTATGTATGTATGTATGTATGTATGTATGTATGTATGTATGTATGTGTGTATATTTAGTTATGTATGTATGTATGTATGTGTGTGTGCATATTTAGTTATGTATGTATATATGTATGTATGTATGCATGTATGTATGTATATATGTATGTATGTATGTATGATGCAAGATGTATGTAGGTATGTGTGTATATGTAGTTTATGTATGTATGTATGTATGTATGTATGTATGTATGTATGTATGTATGACATCTAGAGCTATATTTACATCTCTCTATATATTGTTATTGGTACATATATCTGAAATGCATTACCTACCAACAACAAGTCATATACATCACTAAACTGCTTTAAAGCTTCACAAAGGCTGCTTGAAATATCATATATAATTATATAACTCAGGAAGAGAGTTCTTGAATGTTATATAGAACCGATACTGGTTGAACGGTTGTGAGACGTGGACAGTCAACACGCAAAGTCAGAACGAAACTGAGACAACTGAAATGTACTTTCTAAGAAGAATGTTAAGAGTTCCATGGACAGCAAAGAAAACAAACGAGACAGTCCTGAAGGAAGCAGGCACAAGAAGATCATTAATAAAGAAGATTAGGAAAAGAAAGCAACATTTATAGGCCATTTTATGAGGAAAGGGGAATTAGAGCACCTGGACACAACAGGGATGCTGGAGGGAAAGAAAACACCAGGTAGACTCAGGGAGAAAATACTGGACGGACTTGCAGGGTGGCTGAGGACAGAGAGGGTGGAAGATGTACTTGAAGTGGAAGGGGATATATTTGTGTGGAGGCCCATGATCGCCAAAGCCATGCAGCAGGGCATATGATGATGATGAATCATATAACAATGATGATATAATATACATACACAGTCACACACACAGACACACACAGACACAGAGATAATATATGTTTGTATATATATGTGTATATAGATATATATATATGTATATATATATGTATATATATGTATATATATATATATATATATATATATATATATATATAGAGAGAGAGAGAGAGAGAGAGAGAGAGAAAAAGAGAGAGAGAGAGAGAAACTGAAACTGAAACTGAAAATGTTTATTGCGATTGACATTTTTGTTCTTGTGGCAAGGAGCATAAAACAAAGTCATTAAATTTTACGGCGACGTTTTCGCGAAATAAAGATTTATAAATATAGTCATGGCTGACATTACATCCATTTGAATTTTTTTCCTAATGATGAAGAAAAAATTGAAGGAAAAAAGTTGAACAAAAAGTTGAACAAAAAGTTGAAGAAACAGTTGACCACCCGACGTAATTAGTCATATACGTAAGAGGAAGACCCAAATCCGGCAAATAAACATAAGAACAGTATAAAGTGATATCTTCACTGGAGATAAACTTACATTAATTTAAAAAGTTGAACAAAAAGTTGAAGAAACAGTTGACCACCCGACGTAATTAGTCATATAAATAAGAGGAAGACCCAAATCCGGCAAATAAACATAAGAACAGTATGAAGTGATATCTTCACTGGAGATAAACTTACATTAATTTAAAAAGTTGAACAAAAAGTTGAAGAAACAGTTGACCACTCGACGTAATTAGTCATGTAAGTAAGAGGAAGACCCAAATCCGGCAAATAAACATAAAAACAGTATAAAGTGATATCTTCACTGGAAATAAACTTACATTAATTTAAAAAGCTGAACAAAAAGTTGAAGAAACAGTTGACCACCCGACGTAATTAGTCATGTAAGTATGAGGAAGACCCAAATCCGGCAAATAAACATAAGAACAGTATAAAGTGATATCTTCATTGGGATAAACTTACATTAATTTATTGCTGTGTTGTTTTCTTTCTCCGACTTTCCCCAAGCAAGGGCGATAAATTTCGCGAGGATTTTTGATATTTTTCATCTTCAGTCATGAGTATTCTGGTAATGACCCTTTGGCTCGAAATGTCCTCATTAAAGATTATGCATTTTTGTCGTATACTTTCATACGACTTGCAAACAAACAAAAAATGCATTTCATCTTCTGCCTCTGCATCACACATGGGACAAATAGAGTGTGCCGATGAATTTGAGTAAAACAATCTTGTTGCTGCATTTAGTCCTAGGGCTCTTAGTCTAAAGCGAGCAAGATTACTTCTGTGCCATTTATTTGTTACGGCCTTTATATATTTTTCGGTCTGAAATATACTTTTAAAGGAAAGGAACCAATCATATTTCTCAGATTCTTCCATTTGAGCGTGCCAGTTTTGTTTGTACGAACTAGTCTATCCCTAAATTCTGAAATAAATCCTTGTTCATAACCAACTCCCTGGCACATCCACACAATACCAAATCCATGTGTGGTTAACATTTTCTTAACGATATATGCCCAGTTTTGTTTACCCGAATCTAATTGATTCAGTAACATCTCATATGCCTGCTTGCACAATCTTGACATTGGCAGCTGGGTTAATTTCAACCAGTATTCATTTGAGTTTTCAAAAACAAAGGATAACGGCCAGTTTCTCCATATAATATTTTATTAGATGAATGCAATGGTACCGAAAGGAAGCGTTTGATGGCAAATGTACGTACCTTTTCCATTTTATGATTGCTCGAATAAACCCATATTTCTGAGCCATACGTTAAGATTGCTTCAATCTTCGAATCGAAAAGTTTCAAAAAATATCGAGAAGTCAGTGC
>CM060315.1:84120774-84143274 GCA_030674185.1 Monoplex corrugatus
ATATTTTGAATGTTCGTTTTGTTAAGAATTGTTTTAACGTCTATTCAAATGAGTGATTTTAGATCACCAATTTAAAAAAGTAGGGTGGGGGTAGGTGGGTGAAAACGACCCAGGTCAGCTTTCTAAAACCACTGTAGCAAGTATTACGAAATAAAATCCAAAAGGCAATTTGAAATAAAAAGACAAAACAAACAACAAAAGCAATAAGGTAAAAAATGTAAAACAATCAGGGTTAGTCAAAGAAAACACCCTACAAAAGTGTGTAGTAAATGTCTCGCAGCTTACAAATACATGAACAATGTCAAATCAGCATCTTTGTGTCATACATTTATAAATGATTAGTAAGTATAGTCGCATTTTCCAACAATCAAAAATGTGGTTTAATAAAACGAGATCACTGCAGAAGCGTTTGGTTGTTTTGTTCAGTTTAGAACAACAATAATAACAATAAGTTCTAAGTGAATTGAGAGATAATCTGTGTGCTGTTTTTGGGTTGTGTCTGAATCAGTACTTCCTGTCTCATGCTAAACAGAGTTAACTCAGCACATGCTTTCTGTTGCTAAATGCAGTCAGTCTTAGCATTTGCTGTGTCATGCTTAAACAGTCAAAATTAGCGCTTGTTGTCTCTTGCTTAATGCACTTTGACTTAGCACGTGTTTTCTATTCCTAAATGCACTCTGACTTAGCCCCTGCTTTCTATTGTTAAATGCACTCTGACTTACACGTGCTCTCTATTGCTAATTGCACTCTGAATTAGCACGTGCTTTCTATTGTTAAATGCACTCTGACTTACACGTGCTTTCTATTGCTAATTGCACTCTGAATTAGCACGTGCTTTCTATTGTTAAATGCACTCTGACTTACACGTGCTTTCTATTGCTAATTGCACTCTGAATTAGCACGTGCTTTCTATTGTTAAATGCACTCTGACTCACACGTGCTTTCTATTGTTAAATGCACTCACTTACACGTGCTTTCTATTGTTAAATGCACTCACTTACACGTGCTTTCTATTGTTAAATGCACTCACTTACACGTGCTTTCTATTGCTAAATGCACTCTGACCTAGCCCGTGCTTCTTTGTTGCTAAATGCAGTAACAGTCAGCGCGTGATGTCTCTTGCACGTGCTTTTTTAAATTTTTTTTAAATGCAGTGTCATTCAGCAAGTGACGTCTCTCGCACGTGCTTTTCTATTCCTAAATGCAGTACCATTCAACAAATGACACGCTGCTTCGTGGTGAATGCAGTGAAAGCAAGCACGCTATGGTCTTGTTACATAGAGTCTAACTCAGCATGTTATAGCCTCATGCTAAATAGCATGACAAATCACGTGCTGTCTCATGCTAAATAAAGACTGACACTCAGTGCCTGCTATCTATTAATAGAGTCTGACTCAGCAGGAGTTCTCATGACGAGTGCAGTCGGATTCAGCATTTGCTCAATCAAATGAAGAAAAAAAAGAGAGGGTGTGGGTGGGGTGGCTGATTGTTGGATGAGAGAGGGGAATCAAGGTCATGTACGACACAAAACAAGTACATGCAGACAGACAGACAGACAGACAGACAGACAGACGGACAAACGAGAAAAACCAGTCCTGCCTTTGATCTTCACAAAGAGAACCAATCGAATAGAGTAACCAGAGGGGAGCTCAAATAACGGAGAAAAACAGACGGGAAAGCAGCCCACACATAACAGTTAGTGAAACATAAGCACTCAGTGGACGAGCAGTTTTACAGGGTCCTATTTAAATGACATCAATATTGTCATTGCCAAACTATTTAAATGACATCATCAAGTACAGATGAATTGGACAAATCAGTTATATTTGTCACACCACCTAAATGACTTTGTCTAATACACATCATTTTGACAAACGAGTTTTGTTTGTCATCAGATCCTTTTGACGAATGAGTCGATGTTGTCATGCCATTTAAATGAATTCATCAAACGCCTTTCATTTTGAGTAATGAGTTACACGTGTCAGTCCATTCACGTGACTTCATCTAAATCCACTTTCATTTTGACAAATTAATTACACTTGTCATGCCATTCTGAATGGATTCATCCAATCCAGATTAATTGTTGACAAATTAGTTATACTGTTACACCAGTAACATGGCGTCAGCAAACATAGATCATTTTGACAAATGAGTTATATTTGTATCATATTTAAATGTCTTCATCTAAAAAGATGATTTTGACAGACTGATTTTTTTTTTCGTTTTTCATTCCATTCAAATCATATCATTGTGAAACATCCGGTTATTTTACGTTAAACACACATGTTCCAGGGCACACATAAGAGCATGTACACGCAGACAAGAACACACACACAACACACACACACACACACGCGCGCGCGCCACGCACACACAAACGAACACACACATACACACACATATACCAACACACACACACACACACACCACGCACGCACGCACGCACGCACACACACACACACACACACACACACACACACACACACACAAACCGTTGCATAACCTACAGTTGTGCAACACATCCCACTTTCCATTAACACAACATTCACAATGACATGTTGTATATGCCATACTTTCAAAGCCAGTGTGTGTTTCCCAACTATTGGAATACATACACCTATGTCGTACATGTAGATGTAAACTCTCTCTCTCTCTCTCTCTCTCTCTCTCTCTCTCTCTCTCTCTGTATGGGTGTGGGTGTGTGTGTGTGTGTGTATGTATGAGTTGATGGTGAGTGTTGATGTTTTTTCTTTTTTTTTTCCTGTTGTATTTATTCTTTTGATTTTATTCACTTTGTTACTTTGCTTCAAGTTGGGCATTTGCTGTTCATGTTCTTCGTTAAGATGGTTGATATTGTTGTCTTAGGCCAGCCATTATCATTAACAGCGACAGTCTGAACGAACTCTTTTACATCCCCACCACTCGACAGGAGATCAGCGCTGTGTGATGCTCTTCTTTCTGACGAAATGCACATACAGCTTTCAACTTGTCCACGTTTTATTGTTCCCATTGTTCCCATGTTTCCCATACTTAAGCTATTTTCTGCTTAGTTTCTATGTTCTCGAAGTACCTGCCCAACATTTTTTTCCCAATTAGTTTTGGTGAGTCTTCCTTTGACATTTGAAGAAAATTGTTTTGATAGTTTGAGCGTGTTGCTATTTCTAGCATACTCAGGCTGTTGGCAAGACAGGAGATTGCTATTGCAAACGAAAGATAAGCAAAGGACAGTTGGGACGGTGGCATTTCAGACGATGGGTTGTTTGATAAGATAATCAAACCTGAACACTTGACGAGATCATATTGAAGACCAGACTGGAATTGTTATTCAATACCTTCAGACCAATCAGACGATTACTATCAGAGACATTGAACACACTCGTCTCTCTTTGTCCAGATTTGTGGGAACAGTTGTCCTAGCCAAGGTCTACCCATACATACGACTCAAATAATTCTTGTCCATTCCCTGCCTCACCCACAACTGATTGCTGTAAAATATCGTCATGATTAGAATGAGTTCCATGGACAGCAAAGAAAACAAACGAGACAATCTTGAAGGAGGCAGACACAAAAAAGATCATTACTAAAGAATATCAGGACAACACAAGCAATATTTATAGGACATTTTAAGAGGAAAGAGAAATTAGAGCACCTGGTCACGACAGGAAAGCTGGAGGGAAAGAGAACACCAGGTAGAACCAGGGAAAAAATATTGGACGGACTTGCAGAGTGGCTGAGGACAGAGAGGATGGAAGAAGTACTAGCAGCGACTAGGGATATATTCGTATGGAAAGCCATGATTGCCAATTTCATGCGGCAGGACACATGACGATAATGATGATTGCCATAATTATCTGAATCTGAGTTGTCATGCGAATCAAAAATAGATTCTTTATTCAGAACAAATCTACAGTAGCACAGTATCATCACCATCACTATCACCATCACCACCATCTTCACCACCACCACCAACAACAGCAGTAGCAACAACAAAACAACAACAGCAATGATGATAATGATGATGATGGTCATGATGGTGACATTTAAACACGATAGAAAGATACAAGCCGTAGGGAGGAAGAAACGAAAAAATACCAGTTATTCATTCATAATGCTTTGACATGATGCATTGTTTGTGGTCACATTGTTATTTTGCTTTTATTTTGAAATGGCAAGCTATTGTTGGCTTTAAGTTGTTTGCCACTTTTTTACGTTGACAATTTTCTCTTTGTATCACCATTTGCCATCTTATTGCTTAGATCTACTAAAATTGAAGAAATTTAGAGAAAAATTATCTGAACACTAATTTTAAGCATGAACATTTGACCGACGAAAACGTTATTTGTTCTTTTTTTTATATTGATTGTTAGAGGTCTAAAACGTCTGTTCAAGTTCAATTTAGCGAAAACATGTCATAAAGGTGTACTTATCTCCAGTGTAGATAGCATTATTCGATAATGCTATGATGTGCAACCTCCCTTTAAAAGTGCCAATTTTAGGTCTTGTTTTTATTCGTTTGACCTTGACCTTGGTGGCTCACATTCTTTAGGCTAATGGCGGTTGGAACCTCCGGCCTCCCACTAAGTAGTCCACTGCGCTGACCGCTTTGCCACGATGACTGGTCTTCTAGAGTAAATTCTTTGGTTCCTTGTGTTCCCTGTCTTTGGAAAAGACACAGGTTGTGGTGATGGGTAGTGCTGGTGATCATGCTGTGTTTTGCTTTTAGAAGAACAGCTGGTTTTCAAAGGTCTCTCATCTCCCCTCTCCATTCCTGACCTTGCCAGCACATAAGGTTTCACGCAGGCTTAGGGAGTCTGACAGACAGTTGTTGGCAGATTTCAGGTGGAGCGCATAAGGAATTCTCTGAATGTGACGAATCCCTCTTAAAAAAAACTCCAAACAAACAATCAGAAAAAAAAAACACACATTCCCATTGCCACACTTCTGTACGCGTTTTATAGAAATGTAACACTACTGAACAGGAAGATTATGCATATGCTTAAAATAAAAGTGTGAAGTGGCAGAGTGTGATGGAAAACGGATGATGATTAGATTGCGCGAAATGAATACAGAATAAAGAAAATAAATGAACAATTCAGCTGACAGAACCATTTGCATTCAGATGGGCTGGAAACACATCGATATCTTCCAGGAACAGGGATTCCTTCCATACTCAGAACTCCACAGAAAAATGTTTCTGGACCTCGGGCAAATCACAGCCGTGTTTCCATTACGACAAAATAGCTGGAAGTTGTCAAAATGTAAATGGTTGTCAAGGCCGTTGGGAAGTTGATTATCTCAGATAATAGCTGAAGAGGGAAGACATACAACAAACATTTCATGAATAACAGATACTACGTTATGTGCACAAACATAACAACAGCAATCTCAACAACAATGGCAGTAACAACAGCAACAACAACAACAACAACTATTACTACTACTGCAATTGCAACAACGACTGTTGCTACTTCCAGTACTACTACTACCGCAACAACAATCACTACAGCTGCTACTGGTATTACTGCAACAACTACTTCTACTGCTACTGTTGCTGCTACTACTACCACCACTAGTACTTTCATCACCACTACAACTACTGAATTACGTGCTGGTCTTAAGATGTGCAGGCTGCTACACAGTCTACGTATTGTGTCTTCAGTGGGAATACATGCTGAGTGTTTTCCTGTTTCCTTAAGCCACCGGACATTGGTACCACTTACAGGATCTTTAACGTGCATGTTTGATGTTTTGCGTGCGTGAACACACTAACGGGTCACGAACTAAGAGGTCTGCACACCTGTCAACCAGGGCAAAGAATTCCAGTCGCCGTAGTGTAGTGGTTAGCTTAATGGACTACCGACTGGAAGGTTACAGGCTCGAATCCGTATCAGTCCTTCAAATGTCATTGTGGGACTTTCGGCTCTAACTGGCTACTACCCAGAGCTGAGCGTGTTATGGGCTCATTGAGAGAAGTCTGGTACCACAAAGTCGAGACTCATCCACTTCACGGATGCGTCACTGATGGTATTGCTCAAATGTTCTGGCAAGCACCATCTGGCTGACGCCAGGATGTATTATGATATTAAGTGTAGAGTACAGCCCTGTCACGCACTATCAATCCTAGATGGAACTCCATAGTATTATGGTTATCATCGTCATCACTTTCATCATCATCATCATCATCATCATCATCATCATCATCATCATCATCATCATCATCATCATCATAACATCGCATTGTAAAAACTGTGCCAGTTCCTGTGCCATTAAGGTGGCGTAGAACATGGAACAAACGAGAAAACAGGTTAACACAAAAGTTATCTCCCTAAGTGCAGTGATTCTAACAGAAATAAATCAATCCACTCTTCACCCACAAGGCAGGATCGAACCTGACTTTCTGATTACAAGTCTTACGTCAAAGAGTGATAAGTGGTACCTATTGATTTTAATGTCAGAGAACGAATTGTCTTTTGTAACATAAAATATGGGTTGCTGCATTACGTCTACCTTCATTCTTAATACCTTTACATTTACATGTTCTTGGGGCTGTATCTGATATTGTTGTTGTGAATATCTGTATGTTATTCTCATTTTGAATCATCAATTTTGATGTTTATCTATTTTTTTTATAGTGATGGAATTCGCAAATTTGAAGGGAAAAGTTGGGGAAGAAACGACAGAAGCAAATTACAACATTAGAGCCATGAGACAGAGCAAGCGAGAAAAGACTATGGGGAAGGAACAAGACGTGTGCCAGAACAAGAAACCATGGAATAAGAAGATTTCGTTAATAGATATTGGACACTATCCTACTGTACTTCTTTCATGTGCAGAACTAGTGACTTTGATGTAGTGTCCAGTATTTTCCTCTTTTAGTAGGGATTCTGGGGAATCAGTTCTTCTGTCTAACGGTGTTATTCGCTGATTAGCTGATGAAAGTATAATGAAATCTCCTTTGCTTTCTAAACCAGTCTCCAACGAGGTAGAAGTGATTTTCATTTGATTTAGATGTTCGAAACAGTCTTTGTGGTTTTCACTCGTATCTTTATGTCTTTGTGACTTTGATCTCCCTTTGTCTTACTCTGATTATACCCGTCAATTCTGTCTGTCTGTCTGTTTTTCATTCATTCATTCATTCATTCATTCATTCATTCATTCATTCATTCATTCATTCATTCATTCGCTCATTCATTCGTTCGTTCATTCATTCATTCATTCATTCGTTTGTTCGTTCGTTCGTTCGTTCTTTAATCAATTAATCAATAAATTCATTCATTCATTCATTCGTCCTTCTTTCTTTCTTTGTCTTCTTACTTTTTTTCTTTCGATTGTAGTCATGTCATAATGTGCTTGAGATTGATTTTTTTCAGCGTATTTTGGGTTTCTTGCCACCTGTGTGTTGAATACTGTGCTGATTTTTGATAATTTATCCATCAGTTTGATTGAATGAAACTGCAGTTTTCTGGTTTTTAGTATGTCCTTTGTGTTTAGAAAAAATGTACCACACGACATTTCTTCTCTTGATACTAAGTATCAGTTAGTATCTATTAGAAAGATCCGCGTAACAATTGTAGACATAGGTATATCGGAGATGTAAAGCATCAACCATGAAATGTGCAGATTGTCAGGCTCTTGTGATAGTCATGGAGACAGATGTCATGTCCTGAGTTAAGTCCCCACAACGCTACATAGCAGTTGGCGTGTTCGTTGTCCATCTACATGTTCTAATCAATCTGGCAGTGTCAGTATTTGATAGACCCCTTTCCCTTCCCATTTCTAGACAGCATAACAGTTTTGTGCAAGCTGAACGCAGTCTACCAGGTAACTGCTGGCAGATTTGGGTGGAAGCGCATATGGAATTGCCCGAGTGCGTTGAACAGCTCTTGAACAAACATCAGACTCCATATCATCACCATCATCATCAAGTGCCCTGCTGCATGGCGTTGGCGATCATGGTCCTCCATATGTATCTATCCCTTGTTGCCGCAAGCACATCTTCTACCCTCTCTGTCCTCAGCCACCCTGAAAGTCTGTCCAATATTTCCTCCCTGGGTCTACATGGTGTTCTCTTTCCCTCCAGATTTCCTGTTGTGACCAGGTGCTCCAATTCCCTTTCCTCATAAAATGGCCTAGAAATGTTGCCTGTCTTTTCCTAATCTTCCTTATGAATGATCTACTTGTGTCTGCCTCCATCAAGACCGTCTCGTTTGTTTTCTCTGCTGTCCATGGAACTCTCAACATTCTTCTTAGAAACCAGATCTCGGCTGCCTCAATCTTGTTCTGGCTTTACGTGTTGATTGTCCACTCCTCACAGCCATATAACATTATCGGTTCTTTATAACATTCAACTCTCTTCCCGATGTTAATTGATAGGCATTTGTTGATAGAATGCTTTTCATCTTCTTGAATGCTGTTTTGGCTTGGCCAGTTCTGCTGACTATTTCTGATGTGCATTTGCCGTCTGGTGAGATAACCGTTCCCAGATATTTAAACTTATCAACCTGGCTCAAAGTTGTGCCATCTGCTATTATTTTTCATGAGGGGATTTCATGTTTTTAACTGACTACCATGACTTCTGTCTTCAGACTTCATATCTCCCCCTGAAAATGCTCCAGTGTGATTCTTCCACAAAGTCCAGACTCCATGGCCTAATTAGCCATCAAAAATTGATTTTGACACTTTTGTTTACAACAGGGAGAAAGGCCACATGAGACCAGTGGCCGTGGTGCAGTGGTTAGCGCAACGGACTACCGACTGGAAGGTTGTGGGTTTGAATCTCCAGCAGTCAAAATTGTGGGATTGTTCGGATCTAACCGGATCCTACCCAGAACTGGGCGTGCTATGGGCTCATTGGGAAAATTGGGACCACACAGTCGAATCTCATCCACTTCACGGATGCGTCATTGAGGGTGTTGCTCAAATCTTCTGACTAGCACCGCAGGTGTCTGTATCTCTTGGGCCTGGTTGACGCCAGTACATATTATGATAGTAAGCGTAGAGTACAGTCCCGTCAGTATCAATCCTAGATAGAACTCCGTAGCATCATGATGATCATCCTCATCGACATCATCACCATCGCATTATAAAAACTGTTCCAGCTTCTGTGCCCATTAAGGTGGAGTAGAAAATGGGATGAAAAAAATTGAGCACATAGGTAACCTCCCTGAGTGCAACGATCCTAAAAAAGTGTTCGGGGGAAAATATTTTCTCAGTCTGTTCTGCAGTACTGGTCAAACGTCTATATTGTTGTTTTCTGCCAAGCTACAGACATCTGGATTTCTATTCTGTAATGCTTCTTCTCTTCCTGTTTTCAAAATCCAATGAAACAAATACAACTGTTTCAGATAGTTTTCTTCATGTAATCAACAGGGCATTAGAACAACAACTAAAGGAACAACACTATACCTGTGACCGTGCTCTGTATATTTAGTTATGTGGCCATGGTTGTGTTGTCTTGTTGTGGTGGAGGTGGTGTGTGTGTGTGTGTTTGTGCCTCTGTGTGTGTGTGTGTGTGTGTGTGTGTGTGTGTGTATGTGAGTGTGTGTGTGGAGTGATGTGTGTGTGTGAGTGTGTGCGTGTGTTTGTGCCTGTGTGTGTGTGTTGTGTGTCTATGTCTGTGTGTACGAGAATGAGTGTCAATATTGTTTCAAATCTGAGTCAAAATGACTGCCAGCGTCAAAGCAAACAGAAACCAGAAAATGGCAAAAATATTAGAATTCGTGTCTAATATGAAAATACAAAAGCATCTGTCTGGTTTGTTATATCAATCAGGCGTTCTAATTCTATTTTTGTATTCTTCTGGTTAATATTATTTGAATCGTTTTCTGTATATAGACATTGTACAGAGTGGAGTGCTGTACGGTTCTGTAAAAAGTGAAACTTGTGATTATTCCTGTTAAATCAATTGAGTAGGAACAGTGAACGGCTGTCCTATGGTCAGACGTAGACTGATAATATGGGACAACACGATACAGTAATGAGAACGAAGTCGCCTGAAGGAATAGAACCCCACCCACCCCAACCCCCACAGGCTAGGGTAAATGTAGACGAAGGTATTATCCAAAGCAAAGTAGATTTTGCGCGTTTTGTTACCCCGAGGTTAGTCTGGCTTGTGTCTCTATTACTCCTACAACCGGGGCAAAAGTAGTCCAGACAGCCCAGGAAAAACGTGTTCATTTACCACCCTTAGTGGAGAAGTGATTAGCGCAACGGACGGAAGACTCCAAGGTTGTGGTTTCGAGTAGCTTCAAGTGGCTTCGGATTCCATCAGCTCTGTCAAAATTATTAAAAGATTTCTCGTCTCCAACCCGGTTCTACTTAGAGTTTGTGTGCTGTGAACTCATTGGGAAGACTGGGACCACACAGTCGAGTCTCATTAACTTCGCCGATAAGTCAATGAAGTTGTTGTTCTAATGTCCTGACCAACACCGCAGGTGTTTGTGTTTCTCGGGCCAGGTCGACGACAGCATAGCTTATGAGAGGAAACGTAACATCCACACAGTTTCAATCAAGAATGGAAATCCAAAATATCATGAATATCAACCCTACAGTCATGCATCGACATGGTATTTTCAAAATAATTACAGAATTCGAGACCACTGAAGTGGTGTCTTGGCTGGCCATGATAAAAGCGTTTTTTCCAACAAATGCCTATCAATTAACATCAGGAAAAGAGTTTTTGAATGCTGTGTAGAACTGACACTGTTGTACGATTGTAAGGCGTGGACAGTCAACACGCAAAGTCAGAACAGAATTGAAGCAACTGAAATGTGTTTTCTAAGAAGAATGTTGAGAGTTCAATGGACAACAAGGAAACAAACGAGATAGTCTTGCAGGATGCAGACACAAGAAGATCATTCATAAGGAAGATTAGGAAAGGGCAGGCAACACTTATAGGCCATTTTATGGGGAAAGAAGAATTGAAGCACCCAGTCACAACAGGAAAGCTGGAGGGAAAGAGAACACCAGGTAGACCCAGGGACAAAATATGGGACGGACTTGCAGGATGGCTGAAGACAGAGAGGGTGGAAGATGCACTTGCAGCGACAAGGGAAATATTTGTATGGAGGGCCATGATCGCCAACGCCATGCGGCAGGCCACATGATGATGATGATGGTAATGGTGGTGATGATGATGATGATGATGATGATGATGATGATGAAGTGGTGTAGATGACGGGAATGCAAACAAAGTGTTTGTTTGTCTTCGTAGCTTCAGAAAATGTTGATTCCTTGGTGACAAAAGTAAATGTGATCTTTTTTGTTTGTTTGCTTGCTTGTTTTCATTTTTATTTGCTGGCGAAATATCATAACTGTCTTCGTATGATAACGAAGTTTACAGACTGATAAAACATGTTTATTCTCTGATTCTCTCATAAATTAATTTGTCCCTTGTTTAATTTAATTACAATAGTGATTGTAAATAGGGACAAACTGCAGTTTCAATTTCAGTCTTTTTAGACAGTGTCGCCGCGTACAGAATAACTTCAATTTGCATTGACGCCATAATTACCATGTGATGGAGAAGATACAATATGATCATGGCACAAGCCGTAAGACTGCTCATTGTTACTGTTATTGTTGTTTTTTGTTTGAAGCCCCGCCGACTGCGTAGAGTCATATCAGGGTTATAACCAATTCAAAACGTACACAATACTTCAACAGGGAAAACACGAAAAAATTAAGTACACATATCAATGAATTCGCGCACATAATATAAGGAAATGCCTCTAGTGTTGACCGTTCCGTCCAAGTTATCGCACGAAGGATTTAAAAACATACCTGAACACAAATCTAAACATAAGTAAGGACACTAAAACATATAAAAACGGGCCAAGATTATCTAAAATTGCTTCCGCATAGCTCATTTCCTTAGAGCCAAACGTCACGTAATATTATACCCAAATATCAATCCTAGGATAAAGTACGTAAGACTTTATCGAACACATACAGGTGATGGACCGGCAATGCTGAAAAATGATAGGAAGAAATGACAACAAGCAGAGAAGAAAGAAAGAAAAACGATAGGAAGAAATGACAGAAAGCAAAGGAGGAAGAAAGACACAACGAGAGTGACAGCAAAGAGGAAATTTCTAGCACAGAATTTGCAGAAGGTGGGGGGATACTATATTATACTGAAAATCAGACGACCCAGCATGTCCGCTCTGTCAGAAGAAACAAACAGTGGAACATGTCCTAAGCTCTTGCAAAGTAGCGCTAGCCCAAGGAAGGTATACATGGAGGCACAACCAAGTTCT
Source organism: Monoplex corrugatus (assembly GCA_030674185.1). Classification (NCBI taxonomy): domain Eukaryota; kingdom Metazoa; phylum Mollusca; class Gastropoda; order Littorinimorpha; family Ranellidae; genus Monoplex; species Monoplex corrugatus. The sequence goes on from CM060315.1 coordinate 84,133,032, forward strand.
GAAAGTGATCACAGATGTGGTTAGCGAAAAAACCATGACCCCAAACGCACCAATTGCTATGACAACGTTCTACAAAGCAGGAGGGAAACAGGTCTGGCCCGAAAGTGCTACGACAACCAGCACATTGCAAAAGGGTCTTCTGGATGGAGCAGTCGACTGGGAGTGTACAGCAGACCTCCCAGAGTGGAGAAATTACCCAGATGTCATCAGCAAGACAGGCATGAGACCAGACATCGCTCTCCACTCTGACTCCTCGAAACAAGTGATTCTGATAGAACTCACTGTGCCATACGAAAGCAGAATGGAAGAAGCACATATCTACAAGACCGAAAAATACGCCGGTCTTGCCAGCACCCTGAAGAAAGCAGGTCTGCGGGTCAAAATCTTCGCCATAGAGGTCGGGGCAAGAGGGTTTGTGGGCACCTCCGCTTATGATCTCATGAAACAACTCGCCATTTCTGGGAAGAAGAGGACTAGAGCCCTTAAAGCGATGGCAGAGGCAGCAGAAAGGAGCTCAAGCTGGATCTGGGCAAGGAGGAACGAAAAAAGTGAACTTCATAAGGATTAAATTCCCTACAGATGATGTGTGCCCCGTTAGCACATTGGTAAAACCGCGTACCACAGTTCTGAAGCGCAGAATTGCCCAGGTTCGATCCCCGGCGTGGGAAAAAAAAAAAAAATAGACAACAGCAGAAGGGCATCCAGGAGTCATGACCTGGATGTGGCCCGGCCCCCCGAGAGTGTAAGGAATTCAGGGCCGAAACACTTGTCTAAAGGGGGTTACTTCTCTGAAGACCTTCTGTTGTCTAGCTCTCCCTAGAGTTTCTTTCTACCTGCACATGGTCAGTCCATTGACTTCCGGGAATAGTTCGGAGGACATTCGGGAAAGACCGAAGGACACTGGGAAAGACTAGATCTGCGGGCTTTGTGGGTTGGCTTCCCACCTTGCCTTTGATAACATGCCACGAGTTTTTCAAATGAAAGATGCTCCCAGGATTCACCGAAAGGGGGAGAGAATGATGAATCCATCGGCACTGACTCCATCACGACTGGAAACGCACAACGGACCATGATTAATGACCAGTTGGAATTTCCGTGTGCGTGTGGAAGGAGATTCACCACCAAACGCGGCATGAAGATCCACAGGACAAAAATGGGCTGTTTGAAGACACATACGAACCAGCAGCAGCGCACTGCGATAGCAGGTGAGACGTTGGATGACCAAGGCCAGGAATTAAACCATAGTGCCAAGGACATCCACGCTGACGGTTCTGATGCGGATTTTGCACAAGCTCTTAACGCCAAACGTGGAAAACTCAATTTGCCGCCTGCCGGTGCAAAAGAACAATGGGAGAAATTAGATGAGGAACTTGTCCTTAAGCTGAATGCGCTAATAGGGAACAGTACGCTGGAACACAAACTTGACACATACGGAGACATCATATACTCTATCTGCAGGGACACTTATGGAGTGAAGCAGCCAAAGACAAAAACGCCTCCCCAGAAATCCAGAAGACAGCAACAGATGGAGAGCATCCGGAGGGAGAAAAGGAAGCTTAAAAAGCGAATGAAAACTGCCTCAGAATTCGAGAAGCAAGGGCTCCTGGAACTCTGGAAAGATCTGAAGGCCAAACACAATGCTCTCAGCAAAGTGGAATCAGCAAGGCGAAGAAAGAGCAAAAAGAAGAAGACTCAAGATCGTTTCTTCAAAGATCCCTTTGACTTTTCAAGAAAGCTGTTTGAACAACCCAAATCAGGGACTCTCACAGTGGGCAAGGAAACCCTAGAGCAGCATCTCAGGGAAACATATTCCGATTCTCAGCGCGAGGCACCACTTAAAATCCAGAATCTGGTTTGGCCTGCAGCGCCAGAAGGAAAATTCAATAACAAACCACCAACACTGGATGAAGTGAAGAACGTAGTAAAGAAAGCCAGAGCCAAGTCAGCACCTGGACCAAACGGAATACCATACCTGCTCTACAAGAAATGCCCAAAAGTGCTCGAGTGGCTCCACAAGATGATTCGATCAGCATGGAGGAACCAGAAGATCAGCGACCAATGGATGAGAGCTGAAGGAGTGTACATTCCGAAGGAGCAGAACTCCAGCAGCATCAATCAGTTCAGGCCAATATCACTTCTGAACGTCGAGGGGAAAATCTTCTTCTCTGTTATGGCAGCAAGATTGACAAAATACCTGACTGAAAACAAGTATCTGGATATGTCAGTCCAAAAGGGAGGCATACCAGGAATGCCTGGATGCTTGGAACATGCCACGTTGATTTGGGATGCCATCCAAAAAGCAAGAACAGAGAAGAGAGACATTGACGTAGTTTGGCTTGATCTGGCGAATGCATATGGATCAGTTCCACACGATATGATCCAGCTGGCTCTTGAAATGTATCACATCCCAGAAAACATCCGAACAATGCTGAGGAAGTATTTCCAAGGGTTCTCAATGCGGTTCTCTACCAAAGAATACACCACGGACTGGATAGACCTAGAGGTGGGCATTGCAATGGGCTGTGCAATCTCTCCCATACTGTTCGTGTTGGCAATGGAAGTCATCTTGAAAGCTGCAATGAAGAGTTCAGGTCCAGTGAATCTGGGAGATGGATACCAGATGCCTCCTCTGAAAGCTTTCATGGATGACACAACAGTCTTGTCCACGGATGAGGAAGAGACACACCGAATCTTAAAGCAGCTGGATGAGCTGGTGGCCTCTTCAAGAATGAGGTTCAAACCTAAGAAATCCCGAAGTCTCTCACTGCGAAAAGGAAAAGTGGCAGATTCAGTCAAATTCATGGTAGCCAACCAAGCCATCCCCACTGTCACAGAAGAGCCAGTAAAAAGTCTCGGAAGATGGTATGATGACTCCCTGAAAGACACACAAAGGGGATGTGAAACCAAGCAAACAGCAGAAGAAGGCCTGAAGAAAATAGATAACTGCGGACTGCCAGGCAAATACAAAGTCTGGTGTCTACAGTTCATGCTGATACCAAAGCTGCTGTGGCCACTGCTAATCTATGACATTTGCACCAGCACAGTCGAAGCAATGGAAGCCAAAATCAACAAATACACAAGAAAATGGCTCGGTGTCCCACCTGGTCTCACTGATGTTGCATTCTACTGTCGTCAAGCAATGCTGAAGCTACCTCTTAAATCCATAGTGGAGGAATACAAAGTTGGAAAAGCAAGACTGTTGAGCATGCTGGAGGAATCGGAAGACAACATCGTGAGATCACTTCATCCAAAGCTGAGAACTGGCAGAAAGTGGAAAGTCCAAGAGGCTGTAAACAATGCCAAGAGAAACCTCAGCATCAAAGAAATAATTGGACACACGCAAACCAACAGACAGGGACTGGGAGCAACAAAAATGCAGTGGTGGTCCAAAGCCAAAGGGAAGAAAAAAAGAGACATGATCATACAGGAGTTGAAGGAAGAAGAAGATGTCAAAAGAGTGCAGAAGGCAGTCCAGCAAGGTCAACAGGGGCAATGGACAACATGGGACAGTGCACTCCAAAGAAGTCTCAGCTGGAACGATATGTGGCACATGGCTCCTCTAAGGATAAGCTTCCTCCTCAGATCTGTATATGACCTGCTCCCCTCGAATGCAAACTTAGTGAAATGGGGGAAATCAGACGACCCAGCATGTCCGCTCTGTCAGAAGAAACAAACAGTGGAACATGTCCTAAGCTCTTGCAAAGTAGCGCTAGCCCAAGGAAGGTATACATGGAGGCACAACCAAGTTCTGAAAGTGATCACAGACGTGGTTAGCGAAAAAACCATGACCCCAAACGCACCAATTGCTATGACAACGTTCTACAAAGCAGGAGGGAAACAGGTCTGGCCCGAAAGTGCTACGACAACCAGCACATTGCAAAAGGGTCTTCTGGATGGAGCAGTCGACTGGGAGTGTACAGCAGACCTCCCAGAGTGGAGAAATTACCCAGATGTCATCAGCAAGACAGGCATGAGACCAGACATCGCTCTCCACTCTGACTCCTCGAAACAAGTGATTCTGATAGAACTCACTGTGCCATACGAAAGCAGAATGGAAGAAGCACATATCTACAAGACCGAAAAATACGCCGGTCTTGCCAGCACCCTGAAGAAAGCAGGTCTGCGGGTCAAAATCTTCGCCATAGAGGTCGGGGCAAGAGGGTTTGTGGGCACCTCCGCTTATGATCTCATGAAACAACTCGCCATTTCTGGGAAGAAGAGGACTAGAGCCCTTAAAGCGATGGCAGAGGCAGCAGAAAGGAGCTCAAGCTGGATCTGGGCAAGGAGGAACGAAAAAAGTGAACTTCATAAGGATTAAATTCCCTACAGATGATGTGTGCCCCGTTAGCACATTGGTAAAACCGCGTACCACAGTTCTGAAGCGCAGAATCGCCCAGGTTCGATCCCCGGCGTGGGAAAAAAAAAAAAATAGACAACAGCAGAAGGGCATCCAGGAGTCATGACCTGGATGTGGCCCGGCCCCCGAGAGTGTAAGGAATTCAGGGCCGAAACACTTGTCTAAAGGGGGTTACTTCTCTGAAGACCTTCTGTTGTCTAGCTCTCCCTAGAGTTTCTTTCTACCTGAAAGAGCCCAAGGCATCCCCACGGGGGTAAGACTGCACATAAACTGTCGATGCTGACAAGAGCTTGAGATTTTTAACCAACTTATGGCTTCTATGTCTGTCCATGTAGGTTATAGATCTGTCATTGAAATAATTTAATGAACTGCAGTGAAATGAACTGCTATGAGCAATCTTCCATGAGGCGACAGAGAGACAGACAGAGAGAGAGAGAGAGGGGGGGGGGAGAGACAGAGGGAGTAAGAGAGAGAGAGAGACAGAGACACAGAGAGAAACAGAGTGAAAGAGAGAGAAAGATATATATATATGTATACATATATACAGAGAGAGAAGAAGACAGAGAGACAGACAGACACAGTCAGAGAGAAAGAGAGAGAGAGAGACATACAGACAGACACACATACATACATACATACATGCAGACAGACAGACAGACAGACAGACAGACAGACAGACAAACAGACAGACAGACAGACAGAGAACCCCAGTTGATCTCACTTTGGTTTGATTGATCTTCCACAAATTCTAACAAACGTTCAGAACAGTGGACACGTGCAAAGAATATACCGTGGTTATGTACAATCAAGAATAATTCCAGTGATTGAGGTAATCAATTACTGCCTTGTTATGGAACAGACTTCGCTTTCATGTTTTCCATATCCGTTTTTGTATGTATTTGACTGTGCCGGTAGCAGATTTATACAGACACACAAATGGAGCCAGCCTAAGGAAAAGGACCATGGACATGAAAATAGACGTGTACACACAAAACAGGCAGACAGGAAATCCCGACAGGTGCACACAATCTAATACATAAAGGCTCTGCATTTTGAACAGGACGTGGTCAGCGGGGAGGACAAAATTAATGGGCAGGGACTTCGAATCTGTTCAGCAGTCTGGGATTTCCGCTGGGTTTTCTGGCCAAAGAAATTGGGTCGGATGGGGAATTTTTTTTTAAAGTACCAGAGCATTATTTTATCTTGGAAATCCACTCCCCCTCTTCTGCTGAACTATGTCTTTTTCTTAGAAAACACTTTTGCTAATCTTATCACGACTAAATCTGTCTGTCTGCCTGCCTGTCTGTCTGTCTGTCTGTCTCGTTCTCTCTCATTTTAGTGTAGCCACTCCATAGTTGAGGGCTTGATAGCATTTTTATACTAATAGCAATGCTCTCATCGACGTGTTTTCTTGTTCTCTCTCTCTCTCTCTCTTTGTATGTCTCTGTCTCTCTTTCTCTCTCTCTTTGTATGTCTCTGTCTCTGTCTCTCTCTCTCTTTGTATGTCTCTGTCTCTCTTTCTCTCTCTCTCATTCTCGCTCTCTCCCACACTCTCTCTCATCTGCCTGCTCATTCTCTCTCTCACTTTCTCTCTCTCTCTCTCTGTCTCTCTCTCTCCTTCTGTCTCCCTCCTTCTCTCTCTCTCTCTCTCTCCTTTTTTCTCTCTTTAAGCTTTCTATCTCTCTCTTTGTCTTTCTCTCTTCTTCTTTCTGTCTCTCCCTCTCTCTCTTTCTCTTTCTCTCTCTCTCTTTCTCCCTCTCTCTTTCTCCCTGTCTCTCTCCCTCTCTCTCTCTCTGTCTGTCTGTCTGTCTCTCTCTCTTTCTCTGTATCCTTCTCTCTCTCTCTCCTTCTCTCTCTCTCTCTTTCTTTCTCTCTCTCTCCCTCTCTCTTTCTTTCTCTCTCTCATTCAGTCATTCATTCTCTCTCTCATTCAGTCATTCATTCTCTCTCTCCCCTCTCTCTCTTTCTTTCTTTTTGTCTACTAAAATTGTTACCCCAGTTAAGGTAACTGAGTTCTGAAAGAACTGTTTGATCAGCAAACTATGGACAAAGCCCGGCAGTCTGGATATAAAATCTGAGATGTTTAAACATATTTTACGTCATAATGACTACCGTACTAAACACGTCTCTCAGTAAAATGGCTACTCACTTGCGTAGCTTTCATCGGCGATCCGGCCTGCTTCTTCAGCGCAACTGCTGGGTTGAGAACTGGCTTCAGTGCGCACCGCCGTGAGCGAACTCACGACAGTGCGACTGAATGAGGAGTACACCGATGGCAGGTTGTGTCGGCCCCGGTCACGGTTGAGGGTGGGGTTCCTTGTGGCGATGTAGACTGCCTCCTTTACTCCCCTCTGGAACCATCCTGCTTCTTTGTCAAGAACTTGCACACTGTCCTTTTCAAAGTGATGTTGGGTGTGGGTCAGATGTTCCCCCACTGGAGAAGACTCACGTTTGTGTTCTTTTAATCTTTTGTGCAAGTTGCGCTCAGTTTCGCCAATGTAACTTTGGTCACAGTCCTGGCAGTCTATCTCGTATATACCCCCTGATTTGTCCAGTTTGTCTGTTTTGTCTTTGGGGTGGACTAACTTGCTTCTGATGGTGTTAGTGGGCTTGGCGTGGACACTGACTCCCAACTTCCTAATCTTCATGCTGAGAGCCTCAGTGACGCCACTGACGTATGGCATGGAGACGTGCCCTCTGGAAGGGGTTTGCCATTTAGTTGAGGGGTGGGGTATAGTTTTCTTGCCCCCCGGGATATCCCAGGCCCACTTCTGGTATCCTGACACACAGTACTTTCTTGATGTACTGCACCTCTTCTTCCCTAGCGGTGTCAGTAGAGCAGATGGTCTTCACTTGGTGGATGAGGGTGCGGATTACTCCATGCTTGTGTTCCAGTGGCTGGTTACTGTCGAATTGTAGGTACTGGTCCGTGTGGGTCGGCTTTCTATAGATGGAGAAGGCGAGGCCTGTCTCCGTCCGGGTGATGCGGGTATCCAACATCGCGATGCTGCCGTTCTCTTCTACCTCGTAGGTGAACTTGATGGCAGGGTGTTGGTTGTTGAGATGGTTCGTGAAGTCTTCGACCACCGATCTTTTCAGCACAGTCATAGTGTCGTCCATGTAGCGGCCCCAGTAGCGTGGAGGAGTGTGGAACGATGCCAAAGATTTCTTCTCGAAGTTCTCCATTAAGAGGTTAGCGACAATAGGACTCACAGGGGACCCCATGGCTGCACCCTCGGTCTGTTGGTAGAACTGTCCTTCAAAGGTGAAGTAGGTGGTATTGGGGCAGCAGGATAGTAGTTCACAAATGTGTTCCACTGGCAGGTTGGTGCGCTTACGTCGTATTCAGAATGCATTAAACAGTTTTCGGATACATTTGACCGGTTATATCTATAGCTACTTTAAATCACTTAAATTACAAATCTCCGCTTAAGCAGAGAAATCATTTCAAATCGATCGAAGGACAGTAGTGTGTTTGAGGTTGCCCGCTTTTCGGTACGATGTATGTATGTATGTATGTATGTATGTATGTATGAAGACCAGGTGGTTGAAGAATTCTATGAGAAAATAGAAGACACCATCGGAAAAGCCCCTAGGAAAGACATCATCATAGTTCAGGGGGACTTCAACGCCAAAGTCGGCCCAGATGCCTACAAAAACTGGGCTGGAACAGTGGGTCAATTTGGCACAGGGGAAACTAATGACAGGGGACTTTGCCTTCTGGAGTTTGCCTGCACCCAACGGCTCACCATTGCCAACACCCTCTACCCCCACAAACTGTCAAGAAGAACAACCTGGCATGCGCCGAACGGAAAGACTCACAACCAGATCGACTTTGTCCTCACACCGCGGCGCTTCAAATCAAGCATTAATAAAGCAAAGACGAGGACATACCCTGGAGCTGATATAGGCAGCGACCACGACCTCGTGCTGCTCACAATGAAGATCAAATTGAAAAAGAAGTACCAAGCTGCGCAGCCACGCATCAAGTTTGACCTGGAAAAGCTAAAAGATCCAGAGATAGAAGAGGCATTCCAGGCACAGCTCGGGGGGCGGTTCGCGGCACTCAACTTCCTGGACAGCGACATCAACGACCTCACAAACAACTTTGGTGAGGCAGTCCGCGAAACAGCAGAGGAGGTACTGGGGCGACAGAGGAAGAAACACCAAGCATGGATCTCAAATGACATCCTTGACCTCTGCGACAACAGACGATCACTGAAGAAGACGAAAAACTCCAGCCCTGAAGAAGCCGCACAGTATCGTAAAACCAACAACCTTGTAAAGAAGAAAATGATTGAAGCCAAAGAACAATGGATCAACAGCCAGTGTGAGAACATCGAGAAAGGCATGAAAAAAGGAAACAGCAAACATGCCTTCACCACACTGAAAAACCTTACCAAGACGCAGCAAAACAGATCGTCAGTCATCGAGGATACCTCAGGCGAGCTGCTGACAGAAAGCTCCGCTGTTCTGAACAGATGGACGCAGTACTGCCAAGAACTATACAACTACCCAACACAGCCAGATGACAGTTTGTTTCAGGGGGACTCAACACCATTGAGGGAATCCTCACCGCTACCAGTGATGAGAGAAGAAGTGGAAGAAGCCATCCGCAGCCTACCAGCAGGGAAATCACCTGGAGCAGACAATATCCCAGCAGAGCTGCTCAAACATGGAGGGAATGATTTGGTCACTCGTGTAACATCGATTTGTCAGAAGATCTGGGAGACAAAACAGTGGCCCACAGAATGGACTCAATCACTCATCATCCCCCTGCCCAAAAAGGGAAATATGCGCCAATGCCAGAACTACAGAACAATAAGTCTCATTAGCCACACCAGCAAGATCATGCTCAGAGTCATATTGAATCGACTGAAGAAAGAAGCGGAAGAACACCTTGCGGAAGAACAAGCTGGATTTAGGGCGGGCAGAAGCACAGTAGAACAGATCTTCACCTGCCGGATAATGATGGAGAAACATCTGCAGCATCAGAGAGACCTGTTCCACAACTTCATAGACTTTAAAAAAGCATTCGACAGGGTGTGGCATAAGGGTTTGTGGCAGGTGCTAAGAAAGTTTGGCATTGAGGAAGGTCTCGTCCAAACCATCCAGGCGCTGTATAACACTGCCAGCAGCGCAGTTCTCCTCAACAACCAGATAGGGGACTACTTCAAGACCACAGTTGGAGTCCGTCAAGGCTGCCTACTCTCTCCCGTGCTGTTCAATCTCTTCCTGGAGAACATCATGCGTGAAGCCCTCCATGACTTCCACTCCACTGTCTCCATCGGAGGAAGAACCATCAACAACCTGAGGTTCGCAGATGACATCGACCTGATGGGAGGCAGCAACGAAGAACTACAAGACCTGACCATGAGACTGGAAGAAAGTGCAGGTGCACACGGAATGGAAGTGAGCACAGAAAAAAGCAAAGTCCTGGTCAACAGCACAACCAACACCCATGCTGAAATCTACATGAACGGGCAACAGCTTGAAGAAGTGGACGCTTTCAAATACCTTGGCGCCACTCTCACCAAAGACGGTCGCTCTACAACAGAAATCAAGACCAGACTAGCGATCGCAACAGCAGCGATGGTAAAGCTAAACAAGATCTGGAAGAGCAGAGAGATCGGCTTTCCATCGAAGATGAAGCTGTACAAGTCCCTGGTGCTCCCCATCCTGCTGTATGGATGCGAGAGCTGGACCATGACAGCAGAGACCACCAAGAGAATCCAGACGTTTGAAACTAAATACTTCAGGCGCTTGCTCGGGATCTCTTGGCAAGATCGGAAGACAAACGACTTTGTGTGGAGCCAAATAACAACACTCGCAGGCCCACAAGAACCCCTCCTGGCAACAGTCAAGAACAGGAAGCTGTCGTGGTTC
>CM060315.1:84145774-84148274 GCA_030674185.1 Monoplex corrugatus
ACCAATTTGAAAAAGTGGCCAAACAATCCGCGTAAATAAATGCAACGAAAATAGGTTAAGTGCGGCATATGTGTTGCTTCTCACGGTTGTCAAACCTGCAGAGATTCAACAGATGTTTGGGCTGGTATTATTTCTTCCTCTGATTCTTCTTCTTCTTCTTCTTTTTTTTTTTCGTTTTTTGTTTTCCATCATCATCATCATCATTATCATTATCACAATCATCATCATCATCTGTACTCTACGCTTACTGTTGTGATATATCGTGACAGCATAATAGATATATAAAGGAAAGTAAAATGTCGTCACCAACACTAGAAAAATAAAATTCAAAATAAGCAGCATAACAATGACACAATACAAAGAAACTGAAAGAAAATAAAACAACAACAGCCAGGACAGCAGACAACAAGAGAAAGAGGCAGAATCACACACACACACAAGAGAGAGAGAGAGAGAGAGAGAGAGAGAGAGAGAGAGAGAGAGAGAGAGAGAGACAGACAGACAGACAGACAGACAGACAGACAGGAAGAGAAACCGAGAGAACAATGAAGTAAATTTTGAGGAGTTTTGACCAGGACTATATGTATGTTTTTTCTACTCTTTTTGAATGTCTGGTTTTATTAAATCCGCGTTCTGATTCTTTTTTCGTGGTTTATTTTTTCTGGTTCCTGTTTGCTTGAACGCGAGAGTCACACTTGTTTTGGATTTCGTATTACTCTTTTTGAGGTAGACCACTGTGGCAGACAACTCTCGTAATACAAGCAGACACCAGGGGAAAAAACCGTAAGAGCATGAACAGAGCAAACACCGGCATCTCCAGCTCACCGTCAGACTACATAGGTTGTCATTGTGTCTGCCAGTTGGGAGTTGAAGGTTTTGACTGAGATGAGACACAACACACATACACAGCCATTGAAAAGTACGTAGTCTTATCACCAGTCTATTATTTTCTATCGTTCATTTTACCATCATTTACGTGATTTTCATTTTTTTCTCTCTATGTCTCCTTCTCGAAATTTCATTTAAAAAGCTTATCTAGTTGAAGGAAAGAATGGACAGAGAGAGTGTGTGTTCGATATTTTTCATTCAATTTCTTCAGTGCCGCCTGTCTGACTGTCTTGTCCTATTTCTTCGTCTGAGCTCATGTCTTCTCTTTCTGTGTCTTTCTGTCTCTTCTCTCTCTTCACTTCTCTACCTTCCTTACAGAAAAATTCATTATTTATTAAAAATTTTAGACTATGAGAATGAAAGAGGCATGTAACATGGTGTTCTTTCTTTGTTTGTTGGATATCCTTTATTGGCCATTCTTATGAATAATCTGAATCCAACATGTTTCCATTCAGATGATCTGAACTAGGGTAAACTAAAGATGATTTTTCTTCTTCTTTCTTTTTATTTCTTGTACGTCGTCTCTTCTCTCTCTCTCTTGTCTCTGTCTCTTCTCTGCTCCCTTGTTCTGCCTCTTCTCTCCTGTCTCTCTCTTGCTCTTCTCATTTTCCCCACTCTCTCTTTTAACAATTTAGCTGTCTGGATGTCTGTTTACTATCAGTGCATACGCTTATCTACTATTATCTATCTATCTATCTTGTCTATCTATCTTTCTTGTGTCTTGTCTGTATATCTACTGTGTTCTTTATTGGCCTTCTTTCATGTCATCTGCAGTCCGACTCATTCTTCATCAGACTCTATTCTGTCACTGGCTCAGAGTAAAACTAGGGTGATCGTTTTTCTTTTTCTTCTTCTTTCTTTTCAGCTCTCTCTCTCTCGTGTCCTTTCTCTCTCTCTCTTCTTTGTCGCTCCCTCTGTGTCTCTCTCTCCTCTTCTCTCCCTTCTCTCTCCTCTTCTCTCTCCTCTTCTCTCCTCTCCTCTGTATCTTTCTCTTCTCGTCCCTACTCCTGTCTCTCTCTCTTTCCTCTCTCCCCCCATCTTGTTTCCTTCTCTCTTTTACTACACCTCCCTCTCCTATATAATCTCTCTTCTCTATGTGTCTCTTCTCTTTGTGTCTGCGTGTGTCTGTCTATCTGTCTTCTGTCTGTCGTCTTCGTCTTCATCAGTCTGTCTTTCTGTCTCTCTCACTCTCCGTCTCTCTCGTTTTCCAAACTCATCTTCATGACTGAGGGTGGACAATAGTGTAGGAGCATCATGTCGTTATGTCATTTGTTTTTCATGTTCTCCTCTTTCTCCCCTTCTCTCTCCTCTTCTCTCTCTCCTCTTCTTTCTCTCTCCTATCTCCTTCTCTCTCTCTTCTCTCTCCTCTCTTGTCCTTTCTTATTTTACTCACTCCTCTCTATCTCTTCTCTCTCCTCTAGTCAATCTTCTTCGTTCTGTGTCCTATCTATCTGTCTGTCTGTCTGTCTGTCTGTCTATCTATCTGTCTGTCTGTCTGTCTCGCTCTCTCTCTGTTTTCCAAAACTAATTTAACATGGGAACGGAAGGGGGTGGACAAAGGGGAGGGAAGATCATGTGTATGTCATTTTGTTTTCATGTTCTCTTTCTCCCA
>CM060315.1:84158274-84188274 GCA_030674185.1 Monoplex corrugatus
TGCCACGCAGTATAAATCCTAGATGGAATTCTACAGCAATACGATCATTATTGCTATGAGCTCATTGGAAAGACTGGGGCCGCATGGTCGAGTCTCGTCCACTCCAGAGATGCGTCTTCGAAACTTCTGCTCAAATTTCCCGACTCTGCAGGTGCCTGCATTTCTCGGGCCTGATTGACCACAAACAAGGTGATAGTAAGAGTAGAGTACAGCCCTGCTACGCAGTGTAGATACTAGATGGAACTCTATAGTACTACGATCATTATCCCTATTATCATAAAATCATCATATAGCATAGCAGCATCGTGAAATTGTTTTCCCGAGTTCAATCCCTGATGTGGTGGTGACCTCAGTTTCGCTTTCCCCTTCTGAGGTCAACACAAGTTGAAGTCTCTGGTGTCGGTGATTCATGAGGACTGTCATTGGAGGGCAGCAATGGCGATTTCCTTACCAGGAGATGGGGTACTCTGCTTGGGTCTGCTTCTGTGACTGAGCAATTAGTGTTGTTAATGAGGAACTTCTCCCCGTGGGGATGCCAGCGGCTCTTTTAGTATAAACAGTATCCACTCTTCTGGAAATTCTGTGCTAGAAATTCCTCTTTTATGTCACTGTTTCTTTCTTTCTCCTTTGCTTTCTGTCATTTCTTCCTATCATTTTCTGCCCTGCTGGTCCATTTACCTGTATGTATTCGATACAATCTTACGTACTTTCTCTTAGGATTGATAATTGGGTGCATGTACTAAGTGCAATTTTGGCGCTAGGGATATGAGATATGCAGAAGCAATTTTACGTAATTAGGCCCGTTTTTATAATTGTCTTATTGTCATAACTTATGTTTGTATTCAGGTATGTTTTTAAAATCCCCTGTGCGATAAATTGGACGGAATGTTCAACGCCAGAGGCATCTCCTTTGATTATGTGTGCGAATGCATTGATATTGTACTTACTTTTCTTTTCCTTTTTTCCCTGTTGAAGTATTGTGTATGTTTTAATATTAATAATAATAATTACAATATTTATATAGCGCAAAATCTTGATAAAATCAAATCTAAGCGCTGAAACAGACACATACACATGCACGTACACACACGCACGCACGCGCCCCCACACACACACACGCACACACACACACACACACACACATGGCTATAAATGGGGAGAAAGAATAAAAGCAATGGAAAATTATAGAGAGCATATTATATACAATTATATATTACAATGTGATTCCCCTCCGAGGGAGACAGGCTGCAGAGGGGGTTGAGTGAGGTCAGGATTTTATGCAGAGGAGAAAAGGTGAGTTTTGAGAGCAGACTTGAAGGAGACAAAAGTAGGTTGCTGACGGACTGAGAGAGGAAGTTTGTTCCAGGAGAGTGGACCAGAAACAGAGAAGGCTCGTGGACCATAGGTATTGAGCGTGGAAAGCGAAAAGTCAGACGATCGGAGGCAGAGAGGAAGGTACGTGAGGGAACATAGATCTCAAGTAGGCTTGACAGGTAATCGGGGGCTGCGTTATTGAGACTTTTGTAGCACATGGTGTCTAGTTTGTACTGTATGCGCTTTGATACAGGGAGCCAGTGAAGTTGTGCCAGGAGAGGAGATATGTGGTCAGCTTTTTTCTTTTTGAGTACAAGGCGTGCAGCATTGTTTTGAATGCGCTGTAGGGTGTGAATGGTGGAGGCAGGAAGACCAGACAGGAGTCAATTGCAATAGTCAATGCGAGACATTATGAAGGAGAGAACAAGTTTTGCAGTTGTTTCGACAGAGAGATACTTCCTACTCAGGCTTATACGATGGAGGTGATAGTAGCAAGATCTGGCAGTTTGAGAAACAAAGTTGTTCATGGAGAGGGTAGAGTCAATGCAGACACCAAGGTTTTTAGCTGAATCAGAAATTGGGACTGATGTGTTACATAATGGGAGAGAAAGAGGAGGCAGCTGAGAAAGTTTCTGGTGGTTGCCAATGAGGATAGCTTCTGTCTTGTCGTCGTTAAGTCGAAGTTTATTGTATGTCATCCAGTTCTTAATGTCCGAGTAACACTCAGTGGTGCGAGTCAAGAGGCGCTGTATATTATAAGGTGAGTCACTGTCTTGAAGTTGGGTGTCATCAGCATAGAAGTGGTGTTTTATAGAGTGGGAGGTGATGATGGTGGACAGGGGGGAGGTGTAAAGAGTGAAAAGAACAGGGCCAAGGACAGATCCTTGTGGAACACCACAGGTCAGTATGCAGTTTGAGAGTAAGTGCCATTGATGAGAACAGTTTGTTTTCTGTTTGATAGATATGAAGTGAACCAGGAGAGAGCAATGTCAGAGATGCCAAAAGTATGATGAAGTCTAGAAAGGAGAATACCATGATCAATGGTATCAAAGGCTGCAGACAGATCAAGGACTGTGAGGAGAGAGACTTTGTCAGTATCAGTTGCAAGGAGGAGATTGTTGAGAATGTGTAGTAGGGCAGTTTCAGTGTATGGCACTGGCGCATGGCGGTAGTCTGACTGGAAAGGATTGAGGAGATTGTTGGCAGACAGGTGAGAGTTCAGCTGGTTGAGGACAACTTTTTCAAGGAGTTTTGACAAGAAAGAGAGATTAGAGATAGGCGGGTAATTTTTCAGTTCATTTGGGTCTAAATTGTATTTCTTGAGGAGAGGGTGAACAATAGCAAACTTGAAAGAATCTGGGACAGTTCCGGTTTGAAGAGAAGTGTTGATGATATCAGTGATGAATGGGAGGAGAGTAGGGAGACAGTCAGAGTAGAGAGAACCTGGAAGAGGATCCAGTTCGCAGCTTTTGAACGACATGGATCTGATTGTGTTGAGAATTTCTTTTTGTGAGACTGGGGTAAAAGTAGTAAGAGGTGTGCCAGAGAAGGAAGGGTCAGGTGGGCATGGTTGACAGGGTGTCCTGTCAAGCCTGTCACGAAGAGTTTGTATTTTGGTGGTGAAATACTTGAAAAATACAGATGGGAGTTCTTCATTTGTGTGTTTTGTTGGGAGAGGTAAATCTTATCGTGTGCCAAGGGGATGATTCATGGTTGTAAAGAGTTCTTTTGAAGAAGAGGCATTCAGGATTTTGGTTTGGAAATAGCTTGTTTTTGCAGATGTAATGAGGGTGGATACTTTTGTTTTAGAGGCTTGGAAAAGTTGCCTATGTACAGTGAGTTTGGATTTACGCCAGCGGCGCTCTGCTCTGCGGCGGGCACGTTTTGCACAGTCAATCTCATGAGTGAGCCAGGGGGTAGGGGGCGGTCAGGTAAAAGATGGGATGTGGCTGGAGCATGAGTGTCCAGAAGATGGTGGAGAGTAGTATAGAATTCATCGGCAAGGTTATGTGACTTATCATAAAGGAGACGGGAGGCATCAGATGAAAAAGTGGAGAGGTCGATAGATTTGAGATTGCGTCGAGTCACTGTGCGCGTGGTACGGGAAGGAGGAGAAATGTCAAGAGAACAGAGAATTGCAGAGTGGTCAGATGGAAGTGCTAAGTTAGACGGGTAGAAAGTACTAAGCAGTTGTCAGTAGCTGAATTGTGGTGATCCGAGAAATGATCCAGTCAAGAATGTAACCTTTTTGATGGGTTGGTTCAGAAATGTGTTGAGTCATATTGTGATTGGATAGAGAGTTGATGTCTTGTGTCATAACGGTGAGTGTTGTCATAGTGGACATCGATGTCACCTAGAATGATGAGATTTCCAGGTAAGAGGCAGTAGTAGTCAAGTAGTTGGTCAAAGTCACAGAGAAACGTGGATGTGGTGAGCTTGTTGGCAGAGCTAGGTGGAGGTCGATAGACACAGGAGAAGGTGATGGGGTGAGGGGTGGATTGGAAGGATACTTCAACGTGCTCGAAAGAAGGATGGGAGAAAGGCAGAGACTGCGAGAAAGATAGGCGGGAATGGAGTGAGTCGTTGTAGAGGATGGCGATACCACCACCTCGGGATGAGCGATGGAAAGAAGCAAGCCTGTAACCACTCGGAGTGAGACTCGCATGTCTAGGTTCATGACCAAGGGGGTTGAGCCATGTTTCGGTGATAAAAGCAATGTCAACATGCTCATCTGCGATGAAGTCAGCAATGACATCGGCTTTGCCATCTTTGCATGTTGACTGAGTGTTAAAAAGGCATAGTTTTAGTTTATCAGAGTCACGTGGCGGTGGCCGAGGTGGAGTTGAAGGCGGCACCGACGGAACAGAAGATGAAGGCGACACCAGCGGGGCAGAAGATGAAGGCAGCAACGACGGTACAGAAGACGAAGGCGGCATCCGCAGGACAGAAGATGAAGGCGGTACCAGTGGGACAGAAGACAAAGGCGGCACCAGCGGGACAGAAGATGAGGGCAGCGCAGGCGGGACAGAAGATGAAGGCGGCACCGGCGGGACAGAAGATGAAGGCGGCACTGGCGGGACAGAAGATGAAGGCGGCACCGGCGGGACAGAAGGTGAAGGTGGCACCGGTGGGACAGAAGGTGAAGGCGGCACCAGCGGGACAGAAGGTGAAGGCGGCACCTTCAGGACAGAAGGTGTAGACGGAACCATCAGGACAGAAAGCGAAGGCGAAGACAGCAGAGGAGGAGACGAAGTCTGCAGCAGCAAGGTCGAGGGCAGGGGCAGTGGAGGAGACGACGAAGCAGAAGACTAAGTGTGGTGTCGGACTGGTACAGCAGGAGGCAGGTTGTGCCAAAGACGGTGGAGACGTCCAGCACGACAGGATCGCGCAGTGCGGGGCTTACGACACAGCCCCAGTGTACGTATGCGCTGGTAGACGTCTTCACCGAGGTAGCACTTGCTGTGTTTAAAAAGTGTCAGTCTGATTTGTTTTATAAAGGATGGGTCCATAATTGCGAGCCAGTCGGGAGAGGATGATGTTTGCAGGTTGGTGTGTGGGTTGGTCAGTTCACAACAGTTGAAACCATAGAGCAACAAAGGTTTGGGAGCTGTAGCGTTGGGCGAACACAGTAGGCTAAAATGTAAACACAGTTCACAGATAAAATGTCCGACTTGAGCGGCTGAATTAAAATGATGAAAAGTAGGTATAAAAACTTTAAAATCAGATTATCCGGTAAAATATTCAAAATTTAAAAAAAAAATTTTCATCACCGTATGTCGGGATTTAAAAGGAACAAACTGAACAAAATTCAATGTATAATAATAATAATAATGTTTATTTGTATAGCGCATATTCCATATAAAAACATGCTCACCAGCGCTTTACATTTCGCAAGAAAGGCAAAAGGTGATAAAAAATGTTCACAATTACATACACAATAAGATAACAACAAACATTAAAGCTATACAAGTAAGAAGACACATAAGAAACCACAGAATATTAAAATTTAAACACTGACTTATGTAATGAAGAAAGATTAACAGATTTTTCATATGAATAAAGAGGCATACTGTGTTTATATATTGCTGCGTGTGTGTGCTTGCGTACGTGTGTGTGTGCGTGCGTGTGCGTTGCTGTGCGCGTGTGTTTGTAAGAATGTGTGTGTGTGTGTGTGTGTGTGTGAGAGAGAGAGTGTGTGTGTGTGTGTGTGTGTGTGTGCGTGTGCTATGTTTGCATGCGTGTGTGTGTGTTTATGCATGCAATAGTTGTACATAAAATTATAATCAATATTTTGAATGAAGATAAAAACAGAAAAATTCTAATCCATATACAGGAAAAACATTACAACTTCAGTATTACAGCATTAATACCTTGACAATCAAAATTCCTCACAAATTATGAACTATTCGCATATCATACATCACAATTTACATACAAACAAAGATTTGAAAAAGTTTCTTAAAGTATTTCAGTCTCTTTCCCACTCAATTTCTCCCCTATCCCTTCCTCAGCTGTACACATACAGTGATACACACACATGCTCACTCAAGCACACACACACACACACACACACACACACACACACACACACACACACACACACACACACACACACACACACACACACATACACACATGCACGCACACACACACCTTGCTCTATAGGCCCTTATACAAAATACTGTTATACAGGCAGGAGAGATTAGTCTGATGACAGACTTGCAAACTAAGGCTCTTCAGGTTAGATGAGTTTGAAAGAGGTGGGTTTTCAGGTGCCGTTTGAAGGTTGAGAAACACTTAGTTTTTCTGAGAGACAGTGGTAGAGAGTTCCATACATTTGGGCCAAAGACAGAGAAAGATTTTTTACCAAAGGTGTCTAGAGAGAAGCGAGGAACAGTCAACAGTGAGGTGTCAGAAGAGCGGAGCGTTCGAGAAGGTTTGTAACCCTGCAGGAGGTTGGCAAGATAGGATGGCATGTTCTCGTGATAGATACACTGAAAGCAGAGACAGGCAACTTTATATTGAATCCTAGCCTTTACCGGGAGCCAATGAAGTGTTCTAAGCAGAGATTTTGCACTCTCACGCCTGGGCTTGCGGAGAACAAGGCGAGCCGCGTAGTTCTGTATGCGCTGAAGTTTAGATAAAATCAAATAGAACCACGATAAAATCACTGTAAAACACAACACACTTTTGCTGCCTGCTGGCGCGACATCTACTCACTCACTTGAATTGGTTGTAGCCCTGATAGGGCTTTATGCAATCGGCTGGGCTTTAAATAACAATAACAATAATGAAGAGGTCAAAGGGCAATGTCCCTAAAAATCTGGATCAGAACAGGCATTGTTCAACTTCACCAGCAGCGATGCAGTCTCCTCCGGTGGGTGACCCAATGCAGCTTGATATCTGTGGCACCTTTTGGCTTCCTGGCACTGGGACATTGACTGAATGAATCTGGGACTAATGCTGTGTTGTGGGGCCAGAATGAGCGGCATGGGATCAACGCCACTCAAACCGTGCAGAAGATCATCACCATCATCATCATCATCGTCATCATCATGTGTCCTGCCGCATGGCGTTGGCGATCATGGCCCTCCATATGTATCTATCCCTTGTTGCCGCAAGCACATCTTCCACCCTCTCTGTCCTCAGCCACCCTGCAAGTCCGTCCAATATTTTCTCCCTGGGTCTACCTGGTGTTCTCTTTCCCTCCAGCTTTCCTGTTGTGACCAGGCGCTCCAATTACCCTTTCCCCATAAAATGGTCTATAAATGTTGCCTGCCTTTTCTTAATCTTCCTTATGAATGATCTTCTTGTGTCTGCCTCCATCAAGACTGTCTCGTTTTTATTTTTCTTTGCTGTCCATGGAACTCTCAACATTCTTCTTAGAAACCACATCTCAGCTGCCGCAATCTTGTTCTGGTTTTGCTTGTTGACTGTCCACGCTTCACAACCGTATAACATTATCGGTTCTATATGTGTTCGATATAGTATTACGTACTTCTTCTTAGGATTGATAATTGGGTACATGTATTGAATGCATTTTTGGCTCCAGAACCCTACAGTGCAAAACGACTTTCGTGGCCAGAAAGTAGTGCTGCTTGTAACGCCTAAACTGTCAGACCACCAGGAGCATTTCCACCATTTTCATGAAATCTCTCTCTCTCTCTCTCTATCTATCTATCTATCTATCTATCTATCTATCTATCTATCTATCTATCTATCTATCTATCTATCTATCTATCTATCTATCTATCTATCTATCACACACACACACACACACACACACACACACACACACACACACACACACACACACACACACACACACACACACTAACACTAACACTAATACTAACACTAACACACACACACACACCCAAAACAAGTTGGAACGTTCCCTCTGTTTACTGTCAAACGGAGCCGTACTTTAGTACCCGCAGTTACGTCGTGATGAGCACTGGGAGAAAAGCTCCAGCTTTGAAAAGAAAACATACATGTACACCCATGTGGCCAGGGGATCAAACTTGCTTCAAGTCTTTCCACATAAAGAGTCTGCGTACTGATCGTTGGTTGTCCGTCCATTTTTCTGTAATTTGCCTTCTCTTTTCTTGCTTTCTCTGTCGACAAAACGTCGATTAACAAGCTTTGATCATTGTTGTATGTGTAGTTGTAGAGGTTGTCAATCTTCGTTTTCCGCGAGCAGGTTGTCCGGCTCTCTTTGTTGGCAAATCCGTAAAATGGAAATCACATACCTTCTCACCCTCCCACCTTCTGTCTGTCTGTCTGTCTGTCTATCTGTCTGTCTATCTGTCTCTCTCTCTTTCTCTGCCTGTCTTTCTCTGTGCCTCTCTCCTCTCTGCCGCTCTCTCTGTCTCTCTCTGTGCCTCTCTCTATTCTCTTTCTCCCCTCTCTCCTCTTTCTCCCCCCTCCCTCTCTCTGTCTCTGTCTGTCTCTGCCTCTGTCTCTGTCTGTCTATCTGTCTGTCTGTCTGTCTGTCTGTCTCTCTCATGTCCATCATGCCCATCTTTTCATCCCAGTTTACTTTTGTTTCCCGTTCACTAATGAAGACAGGTGCTTTGTTTCCCATTCTCCGACAGGAAATGCCCAAATTCTTGTTTGTGGGGTGTGTGTGTGTGTAGTGTGTGTGTGTGTGTGTGTGTGTGTGTGTGTGTGTGTGTGTGTGTGTGTGTGTGTTTGTGTGTGTGTGTGTTTGTGTGTGTGTATGTGTGTGTTTGTGTGTGTGTGGTGGTGGTCTTTGATTTAATGTCTATTCACTAAAGTGATTTTAGACAAAAAAAAAAACAAAAAAAAAAAGGGGGGGGGGGGAGTGATAGAGGAGGAGTGAAGAAGATATTTGAAAATTGTCAATTTTGAATTTGAGAAAAGATGATCCAGAAAACAACTGTTTTGAAGAGGGGAAGGTAAAACTAACAAATAATGTTACCATAATTATCGATTTAAACAAACAAACTGACAAACAAAATTAGTAAATATCCGGAAGAAATGAATAAAAAGTAAAACTAATAATTGACTAACCACAACAATGAACAAGTCAAATAACATTTTAAAGGTAATTCGCTATAGGACTTTTTGACAGGCTAACAAAAAATTCATACAGTAATGATGATGAGGCAAATATGTCAGAAACTGTACTCACAGATAGTGTTGGAATATGTCGTTTTACCCTAACGCAAGAAAGACTATGACTATGTGTTATCTTCTTTCCACACAGACACACTATGTTATTGGTATATTTTGTTTTGAATGCATCAAGTTTCCATCTGTACATAAGGGACTGTATAGTTCTGCTGGCATGAAGCTGCTTAAGTATTTTGCTAACTTCAAAGTTCATGTGACATTTATCATACTTTTTCTGTTTTAATTGGAACTGCTTCCAGACGTAGTTGTCCACTAAAGTGTAATTCTCGTGCAACGAGAGAGAAAGCTGGATATTGTTTGAATCTGGTGAGTTATTAGCTCCCCGTTTGGCAGCCCTGTCAACTTTATTATTATAACTAAAAGAACTATGAGAAGGTATCCAGCAGAAAGTAATATCAGTGCCTCTTAAAGATAAATTATGAATCAAGTGACTTATTTCCAAAATCATTTCTGATCTTGTTTGTAATTTTGATAATTCAAGAGCCTGAAGTACTGATTTTGAATCAACGCAAAGAAGTATCTGAAAAATTGTCATAGGAAGACTTATCAGAAAGTTTAAAGCCATTAATATTGCAAAGAGTTCAGCTGTAAAGATAGATTTATCAAGTCCTATGTAGAAAGATTTTTCAATTTTGAGAGCAGGTATTAAAAACGCTGAGCCTACTTTTCTTTCAACTACTGACCCATCAGTGTAAATTTTCAAATGATCAGAATATACGTCGTTTATATGACATTTAACCTGACTTGCCAGTAAGTTTATATTGTCTCCTTTTTTTTAAATTAGTGTGGTGTACGTCAAATCGTGCTCTTTGGAGTTCCCAACTGGGTACTGGCGAAAAGGAAGGTCGTATAGATACAGGATCTACGTCTAGATCAATTCCTGAGCCTTTCATGACGTCAGATGTGTATGTTGCAAGTGTGACCTGTGAAGATATTGATTTAGCTCGTTTTGGAAAGTCGGTATCTGATCTCAGTTTAATTTCTGTTTCTGAGATGTTTTCTACGGTAGTGTTTCTTAACAAAAATTTAGTAGAAGCGACTTTCCTTTGCTCATCAAGTGGCAACAGTTTGATTTCATTATATGTCCGAAGACAGGAAGCATGCATTGGAAGACCCAGTGCAAGTTTGAAACCTTTACAATCTATGCTCTGCATGTGTGTGTGTGTGCGTGTTTGTGTGTGTGTGTATGTGTGTGTGTTGTGTGTGTGTTGTGTGGTGTGTGTGTGGTTTGTGTGTGTGTACGTGTGTGTTTGTGTGTGTGTGTGTTTGTGTGTGTGTATGTGTGTGTTTTTGTGTGTGTGTGTGTGCGTGTTTGTGTGTGTGTGTGTGTTTGTGTGTGTGTATGTGTGTGTTTGTGTGTGTGTACGTGTGTGTTTGTGTGTGTGTGTGTGTGTTTGTGTGTGTGTATGTGTGTGTTTGTGTGTGTGTACGTGTGTGTTTGTGTGTGTGGTGGTGTGGTGTGTGTGTGTGTTGTGTGTGTGTGTGTGTGTGTGTGTGTAAGTGTCTGTGTGTAAGTGTTGTGTGTGTAAGTGTAAGTGTGGTTGGTATGTGTGTGTGTGTCTGGTGTCTGTGTGTGTGTCTGTGTGTGTGTGAGGGGATGCTTACAATCATACGTATGTGCATGCATGCGTGCGTGCTCACGAATCTGTATGTATGTATGTATGTATGTATGTATGTATGTATGTATGTATATATGTATGTATGTATGTATGTATGTATGTATGTAGTATGTGTGTGTGTGTGTGTGTGTGTGTGTGTGTGTGTGTGTGTGTGTGTGTGTGTGTGTGTGTGTGTGTGTGTGTGCGTGCGTGTTTTTTGGAACGCGTTAACGTTACCAAACCATAATACAGATCAACAGACAGAATTATCCAACAACATTACAATTGAAATGTTAACACACAAATTCATTAGACATTATCAAAGTGTTTAAAGTACAGTCGACAGTTCAGCACCGTTTTAAAACAGCTAATAGGCACCATCGTAAAATAACTAAGTCATTTACTGCTGAAGTGTCACGTTTCCCAAATACGACTGTCGTAGTCTCTTTAGTGAAAAATATTATGGGATGTTTTGCACATTTGCTAGTGAAGTTCTTTTTGTCACTGTCTAAGGAAAAAGAAAAACAAGGTCTACAGCTCACGGGTAGTTTGGTTTCTCTCCTTCCCCCTTCACTCCATCAAGAATCATTGGGACAATGTCCTAAGAACTGTCCAGTAGATTCAGATCGTTCTGTTGTGTGCCAAAGCAAAAGTCTCCGCAAATAGTTTATAAACAGTATCTCTGCTCATCTGCAATGGTGTTAATCAATTGTTTTCCCCTCTGTATCCCTTCTTCAACAGCTTCCTGGACACCGATTTATCAAGGTCACAGGATCTTGTTACATCGCCATTCCAACATAGTTGTTTTGGGGTTTCTAACCAGCTCAAGTCAGCAGATCTTCATATAGTGCAGTGCGCTGTTTGATGGTTTTTCGCGCAAGTTCACTGGTGATATGATCAGTGTATGTGATGTTCAGTATCATGCGATAACGCCTCATTTCCATATCATGGAGTCTTTTTCGAAAATCCTCAGTGAGGATTCATGTCTAGCTTGCATACACGAAAACTGAATACACAAGTCAACGTAAGAGTCTGATCTTGTGTTCCCAGGAGATGTATTTATCCTTCCACAAATGTGTCAGCCTGGACAGTGCTGATGTTGTCTTTGCTGCCCTCCAGAGGAGTTCTGGTTGGATCTCTCATTGCTAATGATGGATCCGAGGTAAGTGTATTGTTGAACAGTTCATATCTTCAATCTATGCACAGCAATATCAGTAGTGTTGTGTCTGGACATGGTCTTCTCGACGCTGATTTTCATGCTCTATATTGTCGATGTTTCATCTTGTCTTAACAAGCTTAACGAGTTTTTGCTCACCACCAGCGAGGCCATGAATGTCATCAAGGTTCGTGATGGTTCTTCCTCTAATACTGACTGTGCTAACGTCATCATCAAATCATCAGTCATGATGCGTTCCAGGAATGTGTTGAAAAGTGTAGGAGACAGAAGACAGCCCTGACGAACTCCAACCGAAACATGGAGCCACTCTCCAATGGTATGTTGTGTGAGTACCGCACTGGTCACTTTGAGTGGCGTTGATGACTTTTTGCCCGATGTTCAATTTCTTCACGGTACCCACAATGCCTCGTACTTCTTTCAGCCATCGACAGTCCGTTGTTGGACGTAGGCTCTCCCCAGCTGCTTCCATTCACTTCGTTCCAACACTTTCATCTCCAGTTTTTGTCAAATCCATCTAGGTCGTCTGTCCATTTAGTTTTCTGTCTTCCTGCATTGCGAGTGCCGTCTCTTGGTAATGCCTCCTACTAGACTGTCAAACGCTTCTCCAAGTATATGAAGACATGGTAGACCTTCCTCTGCTGTTGTTTTTAGCGATTCGTATGCAGGTTAAATATCTGTATAATGGTTCATCAGCAACGATGGTATCAACTTGCGACTGTGATCTATTCAAAATAATTTAGAATATCACTTTGCTGACAAGACAGATGACACTGACTGTGTAGTAGTTCTGACACTTTCGGAGATGCTCATTTTTTTCCTGACCAGTCTGATTACGGCCACGGTGACACTGGGAAACTCACGATCAGAATTTTCTGTCATAGTTTTAAAGAAAAATTGTTTTGAGAATTACAAAACTGGATTTTATGTAGTATAGTGTACATTATAAGGGAATTCGTTAAAATAGT
Organism: Monoplex corrugatus; assembly: GCA_030674185.1. Taxonomy (NCBI): domain Eukaryota; kingdom Metazoa; phylum Mollusca; class Gastropoda; order Littorinimorpha; family Ranellidae; genus Monoplex; species Monoplex corrugatus. The sequence goes on from CM060315.1 coordinate 84,170,988, forward strand.
TTGGACCATTACGTTCATGTTCTTTTCAAGGATTCAATCATTCAAAAAGCCAACAATTTATGACGATGAGTTATTGATCTCAATCTTGTACTGCCGAAATAAATCAAACGGAAGTCTGCCACCAAACATTTCTTGTATTTTTATGGCTGCTCAGGCACACAAGGAATGTAGGGCACTACGTGTGTCTGACTGGACATTGTGTGAGTTTTCTCTTGTTAAAGTAAGGGGAGAAGTTACATAAAGAGCATGATCACATTACCTTTCTGTTTTCACACACACATACCACACACACACACACACACACACACACACACACACACACACACCACACACACACACACACACCCGCGCAGATAGACAGACAGACACACACACACACACACACACACTCGCACCCGCAGACAGACAGACACACACACACACACACACATACACACACACACACACACGCACGCACACACACATACAAAATCACACAAACACATGATCACATACACACACGCGCACGCACGCACCACACACACACACACACACACGCACACACACACACACACCTCTCTCTCTCTCTCTCTCTCTCTCTCTCACACACACACACACACACACACACACACACACACATACACACACCGGGTGCATGCCAATGAATCTCTCAGAAAGATTACCAGCAGAAAGTAAAGAGTGTGTGAAGAGCGGTTGTTTCTATCTGCCATTACTTCTTGCGAGAAAGAAATATGTCTGAAACTGCTCTTAAGCTGACTGTTTCATGTGATGCCATATACTTGACTGTTTGTTCTCTTTGCTCAGAGTCTCTACCGGCATTGAGCATCAACATCTGTAATGGTCTCTCTTGGGTCCAAAGCACAATCATTTAATATTTTGCTTTGATATTATACATGTTGCTTTCCTCGACGTAAAGGACAAACTGTAATTTAGAGCATTTCTAATGGCCAGCATTTCAATGGAAAGTACCTTCTTGGAAACCCAGCAAACATTTACACGCACTAACAGTACTTTTAGAGTTCGTTTGACAAGATGGCATTAACAGTGTTTGTCTTTTGTCGTGTCAGCCTGACACCATTACAACAAAGCTGGTCTTTTCACTGTGCATGTGAAATGCTCGTGTCATTAGTGAGAGTTGTGTGCCACGTTTCAGATTTTACACACGGAAACACCCAGCATGCACGCCCACGGAAGACAGAGTATGAAGATTGTATAGAAACATAAAATTCCAACACAGTATGGACAAAACAACACACATATAAGCGTCCTAAGAAAAAAATCGGAAAGCTAAAAAAATGAAAAAGTTGAAGACACCACGGTGAAGTCTCACCAATGACATGAGCGCCTCACTGTAAAAAGACCAGTTCAAACAAAAAGGGGAAAAGGATGGGCAAAACAGACACAATTACATTAATTTTTCATTTCAGCACATTAAACCAAACGGATGGATTGCGTTAGTGACGTGGGCTTACACCCACCTTGACCCACACCATAGAGTTAAGAAAAAAATTAAAAGAAAAAGACATCAAAATAGATGTTATGAATATATCCTACCAAATCAACAAAAGCAAAGTCAGAAATAATGTTAAAACGTTCCATGGACAGAAAAGAAAACAGACGAGACAGACTTGAAAGAAGTAAACACAAAAAATAACATTAATGAAGAAGATTAGGAAAAGACGATCAACATTTACAAGATATTTTATGCAACAAGAGAAATATGAGCAACTAGTCACTATAGGAAATCTAGAGAGAAAAATAGCACCAGGTAGGCCCAGGGAAAAAATATTAGACAGCTTAGTAGAATGGATGAGGACAGAAAGGGTGGAAGATGTACTTGCAGCAATAAAAGATAGATTTGTATTGAGGGCCATGATCGCCAACGGCATTCGGAATGGCACATTATAATGATGATGATGATGATGATAGTGGTGGTGGTGGTGGTGGTGGTGGTGATGATAATGATGATGATAATGAGGAGGAGGAGGAGATAATTTGAAAACAATCCCACACGAGACAAGAAAATACATACATAAAAATACCAAGTGACATTTTCTGTGTGCTTGGTCAATGTGGTGCAGTGGTTACCCAACAGATGATGACTAGGAGTTGCTGGGTCGAAGCCCTATCAGCCCAAGAACAGTGTTGTGGTGTGTTCAGCCTGACCGGCTCCCACCCAGAGTTCAGAATGTAATGAGCACGTTGAAAAGACTGCGGCCACACAGCCGATTCTCATCCACTTTTTACAATGCGTCATATAGAATGTTACCCAAATTTTCTGATCAACACTGCAGATGTCTGTATCTCCCGGGCCTAGCTTACGCCAAGATACATGTATATCACAGAGAGCAGGAGTGGTCCCAGAAGACTGAAAAGACAGTACTGTTTTCTGCATTCCCAAGAAAGGAAACCTTAGTGATTGTGATAACTGGACAGATGTGACCTCACTTTCCATACCAGGAAAAGTACATTGTGAGATAATCTTCAACCTAATTTCAGGAGCGGTCGACCGTCAGGAACAGGCAGGTTTCAGACCAAACCGATTCTGTGTAAATCATATCTTTACACTCCAGCATTGTATACATCATCAGAGAATGCCAGGAATTCCAAGTCCCCTTCATGTTTGACAGTATCCTTATACTTGACAGTAGTAGATTCTACTTTTCTATCGCTTCTTTAAAGACCCCTTCCAATCGACAAATTATCTGTTTGAACAACCCAAATCCAGGTCACTCACACTGGACACAGAAGCTCTGGAACAGCACTTCAGGAAAACATATTCCGACCCGCAGAGCGCGGCACCGCTTAAAATCCAGGGTCTGGTTCGGCCAGAGAAAATGTTTAATACCAAACCACCAACACTGGATGAAATAAAGAAAGTGGTGTAGAAAGCCAGAGCCAAATCATCACCTGGGCCTAACGGAATACCTGTTGTACAAGAAGTGTCCCAGTATCCTCGAGTGGCTCCACAAACTGATAAGATCAGAATGAAGGAACATGAAGATCAGCAAGCAATGGATGATAGCTGATGGTATGTACATTCCAAAAGAACAGAACTCATGTGACATCAGCCAGTTCAGGCCAGTATCATTTCTGAACGTCGAAGGGAAAATCTTCTTCTCCATCCTGGCCACAAGACTGACTAAATACCTAATGGAAACCAATAGCTGGACTAGTCAGTCCAAACAGGAGCAATCCCAGGAGTGTCAGGCTGTGTCCAGCATGTCACGATGATTTGGGAAGCAATGCAAAGAGATCAAACAGAAAAGAAAGACCACGACGTAGTGTGGCTCCAACTGGCAAATACGTATGGATCAGTCCCGCACAAGATGGTTCATCTGGCCCTGAAGAGGTATTAAGTCCCAAAGAACATTCAAAAAATGCTGAAGAAGTGTTTCCATGGCTTCTCAATGCGGTTCTCCACAAGGATACACTACAGATTGGATAAATTTGGAAGTAGGCATAGTCATAGACTGTGCAATTTCCCCAGTACTGTTCGTGTTAACAATGGAGGTCATCTTGAAAATAGCAGTGAGGACTTCAGGCCCAGCTGACCTAGGAAACGGATACCAAATGCTCCCTCTAAAAGCCACGACAATGCTTTCCACAAAAGAAGAAGAGACACGCGGGATCCCGAAGCAGATGGACAAAGTCGTCGCCTCATCTTGGATGAATTTCAAACCAAAGAAGTCACGGAGCCTCTCACTGAGGAAAGGTAAAGTAGATGAAACAGTAACATTTACTGTCGCCGATCAGTCCATTCCAACACTGACAGAAGAACCAATGAAAATGCTCGGAAGGTGGTATGACGACTCCCTGAAAGATACACACAGGGGTAAAGAAACCAAGCCAATGGCAGAAGAGTTTGCAGGTAACAGATCGCTGTGGCCTGAGAGACAGACAGAAAGACAGACAGACAGACAGAGACAGAGACGGAGAGACACAGACAGACAGATAGGCAGATAGACAGACACTGAGACAAAGAATCTCACAGAGACACAGAGAGACACAGAGAGAAAGTGTGTGTGCATGTGTGGTGTGTGTGTGTGTGTGTGTACGTGTGTGTACATGTGTGTGTGTGTGTGTGTGTGTGTGTGTGTGTGTGTGTGCGTGCGCGGGCGAGTGCGTGTGGTGCGCGCGCGCATGTGTGTATATGCGCGCGCGCGCGCGAGCCGTGTGTGTGGTGCGTGTGAGTGTGAGTGTGTGTGTGTGTAAAAACAGCCTGGCAAAATATTGTCGAGTAGGTGTTCAATAAATATTTGTTTACTGCCGAGCCACCAATCCATAACAGTTACAGGTATCTCAGGGATAACACTATCACTTAAGGGAAAAACCAGAGATCTGCAGGTGAACGACCGGCAGGCAAGGAAGGGAGACAACTTGCTAAAAGACTTATCGATAGAAAAAACATAAAAAAAGAAGCAACACATGAACAGGATGTTTGTAGTCTGTCACTGAAGGAAATGGGGGAAGGGGGGGGGGGGGCTCACTGAAACGGGAAAAGTGTTTACCACAAAATATATAACCTAATCAGTAATACGAAATTAATAAGCAAATGAATAAAAGAAAGAAAGAAAGAAAGCAAGAATAAATGAATGAATGAATGAATGAATGAATCAATGAATGAATGAATGAATGAGTGAATAAATGAGTGAAGGACTGAATGGGTGAATGAATGAATAAATGAACAGAGAAACAATTGAATAAAATATGTGATTAAGTAATCGAGTAAGTAATAAACAAATAAATGAATGAATGAATGCATGAATGCATGAATGAATGCATATATGAATGAATGAATGAATGAATGAATGAATAAACAAATAAACAAATAAATGAATGTGACCTCCCACCACGAAATCAGTCTTAACACGCAGTCAGTCGAAAAGCACTCGGAGCTGAAAAGGTGACTGAGGGTAGTGTTTTGACTTTTTCTCAAAATTGATTTCTGTAAACTATAATCTATCCCCCACAGAAATTCTTTTTGTTGAAAAAATATTATTTATCAATTTAAATCGGTATTTTAATGCACTGATCGCAGGAGAAAGAACGCAATTTCCTACCAACAGTACCTATTTTTGTCTCTTATTATGAACCGTAACCTGTACAGTACCGCACATCTTTGGTGCATCTTTCAGATAATGACAGCGAAAATTAGAAACAAACTGGGTCAAAGCCACCAAATAAAGAAATTCAAGGAAAATGTGTATTTTCCACGACAGCAGCCAATAGAAATCCAAATGGACGTGTGAATGTTGACATGGTGGCGGCCTCCTGTTACTACATGCAGGGAGAGCCAGTCACGTGTACCTGTCACGACTGTAGCAATCTTAGGTCTCAGCTTTTTTTCTTTTTTTTTTGTAGACTGCACTGCTGTTGTTATCACACAATGCCGCATCTAATAAACGTATTACTGATCCTTGAAATCTGAATGTCGTCTACATATTATCTTGAGATGGGCGGGCAGACAAGTGGAGAACCAGGACCTGTATAACATGTGAATGACGTAGCCAGAGGTGGATAGGGGGGTTGGGACTCATTTGCACTTCGTTAGCAAAGCAAAACAGCTGTCTTCCCTTGGAGGGACATAAGGACGGTAATCCATCTCTGATCTGCATCATCTTGTCTGCCTGTCTGTCTGTCTGCTTGTCTGTCTGTCTGCTTGTCTGCTTGTCTGCTTGCCTGCCCGCTGCCTGTCTGTCTGACTATCTGTCTGCCTGCCTGCCCGTCAGTTTGTTTGTTTGCCTGCCTGTCTGTCTGCCTGCCTGCCTGTCAGTTTGTTTGTCTATCTGCTTGTCTATCTGTCAGTCCGTCTGTCTGTCTGTCCCTCTCTGTTTGCTTGTCTGTCCGTCTGTCTGTCTCATTCTTTGTGTGTGTGTGTGTGTGTGTGTTGTGTGTGTGTGTGTGTGTGTGTGGTGTGTGTGTGTGTGTGAGATAATTTACAGATTAGTTGTCTGGTTCTCATATTCGTTAAATGTTATTTAGCAACAACATATAATTAAGTGATTGGGCTGTTTGTTCACACACACACACACACACACACACACACACACACACACACACACACACACACACACACACACACACACCACACACACACACAAACACACACACACACACATACACACACACATATTGTGTGTGTGTATGTATGTAAGTTAGTAAGTACGTATGTATGTATGTATATGTATGTATGTATGTATGTATGTATGTATGTTTGTATGAATGGTATGTATGTATGTAAAGATATGTATGTCTATATGCATATATAAAATCCTGCCACTCGTGCAAAATGAAAACAAATCAAATGCTCTGGAGAACATCAGTGACAGCAAGGAACAATGGACAAATGAGAAGAAATCCCTAGAGTTGAAAGAAAAGCAAAAAAGAACTGGATGGCAAGAGAAATTTCAGGCTTGATGGAGGAACGGAGGAGGGTAAAATGAAAAGAGGAAGAATACCAAAAGATACATATTAAGGAAACCAGGTACAGGCGCACTAAAGCTAAGGAAGCTTGGCTGGAAACAAAGTGCAAAGAACTAGAAAACCGACACAAAACAGATCCTAGGTTTATGTTCAGAAATATTGAAGAGATTGTCCACAGGAAAAAGACGTGCACATCAACTGGTTACTTGAAATTTAAAGATGGTACAGTTATCACGGAAAGAGACAAAATATTAGATAGATGGGGAGAGTACATTAATTAAAGACCTTTTCGACAATGACAGAACTGAAGAACACGTAAGAAAGAACGTTGAAGGACCACCCATGATGAAAGATGAAATTAGAGCAGCATTCAAAAAGAATGAAATGGGGAAAAGCCCCGGGACCAGACAATATTACTATAGAAATGATTGAGGCTCTAGACGAATTTGGTGTTGAAAAAAAAAAAACAGTCATCATAAATGAAATTTTGAACAACGGAAAAATCCCTAAAGATATGTCAGAATCAATTTTCATTGCACTTCCAAAGAAAGCAGGGGCTATAAAATTTGAACACCATCGTACAGTCAGCTTGATAAAATACGTGACAAAGGTTCTATTAAGAATAATCTATTAAGAATAATCATGAGCAGGACAAGGAACACATAACCAAAACATAGACAGTAGAAGAACAAAGTGGAATTTGTTGAAGGAAAAGGGACTATTAATACCAAATACGTCCTAAGAACTGTCACAGAAAGATCATTGAGTTAAATAAGGATACGTATTTATGTTTTGTTTTTTTCACGTGTTGTAAGGTGATCTGCGTTGATCGCATGCGTATACCTGGTGTAAGGGTACGGATGTTATTATTATTATTATTATCACTGTTGTTGTTGTTGCCTTACTGTCATTATTATTGTTATCATTATTATTATTATCATGCCAAGGCTCTTGATTGGGTAAGAATTGATCAACCAAATAGAAAGGCTCAATGTTGATGGGAAGGATGTCAGAATTAAAAGGAATATGTTATGGGAACAATCGGCAACCATGAAAGTAAAAACATAATACAAGCTCGTTCCAAAATATCAAAAGAGGGGTTAGGCAAAAATGTGTTCTGTCAACAGATTTGTTTTCACTTTACAGCGAAACCACCACGAGAAACATAGAAGAATCCCCTGAGATAAAGGTTGGACAAACAATGTTATACAATCTTCGTCATACAGATGACACCGTTCTGATTGCAATAAATGAAAAGATCTACAAATCTCGTGAATATAATAGAACTAGAATGCAGAAATAAAGGGTTGGAGCTAAATAGTGAGAAGACTGAAGTCGTGGTAATCAGGAAAAAAAAGAAATCCCCTCGGCCTCATGCAAAATAACAGCAAATGGCACACATTTGAGACAGATTGATGTTTAAATATCTGGGAACGGTCATCTCACCAGACGGCAAACGCACCTTAAAAATAGCCAGCAGAATCGGCCAAGTTAAAACAGCATTCAAGAAGATGGAAAGCGTTCTTTCCAACAAATACCTATAAATTAACATCAGGGAAAGAGTTCTTGAGTGTTATGTAAAACCGATACTGTTGTACGGATGTGAAGCGTGGACAGTCAATAAGCAAAGCCAGAACAAGACTGAAACAGCTGAAAAGTGGTTTCTAAGAATGTTAGGAGTTCCATGGACAGCAAAGAAAACTAACAAGACAATCTTGAAAGAGGCAAATACAAAGAGAACATTAACGAAGAAGATTAAGAAAAGACAAGCAACATTTATAGGACATTTTATGAGGCAAGAGAAATTTGAGCTCCTAGTCACAAAAGGAAAGTTCGGGGGGGCATTAGGTAGACCCACGGAGAAAATATTGGCGGTATACTGTTATTGACTGTATGCTCTTATTGACGGTATGCTCTTATTGACGGTATGCTCTGCTCTTATTGACGGTATGCTCTTATTGACGGTATGCTCTTATTGACGGTATGCTCTTATTGACGGTATGCTCCTCTTATTGACGGTATGCTCCTCTTATTGACGGTATGCTCTGCTCTTATTGACGGTATGCTCTGCTCTTATTGACGGTATGCTCTGCTCTTATTGACGGTATGCCTCTTTATTGACGGTATCTCTTATTGACGGTATGCTCTTATTGACGGTATGCTCTTATTGACGGTATACTTTATTGACGTATGCTTTATTGACGGTATACTCTTATTGACGGTATGCTCTTATCAGTGGTATGCTGTTATTGACGGCATGCTGTTATTGACGGTATGCTTTTATTGACGTATACTCTTATTAATGGTATGCTCTTATTGACGGTATGCTGTTATTGACGGTATGATCTTATTGACGTATACTCTTGTTGATGATATGCTCTTATTGACGTATGCTCTTATCGGCGGTATACCATTATCGGCGGTATACTCTTATCGATGGTATACTCTTATCGACGGTATACTCTTATTGACGGTATGATCTTATTGGCGTATACTCTTATTGTCGGTATACTCTTATCGAGGTATACTCTTATTGACGGTATACTCTTATTGATGGTACGCTCTTATTGACGGTATGATCTTATTGACGGTATGCTCTTATTGACGGTATGCTCTTATCAGTGGTATGCTCTTATTGACGGTATACTCTTATTGACGGTATGATCTTATTGACGGTATGCTCTTATTGATGATATGCTCTTATTGATGATATGCTCTTATTGATGATATGCTCTTATTGATGGCATACTCTTATTGATGGTATACTCTTATTGAAGGTATGATCTTATTGACGGTATACTCTTATTGACGGTATGCTGTTATTGACGGTATGCTCTTATTGACGTATACTCTTATTGATGGTATACTTTTATTGGTGGTATACTCTTATTGACGGTATACTCTTATTGATGGTACGCTCTTATTGACGGTATGATCTTATTGACGGTATGCTCTTATTGACGGTATGCTCTTATCAGTGGTATGCTCTTATTGACGGTATACTCTTATTGACGGTATGATCTTATTGACGGTATGCTCTTATTGATGATATGCTCTTATTGATGATATGCTCTTATTGATGGCATACTCTTATTGATGGTATACTCTTATTGAAGGTATGATCTTATTGACGGTATACTCTTATTGACGGTATGCTGTTATTGACGGTATGCTCTTATTGACGTATACTCTTAATGATGGTATACTTTTATTGGTGGTATACTCTTATTGGCGTATGCTCTTATCGATGGTATACTCTTATTGACGGTATACTCTTATTGACGGTGTACTCTTATTGACGGTGTACTCTTATTGACGGTATGCTCTTATCAGTGGTATGCTGTTATTGACGGTATGCTCTTATTAATGGTATGCTCTTAAAGTTTCCTTCCTTCCCATGTCTGAAACACGGGTCGTCGGCACGCACTAACTTATTCAGGGATTTTGGATCTAAGTTGCTTCCATTGTAAACTTATTCAAATTGATGATGAAAAATGATGACAAGATAAATCCCTATCTCACGTCTGATGAAATCCCAAACCAGTCTGTGAATCCTTCTGATGTTCGGACTGGGCTCAAGCTGTTTCGTAAAATGACCCGAATGTTGTCTAAGAGTTGGTGTTGACCATTGTATGGTTATAGCACTTGCCACAGTTTCTCTCTGTTCATCCTATCAGAAGCGTTTTCCTGGTCTAAACAGGCAAGGTGGAGTTGTCTGCTGTGCTCAATGATCTGTTCACACAGTTGTCTCAAGGCACACATGGCATCAGTGGATCCCACTCCTGTTCTGAAGGCATCTGTGCCTCACTCAGGAATGGTTCTGCTTTGCATCTTGTGCGCTATCCAGTACTTTACGTATTTCTTGCCGATATGACTCATTAGAAAAATCCCTAATACATTATGTAGTCTGTTTTGCCGCCTGTCTTCTTCCAGATGGGTTACATCATTTCACGTTGGTAATCCTATGAGACTCACTTTTGGTTCCAGTTTATATGTGTGCCTTTGAAAAACAACATACATTGCTCTCTCTCGCTCTCTCTCTCTCTCTCTCTCTCTCTCTCTCTCTCTCTCTCTCTTTCTCTCTCTCTCTCTTCCCACCCACTCCCTCTGTCATTCTCCCTTTCCCAGAATAAAGTCAAAACACATCCAACATAATTCAACAAGGTTTTCTAGAATATTTGCATAGCTTCAGACTAAAATCTGAGTACATGCGTGAACACCTAAAAATGTTTACCTGTGGTTGAATAGAACAGCTGTATGCTTTATCCATGCACCTGATATTACTGCGAACACAGTTGCCAGAGCACGATTTGCACAAGGCTATCCACTCTGTACAAACATATAGGGCATGTAAATGTTCCAAGTCTTGACTTAATTAGACGTCAAGGACAAATCTGGATGGGGTTTCCATTGTTAAACAAACAGGAAACACCACACAGAGATGAAATGTTCTATATAAAACAACAACCTCCAATTTAACAATGGAAGTTGAGGCAGTCACATACGTTCTAAACCTGTTAGCTTTATCACAGGCATCCTGACTGACTCTATGAACCTTCCTCAGAAAATAGAAATTGGAATTAGAATCATTAACTGGAACGAAGTAATGAGAATTATCAAGCTACAAAGATTTTTAAAATAGAAAACTGTGTCCTGGGTACGCTGGCGTGAAGGGAAATTAACATTTTGAAAAACTCGATGGTAAAGCCGATTCTAGTAAGTGTTTGTGACATGGACGATTGGAGGCCCTCAGAAACTTAAAATCATCCTACGCCAACAAACCTTGGATCATGAAACCATCGATCGTCTGACACAAAAGGGAACAGTCAGAGAAATAGATGGGAGTCCGCTACAAAGGGACACACAACAAGAGCCATCATCAATCAGACAAACATCGGCGCTGTCCAAGGATAACACTACGAAGGCTCCTTGCTGCGAGGAATGGAACGATAGGGGGGGGGGGGGTTCCTCAATCACAAATCACAGAACCCTAAAGAAATGAAGAGGGCTGGAAAGGAGGAGAGGGCAAGGAAGAGGGGCGGACAGAGATCATAAATAAATAGTGTGCATGTGGAGAGAACGTGGTGGGCTGAGAGAGTGGCGATGCCTTTGCAGGGATGGGCTAATATGGATTTGAGAAACTGGCGATAGACTGCTTCAGGGAGGGGATGATGAAAGTCAGCTGTGTTTATGTCTCTATATGGTGTGGTTGTATAGCACATCAGTGCAGTCCATTCGTGCTAATGGACATGAAATGCTTAGTTCATTTACACTGAATTGTACTTGCTTTTTGTTTCATTTCATTTTGTTTACTGAGGACTAGTATGGTATGTGACTACCTGTGTCTGTTGGTCTGGGGGGTGGGAAGAAGGGCACAGACTTGGGGAATTTTTGCTGTCATGATGCGATGCTGGCATCACGCTCTGGTACTCTGGCAATGGTAGTGATACCGTGATACCAGTCTGGAAACTGAGTTCGACATAGTTTGTACTTTTGATGATGGTAGATGGGAAGATGTTAATGCTATATGGTGAGGAGTGGGGGCATGGAGTCTGTGTGATACATAGAGACGCAGGACTTTGCAGGCATATGGGTAATATATAGACATACAAAACTTGGACTGTGCATGTTATGTGGGTAGTATGTAGACATACAACACATGGGACTTTGCATGCTATGTGGGTAGTATATAGACATACAAAACTTGGACTGTGCATGTTATGTGGGTAGTATGTAGACATACAAAACTTGGACTGTGCATGTTATGTGGGTAATATGTAGACATACAACACATATGACTTTGCATGTTATGTGGGTAATATGTAGACATACAACACTTGGACTTTGCATGCTATGTGGGTATATGTAGACATACAAAACTTGGACTTTGCATGCTATGTGGGTAGTATGTAGACATACAACACTTTGGGACTTTGCATGCTATGTGGGTAATATGTAGACATAAAATACTTGGACTTTGCATGCTATGTGGGTAGTATGTAGACATACAACACATATGACTTTGCATGCTATGTGGGTAATATGTAGACATAAATACATGGGACTTTGCATGCTATGTGGGTAATATGTAGACATAAACAACTTGACTTTGCATGCTATTGGGTAGTATGTAGACATACATCACATGGGACTTTGCATGCTATGTGGATAGTATGTAGACATAAAATACTTGGACTTTGCATGCTATGTGGTAGTAAGTAGACATAAAATCTTGGACTTGCATGCTATGTGGTAATATGTAGACATAAAATACTTGGACTTTGCATGCTATGTGGGTAGTATGTAGACCATATTTCTAACGAACCAACATTTTGGGACCCGTTTGGAAGCTTTCCTGTAGCTCGTGGAAGGGGAAGGAGTTCGTGATTATTATAGATACCGTTTGTTTCAATAACAGAATGATACAAACATTGACAATAGTATATAGAACCCTTATGATAGGTAAACGCTCAAGACCTTACAAGCACGTTGGATCTACTAGCAAGCTTAAGGTTTGTGCTATGATCGTCTGGGATCTTTTTCCATCACACGACATCTGCGGGGTTGGTGCAGGTTAAGATTTATTCTGAACACGGAGACGAAGTTTTGAGAAAACTGAAACTTCAGAATACTTTACTACTCATGGAATAGTAAGAGGTTACATTATACCTTCTAACAGTTAGAAACTGAAACTCCGAGAGGAATGTGATGGTCCATTCCCGTCATCTAACTGTAAAACACCTTGGGATGCTGGTTTACCACTGGTATTTCAGGGACTGTTTGTGATGTCACCATTTCTTTTGATTCAAAAATTAACTGAGAGACAGAGAGAGAGAGGGGAGATTGAGAAGGGAGAGAGAGAGAGGGAGAGAGAGAGAGACAGATACAGAGAGAGAGCCAGAAAAAGAGAGAGAGAGCGAGAGATAGTCAGTCAGAGACAGAGACAGAGCGAGCGAGCGAGAGAGAGAAAGAGAGAAAGAGAGAGAGAGAGAGATAAAGAGAGAGAGAGAAACAGAGACAGAGAGAAACAGAGACAGAGACAGAAAGACAGGGAAAGAGAGTACGGAAGAAAGAGAAGGAAAGAAAAAAGAGAAAAAGAAAGAAAGAAAGAAAGGAGGAGGAGGAGAGAAGAAGAAGAAGAAGAAGAAATAATAATACTTCACTTTCCATCGATGTATATGATAGCACAGAGGTCAGTTTACATACCTACCATTGATAAACTATTTGTGATAACACAGCAGCGAGTCGGATACTATAAACATAAACAATTTAGATAAAGCAGACAAAAAAATAAAGAAATGAGACATTTGATCATGAATGCATATAAATGGATACGATTATGCTAAAGCGTGCGCGCGTGTGCGTGTGCGTGTGTATATGTGTGTGCGTGTGTCTGTGTGTGTGCTTTTTTTATTCTTTTTTATTTTGAGACAGACAGAGAAAAAAGAGAGAAAGAGAGAGAGAGAGAGAGAGAGAGAGAGAGAGAGAGAGAGAGAGAGAGTCCAGACAGACAGCAGACAGACAGACAGAAACAAACACAGAAAGGCAGAGAAGAACACAAGAACCCCAGCCAAACATCCTTTCACTCTCCTTTACAAACCCACTACTCCCACAAAGACTCCATCCCCCTTACCCCCCATCTCGTTTATTTCATTCATTATGTTTTTCCACACGACCTGTACAGTTTCCATAGAGGAAACTTGGAACACGATTATTCCGGCATTATTGTGTCTGACGCTACATTTCCTGCACAAATATATATTTTTTGGGCATTCTGTCAATTCAGATTGACAGCTTCCCTCAAGTTAAGAGACAACAAACACACAATGTCGAATTCCATTTTTTATTTATTCGTTCATTCGGCTGTCATGTCTTTATTATTTATGTTATTTTATTGTAATTTTACGCAATTGTATTTGCTTTCACCACGAAAACTTTTATGAGACTTTTTTTCTAATTTTTTTTTCTCATTTCATGTTTTGGCAAACAGCAGCTACAAACATAAAGACATGCACAACATAGTAAAAGCAAAGCATAGTTTCCATTTCGATGTACAGGATAAAAGTGCATATATCTGCAAAAGGAAGTTACACATTGATAACAAAATATATGCATGTGACTAAAGTGTAACCAACTGCCACAAAACATGAACAGATTAACACAGACACAGGCACGTAATTTATACATTCAGACATACTGGTCATTTTTCCTAAGTATTTTGATAATGTGTATGTAACTAATAAGAATTGGTGTCATCAAATTTCAGAGGTACTTAGTGATAATTATGGCACACACACACACACACACACACACACACACACACACACACACACACACACACACACACACACACACACACACACACACACACACACACACACACACACACACACACACACACACACACACACACACACACACACACACACACACACAATCATATGGATCTCGTCATCACTCGAAGACCCTCGCTAAATTGTGTTCTCACTACTCGCAGCTATCACAGCGCTGCTGCGACACTGACCACTCTCTGGCCGTCAGCAAGGTGCGTCTTCAACCTAAGCGAATCCATCGATCAAAGCAGAAAGGACGCCCTCGCATCAATACAGCCATGTCATCAGTCCCTGAACTACGCGAACGCTTTGCAGACGCCATCCAAGAAGCCCTTAGCAACTGCCCAACCAGCAGTGCGGAAGAGAGATGGAAACACATCCGTGATGCCACATACAAGTCTGCTGTTGGCGCTTTTGGAAAGAAAGAGCAGAGAAATCCCGACTGGTTTGAAGCCAGAATTGTGGACCTTGAGCCAGCCATCTCATTCAAGAGAACTGCCTTACTCAACTACAAACAAGACCCCTGTGAAAAGACACTTGCCGCCCTTACGAGG
The DNA here is from genome assembly GCA_030674185.1 of Monoplex corrugatus. Taxonomy (NCBI): domain Eukaryota; kingdom Metazoa; phylum Mollusca; class Gastropoda; order Littorinimorpha; family Ranellidae; genus Monoplex; species Monoplex corrugatus. Next base: position 84,186,301 of record CM060315.1, read on the forward strand.
GCTAAAAGCGACGCCCAACGGATCGCTAGACAGTGCGCCAACAACTACTGGCAGAACCTATGTCAAAGCATCCAAATGTCTGCCGACTGCGGCAACATTCCAGGCATGTACGAGGGTATTAAAAAGGCCTTTGGCCCATGCGCCATCAAGATCGTCCCGCTGAAATCCGCCACTGGCGAAATCATCACCGATCGTGCAAAGCAAATGGAGAGATGGGCAGAACACTACCAAGAGCTATACTCGAGGGAGACCATTGTTACAGACACAGCGGTGGAAAACACGAGCCTCCTGCCAGTCATGGAAGAACTCGACGACCCACCCACCACCAAGGAGCTCAGCATGGCCATCGACTCTCTAGCCAGCGGCAAAGCCCTAGGAAACGATGGCATTCCCCCCGAGGTCATCATAGCAGGCAAGGATACCAGCCTCCTCGATTACCTCCACGAACTCTTGCTACAGTGCTGGGAGGAAGGAACTGTGCCTCAGGACATGCGAGATGCCAACATCATCACGCTCTACAAGAACAAAGGCGATCGCAGCGATTTTATCAACTATCGCGGAATATCTCTCCTAAGCATTGCCGGGAAGACCTTCTCCCGCGTCGTACTGAACAGACTGCAGTCGCTTGCAGAGCACGTCTACCCAGAGGCGCAGTGCGGGTTTAGAGCTGAGAGATCAACAATCAACATGATATTCTCTCTGAGGCAGCTGCAAGAGAAGTGCCGCGAGCAGAGACGCCCTCTGTACATCGCCTTCATAGACCTGACCAAGGCGTTCGATTTGGTCAGCAGGAGGGGCCTGTTTACACTACTGCAGAGAATTGGATGTCCCCCCAAGCTGCTGAGGATGATCATAGGACATGAAAGGCACCGTGCAGTACGTTGGCTCCTCCTCAGACCCCTTCCCCATCAAAAGCGGAGTCAAACAGGGGTGTGTCCTCGCCCCGACACTTTTCGGCATCCTGTTCTCCCTGCTGCTGCGCTATGCCTTCAGTCAATCCGAAGAAGGCGTCTACCTTCACACCGGGAGCAATGGCAGCCTGTTCAACCTCGCACGCCTCCGTGCAAAGACGAAAGTGCGAAAAGTCATCATTCGAGAGATGCTGTTTGCTGACGATGCCGCCTTGACGGCACACACCGAGGCTGCCCTCCAAGAACTCATTAGCCGTTTCGCTCATGCCTGCAAAAAATTTGGCCTCACGATCAGCCTAAAGAAGACCAACGTCCTGGGTCAAGATGTCAGCTCGGCTCCTCGCATTTCCATTGGTGACTGCACTCTCGACTTGGGGGAAGACTTCACATACCTTGGTTCCACAATCTCCAGCAGTCTCAACCTGGACACCGAGCTGAACTCAAGGATCGACAAGGCATCTGCAGCAATGGCCCGCCTGTCAAAGAGAGTGTGGGAAAACTCCATGCTGACCATCAAGACAAAGACCAAACTGTACCATGCTTGCGTGCTGAGCACACTGTTGTATGGGTGCGAGACCTGGACTCTACACTCCCGTCAAGAACGCAGGCTCAACACCTTTCACCTACGCTGCCTGAGAAGGATTCTTGGCATTTCATGGCAGGACCACGTCCCCAACAAGGACGTCTTAGCACGTGCAGGAACTCTCAGCATGTTTGCCCTGCTCACAAAGAGACGCTTGCGCTGACTTGGCCATGTTACCCGCATGCAAGATGGAAGAATACCCAAAGACATTTTGTACGGCGAGCTTGCTACTGGCTCCAGACCCACAGGAAGGCCCATACTCCGCTACAAAGATGTGTGCAAGCGGGACCTCAAGGCGGGTGGCATTGCACCAGCAGGCTTCGAAGTGGTAGCAGCAGACCGCAGCAGCTGGAAACTTGCCATCAATTCGGCCATCAAGACATCCGAGCAGAGGAGAAAGGAGCAGTGGGAGGTAAGAAGAGCACGCAGACGCCAGAGAGCAGGGTCAGACGACACCATCTTCACGTGCAGCAACTGCAA
>CM060315.1:84193274-84215774 GCA_030674185.1 Monoplex corrugatus
TTATCATGGAGACGATGCTCACTCATTCTTACAACGAGCATATCCACCGTTTGAATTGTTTGTGTCAACTGTGTGGTGAAAGAGAGAAAAGACAAGTGAAAGACAAAACAATGTAGATCTTAGCGCTATCATACACTGACTCACTGTAAAAAATATACTGAAGGTAGAAAAAATGCTGTTTTACAAAATGCAGCCGAAAAGATCAGAAATCTATCTCAGATATAGATCTGGGCTGAGTTCGACCGCACACTGTCAGTAGATCAATGTACATCGTGTGCACTCTTTGATAGCCAGCGGAAAGGGGGGAGACCCCCCCAAAAAACAAACAAACAAAACAAACAAACAACAACCCAAAAACGTATGCACCAAAACGTACACAGTCTGAAATATCTGCCGAAAGAAGCGAAACTTCGGCGCGGAGAATGCATCTCTAGATCTAGAAATCAGCATTGCGTCTTTGTGTGGAATATGTGAAAACTCTGTGCTGTTCTGTGCCCTGTACACCTACATTACGGCACCGCCACTTGCTATTACAGGTAAGTGTCCCTGCCATGTTCCTTTCAGCATGGCGTCATGCATTCATGCATCTTTCGTCATACTCGTGTGCATAGATTAACGGCAAGAAAATTGAACTGCTTACTACACCACCAGTTGAAAATGCATGTATTTTGCATTGTGACTTTCAGTTTCTTAACTTAGTTTTTTTTCCATTTACTTTCAGTGTGTTGCGACAGAGTACTTTCTGTTGGTTTTATCAAAAATCTTATAGCTATGAGGAGTCAGACATAAATGATGTAGAACCACAGACACTAGATCTAGAATTTACCGCAGCCAGTGGCTTACAGCTAAATGCTGGCACTGAAAGAGCAGACCGTCGCTTTGTACGATTCCCTGGCACTTCTTTCGCGGTGGCTCAGTCTTTCGCGGTGGCTCAGTGAGTGCGTTCAACTAAACAGTAGGCTGTGCACAGCCTATGTTGATTAACATACATTAATGTTTGTACATTTAGACTGATGTTAAAACATAACTGTAGACATTTTCAACAACTAAAACCTTATTGCAAGCTAAAAAGTCATATTTATGATAGAAATCATGTGACTCAGTTTAATCTGTGATTTCAACAGTAAAATAGTTTCATCCGTGACAAGAAAAATGGTGTGACAACACAACTTGTCTTACTCATCTTGATCATGCTCAGCCATTTTGGCGGGAAAGAAATATTTCATCACGCCTTGAATGCTTCTTGGTCAAACAAAACGTTGGATTAGCTTTTCCAGAGGCAATAGCTCATACTTTACAGGGCATAGTTTCATCCGTGACAGGTGTTACACGAACGCCAAAAACTCAAATAGTTTCCAAAGTATCCATTTGATTGCATTGCTGATCATTTCTATTCAGACAGTTTTATGCATAAAACTTGAAAAGCCCTATTTCATTGCAGTTTTTAATCAGTTTTTCCCCACTGTGATTGATCAAAGCATTGTAGTCCTGTGACACAAAAGTGTAACGAATGAAACCTTATATTTACACTTTAATATTGCAGAATATATGAAAAAATTAGGCAAAAAACCCCCAAATGAAATTATAAACTAGTGAGTTACCTTGATAAGAAACCAAAAAATACGTACATGGATGCAACCATTGGTTTAACACTAAACTTTATTCTCAGCCTACTACACCTATCTGTAAAAGGAAGGCTGAAACTTGAGCAAAAGTGTAAATATAAACTCGACTGGCTAATAAATGATTTGTTCAACCTTCCTGAATTCATGTCTACTATTTGATTTGACATTTAAAGCTCAATATCTAGGATTGTTCAGGCTATGCAAAGGCAAGAAAATTAGTTGCGGTGATTTGAACTAGGAAAGTCACCCCAAAGCACCTTTTGACCCTGGCTCATATATATATATATATATATATATATATATATATATATATATATATATATATATATATATATATATATATATATATACTATCCCATGACACACACGAAAATGTATAAAAGTGTGTAGAACTGCTGTTTATGATGATGGTATGTTAATGGTGATTAAAATATGGACTTTCCATGGATGTAAACAAAGGTAAGGGGTTGGAACTAAACAGCAGGAAGACTGAAGTCATGGTGATCAGTAAAAAAAACATGAAATCCCCTCATGCAAAATAACAGCAAATGGCACAACCTTGACACAGGTTAATAAGTTCAAATACCTGGGAACGGTCATTTCATCAGACGGCAGATGCACATCGGAAATAGCTGGCAGAATCGGCCAAGCCAAAACAGCATTCAAGAAGATGACAAGCATTCTTACCAACAAATGCCTATCAATTAACATCAGAAAGAGAGTCCTTGAATGTTATATAGAACCAATACTGTTGTACGGATGCGAGGCGTGGACAGTCAGCAAGCAAAACCAGAGCAGGATCGAGGCAGCCGAGATGTGGTTTCTCAGAAGAATGTTGAGAGTTCCATAGACAGCAAAGAAAACAAATGAGACAGTCTTGATGGAGGCAGACACAAGTAGATCACTCATAAGGAAGATTAGGAAAAGACAAGCAACATTTATAGGCCATTTTATGAGGAAGGGGGTTTTGGAGCACCTGGTCACAACGGGGAAGCTGGAGGGAAAGAGAACACCAGGTAGACCCAGGGAGAGAATGCTGGACGGACTTGCAGAATGGCTGGGGATGAGGAGGGTGGGGGAGATGCTGGGGGCAACGAGAGATAGAGATGGTTGGAAGTCCATGGTCGCCAACGCCATGCGGCAGGGCACCCTGATGATGATGATGATGATGATGGATGTAAACACACAGTCTTCATGTAGACCGCAACACCGATACATGTTTTTCTCCAGGGATGGCATAAAAAGGAGGAATTCTGCAACCCTGGGTTCCACTTCCACCGGTCCTGCCTTTGTTGAGTTGCAGCTGTTGCAATGTGATTGTGCCCTCCCTGCTCTACTGTCCGAGGTACGGGGTCACTTACTGTTGTTTGACCCTTTGACTCCCGCACCCTGTCCATCCAGCATCCTGAACTGTTGACCATGTCAGCAAAACAAAAACTAAGTTTTTGCAGTTGATGGATAGGGTGCGGGAGTCAAAGGGTTAAAACAGTTATTACTGGCTTACTGCTTCTTTATGTTCCTGAATGTGTTTGTCCAGTGGTGTGTCTGTGTGTATGTGCTTGTGTGTATCCGCATGGATGTATGTGTGTGTTTGTGCATTCGCGTATGTGTGTACGTGTACCCGTGTATGTGCATGTGTGTGCTTATAAGTGTGTGTGTGTGTGTCTGTGTGTGTGTGTGTGTGTGTGTGTGTGTGTGTGTGTCTGTCTATGTGTGTCTGTTCAGTGTGGTGTGTGTGTCTATGTGTGTGCATGTGTGTGTGTTGTGTGTGTGTGTGTGTCTATGTGTGTGCAGTGTGTGTGTGTGTGTGTGTGTGTGTGTGTGTGTGTGTGTGTGTGTGTGTGTGTGTGTGTGTGTGTGTGTGTGTGCGCATAGCATAGAGAATGGATGATCAGAATAAAACAAAGAAACAATGACAATGACACTTCATTTTTCAACAGTAGAACTTATAAGCCAAAAGCCATGTTTAGAGTTTCCCATTACTAATCTCCAGATTGGCCAAGAACTAAACATACTGAAAACGAAATACGCCAATAAAGGAATCATACAAATCTCTGTCTCCCTCTCTCCCTCTCTCTCTCTCTCCTTCTCTTGCTCACTCTCTCTCCTCTCTCTCTTTTCTTTCTCTATCTTGCTCTCTGTCTTTCTCTCTTTCTCTCTCGATCTATCTATCTATCTATCTATCTATCTATCTATCTATCTATCTATCTATCTATCTATCTATCTATTATCTATCTGTCTATCTATCTACCGAACCAGACAGACAGACAGACAGACAGACAAACAGACAGACCAAACTAGATAGACAGAGACACAGAGAAGCAATAGGCACGATCGTCTTAGACAGACGTCACGGTTATTTCCCTTCCTTTGTACAGGAAAACGCCTTGGCAGATCCGTTCCCCATTGAGGTTTTTTTTTTTTCATTTTTATTTGGGGGCTTCTGGGACTTTGTGCTTTCTTTCTGCGCGCGTGCGCGCGCGGCCTATGTGTATGTGTGTGCGTGTGTTTTTGTGCGTGTGTGTGTGTGTGTATGTGTGTGTGTGCGTGTGTGTGCGTGCGTGCGTGCGTGTGTGTGTGTGATATCTAGGACGCCGTTTCAAAGTAAAACCAAAACGTCAACAGTGAAGATAGCTATAAAGAAAACGATACAAACGTGACGGTTATTGCCCTTAGTTCTGACAGACAACCCTCTGCAGGGAATCATTTACCATCCGTGTTTTCAATTATTACAGCTTAAGATAAATAAGTGATGGCGTTGTTCAAAATCCTTTGGCTGCTATTGCCGTACGGGTTAACAGAACTTCTTTTACGCCTGAGTGCTGTTGCTGTTCTTTCAACACGTCTTCTGCAAGTCGGCATTTAGTCCAAACTGCTCCCAAGTCGGCGGAGGTTATCTTCTCGTTCAATCCCAGTGACGGGCTCGATAGCCGAGTGGTTAGGACAATGACCTTTCAATTGAAAGGTCTGGGTTTATACCCACTTGGATTCCACCTGATGGGTAAAGATTGAGTCTTTCTCTGATCTCCTGGACTTGCTATTGCGACACCCTGTGTCTAATCCCCCTTTGTGTGTGTGTACACACGCAAAACATCAAACAGGCACGTTAGCGGTTTTGTGATCTATGCCACAGCTCGGTAGCTTATGGAAAGGAAAAACACTCAGCAAGCACACACTCGCAAACGGAATATGACTGCCTGAATGGCGGGTTAAAAATCTACTATTCGTGTAAATTCACTCTGGTATGTTTTCGAGAGCATGTAAGTGTTATAGCCCATGAATGCATTAAAACACTAAGCTCGGCTGCGCTTGATAACATTTCAATTTTCAATTTCATTTTCTCAATTCTCAAGGTGACGTCTCCACTCTCGGAATGAATTCCACATGCACAAACTATGATGGTGACTGTGGTGGTGACTGTAGTGGTAACTGTGGTGGTGACTGTGGTGGTGACTGTAGTGGTGACTGTGGTGGTGACTGTGGTGGTGACTGTAGTGGTGACTGTAGTGGTGACTGTGGTGGTGACTGTGGTGGTGATTGTGGTGGTGGCTGTGGTGTGACTGTGGTGGTGACTGTAGTGGTGCTGTGGTGTGACTGTGGTGACTGTGGTGGTAACTGTGGTAGTGACTGTGGTGGTGACTGTGGTGGTGACTGTGGTGGTGACTGTATGTGATGACTGTGGTGGTGACTGTGGTGGTGACTGTGATGTGACTGTGTGGTGCTGTGGACTGTGTGTGACTGTGGTGACTGTGGTGGTGACTGTGGTGGTGACTGTGGTGACTGTGAGTGGTGACTGTGTGGTGATGTACTGTGGTGGTACTGTGGGTGACTGTAGTGTGACTGTGTGGTGACTGTGGTGGTGACTGTGTGTGACTGTGGTGGTGCTGTGGTGACTGTGGTGGTGACTGTGTGGTGACTGTGGTGACGTGGTGACTGTGTGGTGACTGTGGTGGTGACTGTGGTGACTGTGGTGGTGACTGTGATGGTGACTGTGGTGTGACTGTGTGTGTGGAACTGTGGTGGTGACTGTAGTGGTGACTGTGGTGGTGACTGTGTGGACTGTGGTGGTGACTGTGGTGGTGACTGTGTGGTGACTGTGGTGGTGACTGTGGTGGTGACTGTGGTGTGACTGTAGTGTGACTGTGGTGGTGACTGTGTGGTGGCTGTGGTGGTGACTGTGTGGTGACTGTGGTGGTGACTGTGGTGGTGACTGTGTGGTGACTGGTGACTGTGGTGGATGACTGGTGGTGTGTGGTGTGACTGTGTGGTGACTGTGGTGGTGACTGTGGTGGTGACTGTATGTAGTGACTGTGGTGGTGACTGTAGTGTGACTGTGTGGTGCTGTGTGACTGTGGTGGTGGCTGTGGTGGTGACTGTGTGTGTGTGGTGACTGTGGTGGTGATGGGTGGTGACTGTGTGACGTGGGTGGTGTGACTGTGGTGGTGACTGTGGTGGTGACTGTGTGATGTGTGGACTGTGTGTGCTGAGGTGACTGTAGGTGGTGACTGTGTGGTGACTGTGGTGGTGACTGTGGTGGTGACTGTGTGGTGACTGTGGTGGTGACTGGTGTGACTGGTGGTGACTGTGGTGGAGTGGTGATGTAGTGTGTGACTGTGGTGGTGACTGTAGTTGATGTGGACTGTGGTGGTGATGTATGTGACTGTGGTGGTGACTGTGTGTATGACTGTGGTGTGACTGTGTGGTGACTGTGGTGGTGACTGTGTGTGCTGTGGTGGACTGTAGTGATGACTGTGGTGGTGCTGTGTGGTGACTGTGTGGTGACTGGGTGGTGACTGTGGTGGTGACTGTGGTGGTGACTGTGAGTGGGTGTGTGTGGTGCTGTGGTGGTGACTGTGTTGACTGTGGTGGTGACTGTGGTGTGACTGTAGTGTGACTGTGGTGGTGACTGTGTGCTTGTGGCGTGGTGGTGACTGTGGTGGTGGACTGTGTGGTGACTGTGGTGCTGTGTGGTGACTGTGGTGGTGGCTGTGGTGGTGACTGTAGTGATGTGGTAACTGTGGTGGTGACTGTGGTGATGGGTACTGTGTGTGGACTGTGGTGGTGACTGTGGTGGTGACTGTGGCTGTGATGTGGTGTGGGTGACTGTGGTGGTGACTGTGGTGGTGGTGACTGTGTGTGACTGTGGGTGTGACTGTGGTGACTGTGTGATGCTGGTGTACTGTGGTGTACTGTGTGGTGACTGTGGTGTGGTGGTGTGACGTGTGTGACTGTTGAGGTGTGACGTGGTGATGGTGTGACTGTGTGGACTGTGGTGGTGACTGTGGTGAGCTGTGGTGTGGTGTGGTATTGACTGTGTGGTGACTGTGGTGGTGACTGTGGTGGTGACTGTGGTGTGATACTGTGGTGGTGACTGTGGTGGTGACTGTAGTGGTGCTGGTGGTGACTGTGTGTGATGTGGTGGTACTGTGTGGTGAGACTGTGGTGGTGACTGTGGTGGTGACTGTGTGATGTGGTGACTGTGTGGTGACTGTGGTGGTGACTGTGGTGGTGACTGTGGGTGACTGTGGTGGTGACTGTGGTGGTGACTGTAGTGGTACTGTGGTGGTGACTGTGGTGGTGGACTGTGGTGGTGCTGTGTGGTGACTGTGGTGGTGGCTGTAGTGGTGACTGTGGTGGTGACTGTGGTGGTGACTGTGGTGGTGACTGTGGTGGTGACTGTGGTGGTGACTGTAGTGGTGACTGTAGTGGTGACTGTAGTGGTGACTGTAGTGGTGACTGTGGTGGTGACTGTGGTGGTGACTGTGATGGTAACTGTGGTGGTGACTGTGGTGGTGACTGTGGTGGTGACTGTGGTGGTGACTGTGGTGATGACTGTAGTGATGACTGTGATGACTGTGGTGGTGACTGTGGTGGTGGCTGTGGTGGTGACTGTGGTGGTGACTGTGATGGTGACTGTAGTGATGACTGTGATGGTGACTGTGTGACTGTTGTGGTGACTGTGGTGATTGTGGTGGTGACTGTGGTGGTGGCTGTGTTGGTGACTGTAGTGATGACTGTGATGGTGACTGTGTGACTGTGGGGGTGACTGTGGTGGTAACTGTGGTTGTGACTGTGGTTGTGACTGTGGTGACTGTGGTGGTGACTGTGGTGGTGACTGTGGTGGTGACTGTGGTGGTGACTGTGGTGATGACTGTAGTGATGACTGTGATGACTGTGGTGGTGACTGTGGTGGTGGCTGTGGAGGTGACTGTGGTGATTGTGGTGGTGACTGTGGTGGTGACTGTGGTGGTGGCTGTGGTGGTGACTGTAGTGATGACTGTGGTGGTGACTGTGTGACTGTGGTGGTGACTGTGGTGACTGTGTGCTGTGGTGGTGACTGTGGTGACTGTGATGGCTGTGGAGATTTTGATGAGTGTGGTGGTGACTGTGTGACTGTGGTGGTGACTGTGTGACTGTGGTGGTGATTGTGGTGACTGTGATGACTGTGGAGATTATGATGAGTGTGGTGGTGATTGTGGAGGTGACTGTGGTGACTCTGGTGACTGTGGTGACTCAAACTTCCTGATCAGTACGAATCGCGAGAATTACATGTTGAGCACGTCTACCAAAACATTCAGCAGAGGAGAAGGCATGGTGGTTGGGGGTGGGGTGGGGTGAGGGGTGAGAGAGAGGGGTGGTAGCGGAAAGGATTCTTCGACATAAGCGATAAGTAGCTGAGCCAGATGACAGTCACGAGGACGCTTCTGGTGTGTCTAAGAGGGATGAGGGAGTGCAAAGAAAAAGCCTAGAATGTGAGTGCATATGGACGATAAGAAAATGAGCCTCTTGTCCTTTGCACCCTACGTCAAGCCATTACGCAGCTATACAGTGCTTATTTTGGATTTACGAGAAGACTGCCGATTGGTTCAAGGATCAGAGAAAAGTGGGAGTAGGAAGGGGGAGGAAGGGAGAGGGACGGGGGTATACAGAGATGGTGACGTTGGTCTTGGCATGTACGAAGAGGACGTAGACGCTGCAAAGTGAAAGATGGGAGGGAAGGGACACTATCCTCGTGGAAGGAGTATGTCTAGGACATTGTCAGTGCGGTATTCACTTGCCATCATCAAGCCCAGCTTCTGATTGTGCTACCTTTTAATAAGCATCAGTCCTGACTTAATGTTCTCTACAGATTGGCTTCCACACACACACACCACACACACACACACACACACACAACACACACACACACACACAACACACACACACACACACACAAACAGAGACAGAGACAGAGAGGGAGACAGAGACAGAGACAGAGGCAGAGAGACATAGACAGAGTCAGATAGACAGACAGAAAGTGAGAGAGACGGACAGAGAGAGAGAGAGAGAGAGAGAGAGAGAGAGAGAAGGTTAGAGAGAGAGAAAGAGACAGACAGACAGACATAGATACAGACAGACAGAGACAGACAGATGGAGAGACAGACAGACATACAGAGAGAGAGAGAGAGAGAGAGAGAGAGAGACAGATAGAAAGAGAGAGGCAGAGAAACAGAGAGAGAGATAGAGAAACAGAGACAGAGAAACAGAGAGAGAGAGACAGAGAGAAAGAACAGGGTGGGTAGATGTTAGAAAGCATCAGATTAGTATCCCATTGCTGACAAGAGGTTATCACCAGACGTCGTTTCGTCAGTCATGCACTGATAAAGCCAACCAGTGGTCTATGGCCCGTCAGGACTTCATTGTCAAAACGTTTGTCAGCTCTGTCTGTGTCTGATATGACTGTCGCTGTCTGTGAGACTCCAGAAATTTCATTGTTTCATTTAGGAGCAAGGGAGGAGGTGATTGGCAAAGGACATGGGGTGTGGTGGAGGTTACGTGTCTTTATGTCAAGATCTGGATACTTGATATTGTTTAACTTTATATTGCTGAGATTTGTTTTTCGGCACTGTTTTCTAGGCAGCCAATTTCACTAGAAATCCACATGATGACAGGTATTGTCACTGACCCTTCTACAGTAAAGTCAGTCTACAATAGTTTTTATTCTTGGTCGCGATCTAAACTCAACAAATTACTTAATACAATAAACGCTAAAGAAAAATTTCGTGGACATTGTGGCAGGAAAAGAATGAAGTGAAGTTGTAGAAGGGAATAGGTAAAAAACAAGCAAGCAAGCAAGCAAGCAAGCAACCAACCAACCAACCATCAAACCAACCAACAAACCAACAAACAAACAAATAAACAAACAAAAAACAAGCAAACAAACAAAGAAACAAACAAACGAACAAACAAATTCCTGACACTTCCAGATTCTGACAAGATTACACCCTGTCCATTCTATTGTTATCTTAGCGAAGATCTGCCCGATGGTACTCAGACTGTCAGACTACTTTCAGTCTACATTGAGTTAATATCAGTTCCAGACTATGTGATATGTTATTGTCTGGCCCAGAATTGTATCCCTACCAATCATATCAATCAGACTTGTAGCTGAATCTAATAAAAATGATCTGTCACTTTCACTTTCAGGCACAGATCAAATTGACAACACGTTATTATCGTAATGGCTACTTGGCTGAACCTATCTCTCAGTGAAAAAAGCTACTTACTGCGTAGCTTTCATCGGCGATCCGGCCGACTTCTTCAGCCCAACTGCCGGGTTGAGAACTGGCTTCAGTGCGCACCACCGTGAGCGAACTCACGACAGTGCGACTGAATAAGTGAGGAGTACACCGATGGCAGGTTGTGTCGGCCCCGGTCACGGTTGAGGGTGGGGTTCCTTGCGGCGATGTAAACTGCCTCCTTTACTCCCCTCTGGAACCATCTTGATTCTTTGTCGAGAACTTGCACACTGTCCTTTTCAAAGTGGTGTTGGGTGTGAGTCAGATGTTCTCCCACTGCAGAGGACTCACGTTTGTGTTCTTTTAATCTTTTGTGCAAGTTGCGCTCAGTTTCGCCAATATAACTTTGGTCACAGTCCTGGCAGTCTATCTTGTATATCACCCCTGATTTGTCCAATTTATCTGTTTTGTCTTTGGGGTGGACTAACTGGCTTCTGATGGTGTTGGTGGGCTTGGCGTGGACACTGACTTCCAACTTCCTGATCTTCCTACTGAGAACCTCAGTGACGCCGCTGACGTATGGCATGGAGACGTGCCCTCTCGAAGGGGTTGGCCGCTTAGTGGAGGGGTGGGGTATGGTTTTCTTGCCCCCGGAATATCCCAGACCCACTTCTGGTATCCCAACACACTGAGTACTTTCTTGATGTATTGCACCTCTTCTTCTCTAGCGGTGTCGATAGAGCAGATGGTCTTCGCTCGGTGGGTGAGGGTGCGGATTACTCCAAGCTTGTGTTCCAGTGGCTGGTGACTGTCGAATTGTAAGTAATGGTCCGTATGGGTCGGCTTTCTATAGACGGAAAAGGCGAGGCCTGTATCTGTCCGGGTGATGTGGGTATCCAACATCGCGATGCTGTCGTTCTCTTCTACCTCATAGGTGAGCTTGATGGCAGGGTGTTGGTTGTTGAGATGGTTCGTGAAGTCTTCTACCACCGATCTTTTCAGTACAGTCATAGTGTCGTCCATGTCGCGGCCCCAGTAGCGTGGAGGAGTGTGGAACGACGCCAAAGCTTTCTCCTCGAAATTTTCCATAAAGAGGTTGGCGACAATGGGACTCACAGGGGACCCCATGGCTGCACCCTCGGTCTGTTGGTTGAAGTGTCCTTCAAAGGTGAAGTAGGTGGTGTTGAGGCAGCAGGATAGCAGTTCACAGATGTGTTCCACTGGCAGGTTGGTGCGTTGCCGAAGGTTTTTGTCGACCTGTAACCTCCCCCTGATGATGTCAATGCTGTCCTTCACAGGGACACTGGTGAACAGGGCTGTGACGTCATAGGACACCAGAATCTCATCAGTTGTGGTACAAACTTCGACAGCTTCCTCACCAGGTCTGCACTGTTGGCAATGGAATGTTCTGTCTTTCCTACCAAAGGCGAGAGGATGTCTGCAACGAAGCGGGCCGTCTCATACATCAGGGATCCTCTAGAGGCGACAATGGGACGGAGGGGTACATCTTTCTTGTGCACTTTAGGCAGTCCGTAGAACTTAGGCACATCAGTAGCTGAGGGTTACAATCTGCGGTACTGTTCTGAGGAGAGTTCTCCTGACTTCTGTAGGCCTTGCAGTAGTTTGGTCAGACGGGCAGTGTACTTGCTGGTGGGATCTTTGCTCAGCTGTTGGTAGGTCTTTTTGTCATCTAGCAGACTGGACAGGAATTGGGGGGTTTGCTTTGTTTGAGGATGTTCACACACTCTGATCGTAAGTGTGTGGCCTCTTCTGTTTGAGGACCAATCCCTCGACACGCAGTTTCAATGCTGGTAGTGTGCTCCGTGATGGGAAGTTTGTCTGGAGTGACCGCGAAATTGAGCCCCTTTCTCAACACTGACAATTCTGCCATCGGTGTACTCCTCACTTATTCAGTCGCACTGTCGTGAGTTCGCTCACGGCGGTGCGTACTGAAGCCAGTTCTCAACCCAGCAGTTGCGCTGAAGAAGTCGGCCGGATCGCCGATGAAAGCTACGCAGTAAGTAGCGTTTTTTCACTGAGAGATAGGTTCAGCCAGGTAGCCATTATGTCTACCCCTCAGTCGTTAAAACTTCCTCAACATTATTATCGGTTTCATGCATTGGCAATAATAATAATCATCAACATCATCATCATCATGTACCATGCTGCATGACAGCGATCATGGCCCTCCATACAAATCTATCTTTTGTTGCTGCAAGCATATCTCCCATCCCCTCTGTTTTCATCCACTCTACCAAACTGTCTTTGGGCCTACCAAGTGCTCTTTTTCCCGCCAGCTTTCGTGTTATGACTATGTAATCGAATTTCTCTTGCCTCATAAAATATCCTATAAATGTTGCTCGTCTTTTTCTAATCTTCTTCATTAATGGTTTTGTGTGCATGTGTGTGCGTGCGTGCGTGCGTGCGTGTGTGTGTGTTGTGTGTGTGTGTGTGTGTGTGTGTGTGTGTGTGTGTGTGTGTGAGTGTGTGGTGTGTGTGTGTGTGTGTGTGTGTGTGTGTGTGTGTGTGTGTGTGTGTGTGTGTGTGTGTGTGTGTGTGTGTGTGTGTGTGTGTGTTTGCTTCTTTCAAGACTGTCTCGTTAGTTTTCTTTGCTGTCCACAGAACATTCTTCTTAGAAACTACATTTCGGCTGCCTCAATCTTGTTCTGATCTGACATTGCTTGCAGATTGTCCAGACTTCGCATCCGTATAACAATACTGGTTCTATGTTACATTCAAAAACTCTCTTCCTGATATCATTTGATAGGCATTTGTAGATAAGAACGCCTTTCATTTTCAATAGCAACAATACTAACATACAACTACAACTACTACTACCACCACCACCACCAACAACAACATAAATAATAATACTGATAATAATAATAATAATACTGATAATAATAGTAATAACAACAACAACAATGATAATAATAATGTAATAATAATAACAACAACAATAGTAATAATAATAATAATAACAATAATAATAATAATAATAACATCGACTTTTCCCTGAAGGACATCTTCCATGAAAGTGCACTTTTGTTTGTTTCTGCACACTTGTTCATAGAAGATCCATTTCTTTTTAAGGATGACCTGTACAAATTTTTATCGGGTTTTCAGCTCGTCGAGTATGCCCTCGACACTTCTCTTGTCTTTCCAGCTCACCCTTAAGAGACATCTGTAGTAGGACCACATATCTGTTGTTTCTTTTCTTTTTTTTTAGGGTCCGTCCTTTAGCTCCATATGTCATGATGGTCCAGACCAAACATCTCATTATTTTCATTTTTAGTTTTGTGTCTATTGTTTTGTCTTTCCAGATGTTTAGGGGTCTAGCATCCGTTTCTTTGCCATGTCATTGATGTCGGTAAAACAATTTGCATTGTTGGATTTGATCTGTCCTAAATATTTAAAATGGCTGACTTCTTCCACTTAAGCTTGACCTATGTAGATGGATTTGGCTGGATCTGGGTCAAGGTGTAAAAACTTGGTTTTCTGGGCATTCAGTTTAAGGTTCTTTTCTTCCCCGATCATATTTAAGATATTTGTCACAGATGATATCTCTTGGTGATCATTTGCACAGAGTGCTGTGTCATCAGCGTACCTGAGGTTTGAGATTTTTCTACCTCCCACTTTAATGCCATATTCTTCCATGTTGGAATCCCTCATAACCTGTTCTGAAAAAAATGTGATGACAGGATAATCCTTGGCGCACACCCTTCTTGTTGTTAAATGGCTCAGTGTGTTTGTTGTCTCATCTAATTTTGGCATTCTGATCTTCGTAGAGAGATTTTGTGAGCGCAGTGAGGTGAATTCGAAATCCCATTGTCTGAAGGGTAGCACACATCTTTTGATGGTTGACATTATCAAAGCCCTTGCTGTAGTCAATGAAAATGATGTACCCCTACTTCTGAGTCTCTATGTTCAATGCTCTGGGGGCAGACACAAGAAGATCATTCATAAGGAAGATATTTTCCGCTGTTCGTTCTTGAAGATTGGTTTGTGTTTCACTCAATAATGAATCGAGAATGTTCGTTTTGGTTTATGCTAACACTGAAAATATATGTTTAAGTTTGATTTCGCTGTATGGAAATATGTAGAATCCTTTGGAACAATATAGAAATGACAAGAAAAACTTAGAGTACCTTAGATCTTTCGAGAAGGTTCCGGAAATTGTAAACAAATATAATCTGTACAGTGATTGGCTAGAACTACAGAATATTCTAGAAGGGAAGGTTCGAGAATGTGACTATGATTGGCTGAAAATCTAGGGAAAAGCCGAGAATATTCGGGAACTTTCCATGATATTATAAATAAAGCATGACTGTGGGTGGAGAGAGAGAGAGAGAATGATCGGAAGAGTTGAAGTGTAAGTCTGCTGTCAGAGATAGAGAAGTTGCAGTAGATTCGTGGAGTTGCTGTGTGTGTAGATTTGAGGGCTGAAGAAGAAGAATTCTGCAAACTAGGAGTGGCGCATCGGATGTGTGAAGTTTTACCCAGTTCCTGTTATATTTTCTACGTTCTTCAATAAAGGATTATTTTCGTTTAACCTGGACTGGTGTATTTTGTCTCTGAGAAGAACGATCAACTGCTAGATCTTCACGAACCTGCATAAACTGCAAGACACTGCCAGTCACTTACATTTTTACGTGTGACATTCTCTTCGTTCTTCATTCCTGATGACATATCTAGTGTGGTGGGGGGATTATGGACGGAGCGGACACGTGTGGGGTGTGAATGGGAATAAACGATCAGCAAATGAGACTTGTCCTCTACATCCAGTGTGAGGTCATTACACAGCAGTCCAGACCTCACAGACAAAGGAAAGCGCAAATGGATGCACGGGTGGAAAGATACAGAGGCTGGGGAAGGAGGGAAGAGCAGATAAGAGGTGGGAAGAAGAGAGGACTGTGAAGAGGAAGGTGAAACTGCAAGGGGAGAGGGATGGGGTGGGGGTAGAAGGGGTGCCTTACATCGTGGAAGGAGGGCTGGAGATTTGAAGGTGTCTGTGGCAAGGACATGTGGATCTGATGTCCTGTCATCCTGCCCATCGTCTAACAGTGCAAGCTTTTTATGACCACCAGTTTTG
Organism: Monoplex corrugatus; assembly: GCA_030674185.1. NCBI lineage: Eukaryota > Metazoa > Mollusca > Gastropoda > Littorinimorpha > Ranellidae > Monoplex > Monoplex corrugatus. The sequence goes on from CM060315.1 coordinate 84,208,490, forward strand.
GCTGACATTCACGACACGTGGAATTTACACAAACAGAGAGAGAGAGAGAGAGGGAAGGAGGGAGGGAGATGAAAGAGGGAGAGAGAGAGAGACTGACACTGACACTTGGTTTATTGTGAAGGCCACTGACCCATACATAAACCAGGGACTGTGGGATTGTGGGGAGGGGATGACGAGAGAGAGAGAGAGAGAGAGAGAGAGAGAGAGAGAGAGAGAGAGAGAGAGAGAGAGAGTCGGGTTATATGCAAGTAGTTGAACTATAGTTGATTATGTTATTGTTAGTTAATGCAAATTACGATGCTAGCATCAAGTATTTCAAGATTTTTTTTCTTTGAAGGAAGAGAGTGAGTACATGATGCTTTCGATGAGGGTGAATTCCATAAGATCGACCAGAAAATGATAAATCAATTTTATATATGCCAATTTCTAGACGAACAATGTTCAGAGTTTGTCTTGAACCTAAGTATGGTCGTCCTTGTTGGTTTATATAAAGAAGACAAAGTGGAACACTCATTTTTGATATTTTAAACATCATAACACTTTTACTGAACATAAAATGCGAGGAAGACTTCTACCTAAGTTTTTCTTCGGTTGCTAAGGCGGAATCTGGCTCCATGAATTTTGCTGATTTCCTGTTTGAAGTGTTCAGTTTTTTTAGACAAATGTCACTTTAATTATCCCATGGTGTAGAAGTATAATGTATGTGCTATTTAATGCGAGCAGTACAAAACAAAACAAAACAAAACAAAACAAACAAACAAAAACTGGCACGCGTCTAGATATAAGGACCCTAATGTGGATAGAATAAACACACAGTCTTGCATACGCAGTCAATGTAGTTCTTCCAGGTAATTTTGTGATCAATAATGACGTGCAGTAGAAGATATTCAGATACGTGTGATATGAAATTAACTCTCACAGACCTGAGAGAGAGAGAGAGAGAGAGAGAGGAGAGAAGAGAGAGAGAGGAGAGAGAGAGAGAGAGAGAGAGAGAGAGAGGGGAGAGAGCGGGGCACGTTGTTGTTTCGGCCGTGTGTATAAAGTAACCATATTTTCCTTTTCTTGTAGGGTTTAATTAAGGTCACTGCCTTTTTATTACATAATTCAGATTTCACTATGGCTTTCTTGTAGACGTGTCTTTATAACCACTATACTCTTTTCTTGTGTGTGGATTGTTTCGTCACTCGTAAATATATATATCACAGTAAAGTTTAGGATCGGACATATAGAGTGAAAACCCATTCGTAAATATAGAAAACAGCACAGGTCCTAAAACGGACCCTTGAAGCACACCAATTTTACATGATCATCGAGACATTTTGTCTGCTCTGCGAAACAATAAGGAAGTCTGGTTAGTTTTCTCTCAACATTTTAAGTCATTTTAGTCCTTTTGTCACACAGGACAAAGCAGCAGGGAAGTTTCAGTCTTTTTCTCCTAATTTCTTTATTTGGTGTTAGTTCGTTTGTGATCTTACGTCTACGCTTGACAAAGGCCAGTTGGTCGAAAATTTGCGTCTGTCTTGTCTGGTTGTATTAAATACGCGTTCTGATTCTTCTTTCGTGTTTTTTTCTGGTTCCTGTTTGCTTGAACGAAGGCAGTCACACTTGTTTTGGATTTTAAATGTGTGTATTTGTTCTTTGTTGTTTTCAGTGTGCGTATGACAAAGGCCAGCTGACCAAACATTTGCTCGTTTTGTCATACCAATTACGCGGTCTTATTTTTTTATAATTTTGATTCATTTATATATACATTTTCTTTTTTTTGGGGGGGGGGGGGGTCCTTATTATTTGCTTGAAAGCGGGTAGTCATTTTAGTTTGGATTTCGTGAAAATTGAACTTGTAGACTAAAAACCGGTGTATGATTAGCAGGATACTTGACTAAATTTGTCATTAAAATATGATCAATGAAGTCAAAGGCTATTTCAGAATTTACGTGTATTGTTCCAGCAAAAATGTGCGTTCACTCATATGGCCGACAATCAAATGTTGGCGAGATGTGTTAGAGCTGTGTGACAGAGATTGTTTCTAACAGAAACCAGACTGAAGAGGGTAAACAACACTTGTTTCCCAAGTAGTCTACAAGGTGTATAGACATCTTTTTCTAAAACTTTTTATACAACAGACAGAAGAGAAATTGGTTTGTAGTTACTGATGATGATGATAAGCGGATACCATTGGGCTCTTCGAGAGATCACACACACACACACACGCACGCACTCATGCACACACACACACACACACACACACACACACACACACACACACACACACACACACACACACACATACATACATACATACATACATACATACATACATACATACATACATACATACATACATACATACATATACGTACACAAGCACAAGCACAAGCCTTAAGCCTGCATATAAACCCATGAGCTGGATAGGTCCTGAGGTCCTACCTAGATACATGTAGTTCCATAACCCTGGGGTCGTAGGGGAGTGAGGTTGCAGAGACCTCAACTTTTCCCGGGGCCAACATTATGAGGGCGGCGCCCATCCCTCTCCCTCGCTTCAAATTCATATTCATATTCACATTTTTTTAACCAAGAGTTCAGAAAAGCAAGAAGGCTAATTGATCTTCAGGGGGTGGGAGCTTGGAAATCAATCTATCTCTCCAATGTTTTATACAAAGGCAATGCCCTGCTCTTCATGATTTTCAACTGCGGTGGGATTTTTGACGTGCACAACCAGACGGGACATGGGTTCGACTCGTTTTTCGCCCCCTTCCGACGGACTAGATGTTCAGTTCGATTCTCCAGTCAATTTGAGGAGAAAATCGAGGCCTCTACGGGGTGCGAACCGTGGAACATCGAGTTATGTCATTGGCAGGCGAACGTCTGAACCATTCTGCCACTCTTCTGCTGTAGTATAGTGGCTAGTGCAAGGGACAACCGACTGGAAGGTATGGGTTCGAATCCTCATCATTTCTTTCAAAATCACACACAGAGCTAAGCGTGCTATGGACTCACTGGGAAGGCTGGGACCACACAGTCGAATCTTATACTTTTTACGAGACGCGTCATTGAGGGTGTTGCTATACCTCGTGATCAACCCCACAGATGTGTGTATCTCTCGGGCCTGGATGTGATGGCAGGATATAATTGTTATGATGGTAGGTGTAGAGTACAACCTGTCATGTAGTCTCTAGTCTAGATGGATGTCTACTGCATCATGATTATCATCCCCATCATCATCATGATCATAGCATTGTATAAAGTGTCCAAGTTTCTTTGTCCATTCAGATGGTGTACAAGTGGGTCCAAAAAAAAAAAAAAAAAAAGAGAGAGAGTGAGAAAAGAAAAGAACAAAAAAGAAGGAAAACGAAACAAAACAAAACAAAAAAGAAAAGAAAAGTAGAATTATCCCTTACGCGTGTCATTAAACAGGTGGGCATGATACTGGAAGATATCTACCTGCAGGATGTGGCTATCGATTAGTGATCGTTTCATTAATCCGAGTGGTCTTTGTGCTCGATTTTTAACTCTCCTCTCTCTCTGTCTCTCATTTCTCTCTCTCTCTCTCTCTCTCTCTCTCTCTCTCTCCCTCTGTATGATGTTTTTTGTTGTTTTTTGTTTGCTTTTTTTTTAAAGAAAGAAACACGAAGGGGATTATCTAAGATAGACACAGAGGTGTGTGCGTGTGCGTGTGTGTGTGTGTGTGTGTGTGTGTGTGTGTGTGTGTGTGTGTTGTGTGTGTGTGTGCGCGCGCGTGCCTGTATATGCATGTGTACGTGAGCATGTTTCTGTGATCGTGTGTGTGGGGGGGGGGGAGAGGGTAGGTGGACGTATGGGTGCGCGAGAGCGATTCTATGAGTGTGTTTATTTAGTGTTTGGGCTCGTGTGCGCGTACATGTGAACGTTTGTGCTGTGCATGCGTGCACGCGTATGTGCTTATGGGGGGTGTAGCTTCTTGTCAAAGAGGAAGAAAGAGATACAGACAGACAGACAGAGACAGGCAGAGACAGACAGAGGATTCAAACTAAAGGCCATTGCCACTACTGAAGGGGTGTTTATAAGTAAGATGAAATGATCAAACAGCAGCTGTATAAGATTAGCAATTGTGTTGTACAACTGGAGTTAAACAAAGATATGTTTGTGGCCCTGTGTTATTTTCTGTTAATTATCGAGCTTGCTCTAGATGTTATCAGCAATGGGCGTAATGGGGTCAAATTTCCACAAAATTTTCAGAATTGTCTATTTTTTGTTGCTATCTGAAACGGTTGTAGGTTTGCAGAGGCAGTTCAACAGTCTACACAGACCAGCTATTTTTTTGCCTCTGAAAGTAGGTATGAATAATATTATCGTAATTAGAAGAAAGAGAGGGTATTTAGCTGCCGGAGAGATATGGGTGTCTGGTGACATGCCTGTTATAAATGTATGTAAGTATCTGGGCATTTGTTTTTCTACACGTTTGAATTCTAATATGGCTTGTAAGGATAATGTTATCAGGGCAAATATGCATTGTGATGAAAAGATGCTGAGATAACCAGTCAGTAATATAGCCTAGGCTCCTCATAACGACAAATACATGACAGTATAACCCTCACGAATTACGAGAGAGGAAAGTCATTTGTAAAAGAAAGCATGACCTTTGTAGTACATCCTGTACAAAGAATATCTGGTCTGAGCAGCAAATACGTCTCTCTTTCTATCCCTTACATAAACATGCACACAGTAACACAAACCATTGCAGACAAAAGAAAAGTAATTGCATTCATGTCAGTTATCTCCGCTTCGCACTGTGCCTTATCTCCCCTCACCACATCACTTCCTGTGTACGACCTGTTTTTAGCCAGTGAATTACGTGCCATTTCTGTCTCGTAACTGTATCTGTACATCGTGGGTGTGCCATGTTGAAGACCCAACAGTGAAAACCAGTAGGGATCTTATCTGTGTCTATGATCATTGTAAGGTCAAATTCCAAGGTGAATCCAGTATTTTTTTTATTATCCGTTTCTCTCCTCTCCTGCAGTCACTGTCTGTTCTCCTATATTGAAATCATGTTGTATGGTCAAACATTAAACACATTTATTTCAGCAACTCAATGAAACAGTTTTACATGGTAAACTGAAAAATAAATATGTTTACTGCAACTCACTGAAAAATGTTTGTAAACACAGTTCGTATCCCTGACATGGCTCTAGTAGTCTGCTTGGCTATAAACAATAAGCAATATGAAATGCAGTTACCATTGGCACTCATGAAAATAGGTCTACTTGGTAAACCGTATACGAAACACATGTATCATCCCAACTCAACGCAGACATATACGAAACACATGTATCATCCCAACTCAACGCAGACCACAGCCGGCTCATCCCCCATCGACACGAAGACAATTTAGAACTTCTCATAAATTTCTCAGCATAATGTTTTGCTCGCAACTTTGGCATCCTCTTCTTTTTCCCTCTGTGGCTTTGTACCACTTCACACTGAATGCAGACCTTATATACTGACTTGTTTAGGGGCCATTACGCCATTGCATGTAGAGCAGTAACGAAGGTTCTCTACTCGTGCCTGTTCTGAACCGACCACTGTGTAGTGTCTCAGGTATGTTTCAAGGCCTTGATATATTACTTCTACTGTCCGTCGACAGGTGTTCTTCACACTTTCTCTCCGACGTCTTTTTCTGTTTTCTTTGCTGTCCATGGAACTCTCAACATTCTTCCTAGAATCCACATTTCAGTTTCCTCAATTTTCCTCAACGAGACAGTCTTGATAGAGGCAGATACAAGAAGATCATTAATAAAGAAGATTAGAAAAAGAAAGCAACATTTAAAGGCGTAAAGTGCAGTCTGTGTGACGTTATTCTGCTGTCCTTGAATGATGTGCCCATATCCATCTCTGTCGTCTTTCCATGATGATAGTTCCCAATATTGACCAAAAAGATGTAAGAATAATCAGAAATATTTCTCGGGAACAAACAGCAGCCATGAGAATAGAAAACGATATAAAGCCTTTCCAAAATATCAAAAGAAGGGTCAGGCAGGGCTGTGTTCTGTCACCAGATTTGTTTTCACTTTAAAGTGAAACCATCATGAAAGACCTAGAAGAATGCGCTGGTATAAAAATTGGAGAAAAATTGTAAACAACATTCGTTACGCAGATGACACAGTGCTAATTTCGGAAAAAAAAAAGACCTACAAAATCTTGTGAATGTATTAAAAACAGAGAGCAAAAACGAAGGGATGGAGCTAAATAGCAAGAAGACTGAAATCATGGTAATCAATGAAAAAAAAGAAAAAAGAAAAGAAATCCCCTCATGCACAATTACAGCAAATGGCACAATTCTGAGACAGGTTGATAAGTTTAAATATCTGGGAACGATCATTTCACCAGACGGCAGATGCATATCAGAAATAGCCAGAAGAATCGGTCAAGCCAACACAACATTCAAGAAATTGAAAAGCGTTCTTACCAACAAATGCGTATCAGTTGACATCTGGAGAAGAGTTCTTGAATGCTACATAGAACTGATTCTATTGCACGGTTGTGAAGCGTGGACAATCAACACGCAAAGTCAGGACAAAATTGAGGCAAGTGAAATGTAGTTTCTAAGAAGAATGTTGAGAGTTCCATGGACAACTAAGAAAACAAAAGAGAAAATCTTGAAGGAGACAGACACAAGAAGATGATTAATAAAGAAGATAAGTAAAAGACAAGCAACATTCATAGAATATTTTATGAGGAAAGAGAAATTAGAGCACCTGGTTACAACAGGTAGACCCAGGGAGAAAATAATGGACAGACGTGCAGGATGGCTGAGGACGGAGAGAGTGAGAGATGTACTTGCAACAACAAAGGATAGATTCATATGGAGGGCCATGATCGCCAACGCCATGCGGCAGGGCGCATGATGATGATGATGATGAGTTCCCACATTCTCTTGATTGGGTTGGACAAGCAATCACTGGCTGAGGACGGTGTTGGGCCAGATTAGTATGGTTCTTCGGAGGTTCTTAGAAAGGAAGGTTGATAGATTGAACCTGGCACCGCTCTGATTCCCTCACACATCACCTCACCAGCAGTCTTCCTTCTGCCTCTTTCCCTTCCTACGCCCCCCCCCTCCCCGAATCCCACTTCCTACCCCCCCTCCCCGAATCCCACTTCCTACCCCCGCCCCTCCTCACAGTTCCCTTTAGCGTGAGTATCTGTCAGGAATCGATATGTCCATCTTTTTTATTTAACGCTCATGCTTGGCGTCACTCCTGTAGCCTGCTTGCGCTCTACTGTAAAACCTGTGGAGGTGTACACACAT
>CM060315.1:84225774-84240774 GCA_030674185.1 Monoplex corrugatus
TAATACAGTCTTCACAACAGAGAAGATAATACAGTCTTCAAACGAGAATAATCATAGTCTTCAAACAGAGAATAATACTAGTCTCACACAGATAATACACTAGTCTTCAAACAGAATAAACACTGTCTCACAACAAGAAAAATAATCTTCACACGAGAATAACATGTCTTCACAAAGAGAAATACACTAGTCTTCACACAAGAAAAACACTGTTTCACACAGGAATAATACACTAGTCTCACAACAGAGATATACGTCTTCACAACAAGTAAACAGTCTTCAACAGATAACACATTTCACAAAGATAATACACTAGTCTTCACACAAGATAATACTATCTTCAAAGATATACAAGTCTCACAAGGTAACAGTTCAAACAGAGATATAACTACTCAAACGAGATAAAATGAAAGAGGAATTCCACAAGATAATATTCTTCACAGAGAATACTCTTCACAACAGAAATAACTCACACAGAAAACACAGCTAAACAGAGAATAATCACTATCTTCACAACAAGATAATACACTAGTCTTCACAACAGAGAAATAATCAAGTCTTCACAACAGAGATAATACACTAGTCTTCACAACAGAGATAATACAGTCTTCACAAAGAGGATATTACAGTTTCACAACAGAGAAATACAGTCTTCACAACAGAAAATAATCATTAGTCTTCAAACAGAGAAATAATACACAGTCTTCACACAGAGAATAATACCTAGTCTTCACAACAGAGAAATAATACACTAGTCTTCCAACAGAAATAATACACTAGTTTCACACAGAGAATAATACACTAGTCTTCACAACAGAGAATATACAGTCTTCACAACAGAGAAATAATACAGTCTTCACAACGAGAATATAACTAGTCTTCCACAGAGAATATACCAGTCTTCAAACAGAGAAATAATACACTAGTTTCACAACAGAGAATAATACCTAGTCTTACAACAGAGAGATAATACCTAGTCTCACAACAGAGAAATAATACACTAGTCTTCACAACAGAGAATAATACATAGTCTTCACAACGAGGATAATACACTAGTCTTCACAACAGAGAATAATACACTAGTCTTCACAACAGAGAAATAATACAGTCTTCACAACAGAGATAATACATCTTCACAACAGAGATAATAGTCTTCACAACAGAAGATAATACAGTCTCACACAAAATAATACACTAGTCTTCAACGAGATAATACACTAGTCTTACAACAGAGAAAATACACTATCTTCACAACAGAGAATAATACACTAGTCTTCACAACAGGAAAATACACTGTCTTCACACAGAGAAAATACACTTCTTCACAACAGAGGATAATACACTAGTCTTCACAACAGAGAAATAATACACTAGCTTCACAACAGAGGATATACATCTTCACAACAGAGGGATAATAAGTCTTCACAACAAGATAATACAGTCTTCAAACTGAGGGATAATACACTAGTCTTCCAACAGGAATAATACACAGTCTTCACAACAGAGAAATATACACTAGCTTCAAACAGAGAATAATACACTTGTCTTCACAACAGGATAAACATCTCACAAAGAGAATAATACAGTCTTCACAAAGAATAATACACTAGTCTTCACAACAGAGATAATAAGTCTTCACACAGAGAATAATACATAGTCTTCACAACAGAGGATAATACACTAGTCTTCACACCACAAGGAATAATACAGTCTTCACAACAGAAAATAATACACTAGTCTTCACAACAAGAAATAAATACACTAGTCTTCACAACAGAGAAATAATACACTAGTCTTCACAACAGAGAGATAATACACTAGTCTTCACAACAGAGAGATAATACACTAGTCTTCACAACAGGGATAATACACTAGTCTTCACAACAGAGGAATAATACACTAGTCTTCACAACAGAGGAATAATACACTAGTCTTCACAACAGAGAAATAATACACTAGTCTTCAAACAGAGAATAATACACTATGTTTCACAACAGAGAGATAATACACTAGTCTTCACAACAGAGAAATAATACACTATCTTCACAACAGAGAATAATACACAGTCTTCACACAGAGAATAATACACTAGTCTTCACAACAGAGAAATAATACACTAGTCTTCACAACAGAGAAATAATACACAGTCTTCACAACAGAGAAATAATACACTAGTCTTCACAACAGAGAAATATACAGTCTTCACAACAGAGAAATAATACATAGTCTTCACAACAGAGAAATGATAACTAGTCTTCACAACAGAGGATAATCACTAGTCTTCACAACAGAGAAATAATACACTAGTCTTCACAACAGAGAAATAATACACTAGTCTTTACAACAGAGAGATAATACACTAGTCTTCACAACAGAGAAATAATACACTAGTCTTCACAACAGAGAGATAATACACTAGTCTTCACAACTGAGGATAATACACTAGTCTTCACAACAGAGAAATAATAACTAGTCTTCACAACAGAGAAATAATACACTAGTCTTCACAACAGAGGATAATACAGTCTTCACAACAGAATAATAAGTCTTCACAACAGAGGAAAATACAGTCTTCACAACGAGAGATAATAACACTAGTCTTCAAACTGAGGATAATAACACTAGTCTTCACAACAGAGAAATGATACACTAGTCTTCACAACAGAGAAATAATACACTGTCTTCACAACAGAGAAAATAATACACTATCTTCACAACAGAGGAATAATACAATGTCTTCACAACAGAGAAATAATACACTAGTCTTCACAACAGAGAAATAAAACACTAGCTTTCACAACAGAGAATAATACACTAGTCTTCACAACAGAGGAATAATACATGTCTTCACAACAGAGGGATAATACAGTTTCACAACTGAGGATAATACACTAGTCTTCACAACTGAGGGATAATACACTAGTCTTCACAACAGAGAATAATACACTAGTCTTCATAACAGAGAGATAATACACTATCTTCACAACAAAGGGATAATACAGTCTTCACAACAAGAAATAATACACTAGTCTTCACAACAGAGATATAATACACTAGTCTTCACAACAGAGGGATAATAAAGTCTTCACAACAGAGGATAATTAAGTCTTCACAACTGAGGGATAATACACTAGACTTCACAACAGAGGGATAATACAGTCTTCACAACAGAGAAATAATACACTAGTCTTCACAACAGAGAATAATACACTAGTCTTCACAACAGAGGAAATAATGCACTAATCTTCACAACACAGGAATAATACACTAGTCTTCACAACAGAGAAATAACTCAGTCTTCACAACAGAGAGATAATACACTAGTCTTCACAACAGAGGGAATTACCAGTCTTCACAACAGAGGGATAATACAGTCTTCACAACAGAGAAATAATACTAGTCTTCACAACAGATAAATAATCATTAGTCTTCAGAACAGAGAAATAATACACTAGTCTTCACAACAGAAATAATACACTAGTCATTCACAACAGAGAAATAATACACATAGTCTTCACAACAGAGAAATAATACAGTCTTCACAACGATGTGAATAATACACTAGTCTTCACAACAGAGGAATAATACACTAGTCTTCACAACAGAGAATAATACACTAGTCTTCACAACAGAGGAATAATACACCTAGTCTTCACAACAGAGAGATAATACACTAGTCTTCACAACAGAGAAATATATAACACTAGTCTTCACAACAGAGAAATAATACACTAGTCTTCACAACAGAGAGATAATATCACTAGTCTTCACAACAGAGAATAATACACTAGTCTTCACAACAGAGAAATAATACACTAGTCTTCACAATAGAGGAATGTTACACAAGTTTTCACAACAGAGAGATAATACACTAGTCTTCACAACAGAGAGTATAGAGACGGAGATAAGAGAACAGAGAGATAGAATGAGAATGAAAGAGAGATAATACATTAGTCTTCACAACAGGGGATAATACAGTCTTCATAATACAGTCTTCACAACAGAGAAATAATACAGTCTTCACAACAGATAAATAATACACTAGTCTTCACAACAGATAAACAATACACTAGTCTTCACAACAGAGAAATAATACACTAGTCTTCACAACAGAGAATAATACACTAGTCTTCACAACAGAGAAAATAATACACTAGTCTTCACAACAGAGGAATAATACACTAGTCTTCACAACAGAGAAATAATACACTAGTCTTCACAATAGAGGAATATTACACAAGTTTCACAACAGAGAGATAATACACTAGTCTTCACAACAGAGAATAATACACTAGTCTTCACAACAGAGGAATAATACACCAGTCTTCACAGCAGAGAGATAATACACTAGTCTTCACAACAGAGAAATAATACACTAGTCTTCACAACAGAGAAATAATACACTAGTTTTCACAACAGAGAAAATAATACACTAGTCTTCACAACAGAGAAATAATACAGTCTTCACAACAGAGAAATAATACACTAGTCTTCACAACAGAGAAATGATAAACTAGTCTTCACAACAGAGAGATAATACAGTCTTCACAACAGAGAAATAATACACTAGTCTTCACAACAGAGAAATAATACACTAGTCTTTACAACAGAGAGATAATACACTAGTCGTCACAACAGAGAAATAATACACTAGTCTTCACAACAGAGAGATAATACACTAGTCTTCACAACTGAGGATAATACACTAGTCTTCACAACAGAGAAATAATTCACTAGTCTTCACAACAGAGAAATAATACACTATTCTTCACAACAGAGGGATAATACAGTCTTCACAACAGAGGGATAATAAGTCTTCACAACAGAGGGATAATACAGTCTTCACAACAGAGAGATAATACACTAGTCTTCAAACTGAGGGATAATACACTAGTCTTCACAACAGAGAAATAATACACTAGTCTTCACAACAGAGAAATAATACACTAGTCTTCACAACAGAGGAATAATACACTGTCTTCACAACAGAGAAAAAATACACTAGTCTTCACAACAAGGAATAATACAATTGTCTTCACAATAGAGAAATAATACACTAGTCTTCACAACAGAGAAATAATACACTAGCTTTCACAACAGAGAAATAATACACTAGTCTTCACAACAGAGGGATAATACACTAGTCTTCACAACTGAGGGATAATACACTAGTCTTCACAACTGAGAGATAATACACTAGATTTCATAACAGAGAGATAATACACAGTCTTCATTCTGTTTGCCATTCTCCGTTTTTTGTTTTTTGTTTTTGCTTTTTCTCCTTTTTCTTTTGTTCTTTCTATTTTAAACAGAAAATAAAACACGAAGAAAAAATCAGAACGCGTATTTAATTCAACCAGACAAGACAGGCGCAAATTTTGACTTTGTCAAGCGTAAGATCACAAACATGTAAACACCAAATACAAAATTTAGTTCGAAGCAGCAAGGATGTTTCAGTCTTTTTCTCCAATTTTTTTGACTTGGTGTTTGTATGTTTGTTTGTGATCTTACGCTAGACAAAGGCAGTTGGCCGAAAATTTGCGCCTGTCTTGTCTGGTTGTAGTAAATACGCGTTCTGATTCTTTTTTCGTGTGCTTTTTTTTCTGGTTCTTGTCTGCTTGGGAACGCGGGCAGTCACATTTGTTTTGGATTTCTTTCTGATTTAGTCTTCATTTTCATCTTATTGTTCTCCTCTTAGTCCGTCCCCTTCATTATTCTCCTTCTCCTTCTTCTCTGTCTACTATTACTGCCGTTGCTTTCGCGAGAATCTCTATGTAGTCCATACAGTCAAATCTGCTGGCTTAATTCTGCAAAATTAACCGCCCAGTGAAGCTATACTGGTGATTCCATGTAGTTCTGGCCTATGATATTCTAACCACTGGTTCTTACTTGGTTTGTCAGATTAACGTCTTGTACTTAGAAGAAATGATCGTAGCAATATGAAATTAATTTTGTATTAGTGGTGAAGGTGTAATTTAATACCAATGAAAGTGTATATATTAATGACGATCGTAACAATAAAGATGTTGTATTAGCATGCATACATACATATATATATATATTTTAATACATACATACATACATACATACATACATACATACATACATACATACATACATACACACATACATACATACACACATACATGCACATATTAACTGTATATGTATGTGTAGGTGAGTGATATTAATATTTATCCCGTTTAAACTGATAACGATAATCATCGAGTGACATCTTTTGCCGAGCACTCTCGGATGAGTCTGTGGTTTTGTCCGAAATGCATTGAACATCACTCTCTCCCTCTCTCTGTCTCTGTCTCTATCTCTGTATCTCTCTCAGTCTCTGTCTCTCTGTTTCTCTCTCTGTGTCTCTGTCTCTGTGTCTCTGTCTCTGTCTCTCTCTCAGTCTCTCTCTCTCTGTCTCTCTCCGTCTTTGTTTCTCTGTCTCTGTCTCTCTCTCTGAGTCTCTATCTCTGTCTCTCTGTTTCTCTCTCTCTGTCTCTGTCTGTCTGTCTGTCTCTCTGTCTGTCTCTCTCTCTTCTCGCTGTTTCTCTGTCTGTCTCTGTCTCTTTGTCTCTGTCTCTCTGTCTGTCTGTCTGTCTTCTCTATCTCTTTCTGTCTCTGTGTCTCTGTGTCTCTGTGTCTGTCTCTGTGTCTCTTCTGTGTGTGTGTGTCTCTCTCTCTGTCTGTCTGTCTGTCTGTCTGTCTGTCTCTCTCTCTCTCTGTCTCTTCTCTCTCTGTCTTTTGTCACTCTGTCACCCTGTCTCTGTCTCTCTCTCTTTGTCTCTCTGTCTCTCCCTCTCTCTCTGTCTCTCTTTCTCTCTCACTATCTCTCTGTGTCCCTCTCGCTCTCTAGCTCTCTCTCTCTGTCTCTCTCTTTCTCTCTCTATCTCTCTTTCCTCTCTCTCTGTCCCTCTGTCTCTCTTTCTCTGTCTCTCTGTTTCTCTCTTGCTCTCTGTCTGTCTGTCTCTATCTCTTGCTCTCTGTCTCTTCTTTCTGTCTGTCTCCCTCTCTCTCTCTCACCCCTCCCTCTTTCCTCTCTGTCCGTTCGTCTGTCTGTCCGTCAGTCTGTCTGTATCTCTCACTCACTCTCTCTCCCTATCTCTCCTATTTCTTTCTGTCTGTCTTCTCTTTCTCTCTGTCCATCTGTCTGTCTGTCTGTCTGTCTCTCTCTCCTCCCCCTCTCTTTGTCTCTCTGTCTGTCTGTCTCTGTCTGTCTGTCTGTTTTTCTCAATCTCTTTGTCTCTATGTGTCTCTGACTCTGTCTGTCTCTGTCTCTCTCCCTCACTCTCTCTCCCTCTCTTTCTCTCTCCCCTCTCTCTCTGTCTCTGTCTCTGTCTGTCTCTGTGTCATATCCCTCTCCCCCTTGCTGTTGAAAGCCCTATTTCAAACTTGCTGTTGCTAAGCTACAAATGTACTTCAACTACAAATCGTGAAAAAGGTATACATTAATGAATCCATAATATAAGATAGGGTATGTAAGAACATCAGAGGGTTACACCATCTGCTGTCGTTTTGGAAATACAGAAGACAACTAGTGTATTATCCCTCAGTTTGAAGACTGTGTATTATCTCTCTGTTATGAAATCTAGTATATTATCTCTCAGTTGTGAAGACTAGTGTATTATCCCTCAGTTGTGAAGACTGTATTATCCCTCTGTTGTGAAGACTGTATTATCCCTCTGTTGTGAAGACTAGTGTATTATTTCTCTGTTGTGAAGACTAGTGTATTATCCCTCAGTTGTGAAGACTGTATTATCCCTCTGTTGTGAAGACTAGTGTATTATTTCTCTGTTGTGAAGACTAGTGTATTATCCCTCAGTTGTGAAGACTGTATTATCTATTATTCTCTGTTGTGAAGACTAGTGTATTCTTTCTCTGTTGTGAAGACTAGTGTATTATTTCTCTGTTGTGAAGACTAGTGTATTATTTCTCTGTTGTGAAGATTAGTGTATTATCTCTCTGTTGTGAAGACTGTATTATTTCTCTGTGTGGAAGACTAGTGTATTTTTTCTCTGTTGTAAAGACTAGTGTATTATTTCTCTGTTGTGAAGACTAGTGTATTATTCCTCTGTTGTGAAGACTAGTGTATTATTTCTCTGTTGTGAAGACTAGTGTATTATTCCTCTTTTGTGAAGACTAGTGTATTATTCCTCTGTTGTGAAGACTAGTGTATTATTCTCTGTTGTGAAGACTAGTGTATTATTCTCTGTTGTGAAGACTAGTGTATTATTTCTCAGTTGTGAAGACTAGTGTATTATTTATTGTTGTGAAGACTGTATTATCCCTCTGTTGTGAAGACTGTATTATCCCTCTGTTGTGAAGACTGTATTATCTCTCTGTTGTGAAGACTGTATTATCCCTCTGTTGTGAAGACTAGTGTATTATCTTCTGTTGTGAAGACTGTGTTATTTCTCTGTTGTGAAGACTAGTGTATTATTCCTGTGTTGTGAAGATTAGTGTATTATTTCTCTGTTGTGATGACTAGTGTATTATTTCTCTGTTGTGAGGACTAGTTTATTATTTCTCTGTTGTGAAGACTGTATTATCCCTCTGTTGTGAAGACTAGTGTATTATCCCTCAGTTGTGAAGACTGTATTATCCCTCTGTTGTGAAGACTGTATTATCCCTCTGTTGTGAAGACTAGTGTATTATTTTTCTCTGTTGTGAAGACTAGTGTATTATTTCTCTGTTGTGAAGATTAGTGTATTATCCCTCAGTTGTGAAGACTAGTGTATTATCTCTCTGTTGTGAAGACTAGTGTATTATTTCTCTGTTGTGAAGACTGTATTATCCCTTTGTTGTGAAGACTAGTGTATTATCTCTCTGTTGTGAAGACTAGTGTATTATCTCTCTGTTGTGAAGACTAGTGTATTATCTCTCTGTTGTGAAGACTAGTGTATTATCCCTCAGTTGTGAAGACTGTATTATCCCTCTGTTGTGAAGACTGTATTATCCCTCTGTTGTGAAGACTACTGTATTATCTCTCTGTTGTGAAGACTAGTGTATTATCTCTCTGTTGTGAAGACTAGTGTATTATCCCTCAGTTGTGAAGACTAGTGTATTATCCCTCAGTTGTGAAGACTGTATTATCCCTCTGTTGTGAAGACTGTATTATCCCTCTGTTGTGAAGACTACTGTATTATCTCTCTGTTGTGAAGGCTAGTGTATTATTTCTCTGTTGTGAAGACTAGTGTATTATCCCTCAGTTGTGAAGAGTAGTGTATTATCTCTCAGTTGTGAAGACTAGTGTATTTTTCTCTGTTGTGAAGACTGTATTATCCCTTTGTTGTGAAGACAAGTGTATTATTTCTCTGTTGTGAAGACTTGTGTATTATCCCTCAGTTGTGAAGACTGTATTATCTCTCTGTTGTGAAGACTAGTGTATTATCTCTCTGTTGTGAAGACTAGTGTATTATCCCTTTGTTGTGAAGACTAGTGTATTATCTCTCTGTTGTGAAGACTAGTGTATTATTTCTCTGTTGTGAAGACTAGTGTATTATTTCTCTGTTGTGAAGACTAGTGTATTATTTCTCTGTTGTGAAGACTAGTGTATTATCCCTCAGTCATGCAGACTAGTGTATTATCGCTCAGTTGTGCAGACTAGTGTATTATCCCTCAGTTGTGAAGACTAGTATATTATCCCTCTGTTGTGAAGACTGTATTATCCCTCAGTTGTGAAGACTGTATTATCCCTCAGTTGTGAAGCTAGTGTATTATTATCCCTCAGTTGTGAAGACTAGTGTATTATCCCTTAGTTGTGAAGACTGTATTATCCCTCAGTGTGAAGACTGTATTATCCCTCAGTTGTGAAGACTAGTGAATTATTTCTCTGTTGTTCTCCTAACGGATAACTTAATCGGTGTTTTATGTCCCAGAAAAATAAATGTGTTGTCACTTTCTGTATGTTTTGTTCTTGCCTACGATTTTTCTGTTCTTGACAATGGGAGACTACTTGATGGCTTGGATTTGGGGTTTTGATATATCCTTCTGTCTGTCTGTTTGTCTCTCATCTCTTCTCTGTTTGTTTTGTTTTGTTTTGTTTGTTTGATTTGTTTGTTTTATTGTTTTTGTTTTTTTGTTTTGTTTTTGTTTTTTACTTTGACAATTTTTATCCCTTTGCCGATAACGGCAAAATGTTAAATAGCTTGAACTGTGGTTTTAATCTCTCTCTCTCTCTCTCTCACTCTCTCTCTCACTCTTGTGTGTGTGTGTGTGTGGTGTGTGTGTGGTGTGTGTGTGTGTGTGTGTGTGTGTGTGTGGTGTGTGTGTGTGTGTGTGTGAGTATCTCTCTCTTTCTCTCCCCCTCTCTCCCCTCCCCTTCCCTTTCAATCCCACTCGTTTTTACTTCTTTTCTATCACCTGGCTTTATGAAGTAGAAAAACGGTCTTGTTTTCCTGTGTAACATAAGATCCATTTTGACGGAAGCTGATGTCTTCCCATGTAACGGAAAGTGGCAAAAACACGTGTCTCCTTTCGCCCCAGCTTTTAACAAGATTGATTGAGAAAGAGAGATCGGGAGGGCGAGAGGTAAGGAGAGTAGGGGGATATGGAGAGAAAAGCAGACAGAAAGAGAAAGATAGATAGGGTGTAGGGAGAGTGACAGTCACAGATTGGGATGTACGTTGGAAGCATTCTTTTACCCGCGTGAGTGTGGGACGCAGTTTTTGAATCAGTGTCATCTGCCTGAATTAATGACATCTCCCCACGAAGAAGTGATCTGGAGCTGCCGGATATAGCAATCAAGTTACCGTGAGCTGAAGAGGATGCCTTTTGTGGAAGGCCTTGAGGCCGTTACTCTTGAAGCATGCTTAGTGCTCAGCGCCTTGCTGAGTCTAGACACTTCTATTTATACACTGGAGCTGCGCTACATCAAAATCATCATTTCAGAGCTCTTTGACTGGTTAAGACTGAAACTACAAGAAAGGAATATGTCATGGACTTGTTAGAAATCATTCTCACCAAGACTGGAATTACTTTTCTATCTTGTGGACACTTCACATGTTGCATATCACTCTCCGAATTGTTTGATAAATGTCCAGCTTTTGAGAAATAAAATCTTGCAACAGTTCAGATTTTTTTTATATCATGATGAATGATAGTACCAGAAAAAGTAACTCCCACACTTTACATTGTAACTGCATATTGAATGTGAAGAGTTCGAAGACGTGTGCTAGATGCTCCCCGTTACATCCCAGACGTTTGAGTGATAGATACATCAGATATTTCTGTTCACCTCTGACAATTTTAACCATTCGGCAGGAAATTGCATACTGCTTTAACTTGGCGTTCAGTTGAAATGGTATGGATTTTTCTCGATGATTCATTTCTGCAGATGGGTGATCCAATATGCCCGTCCACCTTACAAGGTGCAATTATTGTGCTGGATATATTGGTTGTGTGTGTACGCATGCATGACTCTCTCTCTCTGTCTCTCTGCCTCTGTCTCTCTCTCTTGCTCTCTCTCTCTTTCTCGCTTTCTCTCGTTCTCTCTGTCTCACTCTCTCTCTTTGTCTCTCTCTCTCTCTCTCTCTCTCTCTCTCTCTCTCTCTCGCCCTGTCTGTCTGTCTCTCTTTTTCTCTCTGTCTCGTACTCGCACGCACTCTCTCTCACTCTATATATCTCTCTCTCTTTCTCTCGCTCTCCCTCTCTCTGTCTCTGTCTCACTCTCTCTGTGTCTCTCTCAATCTCTCTCTCTCTCTCTCTTTCTCTCTTTGTCTGTCTGTCTGTCTTTCTGTCTCTTTCTCTCTCTCACTCAATCATCTCTCTCTCTCCCTCGCTCTCTCTCTCCCTCTCGCTCTGTCTCACTCTCTCCCTCCCTATCTTTCTCTCTCTCGCTCTCACTCTCTTTCTCTCTCTTGCTCTGTCTCACTCTCTCTGTCTCTCTCTCGCTCTCTCTATGTGTCTCTCTCGCTCTATCTGTCTGTCTGTCTATCTGTCTTTCTTTCTCTCTCTCTCTCTCTCTCTCTCTCTCTCACACACACACACACTCAAACACACATCTGCTCCCCATGAGAGCAACACATTTTCAGTGTGGTACTAAAAATGAGTTTTCTTTGAAGCGTTTCCAGTTGTCCTCAATCTGATTGGCTTTATGATGGTTTCTGATGTTTGTCTAAACCCAAAGATTTTAGTGCTGATACTAAATGAATAGTGTGGTGCGTGTCATTGCCCATTTGACAACAGCTGGACTGGAATGATAACCACACTACGGTCTGTTCTTTACAACACTCTTTTTGCCACATATGGAGCATAAGCCACGTGCCGATAAGTTCTGCAAATCCCAGGTGGAAGGAATCTATTCTATGTTCATGTTAAACACACAGTTTACACAACACTTTGACACTTCCAATGTATAAAATATCATTATGCATACTATGTATGTTACATGCAAGCTTTGTTGTTTGAACTTTGTTGTATCAACTTTTTTTATTCACTTTTTATTTGACAATAAACAGACTTCAACATAAAATGTGGTAACAAAAATGATATCAATTCATATACACAGGAAAAGTTATTATTGACATATGAACAACATGTAATATACTGAGTATGCATAAAGATATTTCATACATTGGAGGTATCAAAGGGTTGTTTAGACTGACTGAACAAAAATGAATATTGCCTACTTTCAGGTTGATAAGATTAGATATATGGAAACAGTCATCTCGCCAGACGGCAGATGCACATCAGAAATAGCCAGCAGAATCGGCCAAGCCAAAACAGCATTCAAGAAGATGAAAAGCATTCTTATCAACAAATGCCTGTCAATTAACATCAGGAAGAGAGTTATTGAATGTTATATACAACCGATGATGTTATACGGTTGTGAGGCGTGGACAGTCAATAAGCAAAGCCAGAACAAGATTGAGGCAGCCGAGACGTGGTTTCTAAGAAGAACGTTGAGAGTTCCACGGACAGCAAGAAAACAAACGAGACAGTCTTGATGGAGGCAGACACAAGAAGATCATTCATAAGGAAGATTAGGAAAAGACAGGCAACATCTATAGGCCACTTATGAGGAAAGGGAATTAGAGCACCTGGTCACAACAGGAAAGATGGAGGAAAAGAGAGCACCAGGTATACCCAGGGAAATATATTGGACGGACTTGCAGAGTGGCTGAGGACAGAGAGTGTTGATGTGCTTGCGGCAACAAGGGACAGATGCATATGGAGGGCCCTGATCGAAAACGCTATGCAGCAGGGCACATGATGATGATGATGATGGTGATGATGATGATGATGGTGATGATGATGATGATGATGATGATGATGTGACGCTCAGCGTGGTCATTGATATACAGTGTACGCAGTTCACAAGACAAAGAACAACATACCTGACTCGTTTACACCTATATAGACGGTGACAAGAAGCAAACAACATCACAGACCATTGGTCAATCCACAGTCTCACATTGAGCAGTTTGAGACCAGACTGAAATCATGGTATGTCCAAAGACGATTTACGATCTGTCTGTCTGTCTGTCTCTCTTTGTCTGTCAGTCTGTCTGTCTCTCTCTATCTCTGTTTCTCTCTTTGTCTGTCTGTCTCTGTCTCTCTCTCTGTCTGTCTCTCTCTCTGTGTCTCTGTCTCTCTCTGTCTCTGTCTCTGTCTCTCTCTCTCTCTCTCTCTCTCTCTCTCTCTCTTTCCCCACCATTTCTTTCTCTCACTTATGATTTATATGCCAGTGTGCGCACATGTGCAATGCAAGATGCCGATCTTACTTTCTATCAGTACTGAATTGCCATCCATGTCCCTGTGCAGTCACATCAATGAACACATCTGCATTGAACATATTCAGAACATTGGGACAGCACCTTCAGCGAGGCACCTATGAAGTGTTCAGTCGGTAAGATATGGTTGTGGGCCATACATCTCACAGATTTGGACTGATGGCACTCGAACTTGCAGCCTGTAGGTCGTCAGTCCCTTACTATTACACCATGGTATCTGGTTTTTCATATTTTGTTTAATCTATATGAGAAATAATGACAACATGAACAATAGCACAGATGACAGTGTGAAAACAAACAACTAAAGGAGGATAGAAACAAACAAACAAACAAAAAAGCAAGCACTGAAGCAAACAAGCAAGGAAGCAAGCAAACAAACAAACAAGCAAGCAAGCAAGCAAACAAACAAACAAACAAGCAAGGAAGCAAGCAAACAAACAAACAAGCAAGCAAACAAACAAACAAACAAACAAACAAGCAAGAAAACAAAGAAACACACAACCACAACGATTATGATTTAGTTCAGAAGTTGGGTGGAATTTTGCCTTTGTTGTTGTTTTGTTATTGTTTTTGCTGTTGTGGTTGTGTGTTTCTTTGTTTTCTTGCTTGTTTGTTTGTTTGTTTGTTTGTTTGCTTGTTTGTTTGTTTGCTTGCTTCCTTGCTTGTTTGTTTGTTTGTTTGCTTGCTTGCTTGCTTGTTTGTTTGTTTGCTTGCTTCCTTGCTTGTTTGCTTCAGTGCTTGCTTTTTTGTTTGTTTGTTTGTTTCTATCCTTAAGATAAAACTCTTAAAATGTCTTGTCTGGCCAGTGATGTTATACGGCTGCGAGGCATGGACAATGAAGAAAGAGGATGAAAGACGAGTGGAAGCAGCAGAGCTGTGGTTTTACCGAAGACTGCTGAGGGTCAAATGGACGGATAGGCGCTCAAATGAAAGCATACTGAATGAGTTGGGTACTACACGCAAGCTTCTAGTACTCATACAACGGAGGAAACTGAAATATGTTGGACACGCAATCCGTAATGAGAGAACAGACTTGATGTCCACTGTCCTCCAAGGTAAAGTGGAAGGAAAGAGAAACAGAGGACGGCCACCTGCATCACTTGCTAGAAACATCACAAACATCAGTGGCAAGAAACTCCAGGAGGTGGTCAGACTTAGCCAAGATCGAGAGTGCTGGAGGCAACTTGTGAGGACATCATGTGCAGCGGCCAACACTGTTCCCGGTGACGCCGACAGGTGAGACAGGTGAGGTATTGTTGTTGTTGTT
>CM060315.1:84243274-84250774 GCA_030674185.1 Monoplex corrugatus
CTGGTTACTTCTGTAATTTTCTGTTACACCCCTTGTCAGCGTGAGTGTCAGATTGAACAGCACATATTTCTGTCTTTATAAAATGAATGCAATGTCTGTCCTATTTGCCGTCGCAATGCATCTACACATATGTTGATCAGTAAACAAGACAAAAATGAGAAAAGTGTCTTTTTGTATGTGTTTCGTGTGAAGGTGTAGTGCTTGACATAAAGGATCTACCATTCCATTATGCCTAGCTTGGCACTTTTGTTGATAATGGATATCTGTCCGTTGGGAACATCAAAGGCAGTATTTGAGTGGTGATTACAGAAAGAACCGGGATGAACAGAGGGAGGGCAGTGACAAAGAAGTAGTGTTGAACTTGGAGGGGGAAAGGGATGGGGATACAGCTCTACTAACATAATTCGTTTGCAGACAGACAACAGACGTGATTGGCGACGATTCAATCCGACGGAAATACCAATGTGTATATGCATGCGCGCACGCACACACACACACAACACACACACACACACACACACACACACACACACACACACACACACACACACACACACATACACACACACACACACACAAACACACACACACACACAAACACACACACACACACACACACACACACACACACACACTCACTCACGCACGCACGCACGCACGTACCTCTTTTTCCCTGCCCAGCGGGATGAGATAATTACTGAATCCTTTTCGGTCAACTGAAGAGAGACAAAGAGACAGAGAGACAGACAGACGGACAAACAGAGAGACAGATAGACAGACAGATAGAGACAGACAGAGAGACAGACAGAAACATAGACAGAGATATAGAGAGAAACAAAGAGAGACAGAGAGACAAACAGAAAGACACAGAGTCAGACATAGAGACAGAGAGAGAGACAGAGAGTGGAAGAGAGAGACAGAAAGACAGATAGAAACAGAGACAGAGAGAGGGAGAGAGAGACAGAGACAGCGAGAGAGAGAGAGGAGAGAGAGAGAGAAGAGAGAGAGAGAGAGAGAAACAGAGAGAGACAGACAGAGAGAGAACGAGAGAGAGACAAAGAGAGAGACAGAGACAAAGAGAGACAGACAGAGAGACAGACAGAGAGAGAACGAGAGATTGAGACAAAGAGACAGAGAGACAGACAGAGAGTAGAAAACAAACAGACGGACCAGATGACAGAAAGATCAATCACCCAGTTGGGTGCTGTCACGGGAGATAATCGACATCTTTGTGGTTGTATAATAAGCTACAGGGCAGTGAATCCTCATGAGTGAGACACTCCAAGGTATCTGTAAAAGTGCATCGCTTTATTTTTTGTAAGGAACACATTTCAGTCTGGAATTGGGTCCAGTGGCACTCGTCACAATCGGATAGTTCCATATGCGCGCCACCCAGTTTCAGTTTCTTAAGATGACTTCACTGTGCCAGGAATGAATTCCATGTGCACTAATGTCATAGATGCCATGTGTGTGGTGATCATGGCACAAATCTTAAGCCTGCACATAAACCCAATAAGATAGATAGATAGATAGATAGACAGATAGATAAACAGATAGATAGATAGGTAAAGAAGTACGTAAACAAACGAACAAGTAAGAAAGAAGAACTAACAAATAAAAACCACCCAAATCAACTAGTGGTGATCAGACAGACTTGTCGAAACTGCACAGAGCCTTACACTCTGACAATGTCTTGTAATGGAGAAGTAGAGGATGACACTAAGATAAGATAACGAACTGACTAATATATGTATATGATGTGGACTGAAATTGAATTCGAGGGGCCCCAGTAGCTCATTTGCTTTGAGCGTCGGATTCACATGCTAATGGTTGTTGGTTCGAATCCCGTGGTGCGCCATCTTAACATCATTGTTGTTCTGGTCGTGTCAGTATAGGATTAGATAGATCCCCCTTCCCCCACTTCCCTGGGATGGTTATCCCCGTCGTCCATATCGCTTGTCGACGTAAAAACTGAACAAAATTAAATCAATCAATCAAATCAATCAATCAGATCAAATCTATCAGATCGAACAATCAGATCAATTAGATCAGTCAAACAAATCAATCAAACAAATCAATCAATCGATCAAATCAAATCATTGATCAAACCATCAATCAAATCAATCGATCAAATCAATTGATCGAATCAATCGATCGAATCAATCAATCAATTCAATCGAATCACATCATCGAATCAAATCAAATCAAATCAAATCAAATCAAATCAAATCAAATCAATCAAATCAATCAGTAAATCATCAGTCAGTTGAATTCGAGACACAAACACATAAGTTCACGGGTCTGTCAATTGAGCCACACAGACAGTGATAAAACATTATAGCCTACATGGTGTCCAACCCAAGATCTTTGCGCCATCAACACAACACTCTAACCCACTAAGCCAATGTGTTTGTAAGCGACAAAATGGATCCATGGGAAAGAATGCGAACAAAACAATACAAAACGTGACAAGGCGAAGTTGTACAGGATAACACAAAACAGCGCAAAGAGGAAAGAAAAAAGAAATTAAAAAAGAAAGAAAGAAAGAAAGGATAAACTATCAAAAGAAAAGAAAAGAGAGAAAACAAAAACTGCTCATTACAAACCGAAAACAAAAAAGTCACCAAAAGATTGTAAGAATAATGACGATAGCCATTATCACCATTACAGTGATTATGCTGGGGAGGAGGGTGGAATCTTACCGGCAGACTCTCCCTCCCCCTTCCCCTACCCCGCTGAGAAGCAAAGGATAAAGTATAATGCAAGAACTCTTCTGGTCTGAGAACTGGGTCAAAACACTGCATGTATATATTATGTTTGTGTGAAAACTAAACAAAAATCAAACGATTGTATTCTGCACACACACACACACACACACACACACACACACACACACACACACACACACACACACACACACACACACACACATTCGCATACACACACACTCACGCACACACACACAAACACACGCACACACACACGCACGCACACACACACACGCACTGATATAAATAACACGCAGACTTACATACATATACACACAAACATACATAAACATACACAAACATACCTATACTCACACATACACAACCAACACCACCATCATCCATCTGCACACGTAAACACACACACACACATACACACACACATATACACATATACACACACACACACACATTCACACACACACACACATATACACATATACACACAAACACACACACACCAAGCATGCACACACACACGCACACACACACACACACACACACACACACGCACGAACACATACACACAGGCTTGCACACACACACACACACACATGCACACACACACACACATGCGCGCGCACAGGATCTATATTCTTTTTTTTTGTTGCTTATCCTGTATGACCCACTGTATTTGAGTTAGCCGTTCGAAAGGCCTCATCAAGATTCATGTGCATATTTAACTTCATTGTCATTCTATTTTTAAGTTTGGCAAACACTGTCTTGACCCGAGCGTGGCAGAATATATATATATATATGCCGCAGTGGACATTTTATAGTAAGCAACTGCTAAATCTTTGCCAATTACAGTATCTTTGTTTTTTACTTTTTTATTTGCAGTGATTTGTCTCTGATTTTTCTGTCGAAAGATCTAACGAGGATAGGCCTTGCTTTTCGTCCATTACGTGTGTCACCGCTATATCTCTCTGGGAGGTGGCAACACCGATATCTTGCTACCTACGATTATACCCCTTGCCGTTCCACTGATACGTACTATTTGTATAGGTCATGTGAAAAATTCTCATACAAACAAATGAAAACAGTGAGTTTTGAAATTTGGCGGGTCATATATTAAAAGATTGGTGTACAAAATACTGAAATTTCAACTGTCTGACCCTCATGGTTGCTGAGTAATGGTACCAAGTAAAATTAGAGACATTTTCAGGTGGAAAAATGTCTTACAAAATACAGTCAGGTCAGTACATCAGTTCCTACAGTCACATTTTGAATGAAATTTCATAAAATCCAATGTGCACACACTCCACATGCACTGAAGGAAGAGATTGTGTTGAACAGCGCTGAATTGTTGAGTATTGTTCAGCCATTTGCTTTTAACTCGTCTGCTTCGCTGCGGAGATAGTGGGTCGTGAACTTTGCACTGTCCACACACCAGCTGCACTGTACAGTGACCTAATGGCCTGAAACGAGGCTAAAAATGACCAAAGAATCTTTTTTGGCTATTAGTTTTGGTTAACGGAAATACTGAAAGCCTTGTGAATTTTCAAAACTCAAATCGGATTTCTCCGACGCTCGTAGAGAAGCGTTGTTGAGACATGACACGACACAGTTTGTAGTGCAATCAGTCATATCTTCCCCCTCTGCTTCAGGAACCTGATAAACCCTGACATTTCATCTACGGGAATATTACTGAAAATTATTTACGTCTCTTTCGTTTTGTTTAAGGTCCTGTCCTTTTACAACATTTAACAGTTCGTCATTTTCTTTAGCACTGTGGATATTTCAGTGTCCTTTTGTCTGCATTAACCTCGAGTTCAAACACCCCCCCTTATAGAACACATGCTTTCTTTGAATAGATTTGGTGAGATTTTTAAACTCTTCTTCCGTTTCTAATACTTTCTTTGAAGTCGATAAAAAAATCCAAGCGTTGATAAATCTTATCTAGGGCTTCCTGAAAGTTTTCCTTGGTGGAAGTCTCTTCAGTGGTCGTATTTATACGTTTCTCAGCCTGTTTGTCACAATCGGTTTGAGGTACAGGACAAGTTACAATTTCTGGAATTACTATAATCTCAGTACCGCTCATACCTTATCTTACCACGGACCAAAACATACAATCATAGCTGATGTTCACAGTTTGAATCATAACACAACATAACGCAACATAATCCAACTGTAGTGAAGGTAACGGACACACATTGAACTGACTGGCCATCACCGTGGACCTGACACCGGCTGACTTATCGTCGTAACTACATTCTATGTGGTGAAAAACTTTTCACGCTTCATCTTTTCGCTCGAAGTATTGGAACATACTAGAAATTTTTATCAATAAATTTGCCGGGTTGTCACGGAGTCAGACGACAATTCTTAAAGCTAGTGGACTTTAAAAATAGCGTATTTACTCCCTTAATATTAGGGGGAGGGCGGAATGTCCATGCGTTTCATGATCCATTCGGACCCAGTCATCAGTTGTGTACAAACCGAATGGCAAGGTGGGGAGATGACAAACCCCGGGACATAGCCACACAACACGCGCCTACCTGTCCAGCCCACAAGAGAATGGAAGAGCCCTCTCTCAACCCACTCTGGTCTTCATCTCTCTATCGGACAGCCCGCCCTGCCACCAGCTTGCGTATCTGCCAGCTCTTTCCCCCTTACTATAGTCTCGACAGTTAGCAGCCGTACCCAACGTTGTATTACTTCAACCACAGGGGTTGTTTTGAACGGCCGCGAAAAGTGGTCAGGCATGATGCTCCAGACACAGGCCATTTTGCTGTTCAGCAAGGTCTGACATGCCCCAAACGGGATCCCAACTTTGCCGTCTTTCTGAGCAGCCAGCAGGTCTTTCCCTGCGGTCATCAGGCCTGATTCTTTGAAATCAGCGACCAAGCCACAGCCCGAAGTTAACAGAACACCCGAGAGTGCGGATGGGACCCAGAGCACAAATGTCCCGCCAAGCTCCAACGCCACTCGATAGCCATTTCAACAAGCAAAGGGGGGGGGGGGGGGGATGCTGTCCATGCGTTGCATGATCCATTCAGCCCCGGTCATCAGTTATCTGCCTGAATCTTGTTCTGACTTTGCGTGTTGACTGTCCACGCTTCGCGTCCGTGCGGCAGTATTGGTTTGTACATAACACTTAAAAAACTCTCTTCCTGATATTAACTGATAGGCAGACAAGGTAAATGGTTTAAAATCTTTTTAAGCGGTTACATGTTTGAAGTTTGTTTTTTACAAAGTTGTCTGTATGGTCAAATTAAATCCTGCATTCTTGTCAATAGAAAAAAAGTTTCATTTTCACTGTATTTCAAACTGTATTTTTTTTTTAAAGACCTTGAGCAATATTTGTTGCATAACATTTGTTCACAATGTCATATTGGCTGTAAATGTCAAAAACGTAACGTATATAATTTCAGCTCCTCACGCTTGGTATAATAAATTATGTAAGATTCATAGCAGAAGAACAGTGTGGATTTGTGGAAGGGAAAGGAAGTATTAATGCCATATACATCCTAAAACTATCAATCAAGATGAATAAAAATTTGTATTTATGCTTTGTTGATTATACCAAGGCTTTCGATCGGGTAAGACATGAAGAATTGATCAATTAACTGGAGAGACTCAATGTTGATGGAAAGATCTACGAATAATCAGAAATATGTACTGGGAACAAACAGCTGCAATGAGAATAGAAAACGATGTAAGCTCTTTCCAAAACATCAAAAGAGGAGTCAGACAGGGTTGTGTTTTGTCACCAGATCTATTTTCACTTTACAGCCAAAACATCATGAGAAACCTAGAAGAAGACCCTGGACTAAAGGTTGGAGGAAAAATGATAAACAACATTCGATACGCAGATGACACCGTGCTGATTGCAAAAAATGAAAGGGACCTACAAAACCTTGTGAATATACTAGAAATAGAAAGCAAAGGTAAGGGGTTGGAACTAAACAGCAGGAAGACTGAAGTCATGGTGATCAGTAAAAAACATGAAATCCCGCCATGCAAAATAACAGCAAACGGCACAACCTTGACACAGGTTGATAGGTTTAAATACCTGGGAACGATCATTTCGTCAGACGGCAGATGCACATCAGAAATAGCCAGCAGAATCGGCCAAGCCAAAACAGCATTCAAGAAGATGACAAACATTCTTACCAACAAATGCCTATCATCAGGAAGAGAGTTCTTGAATGTTAAATAGAACCAATACTGTTGTACGGTTGTGAGACGTGGACAGTCAACAAGCAAAGCCAGAACAAGATTGAGGCAGCCGAGATGTGGTTTCTAAGAAGAATGTTGAGAGTTCCATGGACAGCAAAGAAAACAAACGAAACAGTGTTGATGGCGGCAGACACAGGTAGATCATTGATAAGGAAGATTAGGAAAAGACAAGCAAAATTTATAGGCCATTTTATGAGGATGGGGGATTTGGAGCACCTGGTCACAACGGGAAAGCTGGAGGGAAAGAGAGCACCAGGTAGACCCAGGGAGAAAGTACTAGATGGACTTGCAGAATGGCTGAGGACAAGGAGGGTGGAAGACATGCTTGGGGCAACAAGAGATAGAGACAGATGGAAGTCCATGATCGCCAACGCCATGTGGCAAGGCACCTGATGATGATGATGATGAGACAGACAGGCACACACACACACACACATACACACACACACACACACACACACACACACACACACACACACACACACACACACACACACACACACGCACACACACACACACACACACTCACCCCGGGGTTTATATAAGTCAG
>CM060315.1:84253274-84268788 GCA_030674185.1 Monoplex corrugatus
ACATCTACATTTTGCCAGTGCTTGCTTAATAAGTATATTCATACACATTGAAATGTATGGTTCAATGCAGTTGGAAGTTTTAAACATCCTGTATGAGGAAAATATGTCACTAGTTTGTATATGATCATTCCAGTCTTCTCATCTACAGTCGAATTCTCTGCTTGAAACAACCCATAAACAGTGCATATCTTCTACTCCTTAATTTTCCCGAACAGAGGCAAATCCATACTGACTTAAACACTCGCGTGCATTTGATGCACAGGAATGTTTACCCCCACAATGTAAGTCGTATAATACTTTATAGGCTTTAAAAGATAGCCTAGTATTATCCATGCGAGTTAACTTTAACCAGTATCTTATACACTGAACATATGAATTTACATATAATGGGAATCTTCCAAACTCTCCGTAAATCATATCGTTTGGTGTGCGCCAGTTAACGCCAAGAAATCATTTTAAAGCAAATATGTGCACTTTTAACTGGCAATCCTTTTTGAAGATCCCATATTCCTGCTCCATATTATACAATTGGTTGTACTTGTGAGTCAAATAACTTGAAGAAAATTTCCACAGAACTGCACTCACATTTATACAAGATACTTAACATACTCAAAAGTTTTCTTTGCTCTTGCCAGTAAATCCTGACATGTAAAGCTAAAACTCAGTTTTGTCGTGAAGTAGATTCGAAGATATTGTATGCATTCACTACAGGGAGTAGTTTTTGTATGTTTTTTGGCCATCTTCGTTATATTTACTTTTGTACTCATTTGTTTGTTGTTGTTGTTGTTTTTTCAAAACTCACCCCCCCCCCCTCCCGGATGATAAACTGAGCGGACTCGTCAACGTCAGGGTTTATCTGTAGACTACGTGTGCGAATGCATCGATATGTGCACATAGTTTTCTTTTCCAGGTTTTTGTTTTTTAAGAGATGTGTACGATTTGAAATGGTTATAGCCCTGATATGGCTCTGCATACTCGGTTGGGCGACAAACAAAAGGAATAAAATAAGTGGCCGTGGGAACAACAAGCGTGGCTTATGGAGGAAAACAGATGTGTTCTGACAATTAAGGAACGGTTGCATCCTACCTCTTTCTCTTCACTGCGGTAAAATCGTTTCTAACTTGTAAACGGGTTATAGGACTTTATAATCAATATGTTAGTTGATTTGATTTTCAGCCAGATAGCTCCCAGCTTTTTTCTTTCTTCTTTGTTTTTTCCCTTTCTATTTTTTTTTCTAAAATCACCATTGTGAACAGACATAAAAAAGTTTCTTCTTTCCTTCTTCCTTTCTCTGCAGAAATTAGAATTCATCGACTTAGATCTTAATAGTTCTCAGAATATGCTCACACTATGCTCATACACATGTTCACACACATAGATACATACACATTCGCACACAAAAGCGCACACAAATACATGCATGCGCGCGCGCGCACACACACACACACATGCAGATACACACCCACATACACACCCACAAACACACTAAAACACACACACACACACTCACACTACAAAACACACACACACACACACACACACACACACACACAACACACACTCACACTCACACACACACACTCACACATACAGTAGGCCTACAACACACACACACACAACACACACATCCACACACACACACATATACAGTACAACACACACACACACACACACACACACACACACACACACACACACACACACACAACAAACATACACAACACACAACACACACACATACAATACAACACACACATACACACACACACACATACACACACACACACACCTTTAGAAGGAGAGAATGATGCATTAAATGAGACAAAGGGTAGGGGTGGGCTAGGGATGTTGTGATAAGAAGGGGTTGAGTACTGGTGTCAGTGACAGAAAGCCTGACTTTCTATTTTATGTCATAATACACACTGCGGTTTCTTTTGGGCACAGTTAGTGTCTATGCCTTACATGCATGTCCTTGATATTCTCTCTCTGTGTATGTGTGTGTGTGCGTGTGTGTGTGAGTTTAAATCGTCAGCGTGTGTGTGTGTGTGTGTGTGTGTGTGTGTGTGTGTGTGTGTGTGTGTGTGTGTGTGTGTGTGTGTGTGTGTGTTTCTCTGTGTGTGCGAGTGTAATTGAAGAAATTGTCCACAGGAAAAATACATGCACAACAACTGGTTGCTTAAAATCGATATGGCACGCATATCATGGAAAAAGACAAAATACTGGACAGATGGGGAGAGTACATTAAAGACCTTTTTGAGGATGACAGAAACGAAGAACACATTATAAAAAAGAACTTTGAAGGACCACCTATAATGAAAGGTGAAGTTAGAGCAGCACTGAAAAAGATGAAACCAGGAAAAGCCCCAGGACCAGACAACATTACTACAGAGATGATTGAAGCCCTGGAGGAATTTGGCATAGAAAAAATAACAGTCTCCTAAATGAAATTTATGACACTGGAAAAATCCCCAAAGATAAGTCAAAATCAATTTTCATTGCACTTCCAAAGAAGACAGGGGCTATAGAATACGAACTCCATCGCACAATCAGTTTGATGAGTTATTTAACAAAAATCCTGTTAAGAATAATCATGATGAGGACAAGGAATAGAATCAAAAGAGAAATAGTAGAAGAACAGTGTGGATTTGTGGAAGGGAAAGGAATTATTAATGCCATATACATCCTAAAAACTATCATTGAGAGGTCAATTGAGATGAATAAAGATTTGTATTTATTCTTTGTTGACTATACCAAGGCTTTCGATCGGGTAAGACATGAAGAATTGATCAAACAACTGGAGAGACTCAATGTTGATGGAAAAGATCTGCGAATAATCAGGAATATGTACTGGGAATATACAGCTGCAATGAGACTAGAAAACAATATCAGTTCTTTCCAAAACATCAAAAGAGGAGTCAGACAGGGTTGTGTTTTGTCACCAGATCTGTTTTCACTATATAGCGAAAACATCACGAGAAACCTAGAAGAAGACCCTGGATTAAAGGTTGGAGGGAAAATGATAAACAACATTCGGTACGCAGATGACACCGTGCTAATTGCAGAAAATGAAAGGGACCTACAAAACCTTGTTAATATACTAGAAATAGAAAGCAAAGGTAAGGGGTTGGAACTAAACAGCAGGAAGACTGAAGTCATGGTGATCAGTAAAAAAAAAACATGAAATCCCCTCATGCAAAATAACAGCAAATGGCACAACCTTGACACAGGTTAATAAGTTGAAATACCTGGGAACGATCATTTCATCAGACGGCAGATGCACATCGGAAATAACTGGCAGAATCGGCCAAGCCAAAACAGCATTCAAGAAGATGACAAACATTCTTACCAACAAATGCCTATCAATTAACATCAGAAAGAGAGTCCTTGAATGTTATATAGAACCAATACTGTTGTACGGATGCGAGGCATGGACAGTCAACAAGCAAAGCCAGAACAAGATTAAGGCAGCCAAGATGTGGTTTCTAAGAAGAATGTTGAGAGTTCCATGGACAGCAATGAAAACAAACGAGACAGTCTTGATGGAGGCAGACATAAGTAGATCACTCATAAGGAAGATTAGGAAAAGACAAGCAACATTTATAGGCCATTTGTGAGGAAGGGGGATTTGGAGCACCTGGTCACAACGGGAAAGCTGGAGGGAAAGAGAGCACCAGGTAGACCCAGGGAGAGAATACTGGACGGACTTGCAGAGTGGCTGGGGATGAGGAGGGTAGGGGAGATGCTGGGGGCAACGAGAGATAGAGATGGTTGGAAATCCATGATCGCCAACGCCATGCGGCAGGGCACCTGATGATGATGATGATGATGATGATGATGATGATGTGTGTGTGTGTGTGTGTGTGTGTGTGTGTGTGTGTGTGTGTGTGTGTGTGGATGTGTGTGTGTGTGCAGGTATGTATGTATGTATGTAAGTAGGTACGTACGTATACATGTCTATACACACACACACACACACACACACACACACACACACACACACACACACACACACAAATATATATATTGATTGATTGATTGGTTGATTAATTGATTGGTTGGTTGATTGGTTGGTTGGTGGGTTGATTGATTGATTGATTGGTTGGTTGGTTGGTTGATTGGTTGGTTGGTTGGTTGGTTGTCTGGTTGGTTGGTTGGTTGGTTGATTGATTGATTGATTGATTGATTGATAGATTGATTGATTTGGACATATGTGCTCTGCAAAAACATGCTGTCGATCAAGGAAGCTGGTTAGAATTTACGTGTGTTTAAAAAAAAAACAATCGCTAATAAGATCAGGAGATATCTAATCGAGGCCTTATTGATTTGGAGACTGAGAGAAACTTGCCTGAAGCTCAAATTTTCTATTACGTTACATCTGGGTTTTGGTCCTCCTTTCTCTCTATTTTTTCTTTCTCTCTCTATCTTTTCTTCGTGCATTTTTTTTCGAAAATTTTCTTTTTTTAACTCTATTTCTCTGCTGAAAGATGTTTATTTCGAATGGACACGGAAGTTGATCGTGTATACGTGTAAGTGTGTGCGAGTATACGTGCGTGTACATGCGCTCCTGTGTGCGTGCGAGGGTGAGTGTATGTATGCACGAGTGTGTGCGTGAGTGTGCGTGTGTGTGTGTGTGTGTGTATGTGTGTGTGTGTGTGTGTGTGCGCGCGTGTGCGTGCGTGTGTGTGTGTGTGTGTGTGTCATCATCATCAGGTGCCCTGCCGCATGGCGTTGGCAATCATGGACTTCCATCTGTCTCTATCTCTTGTTGCCCCAAGCATCTCTTCCACCCTCCTCGTCTTCAGCCACTCTGCAAGTCCGTCTAGTACTTTCTCCCTAGGTCTACCTGATGCTCTCTTTCCCTCCAGCTTTCCCGTTGTGACCAGGTGCTCCAAATCCCCCATCCTCATAAAATGCCTATAAATGTTGCCTGTCTTTTCCTAATCTTCCTTATCAATGATTTACCTGTGTCTGCCTCCTTCAAGACTGTCTCGTTTGTTTTCTTTACTGTCCATGGAACTCTCAACATTCTTCTTAGAAACCACATCTCGGCTGCCTCAATCTTGTTCTGGCTTTGCTTGTTGACTTATCCACGCCTCACATCCGTACAACAGTATTGGTTCTATATAACATTCAAGAACCCTGTTCCTGATGTTAATTTATAGGCATTTGTTGGTAAGAATGCTTGTCATCTTCGTGAATGCTGTTTTGGCTTGGCCGATTCTGCCAGCTATTTCCGATGTGCATCTGCCGTCTGATGAAATGATCGTTCCCAGGTATTTAAACCTATCAACCTGTGTCAAGGTTGTGCCATTTGCTGTTATTTTGCATGAGGGGGTTTCATGTTTTTTTTTTTACTGATCACCATGACTTCAGTCTTCCTGCTGTTTAGTTCCAACCCTTACCTTTGCTTTCTATTTCTAGTATATTAACAAGGTTTTGTAGGTCCCTTTCAATTTCTGCAATTAGCACGGTGTCATCTGCGTACCGAATGTTGTTTATCATTTTCCCTCCAACCTTTAATCCAGGGTCTTCTTCTAGGTTTCTCGTGATGTTTTCGCTGTAAAGTGAAAACAGATTTGGTGACAAAACACAACCCTGTCTGACTCCTCTTTTGATGTTTTGGAAAGAACTGATATTGTTTTCTATTCTCATTGAAGCTGTTTGTTCCCAGTACATATTCCTGATTATTCGCAGATCTTTTCCATCAACATTGAGTCTCTCCAGTTGTTTGATAAATTCTTCATGTCGTACCCGATCGAAAGCCTTGGTGTAGTCAACAAAGCATAATAAATACAAATCCTTATTCATCTCAATTGACCTCTCAATGATAGTTGTTAGGATGTATATGGCATTAATAGTTCCTTTCCCTTCCACAAATCCACACTGTTCTTCTGCTATTTCTCTTTTGATTCTATTCCTTGTCCTCATCATGGTTATTCTTAACAGGATTTTTGTTACATGACTCATCAAACTGATTGTGCGATGGAGTTTGCATTCTATAGCCCCTGTCTTCTTTGGAAGTGCAGTGAAAATTGATTTTGACATATCTTTGGGGATTTTTTCCAGTGTCGTAAATTTCATTTAGGAGGACTGTTATTTTTTCTATGCCAAATTCCTCCAGGACTTCAATCATCTCTGTAGTATAGAGTGTGTTGTGTGTGTGTGTGTGTGTGTGTGTGTGTGTGTGTGTGTGTGTGTGTGTGTGTGTGTGTGTGTGTGTGTGTGTGTGTGTGAGTGTGTGTGTGTGTGTGTGTGTGTGTGTGTGTGTGTGTGTGTGTGTGTGTGTGTGTGTGTGTGCACGCGAGCATTTTTTTCTCTTCATTTTTATTTGTTTGTTTGCGTGTGTTTGCGTGTGTTTTCTTCCTTTTATGTTTCTTTCTTTCATGATGTCTGCAGTGTTTTGTTCCTGTTGTTATTGTTGTTGCAGTTGCTGCTGCTGCTGTTGATGTTGTTGAAGCAGTTGTTATTGTCCTTGTTGTTCTTGTTCTTGTCTGTTTTCTTCTTCTTCTTCTTCTTCTTCTTCTTGTTTTTCTTCGTCTTCTTTTTCTTCTTCTTCTTTTTCTTCTTCTTCTTCTTCTTTGCAATTCTTCTTCTTTCGCAATTCTTCTTCTTCTTCGCAATTCTTCTTCTTCTTCGCAATTCTTCTTCTTCGCAATTCTTCTTCTTCTCCTTCTCCTTCTTCTCCTCCTTCTTCTTCTTCCTCTTCTTTTTCTTTTTCCTCCTCCTCGCCTTCGTCTCTTTCTTCTTTCACTCGTTATCCTGCCTTTTCCTCAATTTCAGTTTCTCTTGTTTTTAATAAAAAGATAAAACAAGAAACACACAATGTTTTACCAATAACAGAATAGAAGAATAATTGCATCAACATATCGTCTGAGGCTCATCTCTGTCTGTCTGTCTGTATGTATGTATGTCAGCATTCCCTCTCCTCTCTGTTTGCCTGCCTATCTGTCTATCTATCTGTCTCCCCCCTCTCTCTCTCTCTGTTTTTCTCTCTCTCTCTTCCTTCCTCCCTCTCTCTCTCTCTCTCTCTCTCTCTCTTGTCACCCCTCTCTTTATCTCTTTTACTTAATGTAAACAAAATTTTCGGGAAGTATAAAAATGAGGGGCGCAAAAGTCCATGGATTAAAAGTTTCTAAAATTGGGTAATATAGCTGTTGGCCAAAACATGGTCATGTGTAAGTCAGCTTTTGGGCAAAACATAGCCATGGGTAATAACAGTCGTCACCCTAAACATGGTCATAGGTAATATAGCTGTCACCCAGAACATGGTCATAGGCAATATAGCTGTCACCCAGAACATGGTCATAGGTATATAGCTGTCACCCAGAACACGGCCATAGGTATATAGCTGTCACCCAGAACATGGTCATAGGTATATAGCTGTCACCCAGAACATGGTCATAGGTATATAGCTGTCACCCAGAACATGGTCATAGGTATATAGCTGTCACCCAGAACACAGCCATAGGTATATAGCTGTCACCCAGAACATGGTCATAGGTATATAGCTGTCACCCAGAACATGGTCATAGGTATATAGCTGTCACCCAGAACATGGTCATAGGTATATAGCTGTCACCCAGAACATGGTCATAGGTATATATCTGTCACCCAGAACACGGCCATAGGTATATAGCTGTCACCCAGAACATGGTCATAGGTATATAGCTGTCACCCAGAACATGGTCATAGGTATATAGCTGTCACCCAGAACATGGTCATAGGTATATACTGTCACCCAGAACATGGTCATAGGTATATAGCTGTCACCCAGAACATGGTCATAGGTATATAGCTGTCACCCAGAACATGGTCATAGGTATATAGCTGTCACCCAGAACATGGTCATAGTCAATATAGCTGTCACCAGAACATGGTCATAGGTATATAGCTGTCACCCAGAACATGGTCATAGGTATATAGCTGTCACCCAGAACATGGTCATAGGTATATAGCTGTCACCCAGAACATGGTCATAGGTATATAGCTGTCAGCCAAAACAAGGACAGGGTAATATAACTGTCGGCCAGACATGGACATAGGTAATATAGGTGTTGACCAGACATGTCATAGGTAATAAAGCTGTTGGCCAAACATGGACATAGGTAATATAGCTATTGGCCAAAACATGGACATAAGTAATATAGCTATTGGCCAAAACATGGACATAAGTAATATAGCTATTGGCCAAAACATGGACATAAGTAATATAGGTGTTGGCCAAAACATGGACATAGTTAATACAGTTGTTGGCCAAAACATGGACATAGGTAATATAGCTATTGGCCAAGACATGGACATAGTTAATACAGCTATTGGCCAAAACATGGACATAGGTAATGTAGCTATTGGCCAAAACATGGACATAGTTAATACAGCTGTTGGCCAAAACATGGACATAGGTAATATAGCTATTGGCCATAACATGGACATAGGTAATATAGCTATTGGCCATAACATGGACATAGGTAATATAGCTATTGGCCAAAACATGGACATAGGTAATATAGCTATTGGCCAAAACATGGACATAGTTAATACAGCTGTTGGCCAAAACATGGACATAGGTAATATAGGTGCTGCCATAACATGGACATAGGTAATATAGTTGTTGGCCATAACATGGACATAGGTAATATAGGTGCTGGCCATAACATGGACATAGGTAATATAGGTGCTGGCCATAACATGGACATAGGTAATATAGTTGTTGGCCATAACATGGACATAGGTAATATAGTTGTTGGCCATAACATGGACATAGGTAATATAGATGTTGGCCATAACATGGACATAGGTAATATAAGTGCTGGCCAAAACATGGACATAGGTAATATAGTTGTTGGACATAACATGGACATAGGTAATATAGTTGTTGGCCATAACATGGACATAGGTAATATAGTTGTTGGCCATAACATGGACATAGGTAATATAGTTGTTGGCCAAAACATGGACATAGGTAATATAGTTGTTGGACATAACATGGACATAGGTAATATAGGTGCTGGCCATAACATGGACATAGGTAATATAGGTGCTGGCCATAACATGGACATAGGTAATAAAGGTGCTGGCCATAACATGGACATAGGTAATATAGTTGTTGGACATAACATGGACATAGGTAATATATTGTTGGACATAACATGGACATAGGTAATATAGGTGCTGGCCATAACATGGACATAGGTAATAAAGGTGCTGGCCATAACATGGACATAGGTAATAAAGGTACTGGCCAAAAACATGGACATAGGTAATATATTGTTGGACATAACATGGACATAGGTAATATAGTTGTTGGACATAACATGGACATAGGTAATATAGGTGCTGGCCATAACATGGACATAGGTAATATAGTTGTTGGACATAACATGGACATAGGTAATATAGTTGTTGGACATAACATGGACATAGGTAATATAGGTGCTGGCCATAACATGGACATAGGTAATATAGTTGTTGGACATAACATGGACATAGGTAATATAGTTGTTGGACATAACATGGACATAGGTAATATAGGTGTTGGCCAAAACATGGACATATGTAATATAGGTGCTGGCCATAACATGGACATAGGTAATATAGGTGCTGGCCATAAACATGGACATAGGTAATATAGGTGCTGGCCATAACATGGACATAGGTAATATAGGTGCTGGCCATAACATGGACATATGTGATATAGGTGCTGGCCAAAACATGGAAATAGGTAATATAGGTGCTGGCCATAACATGGACATAGGTAATATAGTTGTTTGCCATAACATGGAAATAGGTAATATAGTTGTTGGCCATAACATGGACATAGGTAATATAGGTGCTGGCCATAACATGGAAATAGGTAATATAGGTGCTGGCCATAACATAGACATAGGTAATATAGGTGTTGGCCATAACATGGACATAGGTAATATAGGTGCTGGACATAACATGGAAATAGGTAATATAGGTGCTTGGCCATAAAATAGACATTAGTTAATATAGGTGCTGGCCATAACATAGACATAGGTAATATAGTTGTTGGACATAACATGGACATAGGTAATATAGGTTGCTGGACATAACATGGACAATAGGTAATATAGGTGTGGCTACATGGAAATAGTATATAGTTGGCATAACATAGCTAAAATAGGTGCTGGCCATAACATGGACATAGGTAATATAGTTGTTGGCCATAACATGGAAATAGTAATATAGGTGTGGCCAAACATACATAATAATATAATGCATACAATATTATATATAGCGCAAAATCTGAAAATAAAATCAAATTCTAAGCGCCTTGAAAAGATCACACAACGCGAAACAGCACACACCACACACACACACACAACACACGCACGCACGCACGCACGCACGCATGGCTATAAATGGGGAGAAAGAATAAAAGCAATGGAAAATTATAGAGAGCATATTATATACAATTATATATTACAATGTGATTCCCCTCCGAGTGGAGACAGGCTGAAGAATTGCAAAGAAGAAGAAGAAGAAGAATTGCAAAGAATTGCGAAGAAAAAGAAGAAGAAGAATTGCGAAGAAGAAGAAGAAGAATTGCGAAGAAGAATTGCGAAGAAGAATTACGAAGAAGAAGAAGAATTGTGAAGAAGAAGAAGAAGAAGAATTGCAAAGAAGAAGAAGAATTGCGAAGAAGAAGAAGAATTGCGAAGAAGAAGCATTGCGAAGAAGAATTGCGAAGAAGAAGAAGCAGAATTGCGGTGAGGAAGAAGAAGAATTGCGAAGAAGAAGAATTGCGAAGAAGAATTGCGAAGAAGAAGAAGAATTGCGAAGAAGAATTGCGAAGAAGAAGAAGAATTGCGAAGAAGAATTGCGAAGAAGAAGAAGAATTGCGAAGAAAAATTGCGAAGAAGAATTGCGAAGAGAATTGCGAAGAAGAAGAAGAAGAAGAAGAAGAAGAATTGCGAAGAAGAACAAGAATTGCGAGGAAGAAGAAGAAGAATGCGAAGAAGAAGAAGAAGATGAAGAAAAATTGCGAAGAAGAAGAAGAATTGCGAAGAAGTATTGCGAAGAAGAAGAAGAACAAGAATTGCGAAGAAGAAGAAGAACAACAACAAGAATTGCAAGAAGAAGAAGAAATGCGAAGGAGAAGAAGAAGAAGAATTGCGAAGAAAAAGAAGAATTGTGAAGAAGAAGAAGAATTGCGAAGAAGAGAATTGCGAAGAAGAAGAATTGCGAAGAAGAAGAAGAAGAAGAATTGCGAAGAAGAAGAAGAAGAAGAAGAAGAAGAAGAGAATGCGAAGAAGAAGAAGAATGCAAGAAGAAGAAGAAGAAGAAGAATTGGAAGAATTGCGAAGAAGAAGAATTGCGAAGAAGAAAATGCGAAGAAGAAGAAAAAAAGAATTGCGAAGAAGAAGAAGAATTGGAAGAAGAAGAAG
Organism: Monoplex corrugatus; assembly: GCA_030674185.1. Lineage (NCBI taxonomy): Eukaryota > Metazoa > Mollusca > Gastropoda > Littorinimorpha > Ranellidae > Monoplex > Monoplex corrugatus. The sequence goes on from CM060315.1 coordinate 84,264,686, forward strand.
AAATTCGAAGAGAAGAAGAAAGAAAATTTCGAAAAGAAGAAGAAGAAGAAAAATTGCGAAGAAGAAGAAGGAAGAAGAAGAAGAAGAAAAGAAAATGCGAAGAAGAAGAAGAATTGCGAAGAAGAAGAAGAAGAAGGAAGAATTGCGAAGAAAGAAGAAGAAGAAGAAAGAAGAAGAAGAATTGCGAAGAAGAAGAAGAAGATGGAAGAAGAAGAAGAAAGAAGAAGAAGAAGAAGAAAGAAGAAGAAGAATTGGAAGAAGAGAAGAAAAGAAGAAGAAGAAGAATTCGAAGAAGAATTGCGAAGAAGAAGAATTGGAAGAATGCGAAGAAGAAGAAGAATTGCGAAGAAGAAGAAGAAGAAAGAAGAGAAAGAAGAAGAAGAAGAAGAAGAATTGCGAAAGAAGAGAAGAAGGAAAAGAAGAAGAAGAAGAAAGAATGGAAGAAGAAGAAGAAGAAGAAGAAAAGAAGAAGAAGAATTCGGAAGAAGAAGAAGAAGCGAAGAAGAAATTCGAAGAAAAGAAGAAGAAGAATTGCGAAGAAGAAAGAAGAAGAAGAATTGAAGAAGAAGAAGAGAAGAAGAAGAAGAAAAGAGAAGAGAAGAATCAGAGAAGAAATTGCGAAGAAGAAGAAGAATTGCGAAGAAGAAGAAGATAAGAAGAAGAAAGAATGCGAAGAAGAAGAAGAGAAATTGCAGAAGAATGGAAGGAAGAAGAAATTGCGAAGAAGAAGAAGAAGAATTGCGAAAGAAGAAGAAGGAAAAGAAGAATTTGCGAAAAAGAAGAAGAATGAAAGAAAGAGAAGAATTGCAAGAAGAAGAAAATCGAAGAAGAAGAAGAAGAAGAAGATTGAAGAAGAAGAATTGCGAAGAGAAGAAGAATCGAAAGAATTGCGAGAGAAGAAGAAGAAAAGAAGAAGAAGAGAAGAAGAAGAAAAGAAGAAGAATTGCAAGAAGAAGAAGAGAAAAGAAAGAAGAAGAGAATTGGAAGAAGAAAAGAGAAGAGAAGAAGAATGGGGAAGAGAAGAAGAAGAAAAGAATTGCAAGAAGAGAAGAAGAAGAAGGAATGCGAAAGGGAAGAAGAAGGAGAAGAAGAAAGAACGAAGAAGGAAGAAGAGAAAGAAGAAGAGAAGAAGAAGAGAATTAAGAAGAAGAAGAAGAAGAAGAAGAAGAAAGAAGAAGAAGAAGAAGATTGGGAAGAAGAAGGAAGAAGAAGAATGGAAGAAGAAGAATTCGAGAAGAAGAAATTGCGAAGAGAAGAAGAAGAAGATTGCAGAAGAAGAATTGCGAGAAGAAGAAGAAGAAGATAGAAGAAGAAGAATTGCGAGAGAAGAATTGAGAAGAAGAAAAGAAGAAAAAAAGAATGGAAGAAGAAGAATGCGAAAGAATGAAGAAGAAGAATGCGAAGAAGAAGAAGAATGCGAAGAAGAAATTGCGAAGAAATGGGAAGAAGAAGAAGAAGAGAAGAAGAAAATGAGAAGAAGAATTGCGGAAGAAGAAGAAGAAGAATTGCGAGAAAGAAGAAGAAGAATTGCGAAGAAGAAGAAGAGAATGCGAAGGAAGAAGGAAGGAAGAAGAAGAATTCGAAGAAGAAGAAGAATTGCGAAAGAAGAATTGCGAAGAAGAAGAAGAGAATTGCGAAGAAGAAGAAGAATGGAAGAAGAACGAAGAAGAATGAAGAAGAAAGAATTGCGAAGAAAAGAAGAAGAATTGCGAAAGAAGAAGAAGAAGAGAAAGAAGAAGAAGAATTGCGAAGAAGAAGAAGAAGAAGATGGAAGAAGAAGAAGAATTGAAGAAGAAGAAGAATGCGAAGAAGAAGAAGAAAACGAAGAAGAAGAAGAATTGCGAAGAAGAAGAAGAAGAAGAATTGCGAAGAAGAAGAAGAATTGCGAAGAAGAAGAGAAGAGAAAAGAGAGAAGAAGAATTGCGAAGAAGAGAAGAATTGCGAAGAAGAAGAAGAGAAGAAGAGAAGAATGCGAAGAAGAAAGAATTGCAAGAAGAAGAAGAAGAAGAAGCGAAGAAGAAGGAAGAAGAAGAAGAATTGCGAAGAAGAAGAAGAATTGCGAAGAAGAAGAAGAATTGTGAAGAAGAAGAAGAAGAATTGAGAAAAAGAAGAATTGCAAGAAGAAGGAAGAAGAATTGAAGAAGAAGAAGAGAATTGCGAAGAAGAAGAAGAAGAATGCGAAAGAAGAAGAAGAATTGCGAAAAAAAGAAAGAGAAGAATTGCGAAGAAAGAAGAAGAAGAAGAGAAGAATTGCGAAGAAGAAGAAGAAGGAATTGCGAAAGAAGAAGAAGAATTGGAAGAAGAAGAAGAAGAAAAGAAGAAGAAAGAATTGGAAGAAGAAGAAGAATGCGAAGAAGAAGAAGAGAATTGCGAAGAATGGAAGAAGAAGAATTGAAGAAGAAGAAATTGGAAGAAAGAAGAAAAGAATTGGAAGAAGAAGAAGAAGAATTGCGAAGAAGACGAAAGAAGAAGAATTGCGAAGAAGAAGAATTGGAAGAAGAAGAAGGAAGAAGAAGAAGAAGAATGGAAGAAGAATTGCGAAGAGAAGAAGAAGAAGAAAGAATTGAAGAGAAGAAGAAGAAGAAGAGAGAAGAAGAAGAATTGCGAAGAAGAAGAAGAATTGCGAAGAAGAAGGAAGAAGAAGAAGAAGAAGAAGAAGAAGAAAGAAGAATTGCGAAAGAAGAAGAGATTGCGAAGAAGAGATTGGAGAAGAAGAAGAAGAAGAAGAAGAGAATTGGAAGAAGAAGAGAATTGCGAAGAAGAAGAAGAATTGCGAAGAAGAAAGAATTGGAAGAAGAGAAGAAGAAGGAATTGGAAGAAGAAGAGAATTGCGAAGAAGAAGAAGAATTGCGAGAAGAAGAAGAGAATTGCGAAGAAGAAAATTGGAAGAAGAAGAAGAAGAAGAATTGTGAAGAAGAAGAATTGCGAAGAAGAAGAAGAATTGCAAAGAAGAAGAATGCGAAGAAGAAGAAGAATTGCGAAGAAGATGGAAGAAGAAGAATTGCGAAGAAGAAGAGAATTGCGAAGAAGAAAAGAAGTGAAAGAGAAGAATTGCGAAGAAGAAGAAGAATGCGAAGAAGAGAGAATTGCGAAGAAGAAAGAATTGCGAAGAAGAAGAAGAATTGCGAAGAAAAGAAGGAAGAAGAAGAAGAAGAAGAAAAGAGGAAGAAGAAGAAGAAGAAGAGAAGAGAAGAAGATTGCGAAGAAAAGAAGAGAAGAAGAAGAAATGGAAGAAAAGAAGAAGGAAGAAGAAGAAGAAGAGAAGAGAAGAATTGCAAGAAGAAGAAGAATTGAAGAAGAAGAAGAAGAAGAAGAAGAAGAAAAGAAGAGAAGAAGAAAGAAGAAGAATTGCGAAGAAGAAGAAGAGAATTGGAAGAAGAAGAATTGGAAGAAGAAGAGAAGAAGAATTGCGAAGAAAGAAGAAGAAGAAATTGCGAAAAAAGAAGAATGCAGAAGAAGAAAAATTGCGAAAAAAGAAGAGGAAGAAGATTGCGAAGAAGAAGAAGAATTGCGAAGAAGAGAAGAGAAGAATTGCGAAGAAGAAGAGAATTGCGAAGAAGAAGAAGAGAAATGCGAAAGAATGAAGAAGAAGAATTGCGAAGAAAAGGAAGAAGATGAAGAAGAATTGCGAAGAAGAAGAAGAATTGAGAAGAAGAGAGAAGAGAATTGCGAAGAAGAAAGAAGAAGAAGAATTGGAAGAAGAAGAAGAAGGAGAAGAAGAAGAATTGCGGAAGAAGAAGAATTGGAAGAAGAAGAATTGCGAAAAGAAGATAAGAAGAAGAAGAATTGCGAAGAAAGAAGAAGAAGAAGAAAGAAGAAAAAGAATTGGAAGAAGAAGAAAAATTCGAAGAAGAAGAATATTGCGAAGAAGAAGAAGAAGAAAAAGAGAAGAAGAAGAATTTGAGAAGAAGAAGAATTGCGAAGGAAGAAGAAGAAGAAGAATTGCGAAGAAGAAAGAAGAAGAAGAAGAATTGCGAAGAAGAAAGAGGGAAAAATTGCGAAAGGAAGAATGAAGAAGGAGAAGAAGAATTCAAGAAGGGGAATTGCGAAGAAGAAGAAGAAAAAAAAGGAAGAAAGGAAAAATTTGGAAGGAAAAGGGAAGA
>CM060315.1:84268888-84291388 GCA_030674185.1 Monoplex corrugatus
CCCTTTTCCCTTTTCTTCGAATTCTTTTTCGAAAATTCTTCTTCGAAATTTCCCTTTTTCCCTTTCCAATTTTTCTTCTTCCCAAAATTCCCTTTTTTCTTCCAATTCCTTTTTCCCTTCCAATTCTTTTTCTTCTTTCGCATTTTTTTCTTCTTCGCAATTTTCTTCTTCTTCTTCTTCTTTTTCTTCTTCTTCTTCTTGCAATCTTTCCTTTTTCTTCTTTTCGAAATTCTTCTTCCCCCAAAATCTTCTTTTCTTCTCTTTTTTCCAATTTCTTCTTTTAATTTTTTTTCTTTTTTCTTCCTTCTTCTTCTTCTTGAATTCTTTTCTTTTCCAACCCTTTTCTTCTTCTTCTTTCACAATTCTTCTTCTTCTTCGCAATTCTTCTTCTTCTTCTTCGCAATTCTTCTCGCAATTCTTCTTCTTCTTTCTTCTTCTTCAATTTCTTTTCGCAATTCTTCTTCTTCTTCGCATTCTTCTTCTTCGCAATTCTTCTTCTTCCAATTCCTTCTTCCAATTCTTCTTCTTCTTCACGCAATTCCTTCTTCTTCTTCGCAATCTTCTTCTTCTTCTTCGCAATCTTCTTCTTCTTCGCAATTCTTCTTCTTCTTCTTCTTCAATTCTTCTTCTCATCTTCTTCTTCTTCGCAATTCTTCTTCTTTTCTTCGCAATTCTTCTTCTCTTCGCAATTCTTCTTCTTCTTCTTCTCGAATTCTCTTCTTCTTCGCAATTCTTCTTCTTCTTCTTCGATCAATTCTTCTTCTTTCGCAATTCTTTTCTTCTTTCTTCTTCTTCTTCGCAATTCTTCTTCTTCTTCTTTTCTCATTCTTCTTCTTCTTCGCAATTCTTTCTTCTTCTTCTTTTCCTTCTTCTTCTTCTTCTCATTCTTCTTCTTCGCAATTCTTCTTCTTCGCAATTCTTCCTTCTTCTTCGCAATTCTTCTTCTTCTTCCAATTCTTCTTCTCTTCGAAATTTCTTCTTCTCTTTCACCCAATTCCTTCTTCTTGCAATTCATCTTCCTTCTTCTTCTTCGCAATTCTTCTTCCTTCTCTTTCTTTCCAATTCTTAAGAAGAAGAAAAAGGGAATTGAAAAAAAGAAAAATTTTGGAAGGAAGAAAAAGGAATTGCGAAGGGGGAAAAAATTTGCGGAAAAATTTGGGGAAAAAAAAAAAATTGCGGAAAAAAAATTGCGAAAATTTGCGAAGAAGAAAAAAATTGCGAAAAAGGGAAAGGAATTGCGAAAAAAGGGAAGAATTGGGGAAGAAGAAGAAGAAAGAAGAAAAAAATTTGCGAAGAAAAATTTGCGAAAGAAAAAAATTGCAAAAGAAAAGAAGAAGAAGAAGGAGGAAAAATTTGGAAGAAGGAACGAAAGAAGAAGGAAGAAGAAGAAGTAAAAGAAGAAGAAAGAAGAAAAAGAAGAAGAAGAAGAAGAAGAAGAAGGGAAGAAGAAGAAGGAAGAAGAAGAAAAAGAAGGAAAAAGAAGAAGGAAGGAAGAAGAAGGAAGAAGAAAAAACCGAAGAAGAAAAATTTTGCGAAGAAAAAAAAATTTGCAAAGGGAAAGAAAAATTTGCGAAGAAGAAGAAAAAAGGAAGAAGAAGAAGAAGAAGAATTGCGAAGAAGAAGAAGAATTGCGAAGAAGGGAATTGCGAAGAAGAAGAAGAATTGCGAAGAAGAAGAAGAATTGCGAAGAATTGCGAAGAAGAAATTGCGAGAAGAAGAAGAAGAATTACGAAAGAAGAGAAGAAAGAATTGAAGAAGAAGAAGAATTGCGAAGAAGAATTGCGAAGAGAAGAAGAAGAATTGCGAAGAAGAAGAGAGGAAGAAGAATTGCGAAGAAAGAAGAATAAGAACGAAGAATTGCGAAGAATTGAAGAAGAAGAATTGCGAAAGAAGAAGAATTGAGAAGAGAAGAAGAAGAAGAAGAATTGCGAAGAAGAAGAAATTGCGAAGAAGAAGAAATGCGAAGAAGGAAGAAGAAGAATTGCGAAAGAAGAGATTGCGAAGAAGAAGAGAAGAAGAATTGCAAGAAGAAGACAGAAGAAGAATTGCGAAGAAGAAGAATGCGAAGAATGGAAGAATTGCGAAGAAGAATTGCGAAGAAGAAGAAGAATGCAAGAAGAAAAGAATTGCGAAGAAGAAAAGAATTGCAGAAAAAAGAAGAAGAAGAATGCGAAGAGAGAAGAAGCGAAGAAGAATTGTGAAGAAGAATTGCGAAGAAGAATTGCGAAGATGAAAAAGAATTGCGAAGAAGAAGAAGAATTGCGAAGAAGAATGGAAGAATTGCGAAGAATTGAAAAAGAATTGTAAGAAGAATTGCAAAGAAGAAGAAGAAGATTGCGAAGAAGAAGAATTGCGAGAAGAGAATTGCGAAGAAGAAGAATTGCGAAGAAGAATTGCGAAGAAGAAGAAGAATTGCAAAGAAGAAGAATTCGAAGAAGAAGAAGAAGAATTGTGAAGAAGAAGAATTGCGAAGAAGATGAAGAAGAAAAAAGAATTGCGAAAGAAGAAGAATGAGAAGAAGAAGAAGAAGAATTGCGAAGAAGAAGAATTGCGAAGAGAAGAAGAATTGCGAAGAAGAAGAAGAATTGCGAAGAAGAAGAATTGCGAAGGAGAAGAAGAATTGCGAAGAAGAAGAAGAAGAATTGCGAAGAAGAAGAAGAGAATTGCGAAGAAGAAGAAGAAGAAGAAGAATTGCGAAGAAAAGAAGAAAAATTGAGAAGAAGAAGAAGAATTGCAAAGAAGAATTGCGAAGAAGAAGAATTGCGAAGTAGAAGAATTGCGAAGAAGAATTGCGAAGAAGAAGAAGAATTACGAAGAAGAAGAAGAATTGCGAAGAAGAAGAAGAAGAATTGCGAAGAAGAAGAAGAATTGCGAAGAAGAAGAATTGCGAAGAAGAAGAAGAATTGCGAAGAATTGCGAATGAAGAAGAATTGCGAATAATTGCGAAGAAGAAGAAGAAGAATTGCGAAGAAGAATTGCGAAGAAGAATTGCGAAGAAGAAGAAGAATTGCGAAAAAGAAGAAGAATTGCAAAGAAGAAGAAGAATTGTGAAGAATTGCGAAGAAGAACAAGAAAAGAATGCGAAGAAGAATTGCGAAGATGAATTGCGAGAAGAAGAAGAATTGCGAAGAAGAATGAAGAAGAATTGCGAAGAAGAAGAGAATTGCGAAGAAGAAGAAGAAGAAAAAGAAGAAGAAGAGGAGGAGGAGGAGGAGGAGGAAGATGAAAATGATGATGATGATGATGATGATAAAGAAGAAGAGAAGAGAGAAGAAGGAACGAACGAACGTAAGAAAGAAAGAAAGAAGACAACAAAGAAAGAAAGAAAGAAAGAAAAAAGAAAGAAAGAAAGAAAGAAAGAATGCACGTTGAAGTGCAGACTCCAATGGAAACAACCAAAAACAATCATCATTACTGTGGTATATGTAATTCCTGTCACAGTTCAAATTGTTTGAGAGGGAGATGGAGAGAGAGAGTGAGAGAGAGAGAGAGAGAGAGAGAGAGAGTCTTGTTTGGGTTTATTCAATATCCCACATGCAATCCCTTATTACTTTCAATTCTGTTAAAACTGTTGCTACCTGTTCAGCTCGAGTTACCATTCATAGTTGGGGAAGGTAAAGCAGCGAAAGAGAGGGGAAAGAGTCACCCCTAAAACATTATCTGACAGCCTTTGCTGAGTCACACCTCAACAATCTTCAATTTCAAACTGGAAGGCATTGTGTTACTCAAGGATAGTAGCGTTAGGTCCCACTTGACTAAATGATTTGTCTAAAACATAAATTATAAACATACAAACAAGCGAGAAGAAGAAAGTAAAGGAAGCATTAAAAAGAAACAAAAGGTTGGGTGAGGTGGAGGAGAAATAACTGGTAGTTAGTGATGAAATGGCTGCATGCATCTATGCACAGAGACAGGTTTGTGCATCATTGTAATATGTGACAACTTTTATTTTTCATTCCCCCTCCCCTTTTTTATTATTTTGTAAGGTCTTTCCCGATGTTCATAGAGTTGCAGTAATTGAACTTTGAGATTGGAATGGAGTGACAATTTTTACAGCTGTGTTGTTTTCGTGGTAAAGAGAAGACATTCAGAGTGTTTTGCCCATCTTGTTCGGTCTGCTCCATTTTCCAAGTGGAGGTCAATCACAAGGGACAGGAGAATTTTCACAGGAAGAGGCTGATAATCGATGAGGACAGGGATACGGGCAATGTGATGTTATGGTAATCCTGTTAGATTTGTGGCTTAACCCGACATGGCGGCAGTGACTGCAGGATTTTACACTTGCTGTCGTTAACCTTCTTTACGCCACGTCATTCTTGTCTCGGCTCTAGACAGAGATGCTCCCAGCAGGGTGGGCTTATCCAAGCATCTGGACAATTTCATCACCTTTTGGATAACACTAGTCTGTCTTCCGTTGGTGTTTGAAGTAGGCAGCAAATGAACTTGAAGCTGACTTCAACCCTCTGACCAATGGGTTAGTCAGACTGGTCTGGTTAGGGATGTACTCATCCGTCTTTGTTTTATCTTTAAAGTAATCAACAAACGGGTTCGAAAATCACTGTAGCGATAATGTGGGAATCACTTGCACTGGTGTGATATTAATGTGATGTTTATCAAGAGTGGTTGCTTGAGTACTTGATACACGTTCAAATGCTGACATGATTCTCATAAACTCCTTGGTCCTGCACAGAAACCCTATGCGTTGGAAAACTCTTGAAATGGGAGGTGGAGTGAGGGTGGGGTGGGGAGGAGAGAAACGGGACCTTAAAATGTTGACTCCACAAGGACAGTTGGAACATTAAGCTGGGCAAGGAAGGAGATAACTTTTGTGTGGTGGGCTAGGATTGGACGTGAGACACCAGATCTTGATACCAACACTTGATCAAAGGAGCCAGCAGCTTGCTGTTAACTGTGGTCCATCCAAGAGTGGAACCCAGGAGCCCTGTGATATCAACATGGTGCTCTAACCAACGCCTCCCAAAGCCCAACCCCTCGTTCTCGTCGTGGGAGGTGGAAACAGGTAATGCTGGCCAACAGGGCACTGGTGAAGCTGTGACTGGCTTAGCAGGCCGGCAGTGGATAAACAAATTGCTCAAGACAACATAAGGAGATACAAACGGACTGATTACAACGGAAAACGACGCGGCGAGGAAAACGGACAACGATTAAAGAAAAACGAAAAGGTTGGGACCTGGAACATTTGCGGTTTGACGAACAAAGAACCAGAGATAGTAGAGTTCATGACCCAGCGCAAGATCTCCATACTGGGCATTGCAGACACCAGAAAGAAAGGAACAGGAACAAAGGAAATAGACGCCAACTATGATTCTCATTTGGAGCGGTGTAAGCAAGGAACAGAGAGCAGCACATGGCGTGGGTTTCATCCTACACCATGACAAGGCAAAATGACCTAGTGAGTACGGAGTTCATTTCAGAGAGACTCTTGAAGATCGGCATTAGAGAGGACAACAAGATCAACAACTACATTCAAGTGTATGCACCATGTAATGACTCCTACTCAGATGAGGATAAGGACTCCTTCTTTGAAAAACTCTCGGACACCATCAACAGCATCCCAGACCAAGAAGACCTGTACATCATGGGAGATTTCAATGGCAGAGTCGGAGAGAGAAGAACACCATGGACAAAACACCTTGGTCCACACAGTGACCACAGAACACCATGCAACTACAACGGCAACCATGTATTGGAACTGTGTGCAGAGCAGGATCTTATTATCACCAACACCTTCTTCCAGCACAGAGCCACTCAGATCTACACCTGGTACAAATGGAACGATATCGACGTCTCATCTCAAATCGACTTCACACTAGCAAGATCTAGAATGCGGAACAACATCAGAGACTCAAGAGCCATCCCCAACGCAGGCCTGGACACAGACCACAGACCAATCATCACGACGTTGGTCACTCAGAAGAAGAGGAAGTTCACCAAAAAGAAGAAACAGCCAGAAAGACTCAACATGCACAAGCTTTAAGACGAAGAGGTGCAGACTCAGATCAGGTGCACCGTCAGTGAAAAATTGGACTGTAGTGACCCTTCATTACTAAACGTAGAGGAAGCATTGGGACACCTTCAAGACAGTCCTCCTGGACACTATAAAAGAAGCCTGTGGCACCAAGAAGACAGGAGGAAGAAACAGAAAGGCAACAGCTTGGTGGAACAAAGAAGTGAAGGAGGCTATCAGGGAAAAGAAGAAACTATACAAGATCTGGGTCAAGTCAAAGGATGAAGAGGACTACATCAAGCACAGACTTGCAAGAAGACACAGCAAGAAAGTGAAAGTTGTGAGAACAGCAAAGGAAAAGTCATGGACCCAGTATGGTGAAAAACTCTGTGAAACATGCAAAGCTTCACCAAGAGAGTTTTACAAGAGTGTGAAAGCGATGAGAGTGCGAGATGAACCTTTCGATCCGACCACTATCATCAACGATGCAAAAGGAGAAGCATTGCATGAAGAGGAGAAAATAGTGAAGAGATGGGAAAACTATTTCAAAGACCTACTAAACCCATCAGGAGTACGGGCACAAGACACACAGTCCCGGTTCACCCCCAGCCACCCAGACCACTCAGAACCTACCATCCTAGAGAGTGAAGTAAAAAAAGCAGTGAAGACCAGTCCTAAAGGAAAGGCAGCTGGAGTCGACGGCATAACAACTGAAGCCATCCATGTGTGCGGTGAAACCGGAATTCAGTGGCTCACCACCATCTTTCAGAAAGCTTGGGAGGAGAGAAAAGTACCAGAAGACTAGCAAAATGCAATAGTGGTGCCAATATGGAAGAAGAAGGGCAGCAAGAAAGACTGCAGTACCTACAGAGGCATATCACTACTCAGCCATGTAGGGAAAATGTACGCAAAGATCCTGGAGCAGCGCACTCGAGCAAAAACAGAACATCTCCTCAGTGACACCCAATTTGGCTTCAGAAAATGAAGAGGGTGCAACGATGCAATCTTCGCACTCCGACAACTGTGCGAGAGGGCGATCGAATATGACCGAGATCTCCATCTTGTATTCGTTAATCAAGAAAAGGCCTTTGATCGAGTCAACAGAGACAAGCTATGGAAGGTCCTCGAGCAGTACGACATCAAGGACCAGCTGCTAGACAACATTCGGGCCATCTACGCCAACAGCAGGAGTGCAGTCCGCACCGCCAGTGGAACATCTGACTGGTTCCCAGTGACATCGGGAGTAAGGCAGGGCTGTAATCTCTCCCCTCTTCTCTTCGTGATCTATATGGATCAGATTACGAAGGAGGCAAACCCAGACCCTGAGGCACTCAATGAACTCATGTTTGCGGACGACCAGGCAATGGTGAACAATGACAAGATACAGCTACAGGAGCACACAGACCAGCTCAATGAAAGCTGCGAGACATACGGCATGAAGATCAGCATCAGCAAGACCGAGGTCATGACTGTCAGTAAGAGACCAAACAAACTGGATATCAACATCAACGGAACCAAGTTGAAGCAAGCCAGTGAATTTAAATACCTGGGCAGCATCTTCACTGAAAATGGCAAACTAGACAGAGAAATCGAGACCAGATGCCAGAAAGCCAACGCAGTCAGCTACCAACTTGCCCCTCTCCTGAAACACTCCAGCATTCCCACCACCACTAAGGCGAAACTCATCAGCGCCATTTTTCTACCAACGCTGACATATCAGTGCCAGACATGGTCCCTAACTAAAGTCCTCGAGAGAAAACTGGTCACCTGTGAAATGAAATGCCTGAGGAAAGCAGTAAACAAGACAAGGCAGGACAAGATCAGAAATGAGGTGATACGAGACATGATAGGAGCAACACCAATCCTACAACACATCGAACATATGAGGATCAAGTGGTTCGGACACCTCACACGTATGCCCCTAAACCATCCAGCTCTTCGGGCATACAACACCAGATACTCTGGCTGGAGAGCCAGAGGAAGACCAAGACGACGATGGAGCGACTCCGTGGCAGACACCCTCAGAGCTCACGAGATGTCCCTTCTCCAGGCCACCCGCCTTGCTGCTGACAGACGACTGTATCTCCCGGCGACGCCCACCGGTACAAGCGGAAGGAAAAAGTAAAAGTAAAGTAAGCTCTAACTAACGAATGACGCCACTACAAATCTGTGGTCTATCCGAGGTTCGAACCTACAATCCTGAAATTCAGTTTGACACTTCATCGAACTGAGCTAATGACCATGACATAATGTAGGGTGTAGAACATACTGGATTGAAGACAGACAACTGTTTTGAATAGGATGTAGGGTTATTTTCTCCTGGAACAGAAGACAGACAACGGTCTGACATTGGATTGAGGGTGTATTCCTCTGGAAATGAAGACAAAACGTCTTGACATAGGACACAAGATAAAAAAAAGACGCGAGTTGTATTCCACTGGAATGGAAGATATATAACAGTCTGACATAGTATTTCTAGCAGATCATCAGGACTTAAAATACGTCAGAACTCATTTGTCAGGCTATTGTTACTTTTCCTTCCCAATACAATGCATCTTAATTCCTTCACTCGTTTGCCTTTACAACATGGAACCACATCCCAGGGTCTTTCAGACGAAACAAATGTCTGCTTACTTCCAAATTTAAGCTGGACAAGTTATCTCCCATAACAGGGTAGGCAAAACTGGATGTTGTGGCGGTCAGCTCTGTCGTTCTGTGTCTGGCTGTGTTTATCCTGACTATTTCTTCTGAAGTCATTGTACTATCTTATGTCTCGTTCGTTGTTGGTTAACAAGACTAGACAACATTTTCACCACGAACAAGGAGAATTCATTTCACATCTATTTCATTTTACTCCAAGCTAGTCAAGTACTAGAATACAATGGATTGGTCTTCACATTCTCACCTGCCTCACCTGTTGGCGTCACCGGATTCAGTGTTGGCTGCTGCACACTTTATCACCACCATCTCCCCCCAGGCCGCTCTGTCGTGACTTTTGTGGACAATTTATTGAATGTTTTGGCCACTGATGTTGGTTATGTTCTCGATGTACGAGACTGGAGGTCTGCCTTTCTTCCTTTTTGCCACTGTTTTCCCTTGAAAGATGGTTGCCATGAAGTCCGTGTTCTTGCTGCGTGACACATGGACAATGTATTTTAGTCTTCTCTTGTTGATATCTGCTAGTAGTCTTCACATTACAATTGACGAAAAAGATGTTAACAAAGAATAAAGAGACACTGCTTCCTCAGTGGGTACATAATCAATTTTGTATGTCTGTTTTTTTACAGCCTGTATGAAACGTGTTTCTACTGCTTTGATTCTTTGTACGTTAATGTAAGTAATAAAACGTGTTGCAGAAACACCTATGCATATAAACTATTTGGCATACAAACCGAGTAATGAACACACATAGAAATCATAGGCCTATTCAGTTCTTGTCAATGGGAATGAGTCACCTCGGTTCGGAGTGAGGCAAAGTAGTGTTCTTTCATTCTGTCTTGGTCCCGTGGTTGGGCTGGATCTGGTTGTTGTACGTTGTGTGGCTGTGTCCCAGGGTTTGTCATCTCTCCACCTTACCATGCAGCTTGTATACAAGGTAACTGATGACGGATCCGAAGGGTCATGCTTGACGAAATGACTACAGTGTGGTATCGGAGACTGGGAGGTGATTGTCTGGCCAGTGGCGTGGCATTGTTGCTATGGGTCCCATCCAGCACTCTCGGGTGTTTCTTAATAACCTTTTTGGGGGGACACATTTTACACAGAATTAAAAGTGTGTTTTAGTGGGTGGTAGAGGTTGGGTGGATAAATGTTGCTGGAAAAACCGACACCGTCATTTATTCCTTTGTTTATGCAACGTCCACAAACCATATAATACAACACAGGAAATGTGACAGCTCAGTTCGGACATCGGCTACAACTGAATGTTTGTCTTATTAGTGCTAATCCATGCCATAGATGTCAAACCCGTTTTCGAGAAATTGACGTGTAAAACGTTTTGTATAAAAAGAAAGAAAATATTATCTTCCATTCGAGTGTCTGGCTATTCCGTCAGTAGTTTCTTAATACAGTGCGAAACGTATCCTTCCAGAAGATTTTACCGTGTTCTATCGTGCAATACTTTCTGCGCACACAAACTCAAGGCTCACAGCCCAGGCTGTGTATTTCAGTCATGCAGTGAGGTGGAAAACAATTGTGTAATGAAGCACTATTTTGTGACATTCACTTTAAAGAAGTGCTTTGAATTAAAAAAAAAAAAGGAGAAAACACAAGTACTTTCTCATACTATTTTGCCTTTTCTCAACAGTTCAGTATGAGATATAAAATGAAAAACGACAGGTTGCTGCCAACATCAAATTGCTTCTCGGCCTGTTATGCTGAGATCAAAGTGTGGTATCTCTTCGTTTCAGCTTGGAAGGATGTTAATAAAGAGCCATTAAAAAATCCCTTTACAGAAATCTGTGCGATAACCATTCAGTCTCATGCAGTATATTTATGTTATAGTCAAGACTGTATTGTGACTTGCTATGATGAGTCTGGTAATCATTCTTAAATCTTGTGTTGTGTGTGTGTGTGTGTGTGTGTGTGTGTGTGTGTGTGTGTGTGTGTGTGTGTGTGTGTGTGTGTGTGTGTGTGTGTGTGTGTTGTGTGTGGGTGTGGTTATATGTCAGTATAGAATTTTGTTAATTTAGACAGAAACGTAAACAAAACTATTCGTTTTCTGGTACAGACACGAGTTTTTCGTCTTTAATCTGGGAATAACTGCATTATATTTCCACTAGTTGTGATAGGACCAACCAAATGTGAGATGTAGAAACGAAAGTGGAACTTTTTCGGTCAAAAGAAAACAACAAAGGTGAAATGGTAACATCACTGAAACAGTAATATCATTCACCTAATTGATTCTCCTAATTGCATTAATGTTACGAATGACTACAATGTGTCTGTTTTATCTGTGTAGTAAGCAAAGTGAAATACATCTCGAGTGCTGACATCCATGAAGGCAACGTTCCTGTGATTTGACTGTACATCCCAACGCCCTCACAACACCGGATATTGCCGCCTGTCTTTTGATCGAAATTTGCCAGAAAAAGGATTATTCCGAAGCTGACAGTGACAGGATACTAAGGCAGTGAGTGTTATGAGAGGTTACATTTGACAAGATCATTTTGGCGTCCAGTTTACTACGCGATTTTTTATTACCTTGTCTGAAGACGAAAAAGATGATGTTAAAATACTCGAGATTAAAGAACAATAACAAGTGTTTGGAATCCAGCCCCCAGAATCAGAATACATAGAGAAAGAAAGAGACAAAGAGAGAGAGAGAGAGACAGACAGATAGACAGACAGACAGACAGACAGACAGAAACAGAGACAGAGACAGAAGAACAGATAGAGGAGAAATCAAAATATCATGAAGACCTCAAACACACATACAGACAGTCTGAAGCAAGAACAAACAAACACACGAACGAAATCAAAATGAAACACGCAAACAGAATATCCGACACAGACGAAAAGAATGTAAAAATAAAGGAACACAGAAACAAAGTCTTGATAACATAAGGGCCAAAGAAGAAATCAAACGATCGTGAAGACTTGAAACACACTTATACAGAGAGAGACAGAGAGACAGAGAGAGACTGAGAGAGAGAGACAGAGAGAGAGACAGAGAGAGAGAGGCGAATAGGCACGATAGGATGGAGAGGAGCGGAGTGAGTGTAAGAAACCAAGAAACCTATTGTATTTGATCAATTCGGCGCTTTTCATACTGCCATGGGCTTGAAATCCGAGTGTTGCAGGCATTCTTAGACAACAATACAAAAATTGACCTGCATTGTGCGGGAACAACACCTCAGCCACTGTTTCAGCCTGCCGATATCTGTTATTAACTTCTCGAAAAAAAATTGTACAAATTATCACTGATCTGGAACCGAAACTTGATTATTATTATTACATAATTTTCAGTCTAGCCTTTCATATGCATAGTCTTAATAATCTTAGAATGTGACTAAAGATGAGACCAGTATAGTCAAAAGACCACGATAGTTTCTTAATCTGCTATTTACGATGCTGCTGAGCAATTGTTGCGTATAGCAGAGATGACAGCAAGTAGAGACGTGGTAGTGATCACATTACCCTGGGTCAGATTCTACAGGATGGATCCTCCGCGTCTCCTTCAATGCTTAACTCTCCCCAATTGTGAACACAGACAGAAATCCATTAATTTAATGGCAAAGTGTTATTGCTCATGTTGTTTAAGGCCCAGCGGACTGCGCAGAGCCATATCAGGGCTATAACCATCTCAGAAAGTACACATACCTCAGAAGAAAAAAAAAGGAA
Organism: Monoplex corrugatus; assembly: GCA_030674185.1. NCBI lineage: Eukaryota > Metazoa > Mollusca > Gastropoda > Littorinimorpha > Ranellidae > Monoplex > Monoplex corrugatus. The sequence continues at coordinate 84,281,199 of CM060315.1, forward strand.
AAGAAAACTAAGTACACATATCCATGCATTCGCGCATATAACCTAAGGATATGCCCCTAGCGTTGACCACTCCGTCCAATTTATCACCAGGGGATTAAAAAAACTTAATACAAATAAAAAAAACATAACTAAGACACTAAAACATATAAAAAAGGGCCTAATTATGTTACAATTGCTTCTGTACGTCACATTTCCTTACAGCCAAAAATGCACTTAATATCTGTACCCAGTTATCAATCCTAAGAGACAGTATTAAGGCTTTATAGAACATATACAGGTGAATGGACCAGGAAGGCAGAAAACTATAGGAATTGATGACAGAAAGCAAAGGGCAAAGTGGAATCGTGGCCACGATACAAAGTTTCAAAACTTTCAAGAACAAGACTCCGATCAGCACAGTCGGATTGTAAAATGAGATTTGCCTTCAGCACTGGGCTTCTTACTGATAATCAAGCAGTGGTTGTGGTGTCACATTAATTAGTAGACTGGTTGTGGGTGTCACATTAATTAGTAGACTGGTTGTGGGTGTCTCATTAATTAGTAGACTGGTTGTGGGTGTCACATCAATTAGTAGACTGGTTTTTGGGTGTCACATTAATTAGTAGACTGGTTGTGGGTGTCACATTAATTAGTAGACAGGTTGTGGGTGTCACATTAATTAGTAGACTGGTTGTGGGTGTCACATTAATTAGTAGACTGGTTATGGGTGTCACATTAATTAGTAGACAGGTTGTGGGTGTCACATTAATTAGTAGACTGGTTGTGGGTGTCACATTAATTAGTAGACTTGGTTGTGGGTGTCACATTAATTAGTAGACTGGGTTTTGGTGTCACATTAATTAGTAGACTTGGTTGTGGGTGTCTCATTAATTAGTAGACTGGTTGTGGGTGTCACATTAATTAGCAGACTGATTGTGGGTGTCACATTAATTAGTAGACTGGTTGTGGGTGTCACATTAATTAGTAGACTGGTTGTGGGTGTCATATTAGTTAATAATACCTGTCCATGTTATCGTAACAAACAAACAAACATATAAATGAATAAGTAACTAACTAACTAACTAAATAGATAAATAAATAAATGAATGAATAATAAATAAATAAATAAATACATAAATAAATAAATCATCATCATCATCAGGTGCCCTGCCGCATGGCGTTGGCGACCATGGACTTCCAACCACCCCTATCTCTCGTTGCCCCCAGCATCTCCCCCACCCTCCTCATCCCCAGCCATTCTGCAAGTCCGTCCAGCATTCTCTCCCTGGGTCTACCTGGTGCTCTCTTTCCCTCCAGCTTTCCTGTTGTGACCAGGTGCTCCAAATCCCCCTTCCTCATAAAATAGCCTATAAATGTTGCTTGTCTTTTCCTAATCTTCCTTATGAGCGATCGCTTGTGTCTGCCTCCATCAAGACTGTCTCGTTTGTTTTCATTGCTGTCCATGGAACTCTCAATATTCTTCTGAGAAACCACATTTCGGCTGCCTCGATCCTGCTCTGGCTTTGCTTGCTGACTGTCTATGCCTCGCATCCGTACAACAGTATTGGTTCTATATAACATTCAAGGACTCTCTTTCTGATGTTAACTGATAGGCATTTGTTGGTAAGAATGCTTGTCATCTTCTTGAATGCTGCTTTGGCTTGGCCGATTTTGCCAGCTATTTCCGATGTGCATCTGCCGTCTCATGAAATGACCGTTCCCAGGTATTTGAACTTATTAGCCTGTGTTAAGGTTGTGCCATTTGCTGTTATTTTGCATGAGGGGATTTCATGTTTTTTACTGATCACCATGACTTCAGTCTTCCTGCTGTTCGATGCGGAGATCAACAAGCGCAATGGCATGGAATGGATGCAGCAACCTCAGGCCAACATACTGCTGGCATCTGGGAGAACTCAAAGCTGACAGCTCCAACCACGATTGAAGTGTACAGCACCTGCATCGTCAGCATTCTACTGTACGGCAGCGAAAGATATACAACATAATATGACACCCAAAAACTGACAGCTGAACAGCAGTCACTTCTGCTGCCTTCGTCACATCCTCAGTATTAAGTGGAGTGACAAAATACCAAACACCCAGGTCCTAGCATATGCTGGTTTTCCCATCATGCACACACTGCTCAGACAACGCAGGCTGCGCTGGCTTGGCCATTTGCGCCGGATGGAAGATGGACGTATCCAAAAGGATATAATGTACGATAAACTAGTCTCCCGCAAGACATATGTTGACTGCCACCAGCTACAATACAAAGACGTCTGCAAGCGTGATATGAAAGCTCTGGACATAGTATTGTAATTATTATGTATGCATGTGCGTACGTATGTATGTATGTATGTATGTATGTATACGCTTAGATTTATGTATGTATGTATGTATGCATGTATACGCTCAGCTTAGATTTATGTATGTAAGTATGTAAGCATGTATGTATGCATGTATACGCTCATATGTATGTAGGTATGTATGCATGTATACGCTCAGCGCTTAGATTTGATTTTATCAAGATTTTGCGCTATATAAATAAAATATATTATTATTATAGAACTGCAAAGACATAGCAGCCGACTGCAACAGATGGCGCAGTGTGCTTCAGAAACAACTCAGGTGGGGGAAAAGTAGATGCACACTTTAGCTGAGTAGAAGAGAGCCAGGTGGAAAACAAGCTCCTGTGAAGGCAATCCCATGGCCAGCATCCATACATGCATCCAATGTTGGAGAGTCTGCCTTTCCTGCGTCGGCCTTATCAGTCACAGCCAACGCTGCTCCAGAGACGTCAACTCAGCTCGACACAACACTAGGGCGCATCATCCATAGTCAACGCCAACTGACGGAGGCCTGCTATTACTACTACTACTAATAATTATAACAATAACTGTGATGATGAAAGTAGTGATAATGACGATAATAACAATAGTAATAATAATCATGATAATTATAATGATAATAATAATAATAATGATAGTAATAACAGTGATGGTTATGATGATGATGATGATGATGATGATGATGATAACAGTAAGAAGAAGAAATGTTCTCTTTCATTCGCAGTTTTGGAAGATGACATGTCCGGCTAATTATCACACGTAAAATCTACAGCGTTATCGTGTACATGAACTTATTTTTAACATAACACGCTTTGTGTCGCCATTACTAGCTTGAAGTTTAAGATATTAATAAATTTAAGAACTGTACAACAACCGTCAAGAAACGTCTGTCAGTGTAACACACTGAGACTGCCTGCACTTAAAGTGGAGAATTTTTCGTATGTCTGCATCAGCCTGACCTAAATTTCCCAAGTTGACAAAAAACACATAGAGTATAGCACAATGGAAAATAGCCTGCAGGTCGTCAAACATGAGAAGGACGGATCTTCTGACTTGAGTTACTGTTCGTGCTGGCGGGTTTCCGGTCTAATGGCTGGCCTTATGTGTAAGTAACGGTGAGGCCCGGGAAGAGCTGACAGAGGGTACACAACCGGGTGATTTCGTGCAATGTGTGTAATATCAGCTGGCTCTTCCGGTGCTGTATCAACCATTTGTTGTCGGCGAGATGGTGTGTAATGCGTGGGTGCGTGTGTGTGCGTGTATGTCACCGTTTGTTGTCAGTGAAAAGTTGTGATTCATGGGTGCGTGCGTGTGCGTTCGTGTGTGTGTGTGTGTGTGTGTGTGTGTGTGTGCGCGTGTGTCAGAGAGAGAGACAGACAGATAGACATGAAGACTGAGACAGAGACATAAGAGAGAGAGAGAGAGAGAGTTCAGACTTCAGACTGCTTATTCATACAGGCCACGGCCATTTAGAAGGGGATGGACATAACAGGGACGTGTCGATACGTCCCAGGTTCCATACGTCCCATGTTTGACACATCCCAAGTTCGACACGTCCCAGGTTCACCACACCCCACAAACACAAACACACACACACACACACACCACACACACACACACACACACACTGGTATATCGCTGGGTGTAAAGCCAGGGGAACAGTAGTAGGCCTCCCTCGGTCATGGCTGACCACGGTCAAAGTACATCCGTTCTAATGTCTAGATGGGCTGTCTGCTTGGTCCAAGCAGAGTCACCTGTGACTGTAGAGACCAACGCGAGAGAGGCAGTCTGTCGCAGTGGTCGCATGTGTATGCTGATGCTGGTCTGTTGGCTGTCATCCCTTTTCTGCGAGCTCGCTTTTCTGCTGCAGCAGCTGACAGTTTGTCCTCACCAATCTGCAGCTGTTTCTTGAGAGTGGTTCTCCAGCTGTTGCAGTCGTCTGCGAGGTCCTCCCAGGACTCAGCGTTGATCTCAAGCGCCTTCATGTCACGCTTGTAAACTGTCTTTGTATCTCAGCTGTGGGAGGCCAATGTTTCTCTGCCCTGTGGCAAGCTCACCATAAAGGATGTCTTTTGGGATGCGACCATCTTCCATGCGGCGAACGTGGCCCAACCAGCGCAGCCGACGCTGTCTCAGCATGGTATGCATGGTTGGGAGGCCAGTGCGGGTCAGGACTTCGGTGTTGGTCACCTTGTCTTGCCAGGAAATGCCGAGTATGCGCCGTAGGCTTCTCAGGTGGAAGATATTGAGCCTTTTCTCCTGATGAGCATGCGTGGTCCACGCCTCGCTGCCATACAGCAAGGTGCTGAGGACACAGGCGTTGTATACAGCCATCTTTGTCTTCGTGGTCAGCTTGGGATTTGTCCACACCCTTTGTGTGAGGCGGGCTAGTGTTGTGGCTGCCTTCCCGATCCTCTTGTCCATCTGTGTCAAGGGAGAGGTTATCGGTGATGGTGGACCCAAGATATGTGAATTGATGGATGGCTTCAAGCTCATAGTCATCAATGGTGATGGCTATCAACAGTGTTACAGATGTTGTGTTATGAGTGACTGATAAGAGAATGAGAGTGGACTAGAGATATTACGTAAACTGTGTGTGTAGGTGCGTGTTCTATGTGTTTTCCCCAATCACACACAACCTTCCACTCAGTCACTTCAACAACCTCTGCAAACAAAATAGTATATTTAAATATTTATAATTAATCAGATATCATCAGTTCATTTTTCATCCAACTGGATCAACAAACACATAAGACAGAGAAATGTTCATCGTCCACTGTTCAATAGAAAGTAATCGATTCAGGATTCCATCCCAAACAGTCCTTTCACAGGGACTCTTTCACTGCGTCAACACTTCACAGACAGTTCGTTTCACAGCATCGAATACATTGTTCAGGATTCAGTTCATCGCTCTATAAATACATTGTTACCACACAATCCTGGGGAGCAGGACAAATTACAGTGGCGTCATTAGTCGGAAACGCCCAGGTATGTAGCAAAGCTTAGGACCAGGGACTGGATCAGGCATCCACCCCTCAAACCAAAGTCACGTACGTATGTGGCTCCCTCGTGAGCTAATCAGACCAGACAGCTCCCCACGTCAGAAGCTGTAGATAGGAAAGAATTTGCTAAGTACTTCCATCTACAAAAATGTCAATAAAATGTATCTGGTCAATGGCCACACCATATTTTTATATTATATGATTGGCAGACGTTTATCCCAAAATAATATCGTTTGCCTTTTAAAAGCTCGCAGGCAAATTACATTCACAGTGCCATACAGCAAATATTCTACACTAACTTCAATTTCCAAAAAATAACCACTAACTTAGCTTCATATTCATTTAACAAAATATCTTACAATAAAGAATTTAATACAAAATTCGCCATTCATGTTTCAAAAGTCCAAACTCTCAATACATATAATTATCCATAAAGTTCACACTGACTGCACATCATTTAAAGATCGAAACCACAAAACAGTAATTCATAAAACATTAAATCAAGAACTACAAAGAACTACAACTCAATACAACTCTTGACTGCCAAAATAATTCACTTCACTTTTACACAACTACGTTTCTTCACCTCAAAAGCTTGCAACACTTTGTTTCCCTTATCTATCATTCATCCATGAATCCTGACTTTCTTATAACTTGTTTCACAACAGTCCAATTCAACTAGCTCCTTCATAATCTCTATAAGTCTCAATTTTTGTTAAAGTAAATTTCTCATGCTAACATTCTACAAATCCGAAGGTAAATTAATGCTGCAAAAGGAAACTTTAGTTCAAACATTAGTAATCTAAAAAAATATAAAAGATTCACCAACCTGCTAACATATTAGCAGCTTACAACAAAACAGATTTAGTTCTCTTCAGGCAGCAAGGAAACGCGACCTCTCGACCTGGAAATCTCTGTAGAACTGAATTTAAGTTTACAGATTTTCGACACACAATCAACGCTACACAAATTCCACGCTCCACGCACTCCACGCTTTTACTTCACAGCCAATCCAAAAACATTTCTCATTTCAACCAATGAGAATAAAGACACCGAAAACAACACTGGGTGCTCCAATCCACAAAAGCAAAAATGAGCCAAAACCCTACACAAAATTGAAAATGTAAAAAACAACACTATGAAAATATATACAGCACATCCGTCACACTGGTGGAGATGGCGTGTCTTGGCCCAGGACGTTTGTCTTCTTAAGACTGATGGTCAGACCAAAATCTTTGCAGGCCTGGGAGAAGCAGTCCATTAGTGACTGCAAGTCCCGCTGAGTATGGGTCACAACTGCGGCATCGTCAACAAATAGCATGTCTCTGATGAGGGCTTCACGGACCTTTGTCCTTGCTCTGAGGCAGGCGAGGTTGAAGAGCCTGCCATCTGATCTGGTCCACAGGTGGATCCCTTCTTGCGCTGTGCTAACGCATGCCTCAGGAGGAGAGCGAAGAAGATTCCAAAGAGGGTTGGGGCCAGGACGCAGCCTTGTTTCACACCGCTGCGTACGTCGAAGGGCTTGGAGAGGTTTCCGTTGAACTGCACCGTCCCTTTCATGTTGGAGTGGAAGGACTCAATTAAGCTGTGCAGTTTGGGGGGGGGGGGGGGCAGCCAATTTTTTGGAGAGCCCTGAAAAGACTATCTCTGCTGACTAGGTCAAAGGCCTTCGTGCGGTCAATGAATGCCACATACAGGGGCATCCGCTGCTCTCTGCACTTCTCCTGGATTTGGCGAAGAGAAAAGACCATGTCTACCGTGGATCTCTCTGCTCGAAAACCACACTGTGGTTCCGGGTAGACACGTTCAGCCAGTTTCTGCAGGCGGATTAGGAGGACCCGAGCGTAGACTTTGCCAACAATGCTGAGGAGCGAGATACCTCTGTAGTTGTTGCAGTCGCTCCTTTTGTCCTTGTTTTGGTACAGGGTGACGATCTTGGCGTCTCTCGTGTCCTGCGGTACAGCTCCCTCATTCCAACACTGACAAAGGACTGCGTGCAAAGGGTGCAGAAGAGAAGTCTTGCAGTGCTTGATGAGGTCTGAGGGAATTCCGTCGTTGCCAGGTGCCTTGCCTGATGCCAGGCTATCAATGGCCTTGCTGAGTTTGTCCGCAGTTGGCTCTGCGTCAAGTTCTTCCATTACCAGCATGCACTTAATGGCATCGAGGGCTGAGGGGACGCCATGTTCTGTGTGGAGTAGAGGTCGGAGTAGTGTTCCGCCCATCTTTCCATCTGTTGGCTAGGATTGCTGATTACTTCCCCAGTGGAGGATTTGAGGGGGAGATCTTGCTCTGTGTTGGTCCCAGTGCCTTCTTGATGTCATCATACATTCCTCGGATGGTGCCTCTTTCAGCAGCACTCTGTATCTCTTCGCTGAGCTCTGTCCAGTACTCGTTTGCGCAGCGCCTGGCGTTAAGCTGAACCTTACTCCTGGCAGCCCTGAGGATTTGCAGCTTCTTTTCACTGGGTGACCGCTTATACTTGGTGAGTGCGGCGCACTTGGCCTCAACAGTGGGAGTCATCTCTGATGATTTGGCCTCAAACCCCAAAGGTGGCCATAGCAATGCGGTGCATGGTGTCTCGTAGCGTTTCCCATCGCTCTGTGGCAGAGTCTCTGGGCTGCAATGCATCGTATTCTCTCTGAAAGGACTCTGCGAACTGTTCTACAAGATCTGGCTGAGACATCTTGCTGACGTCAATGCGAGGGTTCCCTTGTTTCTTTGAGCAGTGGAACTTCTTTGGTTGCAGTCTGATCTTGCAACATACCAGAGAGTGGTCTAGGTCGCAGTCTGCGCTGTGATAAGAGCGAGTGTGGAGAACATTCTTGATAGCGGCACGTCTTACTAGGATCAAATCCAGTTGGTGCCAATGTTTTGAGCGCGGGTGCCTCCAAGAGACTTTGTGTTGAGGCTTCGTCTTGAAGAAGGAGTTGGCGATGCACAGTTCATGGCAGGCGCAAAACTCAAGCAGTCACTGTCCATTCTCATTCATTTTCCCCACTCCAAAGGAACCGAGGCAGGAGGGCCATGAGTCATTGTCTGCACCCACTCTGGCGTTGAAGTCGCCCAGGAGAACAAGTTGTTCTGTCCTGGGGATGTTCCTTATGGTTGATGCAAGATTTTCGTAGAACTCATCCTTGGCGTCTGGAGAGGCGGACAGAGTTGGGGCATAAACGCTGATGAGAGTGACATAGCCTTCGGCGGTGTTGAAGCGGAGAGTCAAGAGTCGCTCTGAACCGCCACTGCCTGATTCAATCATGTTCAGCAGGCTGTTCCTTACTGCAAAGCCTACTCCGTACTCTCTTGGGGCATCAGAACTCTTTCCTTGCCAGAAGAAGGTGTAGTCCCTTTCCTTTAGTGTTCCTGAGTCAGCCAGCCGTGTTTCCTGCAGAGTGGCATTGCAGATCTTGGGAGAGCCCAGGCATCATTGTTCGGACATTCCTACATCCCAGTTTCACTGCTGATCCTTTTCCTGATCCGTTTCTTGAATTTGAATATTTCTTTTTGCCTGGTGCGGTAATTAACGACCTGCTTGTCAGATTTTCTCCTAATCTTCATGCACCCAATGAAGAACGCGGGTCGTGGCGGGACAGCACCTAACTGGCTGGGGGCTGCCCAGCTTAGGCGGGCTGTAGCTGTCCAGTAAGACACGAAGGTCTCTCCCACCGTTAAAAGCAACCCCTGGCGTCAGCTCTACGCCAGTTGAGCAATGACTTATCACCGGTATCTGTTGCTTCCCGTGTTGTGCCGACACTAGTGTTAGTAGCGAGGCTGGAGTGTCCTCTCCAGGTCGTAGGTGCAGAGTGTTTGTGGATGAATGGACGGATGTAAGCCTGGGCAGTGTAATATGGAAGACAGGCTGTTGCCCATGCAACGTGTCCACCCTCTCCACCTCGCTGACAGATCCAAAGGAACAGCAGGGCTGTTACGTTTTGGTGCCAACGCGGCCGCAGGAGCTGCCGGAAAGTGACAAAGTTTGCCATCCAACCGCCTTAGGGGCCCCACACCGGATTTACTGTCAGGGGTTATTCCCTTAGCTAGATGGCCGCGGGTAGCTCTCCAGAGCTGGCGCCCTTTGATAGATCTAATTTATTTCCACCAGGGTTTCTTGCCACCCTCCTCACCATCCTCCTGAGAGGACTGGTGGGGGTGCTGGTTTAGTCGCCAGCAATTCGACCCTGTGACAGGAAGTATTGGGTTCCAGGTTACCAGTCGTGGATACATCTATCCGACTTGACACAGACTCGGAAAACATTGTGTGGGAACATGGGCGCAGGCCGTGGTAGGAATTACTTGGCAGAAAGATAAACATGAGCATTCTTTCTGTATTCATCCCTCTCTCTCTCTGTCTCTCTGTCTCTCTCTCTCTGTCTCTCTGTCTCTGTCTCTGTCTGTCTGTCTGTCTGTCTGTCTCTCTCTCTCTCTCTGTCTCTCTCTGTCTCTCTCTCACACACACACACACACACACACACACACACACACACACACACACACACACACACACACACACACACACACACACATGTACGCACGCGCCGCTCGCACGATAAAAATACGATACACACGCACGCACCTGTGGATGTATCGAACCTGGGACGTATTGAGACGTATCCCAAATAACTATGCGTTCTCTCAATCATGTAAGCATTAACTAGGGAGTAACAATATTTCTAATGTTAAGTATTTTGTACAAGTACATAACAAGAAATGAAAATAACAGGAAATACAGACACTTTATTCATATTCAAACCTTGGATTCCTCAGGAAGAATTAAGTCTAAAAGAGACCGAAGAAAGCGCTATGTCTCTGTATTCAAGCGTTTTGTATAGAAATAAAAGCTTAATTTCGAACAACTTTTGTGGTATCA
>CM060315.1:84296388-84326388 GCA_030674185.1 Monoplex corrugatus
AGTTCCAGCCCTTTACCTTTGCTTTATCTTTCTAGTACATGTATATTCACAAGGTTTTTAGGTCGCTCTCACTTTCTGCAATTAGCACGGTGTCATCTGCGTATCGAATGTTGTTTATCATTTCCCTCCAACCTTTAATATCTTCTCTCTCTCTCTCTCTCTCTCTCTCTCTCTCTCTCTCTCTCTATATATATATATATATATATATATATATATATATATATATATATGGATGGATGGATGGATGGATGTGTGTATTGTATGTAAACACGCACACACATATATACACACACACACACACACACACAAACACACACACACACAAACACACACACACACACAAACACACACACACACACAAACACACACACACAAACACACACACACACACACACACACACACACACACACACACACACACACACACACACACTGGTCTGAAAGAACAATTCTGTATTTCGGCCGTTTGATCTTCTTTGGGTGTTCTGACACTACGTTATTCTAATTAACACCTCACATGGATTATCCTCTACATTATTCTAATCAAAACATCACATGGATTATCCTCTACATTATTCTAATCAAAACATCACATGGATTATCCTCTACATTATTCTAATCAAAACATCACATGGATTATCCTCTACATTATTCTAATAAAACATCACATGGATTATAATCTACATTATTCTAATCAAAACATCACATGGATTATCCTCTACATTATTCTAATCAAAACATCACATGGATTATCCTCTACATTATTCTAATCAAAACATCACATGGATTATCCTCTACATTATTCTAATCAAAACATCACATGGATTATCCTCTACATTATTCTAATCAAAACATCACATGGATTATCCTCTACATTATTCTAATCAAAACATCACATGGATTATAATCTACATTATTCTAATCAAAACATCAATGGATTATCCTCTACATTATTCTAATCAAACATCACATGGATTATCCTCTACATTATTCTAATCAAAACATCACATGGATTATCCTCTACATTATTTCAATTAACACATCACAAAACACCACAATCTTCTGGTGAATTAAAGACATGGATTATCCTCTACATTGCTCTAATTAACACATCACACAAGACCACAATCTTCTGATGAATTAAGGATATGGATTATCCTCTACATTATTCTAATTCAATTAACACATCACAAAACATCACAGTCTTCTGGTGAATTAAAGACATGGATTATCCTCTACATTATTCTGATTAACACCTCACATGGATTATCCTCTACATTAATACTAATTAAGACATCACATGGATTATCCTCTACATTGTTCTAATTAACACATCACAAAACACCACAATCTTCTGATGAATTAAGGACATGGATTATCCTTTAAAAATCCCTTTCTTTAAAACTAATCATTGCACACAACTGACAAACATTTAATTATGTGTGCTTTGATATTGCTCGTACAGATTTCAAGTGCCCTCTGTCTCTTTTGAGTGTTTGTTATTTGTTTGTGTCTTGGTGTGTGCATTTAATCATGCAAAATGGTGTGTGTGTGTGTGTGTGTGTGTGTGTGTGTGTGTGTGTGTGTGTGTGTGAGTGCGTAGGTGCGTGCGTTGTGTGTGTGTGTTAGGGGGTAGGGGTTTGTCTGTGTGCGTGTGAGTGTGTATGTGTGTGTGTGTAAGCATGTATGTGTGTGAGCATGCGCGCGCGCGCGCGTGTGTGTGTGTGTGTGTGTGTGTGCGTGCGTGTGTGTGTGTGTGAGCGTGCGTAGGTGCGTGCGTTGTGTGTGTGTGGGTGGGGAGGGATCTGTCTATCTGCGTGCGTGTGTGTGTATGCATGTGCGTTCGTGTGTGTGTGTGTGTGTGTGTGTGTGTGTGTGTGTGTGTGTGTGTGTGTGTGTGTTAGTAAATGTGCTTATGTGTGTGTCTGTGTGTGCACACGTGTGTACGTGTGTATGTGTGTGTGTTGCAGGTAGTGGTATAGGTGGCAGCAGTCATTTTGCTGGCTGTAACTCTGTGTTTTATAAGTCTTCATGTCACTACCCTTTTCCACTCCCCATATCAAGACTTTGCCAACGCCTGGGTTTTGCGTTAGCCCAAGGAGTCTGCCAGACAGTTACTGACAAATCTGGATGGAGTGCAATTGGAATTGTCCGAGTGCAATCACATCACTTTTGGTTTAAGTCTAAAACCAGAGAGAAAGGCAGTCAGTGAATGTTTTCCTCCTGATTTACTGCTTTTAAGGCGTCACCATGGCCACACATATAGATTGTCCTGTGGATGTTTTCAGGAAACTGGGATACGTTTTCACAGACTAGTTTTGTGTTCTGGCTCAAAGCTTTAATATTTTAAAGACTGTTAATTTCGCGTGTGTGTGTTTGTGTGTGCGCACACACACACACACACACACACACACACACACACACACACACACACACACACACACACACACTCACACACACACACACACACACACACACACACACACACACACACACACATACATACACACACACATACACACACACACACATCTCCAAACTATCAGTCACACTCAAGTCAGCCAGGACGACGTCCATCCAACCACCAGAGGGGCAAGCGTTCTGGCCAGAAACTTAGGGAGGCAAATCCATCAGCTCTTCTGGGAAAAACCGAGGAGGAGATCAAACCGGCAACGACATCAACAAAGACCCGGCTTCCACTCTCAATTTTTCTTCTCTCCCTGGTCATTTTAGATTCAGCCCAGATTCAGTTCCTCTTCGTTCAGCTCTCAACTATATTGTTTTACTTAATTATTTACTTGTTTACCTACTTCGTTTTTATGCTATTTGTACCTTTTGATTCCAAGTTAAATGAATATTGAATTATCTAAACTTACCATATTGTTCTAAAGTTTATCAACCGTTCCTCATGAAGACGTGTGTAGTAAGTGATATCAACATTTTTCAGTGGAACACTCGTTCCATTGTTAAAAACATCTCATATTTGAGTAACTATCTCTCTTCTAAAAACGTCCATGTCATGCTTCTACAGTCGCTGAATACCATCAAAACCAAATTACCTAAAATATCCGGTTTTTATTATCCACCAATATGTGACTCTGTAAATGACGGTGGCCGTGTACAAACAGCTATATACATTCGGGAAGGACTGAACTATTGTGAACGAACATCGCCAGTACCTAAATCTACCGCATTTATTTCATCATGTGCAATCATTATAAAATTTTCCTCATCGTTAGTTGTGAATATGGCCTCTGTATACTTACCAAGAGGCCCAGATTCTGTGAACACTGAATGGTTAAGACACTTTCAAGATCAGGATGACAAGTGGATAATTGGAGGTGATTTTAATGCACATGCCCCATTTTGGGAAAAGTATTGCACAAACATAACAAGCAACAGGTTGATCGAAAATATTGTAGATTCCAATTTATATTTACTTAACAACGGACACGTTACCCGGATCCCCGATATACCAACCCACAGACCCACAGCTATCGACCTCACTTTAATCTCACCATCCCTAGCCCCAAACGCCACGTGGCAAACAGAGGATGACTTGTTGGGATCAGATCACATCCCCATACGTCTTACCCTAAACCATACTACTAAAATAGACGCCATGCCACAAGATAGTTTACCCAAGTTTAATTATAAAAACGCAGACTGGATCAGTTTTAAGGCAATCCTTGAAAAGACAAGAACAGATCTATCTGAAGCAATGAACATAAACGACATGTACGAAGTTTTCTGTAACTCACTGTTAAGAGCTGCTAACATTTCAATTCCAAAACTTACAGTGTCGAAAATAGGAAAACATCATGGAAATGTCTGGTGGAATGAGGATTGTCAAAAGGCAGTGAACGAAAAGAAAGAAAAATACAAAATCTATTTAGCAAACAGGTCACCTGAAAATCATACAGCGATGAAAAGTGCCAACATTAAGTGTAACAGAATCATAGAGCAAGCCAAAGAACAACACTGGACGTCTTTTTGTAAATGTGAAGTAAATGACCACAAAGACATGATAAAGATTTGGGAAAAACTAAAATTAATGAAAAACGGGATTAAGTTGCCATCAATTCCAGTAAAGCTAGAAAATAACCCTTTTCCTAGCTCACTGGAAAAAGCAGAAGCTTTTGCAGACGTGTTTGCTGAGACCTGTCGTGTAGAAGGACTTCCTGTCTCTAGTAGAGACTATAGGGAACGAGAAGAAAAGAAAGATGTATATAAGGATCCTGCCTCTGATAATACTCACTACATGAATGCATCACTCACACTTCAAGAATTAAAAGATGCCATTCAGTCCCTTCCAAGTAAAAAAACGTCAGTTGGACTAGATGCAATTTCCAATGAGATGCTGAAAAATTTACCAGAAAATTTTATAATTTTGCTACATGACATATTTCAAAAATGCTGGAATAGTGGGAAAATGCCCAACAACTGGAAAGAAACGATAGTGGTTCCTGTACTAAAATCAGGTAAATGTAATACCGATCTGAAAAACTACAGGCCAATTGCATTAACATCACACGTATGTAAACTAATGGAGAAAATAATCTTAAAGAGACTGATGCACTATTGTGAAAAGAAAAAATAATACCAGTAAATCAGGCAGGATTTCGAAAAGGCAGGTCACCAGTAGAAATCCTAACAAAGCTAACTACTAACATAAAACAACAATTTGCAAGACGTCAATGTGTTTTAGCTACATTTTTTGATATAACGAAAGCATACGATCAAGTGTGGCACTCCAGATTGTTATTTAAATTTAAAAGTATTGGGCTGACAGGTCACATTTTTGACTATGTTAAGTGTTTCTTAGAAAACAGAGTATTTCAAACGAGGATTGAAAATGTATATTCCACGAAACGAATTCTTCAAATGGGTATCCCTCAGGGATCCGTTATAGCTCCCCTTCTTTTCATGATATTAATGCATGACTTACCCAGTAAAGTATCTAAGCATGTAGTTTTAGCTCAATATGCTGACGATTTATGCATGTGGATGCAGGTAAATATGAAAAGGAAAACTCCTTTGCGCTGTATTAATTATACACGCAAATGCTACCAATTAGAACTTGATAAAATAGCACGATACATGGTAGAAAATGGGTTACATCTATCCCTGGAAAAATCGAAAATAGTTTTATTTAATAATGGAGCTAACCCAGTAAATATTCCCACTTTCAAACTGGGAGATACTCTTCTTCAGTTTAATGAGTCAATTAAATTCTTAGGAGTTTTTCTTACGGCAAAATTATCTTGGAATCAGCATATTGAATACTTATTAACCAAAGCTCAAAAAAGTTTAAATTTCTTAAAAATAGTTCGCAAACAGGCATGGGGTCAAGATTCATCAACACTTGTTCATCTTTGTAAATCGCTTGTTAGATCTAAATTAACCTATGCCCAAGAAATCTTCTTCAGTGCACCGAAACACTTAATGAAAAAACTGCAGAGCATAGATTGTAAAGGTTTCAAACTTGCACTGGGTCTTCCAATGCATGCTTCCTGTCTTCGCACATATACTGAAATCAAACTGTTGCCACTTGATGAGCAAAGGAAAGTCGCTTCTACTAAATTTTTGTTAAGACACACCACTGTAGAAAACATCTCTGAAACAGAAATTAAACTGAGATCAGATATCGACTTTCCAAAAAGAGCTAAATCAATATCTTCACAGGTCACTCTTGCAACATACACATCTGACGTCATGAAAGGTTCAGGAATTGATCTACACGTAGATCCTGTATCTATAAGACCTTCCTTTTCGCCAGTACCCAGTTGGGAACTCCAAAGAGCACAATTTGACGTACATCACACTAACTTAAAAAAAGGAGACAATGTAAACTTACTGGCTAGTCAGGTTAAATGTCATATAGACGACTTATATTCCGATCATTTGAAAATTTACACTGATGGATCAGTAATTGAAAGAAAAGCAGGCTCAGCGTTTTTAATACCTGCTCTCAAAATTGAAAAATCTTTCTACATAGGACTTGATAAATCTATCTTTACAGCTGAACTTTTTGCAATATTAATGGCTTTAAACTTTATGAAAAGTTTTCCTAGGACAATTTTTCAAACACTTTTTTGCGTGGATTCAAAATCAGTACTTCAGGCTCTTGAATTATCAAAATTACAAACAAGATCAGAAATGATTCTGGAAATTAGTCACTTGATTCATAATTTATCTTTAAGAGGCACTGATATTACTTTCTGCTGGATACCTTCTCATAGTTCTTTTCGTTATAATGATAAAGTTGACAGGGCTGCCAAACGGGGAGCTAATAACTCACCAGATTCAAACAATATCCAGCTTTCTCTCTCGTTGCACGAGAATTACACTTTAGTAGACAACTACGTCTGGAAGCAGTTCCAATTAAAACAGAAAAAGTATGATAAATGTCACATGAACTTTGAAATTAGCAAAATACTTAAGCAGCTTCATGCCAGCAGAATTATACAATCCCTTATGTATAGATGGAAACTTGATGCATTCAAAACAAAATACACCAAGAACATAGTATGTCTGTGTGGAAAGAAGATAACACATAGTCATATTCTTTCTTGCGTTAAGGTAAAAACGACATATTCCAACACTATCTATGAGTACAGTTTCTGATATATTTGCCTCATCATCATTACTGTATGAATTTTTTGTTAGCCTGTCAAAAAGTCCTATAGCGAATTACCTTTAAAATGTTATTTCACTTGTTCACTGTTATGGTTAGTCAATTATTAGTTTTATTTTTTTCTTCGTTTCTTCCAGATATTTATCAATTTTGTTTGTTAGTTTGTTTAAATCGTTAATTATGGTAACATTATTTGTTAGTTTTACCTTCCCCTCTTCAAAACAGTTGTTTTCTGGATCATCTTTTCTCAAGTTCAAAATTGACAATTTTCAAATATTCTCTTCACTCCTCTTATCACTCCCCCCCCCTTTTTTTTTGTTTTTTGTTGTTTTTTGTTGTTGTTGTTGTTGTTGTTGTCTAAAATCACTTTAGTGAATAGACATTAAATCAAAGACCACCACCACACACATACACACACACACACACGTACAACACACACCACCGCGAGACATGTCTCCATGTGTTATTTCTAGCTATTTGTGATGGAGGTAGGGAAGGCCTGACGGGCCTGTGTAACGTGTGTGAAAACATCCTGAGGCACCTTGCTGTTGACGTGTGAGTCACAAAGGGAGGCGGGAACCAGACACTTTGATCAGAGACAAGAGTTTTGATTCTTCTTTGTCTGCTTCTACTGTTCACCGTGTGCATGGTAAGTGTGACGGAGGTGTCGCCGACATTTTTGTTTTTTCTCCTTGATCTTTCTGGGTCTTTTGTAGCTGTGTTTGCTCGCCTTCTTTGAAGACGATTGCTGTTCTTTGGGTGAATCAGATACCTCAGTCTCTGCCTTGGGCAACAGATCTGCAGAGCTAAACTCCATAACCTGTAGATCTAAATCTTCAGAATTACTCTCACTCGATGACAGCGTCAAAGAAGAATAATCCCTACTTTGATGATCTGCAGAATCCAGAGATTGCGTAGGAAGAAAAAGATCCATTGACGCGTTAGCCAATGACGTCATGTTGAAGTCGTCATCACTCGATGAAGAGTTCCATTGCGGTTGCTCTTGATCTTGATCTTGATGTGTAGACGTCGGCAGAATCCAATTCTGGATATACGCGCCAACGGGGGAAAAACTGGGGGAGAGCACACAGGATTCCTAACTATAAAAAAAGAGAGATTTTTTTTGGGGGGACTGACCGTCGGCAGGCTTCACTTCAGCTGAAAGTTGGTATAAGGTGATGATATCGTCTGGCAGACCATTCCACTCTGTTGTCGTTCGAGGGAAGAAAGAATTCCTAAAGGTGGTGGTGTTTGACCGTTCAATCACGAAGCACCTGTTGTTGTTTCTGGCCATGGTTGATACTATATTAGTTGTTGCGTGTCCTTCTCTAAGCGTGGTATGATTTTCCTTTTTGATTTGGCCAGAGGTTTGAGAAACTGCTCTGCTGAGTTATCATTAATTAAAAGCGTTGCTCCTTCCTCCTGGTCTGCAGTGGTGGTAAATTCTGCTGCTTCAGAATGGTTGTGATGCATCCAGGGGTGCGGTCTTTGTAATTCTGGGTGATGAAGCGAGCCGCACGCCTCTGGACGGTCTGTAAATGAAGAAGAAACAGGAGAAGGGGACAATGGAAAGTCAAAAGAGTTTTGCCACAAATCCACGTCCAGCAGTGTGTTGGTTGCTTCAAACAACGCCATGACGTCAAAATGTAGACCCAGTGGGAATGGACACAGACTAGACCAACACCTCAATCTGCTGTGGCGTGTTTTGGGTAAAGGAAGTCGTTGCTTTGGTCTACCTAGTTCAAGCGCACATGATCCACGTGGTCCATGATTTGCTGTGGCCGGGCCGTGCACAGACTCACTCACTGACTGACTCAGCAGAGCTTCGTGGGTTTTCTTGGCTTCCTACATGTCAGTGGCATCTGGGACGTCGGACAGGGTACTGTCCGCAGAACAATGTTTATAATTTGCTGGGGGTTTTTTTGTAACATTTGGGAGCACGAAACGCAACAGATGCCGGGAGTCACGTTGAGCTAGGCCCGCCGGGTACGGAGCCTTGAGTCGACGAACTGCCCATGAGGATTTACACGTTGAGGCCCAGAGGACTGGTGCCTAGGCCCGCCGGGTGCGGAGCCTTGTGACGTCGAACCTTTTCTACATATGAAACCAGAAGTGATTGATACTGACATTACAGTGTGTGGCACAGCGCTTGTGGTGGTGACATATGTTCAGTGACTTGTTGCTCTGCGGTTTGTAGCCATTACTTGATGTACTTTTTCACCATTGATTTGTATTATTGTTATTATTATTATTATCCTTTGAGTTATTATTAATTAAATCGTTGTCCTTGCCTAACTGTTAGTTCTTCGACTTTTGTGTTTATGTTCGTTTTGTACCGTCTGGGGTGATAGACTGAACGAGATGAGAGAACTGTTTCTTGTGTCCTGTTTGTCACTATAGATGTTATAAATGCGAGTGTAACAGTAAGGCCACAAGGGGCGATGACTGTGTCCTTTATTGCTTTTTTCCCCACTTCTTGCCAATTGTCATGGAGCTTGGTGGTCAGACCATTTGTAGACGGCCATGTCTTCTGTCGTGTCATTTGACAGAGTGACATCGCTGAAATTATGTTCACCTGTCTGCTGTTGGGTCCTCTTCGCCGCATGGGTAGGGGGCCCGTGTCTTACACGTTAGCATGCTAGCGCGCATGTGGCGAAATGGTGAATGTGGCGAGGGTGAGAAAAAAATGTATGTTCTGAAACGGACACGAAGCAAACGTACATTTTAGCCAATGTACAATGTGTGTGTATCAAACCTGTCTTTAGAAACAAACCATGCACACCCTTCAGAGAAGATGATGATGATAATAATAATAATGATAATAATAATAATGATAATAATAATAATAATAACACTAATTATAATAATAATGATAAGCACAATAATAAAACAGCAACAACAACAACAACAAATAATCCCATTGTTCGTCAATGTACTGCTCTTGTTTCACAATAGAAGACAGTCGTCATCAAACACAAAGACGACTTGCACGGCCGCCATCTGGCAAAATCCTTTCGATGCTACCTGCTTCTATCTGTCTCGATCTCTAAAAGTGCTCAACATTTCTTGGATGAATAGGTCTAATAGTCTCCGTAGTTATTTAGATTCATGCAAGAACGCTTTCACATTTCCAACAACTTGTTGCAACCACGCAATATTAAATCCAATCTCATGCAAAATTACCTTTCTCAGCTGCCTCCTCTTTCTCTCCCATTATGTAACACATCAGTCCCAATTTCTGATTCAGCTAAAAACCTTGGTGTCTGCATTGACTCTACCCTCTCCATGAATAACTTTGTTTCTCAAACTGCCAGATCTTGCTACTATCACCTCCATCGTATAAGCCTGATCAGGAAGTATCTCTCTGTGGAAACAACTGCAAAACTCGTTCTCTCCTTCATAATGTCTCGCATTGACTATTGCAATTCACTCCTGTCCGGTCTTCCTGCCTCCACCATTCACATCCTACAGCGCATTCAAAACAATGCTGCACGCCTTGTACTCAAAAAGAAAAAAGCTGACCACATATCTCCTCTCCTGGCACAACTTCACTGGCTCCCTGTATCAAAGCGCATACAGTACAAACTAGATTCCATGTGCTACAAAAGCCTCAATAACGCAGCCCCCGATTACCTGTCAAGCCTACTTGAGATCTATGTTCCCTCACGTACCCTCCTCTCTGCCTCCGATCCTCTGACTTTTCGCTTTCCACGCACTAAGCTCAATACCTATGGTCCACGAGCCTTCTCTGTTTCTGGTCCGCTCTCCTGGAATAAACTTCCTCTCTCAGTCCGTCAGCAACCTACTTTTGTCTCCATCAAGTCCGCTCTCAAAACTCACCTTTTCTCCTCTGCATAAAATCCTGACCTCACTCAATCCCCTCTGCAACCTATCTCCACTCGGAAAGGAACCACATTGCAATATATAATTGTATATATAATATGCTCTCTATAATTTTCCATTGCTTTTATTCTTTCTCCCCATTTATAGCCGTGTGCGTGTGTGTGTGTGTGCGTGAGTGCGTGTGTGTGCGTGCGTGCGTGCGTGCGTGCATGTGTGTGCGTGCGTGCGTGCGTGTGTGTGTGTCTGTTTCAGCGCTTAGATTTGATTTTATCAAGATTTTTGCGCTATATAAATATTGTAATTATTATTATTATTATTACCTTTATTTCGTAAACCCAACATTCTTTTTCAGATCTAAGGAATTCAATTAACATTTAGTACGCTTTGAAAGATAGTCTGTCTGGACCCATATACAATTTTCTACATCAATATCTCAGACAATTCACAGAGGAATTAACATACAGAGGGAATCTTCTTTAATCATCATACACCATTTTGTTAGGTGTCCTTGTTGGTATACCCAAGAATCTTTTACACATATGTACTTTCTCGATATGTTCCGGTCTGATCAGCCCCCATATCTCTGAAGAATACAACAGGATGGATTGAATCTTAACGTCAAATAACTTGAACAAAATATTCGTGTTTATGTCTTTATAATTCTGAAATGCCTTATTTAACAATACGGTTGCTTTCTTACGTTTTGTTATTAAATGTTCTGTGCCTATCTTGGCACTAATCTTTGTTGTGATGTTAACCTCTGAACTGCAATTTTTATTGACCACTTCTAATCGTACACCATCATTAAAACCACTTTTCTTGTTTTCCTAAGATGCTCCATTTTCTGAAAACCATAACTTTAGTTTTCTTATTATTATATCGATGTTTAGTTTCATGTTATCTGAACAAGACTGTAACACATTTAATTGGTTTTGTAGACCGCATGGTGTTGTTGATAATAACGCTATATCACCTGCGATATGTGGCACATGGCTCCTCTAAGGATAAGCTTCCTCCTCAGATCTGTATATGACCTGCTCCCCTCGAATGCAAACTTAGTGAAATGGGGGAAAGCAGACGACCCAGCATGTCCGCTCTGTCAGAAGAAACAAACAGTGGAACATGTCCTAAGCTCTTGCAAAGTAGCGCTAGCCCAAGGAAGGTATACATGGAGGCACAACCAAGTTCTGAAAGTGATCACAGATGTGGTTAGCGAAAAAACCATGACCCCAAACGCACCAATTGCTATGACAACGTTCTACAAAGCAGGAGGGAAACAGGTCTGGCCCGAAAGTGCTATGACAACCAGCACATTGCCAAAGGGTCTTCTGGATGGAGCAGTCGACTGGGAGTGTACAGCAGACCTCCCAGAGTGGAGAAATTACCCAGATGTCATCAGCAAGACAGGCATGAGACCAGACATCGCTCTCCACTCTGACTCCTCGAAACAAGTGATTCTGATAGAACTCACTGTGCCATACGAAAGCAGAATGGAAGAAGCACATATCTACAAGACCGAAAAATACGCCGGTCTTGCTAGCACCCTGAAGAAAGCAGGTCTGCGGGTCAAAATCTTCGCCATAGAGGTCGGGGCAAGAGGGTTTGTGGGCACCTCCGCTTATGATCTCATGAAACAACTCGCCATTTCTGGGAAGAAGAGGACTAGAGCCCTTAAAGCGATGGCAGAGGCAGCAGAAAGGAGCTCAAGCTGGATCTGGGCAAGGAGGAACGAAAAAAGTGAACTTCATAAGGATTAAATTCCCTACAGATGATGTGTGCCCCGTTAGCACATTGGTAAAACCGCGTACCGCAGTTCTGAAGCGCAGAATCGCCCAGGTTCGATCCCCGGCGTGGGAAAAAAAAAAAAAAAAAAAAAAAAAAAAAAAAAGACAACAGCAGAAGGGCATCCAGGAGTCATGACCTGGATGTGGCCCGGCCCCCCGAGAGTGTAAGGAATTCAGGGCCGAAACACTTGTCTAAAGGGGGTTACTTCTCTGAAGACCTTCTGTTGTCTAGCTCTCCCTAGAGTTTCTTTCTACCTGCACATGGTCAGTCCATTGACTTCCGGGAATAGTTCGGAGGACATTCGGGAAAGACCGAAGGACACTGGGAAAGACTAGTTCTGCGGGCTTTGTGGGTTGGCTTCCCACCTTGCCTTTGATAACATGCCACGAGTTTTTCAAATGAAAGATGCTCCCAGGATTCACCGAAAGGGGGAGAGAATGATGAATCCATCGGCACTGACTCCATCACGACTGGAAACGCACAACGGACCATGATTAATGACCAGTTGGAATTTCCGTGTGCGTGTGGAAGGAGATTCACCACCAAACGCGGCATGAAGATCCACAGGACAAAAATGGGCTGTTTGAAGACACATACGAACCATCAGCAGCGCACTGCGATAGCAGGTGAGACGTTGGATGACCAAGGCCAGGAATTAAACCATAGTGCCAAGGACATCCACGCTGACGGTTCTGATGCGGATTTTGCACAAGCTCTTAACGCCAAACGTGGAAAACTCAATTTGCCGCCTGCCGGTGCAAAAGAACAATGGGAGAAATTAGATGAGGAACTTGTCCTTAAGCTGAATGCGCTAATAGGGAACAGTACGCTGGAACACAAACTTGACACATACGGAGACATCATATACTCTATCTGCAGGGACACTTATGGAGTGAAGCAGCCAAAGACAAAAACGCCTCCCCAGAAATCCAGAAGACAGCAACAGATGGAGAGCATCCGGAGGGAGAAAAGGAAGCTTAAAAAGCGAATGAAAACTGCCTCAGAATTCGAGAAGCAAGGGCTCCTGGAACTCTGGAAAGATCTGAAGGCCAAACACAATGCTCTCAGCAAAGTGGAATCAGCAAGGCGAAGAAAGAGCAAAAAGAAGAAGACTCAAGATCGTTTCTTCAAAGATCCCTTTGACTTTTCAAGAAAGCTGTTTGAACAACCCAAATCAGGGACTCTCACAGTGGGCAAGGAAACCCTAGAGCAGCATCTCAGGGAAACATATTCCGATTCTCAGCGCGAGGCACCACTTGAAATCCAGAATCTGGTTTGGCCTGCAGCGCCAGAAGGAAAATTCAATAACAAACCACCAACACTGGATGAAGTGAAGAACGTAGTAAAGAAAGCCAGAGCCAAGTCAGCACCTGGACCAAACGGAATACCATACCTGCTCTACAAGAAATGCCCAAAAGTGCTCGAGTGGCTCCACAAGATGATTCGATCAGCATGGAGGAACCAGAAGATCAGCGACCAATGGATGAGAGCTGAAGGAGTGTACATTCCGAAGGAGCAGAACTCCAGCAGCATCAATCAGTTCAGGCCAATATCACTTCTGAACGTCGAGGGGAAAATCTTCTTCTCTGTTATGGCAGCAAGATTGACAAAATACCTGACTGAAAACAAGTATCTGGATATGTCAGTCCAAAAGGGAGGCATACCAGGAATGCCTGGATGCTTGGAACATGCCACGTTGATTTGGGATGCCATCCAAAAAGCAAGAACAGAGAAGAGAAACATTGACGTAGTTTGGCTTGATCTGGCGAATGCATATGGATCAGTTCCACACGATATGATCCAGCTGGCTCTTGAAATGTATCACATCCCAGAAAACATCCGAACAATGCTGAGGAAGTATTTCCAAGGGTTCTCAATGCGGTTCTCTACCAAAGAATACACCACGGACTGGATAGACCTTGAGGTGGGCATTGCAATGGGCTGTGCAATCTCTCCCATACTGTTCGTGTTGGCAATGGAAGTCATCTTGAAAGCTGCAATGAAGAGTTCAGGTCCAGTGAATCTGGGAGATGGATACCAGATGCCTCCTCTGAAAGCTTTCATGGATGACACAACAGTCTTGTCCACGGATGAGGAAGAGACACACCAAATCTTAAAGCAGCTGGATGAGCTGGTGGCCTCTTCAAGAATGAGGTTCAAACCTAAGAAATCCCGAAGTCTCTCATTGCGAAAAGGAAAAGTGGCAGATTCAGTCAAATTCATGGTAGCCAACCAAGCCATCCCCACTGTCACAGAAGAGCCAGTAAAAAGTCTCGGAAGATGGTATGATGACTCCCTGAAAGACACACAAAGGGGATGTGAAACCAAGCAAACAGCAGAAGAAGGCCTGAAGAAAATAGATAACTGCGGACTGCCAGGCAAATACAAAGTCTGGTGTCTACAGTTCATGCTGATACCAAAGCTGCTGTGGCCACTGCTAATCTATGACATTTGCACCAGCACAGTCGAAGCAATGGAAGCCAAAATCAACAAATACACAAGAAAATGGCTCGGTGTCCCACCTGGTCTCACTGATGTTGCATTCTACTGTCGTCAAGCAATGCTGAAGCTACCTCTCAAATCCATAGTGGAGGAATACAAAGTTGGAAAAGCAAGACTGTTGAGCATGCTGGAGGAATCGGAAGACAATATCGTGAGATCAGTTCATCCAAAGCTGAGAACTGGCAGAAAGTGGAAAGTCCAAGAGGCTGTAAACAATGCCAAGAGAAACCTCAGCATCAAAGAAATAATTGGACACACGCAAACCAACAGACAGGGACTGGGAGCAACAAAAATGCAGTGGTGGTCCAAAGCCAAAGGGAAGGAAAAAAGAGACATGATCATACAGGAGTTGAAGGAAGAAGAAGATGTCAAAAGAGTGCAGAAGGCAGTCCAGCAAGGTCAACAGGGGCAATGGACAACATGGGACAGTGCACTCCAAAGAAGTCTCAGCTGGAACGATATGTGGCACATGGCTCCTCTAAGGATAAGCTTCCTCCTCAGATCTGTATATGACCTGCTCCCCTCGAATGCAAACTTAGTGAAATGGGGGAAAGCAGACGACCCAGCATGTCCGCTCTGTCAGAAGAAACAAACAGTGGAACATGTCCTAAGCTCTTGCAAAGTAGCGCTAGCCCAAGGAAGGTATACATGGAGGCACAACCAAGTTCTGAAAGTGATCACAGATGTGGTTAGCGAAAAAACCATGACCCCAAACGCACCAATTGCTATGACAACGTTCTACAAAGCAGGAGGGAAACAGGTCTGGCCCGAAAGTGCTATGACAACCAGCACATTGCCAAAGGGTCTTCTGGATGGAGCAGTCGACTGGGAGTGTACAGCAGACCTCCCAGAGTGGAGAAATTACCCAGATGTCATCAGCAAGACAGGCATGAGACCAGACATCGCTCTCCACTCTGACTCCTCGAAACAAGTGATTCTGATAGAACTCACTGTGCCATACGAAAGCAGAATGGAAGAAGCACATATCTACAAGACCGAAAAATACGCCGGTCTTGCTAGCACCCTGAAGAAAGCAGGTCTGCGGGTCAAAATCTTCGCCATAGAGGTCGGGGCAAGAGGGTTTGTGGGCACCTCCGCTTATGATCTCATGAAACAACTCGCCATTTCTGGGAAGAAGAGGACTAGAGCCCTTAAAGCGATGGCAGAGGCAGCAGAAAGGAGCTCAAGCTGGATCTGGGCAAGGAGGAACGAAAAAAGTGAACTTCATAAGGATTAAATTCCCTACAGATGATGTGTGCCCCGTTAGCACATTGGTAAAACCGCGTACCGCAGTTCTGAAGCGCAGAATCGCCCAGGTTCGATCCCCGGCGTGGGAAAAAAAAAAAAAAAAAAAAAAAAAAAAAAAAAAAAAAGACAACAGCAGAAGGGCATCCAGGAGTCATGACCTGGATGTGGCCCGGCCCCCCGAGAGTGTAAGGAATTCAGGGCCGAAACACTTGTCTAAAGGGGGTTACTTCTCTGAAGACCTTCTGTTGTCTAGCTCTCCCTAGAGTTTCTTTCTACCTGCGGAAAGTAAAATATATAATTCCATTATTCTTGGAAGCAACTGGACACCGAGTCTCCCTCTCCCATCCATCTGATTAGCTAGGTGGTTGATGAGTACTGGAAATAAGGTAGGACTTAAGACACACCCCTGTCTCACACCAATGGGCAGTGAAGCAACTCAGATCAGATAGCTCACTTTCTGCCCCGACATACAAACTCAATCATTCATAGATAGATTCATAGCGAAGCAAGATACTTACTTTTCACTTCCTGATTATTGATGCATTCTGAAGTTTATCATGCTGAACTGAATCAAAGGCTTTTTTAAAGTCTACTTAATGCAACATATAATTTTTTGCCCTTTCTACTCATACAATTCTAAACAATCGCTTAGATTTGATTTTGTCGAGATTTTGCGCTATATAAATATTGTAATTATTATTATTATAATCGCATATAGAGAAAAAATTTCTTATCAATCGTTGAGAATTTTTTCTAAAGCCCGCTTGACTTTCTGATATCAAGCGATTCTCTTCTAGCCATATGAACAAGCTTGTGCTCAACTGATTTTCAAACATATTTGTGATTTCCTTGAAATATTTGCTAAATCAAAATCATTGTTGTTATCTCCAACAAAACAAAAGTTATCATTCCCTGTTCTTGCATCAAAGTCTCCAGTTAATCTCCAGATGTTGAAGTCATTATGGGTAGTATGTAGATCTAAAACACATTGTTCTATTAATTCTATACCATATCCCTCATGCTAGTTCCTCCAGTATGATGAATCATATGGAAGGATATATGTACATTTTAGAATTATGTTTGCTTGATAAAAGCATATCCTTGTGAATCTTTATTATTAGAGCATGCTCATTTTCAATTTCAACTTGTTCAATGAAAGAAGCAAACGATTTTCTGATCACAACAATTATTCCACCACAATGCCTTCCTTGTGATAATTTCTTCGCTTTCAGTGTAAATATTATAAAGTCCTTAAATAATGTGGAATCGAAATCAGTTGCTAGGAACGTTTCTGTGAGACATAAAATCATGTTGCAAAAGGAAGTCGACAAAATCAATGTTTTCCAGTTTCTTTAGCAAACCATTTACATTAGCACAGTTTGAAGTTTGCTCAAAAGGGATTCATTGCGCTCGGAGAGTTCCATATGCGCTCCACATTAAACAAAAACCTGCCTGCAATTACCTGGCATACTCCCTGAGCATGTGTAAAACTGAATGCGCTGGCAAGATTTTGAAATTGTGAGGGATGGAGGGGACCAATATAAACACTAGGCTGACATCATCGTTCTGATGGATACGTTAAGATAGATAGAATTTAATGTTGCGGGTTGGGTTTGAACTCGAGACACCAGATCTTGAGTTCACGGCCCTATCAAAAGAACCGACCGGACAGGAGTACTGCGGTTCATAACACTTTTCCTGTCTCAAACTGTTCCCGGAAAAGAGCCTCCCAAAGGAAACTTTCTCTTGCTCTTTGTGGGTAAATGGAGCGACTGCACTGACAAGCCGTCAAAAACACGTAACATGTTCCGTGACAACCCTTAGCTGACATAGAGCTTGTTGGGATTCCTAGGGTAAGGTCAAGTAATGTGTGTGTGTGTGTGTGTGTGTGTGTGTGTGTGTGTGTGTGTGTGTGTGTTGTGTGTGTCTGTGTGTCTGTGTGTTGTGTGTGTCCGTGTCTGTGTGTATGTGTGTGTGTGTCTGTGTGTGTGTATGTGTGTGTGCGTGTGTGTGTGGTGGGGGGGGGAGAGAGAGAGAGAGAGAGAGGTAGTGTGTGTGTGTGTGTGTGTGTGTGTGTGTGTGTGTGTGTGTCTCTCTGCCTGTGTCTGTGTATCTTCGTTCTTTGATGTTTTTTCGATATAAGTGACAGCAAATAAGTGTGTAATTGAATGTGTGTGTGTGTGTGCGCGCGCGCCCGTGTGTGTGTGGTGTGTGTGTGTGTGTGTGCGCGCGCGCGCGTGTGTGTATTTGTCTGTGTGTGTTTGTTCTTTGATTTAACGTCTTTTCACTATGAGTGAGATATATATGTGCGGGTACATGTGCGTGTGCACATGCATGTGTGTGTATGTGAGTGTGTGTGCGTGTGTGTGGTGTGTGTGTGTGTGTGTTGTGCCTGTGCGCGTGCATGTGCGTGAGCACATGCATGTATGTGTGTTAGTTCAATGGTGTGCGTGCCTGAGTGTCTGAGTGATCATTCGTGCGTGGGTGCGTGCGTGCATGCGTACCTGTGTGCGGGAGTGCGTATGTATGTGTGTGTGTGTGTGCTTGTGTGTGTGTTTGTGTATATGTGTGTGTGCGTATGTTTGTGTATGTATGTGTGTGTGCGTGTGTGTTGAAGATTAGCGACCAGATGGAGCATACATATTCAAAGAACAGAATTGAAGTCCTATTAACCAGTTCAGACTAACATCGCTTTTAAATGTGAAGGGAAAATCTATCTATCTATCTATCTATCTATCTATCTATCTATTCTATCTATCTATCTACTTACTGATCTATCTATCTATCTTCTAGTCTATCTATCTATCTATCTATCTATCTATCTATCTATCTATCTGTCTGTCTATCTGTCTGTCCTTGTATCTATGTATCAATGTATCTACATATCCATTTGTCTGTGTATCTATCTATCTCTACAATATATACGCGTACAACACACACACACACACACACACACACACACACACACACACACACACACACACACACACACACACACACACACACACACACATATTTTATATATATATATATATATGTATGTATGACATATATAATGTATGTGTGATTGTAACATATATTATATGTATATATATGTATTATTATTAAATATATATATATGTATGGGGTATAGGGGGCTCTGGAGAGAGATAGTACCTTTGTAGCTCGGCTGCTGCTTTTTTAATTGAAGGACGGGCGCACTGGTTCTCCTCCATCTCCTAAATCTCTCATATGCTAGCTCCACTAGCGCCATACCCCGGGACCTCGCCTCAGCAGGCATGCTAAATCATGCGAGGGGGTGATGCTAAGACATCACTGGGCGTAACCTCAAAATGAAGGTGACCGGCCAAGGCAGAGAAAGTTACTAGATGAACCTAACGGCTACGTGTTCGAGACCAGGGCGAACCACCAAGTAGGAGGATATCGGCTGTGGTCTGGCATGGAGAGGGATGGGCTCCGCCATGCGACATTGCCCAAGAAACGCCAATGAAGATGACAACAAAAAGGAGAATCATACCGGATCGGTCGTCGCCCGGATTCAGGACTGCCTCTTCCGTTGGCAGGAATCACCAGGGCGGAAGTGGAAACTATGCTACTGGTGGACCAACGAAAAACTATCCGTGCCAGAAATAACATCGTCATCGGCACCTGGAATGTACGAACACTCAAAGAAGCTGGGAAACTAGAGGAATTAGAGCATGAAATGAAAAGATATCGCTGGAACATACTAGGTCTATGTGAAGTACGATGGAAAAACTACGGAGAAACATCAACTCCAGAAGGTCACAACTTATACCACAGCGGGAGAGAAGAGCGCCACGAGCATGGAGTAGGAATCCTCGTTCACAGAGACACTGTAAACGCTGTCATGGGATGCCGACTAATCTCCAGTCGAATCATTACCATACGGTTGAAAGCATCACCATTCAACATCACAGTCATTCAAGCATATGCACCAGACCATGATGATGAGGAAGTGGAAGACTTCTATAACCAGATACAGGGATTCTTAGATGAAACACCAAAGAAATATATTGTCGTAGTACAGGGCGATTGGAATGCAAAGTTCGGGGAAGATGCGTGTAAAGATTGGAATGGAACTTGCGGGCCTTACTGCAACAACAACACAAATGACAGAGGTTTTAGACTCCTGGAATTCGCCAGATACAACGATTTCAGGGTGATGAACACCTTCGGCCCACACAAAGCGTCAAGAGGATGGACCTGGCACAGCCCAGGTGGTGATCATCACAATCAAATAGATTACACCATGGTCAAAGCAGATTTCAGTCTAGTGTCAACATCCCAAGACCAGAAGTTTTCCAGGAGCTGACATTGGCAGTGATCACGAACTTGTGATGATGTCATTTGCACTACGTTTAAAAAACTGCAGGAAACAGGGCAACATCAGAATTAAATTTAATATGGACAAACTAAAGGACCCGAGCATACAAGACTCCTTCCAAGCAAACATCGGAGGTAAATTCGCACCACTCCTAGTCTTGAATCATGACGATACAGAAGTAGAATCATTAATCGACGCCTTCAACAATTCATGACAGAAACAGCAGAGACTCGCAAACCGCGAGTGAAAAAGAAGCCCTGGGTCACGGACAACATCCTAGATCTATGTGACAAACGAACAGAGCTTAAGAAGAAGAAACATGAAAAAGAGGATGCGAGACAATACAGAAAATAAACCTGCAAGTGAAGAGAGGTATGAAAGCAGCTATGGAGACATGGATTGACAATCAGTGCGAAGAAATTGAAAGTAATCTACAGAGGAACAACAGTAAGAAGGCCTATCAAACTGTCAAAGACCTGACCAGCACCAGACAAGGACCAACGACCACCATCCAGAACAAAGAAGGGAAATGCCTCACAGAAGAAAAAGATATATTAAACAGGTGGACTGAATATTGCTCCGAGCTGTACACTCACAGAAGAACAGGAGACCCTAGTGTGCTTAATGTCCCACCATCATCAAACGACGCAAAAGATAGCATTATGCGTGAGGAAATAGTGACAGCAGTGGCATCCTTAAAGCCCGGAAAATCAGTGGGAGTAGACAACATCACAGCAGAGATGGTTCAAGCAGGAGGAGACCCAGCGATTGACATGCTCATGATCGTTTGCAACAAGATCTGGCAGACAGGCGAGCGGCCAAAACCATGGACTCAGTCCTTGATCATCACCCTCCCCAAGAAAGGCAATCTACAAGTATGTCAAAATTATCGCACCATCAGCCTCATAAGTCACCCCAGTAAAGTCATGCTGCGAGTCATCCTAAATAGACTAAAACCACAGGCAGAGAAAATCATCGCCGAAGAGCAAGCCGGTTTCAGGCCAGGTCGCAGCACAACGGAACAAATCTTCAACTTCAGAATCCTTATGGAAAAGTACCTCCAACACCAACAGGAGCTCTACCATGTGTTTATCGATTTTAAAAGGCACTGGACAGAGTCTGGCACGAAGCCTTGTGGGCAACCATGAAGCTGTACAACATCAACGCCAACTTAATCAGAATCATAGAAAACCTCTACAATAAAGCCAACAGCGCAGTCTTCTTTAACAACAATATTGGAGAATGGTTCCGGACGACAGTCGGATACGCCAAGGCTGTCTACTCTCCCCTACTCTCTTCAACATCTTCCTAGAAAGAATAATTACGGAGGCACTCGAGGAACATGAAGGAACAGTCAGCATTGGAGGTAGAAACATCACTAACCCACGTTTTGCGGATGACATTGACGGCTTTGCCGGAAAAGAACAAGAGTTAATCAACCTAGTGGACCGTCTTGGAAAGACCTCCTCTGATTATGGCATGGAAATCAGCGCCGAGAAAACGAAAATAAAATAATGACCAATCGCAACAACCACTTTACGGCTGATGTAATGGTCAATAAACAAAAACTCTAAAGTGTGCCCAGTTTCAAATACCTGGGATCAGTCGTGTCAGATGAGGGATCTAAGCCCGAAATACTCTCCAGAATAGCCCAGACTACAGCCGCAATGACCGAGCTCAGAACCATATGGAACAACAGTAACATCGCCACAAGCCCAAAGATCAGACTGATGCGTTTCCTGTCATGTCAATATTCTTATACGCTTGCGAATCATGGACCTTAACAGCGTATACGGAAAGAAGAATCAGGGCGGTTGAAATGAGATGCTTTCATAAACTTCTCGGCGTCACATACAGAGGTCGCATCACAAATGACGAAGTCAAAAGAAGAATTCAAAATGAAATCGGGCCTTACACTGACCTCCTGACCTTAGTAAGACGACGCAAACTAACATGGTATGGACACATCACTCGATCATCCGGCCTTGCCAAGACAATCCTAGATCCTGCAAGGCACAGTCTCGGGAGGAAGGAAAAGAGGCAGACAAAAGAAGAGATGGGAAGATAATAATCGAGAATGGACGGGCCTGGAGCTGAGGGATACCCTAAGGAAAGCAGAGAGCAGGGAGGAGTGGAGAAAGGTTGTTGTCAAGTCTTCGGCCAGTCTAAGGGATCGGTGACGGTGACGGATATATGTATGTATATATAGCGGGAGAGAGAGACAGAGACAGAGAGAGATGTATATGTTTGTGTGTGTGTGTGTGGTATATGTGTGTTTGTACATATGTGTATATGTATCACGCATAAGCATTTTGAATTGCCGCCCCACAGATATGTTAGCTGATACAGCCATATCATCAAAAGTCAAGTATCTAAGTCCTTAGACGCCCAGTCAGAAAGTTTGGGGTTCGATCCTTCCTGAGTACCTTATGCCTGATGGCTAAAGAGGACAATTTTTCCCATCTCCTAGAAGTACATATGTGCAGACTTGCTAGTGCCTTAACCCACCATGAACATTACATATGCACGTTAAAGATCGTGTAGGTCATTGTCAGTGTCCGACGGCTCATGAAAACATTTTTGGAACTAAAGCTAAAGTGGGACAGGAAAAGTAGATGACGTAGTTGGACCTCATGACCATGACACGCGAAATGAAAGGGGAGAGAAACTTACTGAGTGGGCACAAGTAAATGAATTCATAATAGGGAACACTTGGTTTGAGCAACCTACCAGAAGAAAATGAACATTCGTGAATCATGGAGACAGCATATAAAATCAAATTGATGACATCCTTATACATGAAAGATTTATAAATTTTTTACTGATAGCAAAACCATCTCCACACGCAGACTGAAAAGTAACCACAATCCTGTGATGGGAAGATAGGTTGAAACTAAAGAGAAGAAACCAAATCAACGTAACATCAAACTAACTCTTGGACTCTTAAACACAGATGAATCAACACGTGCAAAATTTACTATTTATGTTCAAAACAAATTCAGTGCTCTGGATGACATTGGTGACAGTGAAGAACAATGGACACAATTTGAGAAACTCGATAAATGAGGCTTGTGAAGAAATGCCTAAAGTTGAAATAAAAGCAAAAAAGAACTGGGCGAAAAAAATAAATTTTAGGCTTGAAGGGAAAAGGGAAAAGAGGAAGACACAAAAAGATAGGCCTACACAATGAAGGGAAAAGGGAAAAGAGGAAGAACACAAAAAGATAGGCCTACACAATGAAGGGAAAAGGGAAAAGAGGAAGAACACAAAAAGATACACAATGAAGGGAAAAGGGAAAAGAGGAAGACACAAAAAGATAGGCCTACACAATGAAGGGAAAAGGGAAAAGAGGAAGAACACAAAAAGATAGGCCTACACAATGAAGGGAAAAGGGAAAAGAGGAAGACACAAAAAGATACACAATGAAGGGAAAAGGGAAAAGAGGAAGACACAAAAAGATACACAATGAAGGGAAAAGGGAAAAGAGGAAGAACACAAAAAGATAGGCCTACACAATGAAGGGAAAAGGGAAAAGAGGAAGAACACAAAAAGATAGGCCTACACAATGAAGGAAAAGGGAAAAGAGGAAGAACACAAAAGATAGGCCTACACAATGAAGGAAAGGGAAAGAGGAAGACACAAAAAGATAGGCCTACACAATGAAGGGAAAAGGGAAAAGAGGAAGACACAAAAAGATACACAATGAAGGAAAAGGGAAAGAGGAAGACACAAAAGATACACAATGAAGGGAAAAGGGAAAAGAGGAAGACACAAAAAGATACACAATGAAGGGAAAAGGGAAAAGAGGAAGACACAAAAAGATACACAATGAAGGGAAAAGGGAAAGAGGAAGACACAAAAAGATACACAATGAAGGAAAAGGGAAAGAGGAAGACACAAAAGATACACAATGAGGGAAAAGGGAAAAGAGGAAGACACAAAAGATACACAATGAAGGGAAAAGGGAAAAGAGGAAGACACAAACAGATACACAATGAAGGGAAAAGGGAAAAGAGGAAGACACAAAAAGATACACAATGAAGGGAAAAGGGAAAAGAGGAAGAAACAAAAAGATACACAATGAAGGGAAAAGGGAAAAGAGGAAGAAACAAAAAGATACACAATGAAGGGAAAAGGGAAAAGAGGAAGACACAAAAAGATACACAATGAAGGGAAAAGGGAAAAGAGGAAGACACAAACAGATACACAATGAAGGGAAAAGGGAAAAGAGGAAGACACAAAAAGATACACAATGAAGGGAAAAGGGAAAAGAGGAAGACACAAAAAGATAGGCCTACACAATGAAGGGAAAAGGGAAAAGAGGAAGAAACAAAAGATACACAATGAAGGGAAAAGGGAAAAGAGGAAGACACAAAAAGATACACAATGAAGGGAAAAGGGAAAAGAGGAAGAACACAAAAAGATAGGCCTACACAATGAAGGGAAAAGGGAAAAGAGGAAGAACACAAAAAGATAGGCCTACACAATGAAGGGAAAAGGGAAAAGAGGAAGAACACAAAAAGATAGGCCTACACAATGAAGGGAAAAGGAAAAGAGGAAGAACACAAAAGATAGGCCTACACAATGAAGGGAAAAGGGAAAAGAGGAAGAACACAAAAAGATAGGCCTACACAATGAAGGGAAAAGGGAAAAGAGGAAGAACACAAAAAGATAGGCCTACACAATGAAGGGAAAAGGGAAAAGAGGAAGAACACAAAAAGATAGGCCTACACAATGAAATCAGGAACAGATGCAATAAATATCAGGAATCTTGGCTAAAAACAAAGCGCAAAGAAGTAGACACAAAACTGACCCTAAGTTTATGTACAGAAACATTGAAGTAATTGCCCTCAGGAATAAGACGTGCACATCGAATGGTTGTTTAAAATCTAAAGATGGTTATTATGGAAAAATAAAAAATATTAGATAGATGGGAAGAGTATATTAAAGACCTTTTTGACGATATCAGAAAATAGGAACACATCATAAGAAAGAACGTTGAAGGACCATCCAGAATTAAAGATGAAGTTAGAACAGCGTTGAAAAAGATGAAACCAAGAAAAGCCCCACGACCAGACAATATTACTAAAGAAATGATTGAGGCTATAGATCAATTTGGTGCCGAAAAAGTAACGGTCCTCCAAAGTTAAATTTTACACTGAAAAAACAACAACATTAAGATATGTCAAAATCAATTTTCATTGTACTTCCAAAGAAAACACTGGATACAGAATACGAACTTCATCGGGCAATCAGCTCGGTGAGTCATGTGACAGATTCTGTTGAGATTAATCATGATGAGGACAATGAACAGAATCAAAACAGAAGTAGCAAAACAACAGTGTAAGTTTGTTATAGGGAAAGGAAATATTAATGCCATGTACATCCTAAGAACTCTCATAGAAAATCAATCGAATTGAATAAGGACTCATATTCATATTTTGTTGATTACACCAAGGCTTTTGATCGGATAAGACACGAAGAATCAACCAACTGGAAAAGTTTAATACTGATTGTAGTGATAGTGTTATAAAACACAAACACCATTTTGATTCCCATCGTAATGATAGTGTTATAAAACACAAATACAAGTAAAACTATATGTAGGTCGCGATTAGTTTGAAATTGAAAAACAAGATGTTTCAATTTACAAAGCAAGACGTTTGAAATTTCAAAACAAGATGTTCAAACCTTTCTATCATCTCCTTTTCTACACAAAAATTAACAACTATTCATTTCCAGAACTCGCATTGTCCTCTACAAAACTCCGTACAGCTGAGAACTGTAAACAGCACAGCTAGTAAAACCATTAGTATTGCAATGCATCATATTTACATCGATGAAAAAAATCATAAAAAAAGGAAAAACGATGGAGGAAAAGATAAATATGTGTGACAAATATCACTGCTGACGGTTTTCGGTATCACTACGCCATGGTCCTTCCCCCATTGGGATGCCAGAAGCTCCTTCAGTATAAACAGTATCCCCACCTTCTGGAAATTCTGTGCTAGAAATGTCCTCTTTTCTGTCACTCTCTTTGTTTCTGCCTTGTTCCTTTGCTTTCTGTCATTTCTACCTATCATTTTCTGCCTTAATGGCCCATTTACCTGTATGTGTTCGATGGAGTCTTGCGTGCTTCTTCTTAGGAATGATAATTGGGTACACTTTTGGTCTGGGGAGGTGGAATATGCAGAAGCAATTTAGGTAATTTATGCGCGTTTTTATATATGTTTTGGCGTCCTTATATATGCTTAAATTTATATTTAGGTGTGTTTAATTTAAATCCCCTGTGTGATGAATTGGACGGAGTGGTCATCGCCGGGGGCGTGTCCTTGGATTGTGTGCGTGAATGCATTGATATGTGAACTAAATTTTCTTTTCTTTTCTTTTTCTTTTCCTGTTGGGGTTTTGTATATTTTGAAGTGGTTATAGCCCTGATATGGCTCTACGCAGTCGGGTGGACTTTAGACAACAATAACAATAGAGAAGGCCAATCAATCCCTGAGCAGTGAAGCAAGCCACAACCACATTGTCTTTCGTTGTGACGCACGAATGTAACTCTGTAGTGAGTAAGACGACATGAAGATTTTTAATTAGTTCTTTTACAGTTGAAACACAAACCATTTGTTTGATTTGTGTTTTATTCAAAAATTTGGAACAAAGTTGAATGTCGAAAATCATGAAAAACAGCTTGTTTTTACCGTTGAGACCCAGTTTGGAGTAGCTAATGAAGTAAGAAAGCCAGTCAGAGTGCTCTCCCTTTTGCTGTTAAAATCCCGTTCCCTGTTACCTTTCCTCCATCTCTCACCTTAATTTGATCAACACTTTTTTCCTTCTCTCCCGTTTTGCCTTTTTTTCTTTCTTGTCTTTTGTTCACTGTTTTTCTCTCTTCTCCATTATTGAACTTTTCCCTACACACTGTTTATGTTTCTCTCTTGTCAGAGTCTCTTTACTCTCCTCGTTCTCTCTGGCCCCTGTTTTGACACGTTCCTATGTCTCTCTTTTTTTTAATCTCTTTCTCTCTCACTCCTCACTCTCTCTGTCTGTCTGTCTGTCTGTCCTTCTGTCCGTCTGTCTGTCTGTCTGTTTGTCTGTTTGTCTCTCTGTCTGTCTGTCTGTCTGTCTGTCTGTCCGTCTGTCTGTCTGTCTGTCTGTTTGTCTGTCTATCTTTCTGTCCCCCTCTCTCTCCCTCTCTCTCTGTCTCTCTGTCTTTGTCTCTCTGTGTGTCTCTCTCTGTCTCTTTCTTTATCTCTCCCCTCTCTCTCTTCTCTTCTCTCTCTCTCTTTTCTCTCTCTCTCTTCCTCTTTTCTTTCTTATTTTAACTTTTTTTTTCATTTTTTATTCTATTTGAACCGAGGTCTGGGTTGAGTTTCACATAACACACAGATTTCTTTAAATCAAACGGAGGTTTCCAATTTTGTGTCAGCCTGCCAGTGTCAATGTGCTGGTCTGTTCTGATGTCAGCATACTTTCCACAGAAATGCTCTGTGTCACCCTGACAACGTTTCTTCTGTTCCCGCATGTCGTGCCAGCAATTAGCTATTTCTTCGGTAAATCTCAGATTTAAAACCAGCTGAACAAAACGAGGCTAAAATGGACCTTTTAGAAAACGGGCTTGGGGCAAAAACGGACCTGAGCAAGAACAGACCTAGGCAAAAACGGGCCAAAGCAAAAACAAGGAATATCCGAGACAAAGACTTTGGACAGCGGCCCGTCATAATTACACGTTCTAGGCAAAATCTTCTGAAATGGAAACCCACAGCGAAAAAAAAAAGAAGTGTATCTCTGAGCCTGGATTAAATACATGAAATATTTGTGGAAGCACTTTTCGATACATACGTCAGAACAAATGTTCTTCAAGACTCTATTACCTAACTTTGCCATTGAATGTCTCCTCATCAGTTTCATTATGTTCAGCCTCTGTTAGAAGTGGAAGAAACTCAAACACACACTCCTGTTGTACTGAGATGATCATTTCTTCGCTACAGACTTCAGACCCGTAGCACATCAATAGACATATGTTGAGAAACAAAAAACAAACAGACAGACAGATAGACAGACAAACATACAAACAAATAAACAAAGCGAGGTACAGTTATAGAGAACGTTTATTCTTATGTTTATATAGAAAGTCGACCCCTTGTTTTTGTTGTAATTGTTGGTGGCGGCGGTGTTGTTGTTGTTGTTGTTGTTGTTTTCAGACAGTGTAATGCTGCAGAAAGGTAAATTAGACAACATCAAAATGGAGATGGAAATGCTTAACATTAGTATTTTAGGACTGGGGGAAGTGAGATGGAAGGGGGCAGGCATGATAACATCAGGGGAATATACAGTGATATACTCTGGTGGTAATTCACATGAAAGAGGAGTAGGTATCACAATGGACAAAGACAAATCAAAAGCAGTTAAAGGATACTGGGCAGTGTCCGACAGAGTTTTACTGATCAAATTCGGAGGCAAACCTTTTGATATCAACATCATACAAGTGTATGCACCAACATCCGCAAGTACTCAGGAAGACATCGACAACTTCTACGAAGTTTTAGAGATGGCCAAGGTCCAATGTAAATCACAAGAAGTTACAGTCATAATGGTAGATTTTAATGCTAAAGTGGGACAGGATAGGGTGGAGGATATAGTTGGACCTCATGGCCTTGGTACACAAAATGAAAGAGGGGGGAAGCTTGTAGAATGGGCACAGATGAATGAGTTCATAGTAGGAAACACCTGGTTTGAGCAGCCTAACAGAAGAAAATGGACTTGGATGAGTCCAGGAGATAATACCAAAAATCAAATTGACTACATCCTGATCAACAAAAGATTTAGAAATTCTTTACTGTCAGCAAAAACACTACCAGGCGCAGACTGCAACAGTGACCACAATCCGGTAGTGGGAAGGTTTAGACTGAAATTGAGGAAAAGGAAACAGACCAAAAGCAACATCAAACTAAACCTTGGACTCTTACAGTCAGATGAAATGATACGTCAAAAATTTAATGTACATGTTCAAAACAAATTCAATGCTCTGGAAGACGTTGGTGACAGTGAGGAACAATGGACAAAGTTGAGAAGTTCGATAAATGAAGCTTGTAAAGAAATCCCTAAGGCAAATAGAAAAGCAAAAAAGAGTTGGATGACTAATGAAATTTTGGGCCTGATGGAGGAAAGGAGGAAGGCAAAGAGAAACGAGGAGATATACAGGAAGATAAACAAAGAAATCAGGTATAGGTGCAATGAAGCTAAGGAAGCTTGGCTGAACACAAAATGCAAAGAGATAGAAGAACGACACAAAAATGGATCCTCAGGGTATGTACAGACGAATTGAAGAAATTGTCCACAGGAAAAATACATGCACATCAACTGGTTGCTTAAAATCGAAAGATGGCACGCTTATCATGGAAAAAGACAAAATATTAGACAGATGAGGAGAGTACATTAAAGACCTTTTTGAGGATGACAGAAACGAAGAACACATTATAAAAAAGAACTTTGAAGGATCACCCATAATGAAAGATGAAGTTAGAGCAGCACTGAAAAAGATGAAACCAGGAAAAGCCCCAGGACCAGACAACAT
Source organism: Monoplex corrugatus (assembly GCA_030674185.1). Taxonomy (NCBI): domain Eukaryota; kingdom Metazoa; phylum Mollusca; class Gastropoda; order Littorinimorpha; family Ranellidae; genus Monoplex; species Monoplex corrugatus. The sequence goes on from CM060315.1 coordinate 84,326,323, forward strand.
TACTACAGAGATGATTGAAGCCCTGGAGGAATTTGGCATAGAAAAAATAACAGTCCTCCTAAATGA
>CM060315.1:84331388-84333888 GCA_030674185.1 Monoplex corrugatus
GGTCTTCCTCTGGCTCTCCAGCCAGAGTATCTGGTGTTGTATGCCCGAAGAGCTGGTTGGTTTAGAGGCATACGTGTGAGGTGTCCGAACCACTTGATCCTCATATGTTCGATGTGTTGTAGGATTGGTGTTGCTCCTTCCATGTCTCGTATCACCTCATTTCTGATCTTGTCCCGCCTTGTCTTGTTTACTGCTTTCCTCAGGCATTTCATTTCACAGGTGACCAGTTTTCTCTCGAGGACTTTAGTTAGGGACCATGTCTGGCACTGGTATGTCAGCGTTGGTAGAAAAATGGTGTTGATGAGTTTCGCCTTAGTGCTGGTGGGAATGCTGGGGTGTTTCAGGAGAGGGGCAAGTTGGTAGCTGACTGCGTTGGCTTTCTGGCATCTGGTCTCGATTTCTCTGTCTACTTTGCCTTTTTCAGTGAAGATGCTGCCCAGGTATTTAAATTCACTGGCTTGCTTCAACTGGGTTCCGTTGATGTTGATATCCAATTTGTTTGGTCTCTTACTGACAGTCATGACCTCGGTCTTGCTGACGCTGATCTTCATGCCGTATGTCTCGCAGCTTTCACTGAGCTGGTCTGTGTGCTCCTGTAGCTGTATCTTGTCATTGTTCACCATTGCCTGGTCGTCCGCAAACATGAGTTCATTGAGTGCCTCAGGGTCTGGGTTTGCCTCCTTCGTAATCTGATCCATATAGATCACGAAGAGAAGAGGGGAGAGATTACAGCCCTGCCTTACTCCCGATGTCACTGGGAACCAGTCAGATGTTCCACTGGCGGTGCGGACTGCACTCCTGCTGTTGGCATAGATGGTCCGAATGTTGTCTAGCAGCTGGCCCATAGCTTGTCTCTGTTGACTCGATCAAAGGCCTTTTCTTGATCAACGAATACAAGATGGAGATCTCGGTCGTATTCGATCGCCCTCTCGCACAGTTGTCGTAGTGCAAAGATTGCATCGGTGCACCCTCTTCCTTTTCTCAAGCCAAATTGGGCGTCACTGAGGAGATGTTCTGTTTTCGATCGAGTGCGCTGCTCCAGGATCTTTGCGTACATTTTCCCTACATGACTGAGTAGTGATATGCCTCTGTAGGTACTGCAGTCTTTCTTGCTGCCCTTCTTCTTCCATATTGGCACCACTATTGCGTTTTGCCAGTCTTCTGGTACTTTTCTCTCCTCCCAAGCTTTCTGAAAGATGGTGGTGAGCCACTGAATTCCGGTTTCACCGCACACATGGATGGCTTCAGTTGTTATGCCGTCGTCTCCAGCTGCCTTGCCTTTAGGACTGGTCTTCACTGCTTTTTTTTACTTCACTCTCTAGTATGGTAGGTTCTGAGTGGTCTGGGTGGCTGGGGATGAACCGGGACTGTGTGTCTTGTTCCCATACTCCTGATGGGTTGAGTAGGTCTTTGAAATAGTTTTCCCATCTCTTCACTATTTTCTCCTCTTCATGCAATGTTTCCCTGTTTGCATCATTGATGATAGTGGTTGGATCGAAAGGTTCATCTCGCACTCTCATCGCTTTCACACTCTTGTAAAACTCTCTTGGTGAAGCTTTGCATGTTTCACAGAGTTTTTCACCATACTGGGTCCATGACTTTTCCTTTGCTGTTCTCACAACTTTCTTGCTGTGTCTTCTTGCAAGTCTGTACTTGATGTAGTCCTTACCTAAGGACACCAAAAGATATACAAAAATGGGCATAAATTACTTAAAATCGCTTCAGCATATCTCACCTCCCAAGATCCAAAAATGAACTTAAGACATATACCCAATATCAATTCTAAGAAAAAGTACGTAAAACTTTATCGAACGCATACAGGTGAATGCAGAAAATGATAGGAATAAATGAAAAAAGCAAAGGAACAAGGCAAAATCAGAGTGTGACAGAAAAGAGGAAATTTCTGGCACAGAATTTCCAGAAGGTGGGGATACTATTCATACTGAAAGGGCCCCCGGCATCCCCATGGGGGGGAGTGACACAGATACATGTACACACACAGTGACAGACCTGACAGAGGTCCCCAAAACAGTGAATCGGGGGAAAATATAACTGTTGATACCCTCTCCATGAACAACTTTGTCTCTCAAACTGCCAGATCTTGCTACTATCACCTCCATCGTATAAGCCTGATCAGGAAGTATCTCTCTGTTGAAACAACTGCAAAACTCGTTCTTTCCTTCATAATGTCCCGCATTCACTATTGCAATTCACTCCTGTCTGGTCTTCCTGCCTCCACCATCCACATCCTACAGCGCATTCAAAACAATGCTGCACGCCTTGTTCTCAAAAAGAAAAAAGCTGACCACATATCTCCTCTCCTGGCACAACTTCACTGGCTCCCTGTATCAAAGCGCATACAGTACAAACTAGACACCATGTGCTACAAAAGCCTCAATAACGCAGCCCCCGATTACCTGTCAAGCCTACTTGAGATCTATGTTCCCTCCTCTCTGCCTCCGATCCTCTGACTTTTCGCTTTCCACGCAATAAGCTCAAT
>CM060315.1:84343888-84356388 GCA_030674185.1 Monoplex corrugatus
TCGTGTTTTACGTAGTGTTTCGTGTTGTTTTGTTGTTGTGTTGTTGTGTTTTGTATTGCGTCGTGTTTTACGTAGTGTTTCGTGTTGTTTTGTTGTTGTGTTGCATTGTGTTTTGTATTGCGTCATGTTTTACGTAGTGTTTCGTGTTGTTTTGTTGTTGTGTTGCATTGTGTTTTGTATTGCGTCATATTTTACGTAGTGTTTCGTGTTTTGTTGTGTTGTTGTGTTTTGTATTGCGTCGTGTTTTACGTAGTGTTTCGTGTTGTTTTGTTGTTGTGTTGCGTTGTGTTTTGTATTGCGTCGTGTTTTACGTAGTGTTTCGTGTTGTTTTGTTGTTGTGTTGCGTTGTGTTTTGTATTGCGTCATGTTTTACGTAGTGTTTCGTGTTGTTTTGTTGTTGTGTTGCGTTGTGTTTTGTATTGCGTCATGTTTTATGTAGTGTTTCGTGTTGTTTGTTGTTGTGTTGCTGTGTTTTGATCGTTGTTTATTGTGTTTTTGTGTTTGTGGTTCGTGTGTTTTGTATCGTAGATGTTTCGTAGTTTGTGTTTGTTGTTGTGTGTTGCGTTGTGTTTTGTATTGCGTCATGTTTTACGTAGTGTTTCGTGTTGTTTTGTTGTTGTGTTGCGTTGTGTTTTGTATTGCGTTGTGTTTTGTATTGCGTCATGTTTTACGTAGTGTTTCGTGTTTTGTTGTTGTGTTGCGTTGTGTTTTGTATTGCGTTGTGTTTTGTATTGCGTCATGTTTTACGTAGTGTTTCGTGTTTTGTTGTTGTGTTGCGTTGTGTTTTGTATTGCGTTGTGTTTTGTATTGCGTCATGTTTTACGTAGTGTTTCGTGTTGTTTTGTTGTTGTGTTGCGTTGTGTTTTGTATTGCGTCATGTTTTATGTAGTGTTTCGTGTTGTTGTGTTGTTGTGTTGCGTTGTGTTTTGTATTGCGTCATGTTTTACGTAGTGTTTCGTGTTGTTTTGTTGTTGTGTTGCGTTGTGTTTTGTATTGCGTCATGTTTTACGTAGTGTTTCGTGTTGTTTTGTTGTTGTGTTGCGTTGTGTTTTGTATTGCGTCATGTTTTATGTAGTGTTTCGTGTTGTTGTGTTGTTGTGTTGCGTTGTGATTTGTATTGCGTCATGTTTTATGTAGTGTTTCGTGTTGTTTTGTTGTTGTGTTGCGTTGTGTTTTGTATTGCGTCATGTTTTATGTAGTGTTTCGTGTTGTTGTGTTGTTGTGTTGCGTTGTGATTTGTATTGCGTCATGTTTTACGTAGTGTTTCGTGTTGTTTTGTTGTTGTGTTGCGTTGTGTTTTGTATTGCGTCATGTTTTATGTAGTGTTTCGTGTTCCGTTGTGTTTTGTGTTGCATAGTGTTTTGTATTGCGTTGTGTTTCGTGCACCGCCTTATGTTTTGTTTTGTATTGCTGTTGTGAGGTGCGCTCAGTTTTCTGTTGTCTTTCATGCTGGAATTCTGCGTTTTGTTAATTTTGCCATTGCAATCGTGTCGTGTCGTGTCGTGTCGTGTCGTGTCGTGTCGTGTCGTGTCGCGTCGCGTCGCGTCGTGTCGTGTCGTGTCGTGTCGTGTCGTGTCGCGTCGCGTCGCGTCGCTTCGCTTCGTTTCGTTTCGTTTCGTTTCGTATTTTGAATTTAGTTGCATTGTCATGCTTGCCACATTGTGTTGTATTAAACTTGATTGCAGTGTATTGTACTGTACTGTATTGCATTGCGTTGCATTTATTGTATTGCATTCGATTGTATTTATGCATTGTACTGCATTGCATTGCATTGCATGTATTGTATTGTATTGCATTGTACTGTACTATATTGTATTGTATTGTATTGTACTTAAATTCAAAGAAGACAAAGGTTATGCATGTTGCAGGCAAATATAACACTAGACAGGACCAGATCATGCTAAACCAAGTCCCTCTAGAAAATGTCAAGGACTTTAAATATTTAGGTTCAGTCAAGACACACGATGGAACATGCTCAAAAGACATAAAGATGAGAATTGGAATGGCCAAGAACAGTATGGTTCAATTGAACAATATTTGGAAAGACCACAGCATAACAGCAGACCTTAAGATAAAACTCTTAAAATGTTTTGTCTGGCCAGTGATGTTATACGGCTGCGAGGCATGGACAATGAAGAAAGAGGATGAAAGACGAGTGGAAGCAGCAGAGCTGTGGTTTTACCGAAGACTGCTGAGGGTCAGATGGACGGATAGGCGCTCAAATGAAAGCATACTGAATGAGTTGGGTACTACACGCAAGCTCCTAGTACTCATACAACGGAGGAAACTGAAATATGTTGGACACGCAATCCGTAATGAGAGAACAGACTTGATGTCCACTGTCCTCCAGGGTAAAGTGGAAGGAAAGAGAAACAGAGGACAGCCACCTGCATCACTTGCTAGAAACATCACAAACATCAGTGGCAAGAAACTCCAGGAGGTGGTCAGACTTAGCCAAGATCGAGAGTGCTGGAGGCAGCTTGTGAGGACATCATGTGCAGCGGCCAACACTGTTCCCGGTGACGCCGACGGGTGAGACGGGTATTGTATGCTAATCTCAGTACCAGTGGAGGTGCCCATCTACAGAAACCATCCAATGTCTCAGCTAAATGTGAATGAGGTACAAAAGGCAAAAAGTGCATAAGTTTCAGTTGGTTTGCTTGAGTGTAAAGATGGAATGGATCCCCATACACAAGACAGATCTCAAAGAACCCAAAGAAAATGTGCATACAGTACAGAACAAAAGAACATCATCACCTTGTGTAAAGTACACCCTGACTGAACGAAATCAAGCCATTCAGCTTGTTGCTTTGCACAGTGTCATAAGACACTTGTTTTGTTGTTTTGTAAATATCAATGACCTCCAAGCGCTGCAAACACTCGCCCTACCCCCCTTACTCAAAAATGGATAAATTATTGAATTTATTAATTTTAAAGCAGCAACAAAGAAACCAACATCTCTTGGAAAAAAATCTAGTTGACATCGTCATCTTAAAGTGCTTTTGTTGAAATAAAACAAGACGATATCACCAGCAATGGAAGATTGTCAGAACCTTGGGGGGGGGGGGGGGGGGGGGAAGAGAGAGAGAGAGAGAGAGAGAGAGAGAGAGAGAGAGAGAGAGAGAGAGAGAGAGGAAAAACCATTGAATATTTACAGAAGTTCCTGAGCTTCTTCTCTGTTATGAATATAAAGCATAACATCAACACCTCTCTTCTCACCGGATCTGTCCCATTTTCTCTCCAACACCCATTGTTCAACCTCTGCTACAAACATAATCACGATCCTAACACAATCAAAAACTCTCGTCCTGTCTCCAGTTTGCCGTTCCTTTCAAAGCTCTTTCAGACAGTGGTTTTGAAACAACTGACTAATCAATTCCCACCAAGCATCTCTGTCATACTTTTCCATCCTTATTCTTTTTGGATCTTTCTGCTGTTTTTGATACCAACCAGCCTATCCTTTTCTTTCGTTTTAACAGTATCCTACTCTGTCGATTGGAAAACTGCTTTTTCTTCTAAAGGTAAAAACACAATATGACTGCTGGATCTTTAGGGTAAAACATAAAACATTGAAAAGTAGCTTGTTTGTGAAAGATCCTTTGGAGTAATACAAGCACAACCTTTCGAGCCCAGGCTCTTTGTCAAGTGAATGAAAAGTGGTAAATGAAAGTGACGTGGAAAATAAAAGTGACGTGGAAAATAAAATGACGTGGAAAATAAAAATGACAACGCAGTACTGTTGGGGGTTGGGGTGGGGAAGAAGAGGGGGAAACGGTAGGGATTAGTAGGACAAGGAGAGGGCCCAGGCACCGCTATGTGTCGGTAGTTGGTGTTCAGCCGCCGCTGGACTGTTCCCAGTCTGTGGATGATGCAGTTTTCCATGTATTTTCTGTATTGTCGGTCTCTGGTGTTTTGCCACACTGCTGAAATTTGTGCATGGACGTAGCTGTGTTGAGGGCTATTGAAATATTGGCCTATTGGATTGTTAGTAGTAGTAGTAGTAGTAGTAGTAGTAGTAGGGACTGGCTTTCAATGGCCTAAGCCTTGCGGCCTATTTACGTCCCCTCTTTCTCAACTATTTCTAATACAGGTGTTAAAATGCGCATTTTCTTTTTGTTTGCACAAGCCTAATCAGGCCTTTAATCATCAAAATCGATGAAAAGTTCTTTGAATTTTGGAATTTCGTCCAAAAAATTCTTGAATTTGTTAGTATCTTGTGCAAATGTTATGTTAGTTGGGAGTTTATTCCACAAAGGGGCTACTCGATGTGAAAAAGAAATTTTTCTTGTGTTAGTACGACAGTGTTGAATAAATATCTTTCCTTCCTTGTTTCTTGTGATATTACATTGTGAAACAGAAAAGAGTGAGTCAACACAAATATTATCAACTCCATTAAATATCTTATACGTTTGAATAAGGTCACCTCTTGTCCTTCTGCCTTTAAGTGAGTGTAATTTCAAATACTTCAATAGTTCTGCGTAAGATTTATCTTTGCATTCTTTTAATAGCTTTGTTGCATGTCTTTGTACTCTTTCTATTTGCGCTGACTGTCTTTTCAAGGATGAACACCATATTGCATATGCATATTCCAAATGTGGTCTAACAAAAGATTTATATAGTTTTAGAAATATATCCTCATCTAAGTAAGAAAAGCTTCTCCTAATAACTCCCAACATTTGATTTGCTTTATTAACTATTTTACCAATATGTAAATCGAAGGACAACATGCTGTCGAAAGTTACTCCGAAGTCCTTTTCCTCTTTTAGGATTTTTATCTGCTTTATGCTGTCATTTTGTCTCATATAATATGTGTGCTCTTGGTTGGTTTTACCAATATGTAGAACACCACACTTAGAAATATTGAAATATAGATTCCATACATCTGACCAATCTTGGAGTTTATATATATCATTTTGTAAACCCGCGAATTGAGATGTGTTGTCAAATAGTTTTGTATCATCTGCAAATATTTTGCAGGTGCTATTTAGTGATATTGGCAAGTCATTTATAAACACTGTGAATAGTATTGGGCCCAGGATACTACCCTGAGGTATTCCACTTAAAACCTTAGCTTTATTAGCTCTTTCAACACCTACTCTCACATGCTGTACTCGATCTTTCAAAAAACCTTGTATCCAGTTTAATAATTTGCCAGATATACCATAAGCAGACAATTTGACTAGTAACCTTTCATGGGGCACAGTATCAAAGGCCTTCTTAAAATCTAAATATATAGCATCAACATTATGACCATCATCTATTCTTTTTGTCATATCTTCTACTACTTCAAGTAATTGCTTTACACAGGATCGCTTTTTACGAAACCCGTGCTGACATTTTGCATACAATTCATTATCCGTAAAGTGAGTTACTATTGAATCTCTAATTATGCTTTCTAACACTTTACATATCACATAAGTCAGGCTGATTGGTCTATAGTTTCCTGGGTCTGCTTTAGAACCCTTTTTAAACAAGGTTGTTACTTCAGCTGTCTTCCAGTCTTGTGGTAGGGTACCTGATTCTAATGTCTTGTTGAACAAAGAACATAGTGGGACTGATAGTTCATCACCTAGTTCTTTTAAAACTTTTGAAGGAATATGGTCAGGTCCCTGTGCTTTATTTGGGTTTAAGTTAACTAATTTATCACTCACTGCTTTTGGGGTAATTCTTACCTCTGACAAGGATACACCATTTGAATATGCACATTCAGCCAGTAAGGGTATATTTGTTACATCTTCACGTGTAAAAACACTAGCAAAGAAGTCATTTAGAGTTTCTGCTTTTTCCTTATCATTTATGGCCAAGGATCCATCTGGTTTAATTAGAACACCTATATCTGTATTGATTTTTAACCTATTTTGAACATACTTCCAAAATAATTTAGGATTATCTTTACTATCTTTGTAACCTTTTTTTTCATATTCCCTTTTTGTTACCTTTAACAGTTTTGTGCATTTCTTTCTTTCCCGTATGTAATTCATATAATTCACTTCTGATTTAGTACTCAAGTATCTTTTAAATAATTTGTATTTCTTTTTAATGCTTCTCATAGCTTTTTTATTCATCCAGATTGGGGTATATTTCTTCCTAGCATTTTTCCTTATTTTGGGGATACACTTCTCCATTCCTTCATATATAGTATTCTTTATATACTTCCAGGTTTCCTCTATGTCCATATCTGATATAACCTTCCAATCATGTTCAACTATTATACTTCTTAATTTAGAGTAGTCCCCCCGATTCAAACTATAAATAGATTCTACTTGATCTGTAACTTTAAGCTTTTCCAAATTTAAATGAAATGATAAGACGTCATGGTCATTTTTACCCACTGGATCGAGATGTACAACTTCTGAAATAAATGTGTCATCGTTAACTAAAACCCAAGAGTTGGGTTTTGCCCTGGTCTTCTTCTTGTTGGTTTAGTCACCTTTTGAATTAAGAATGAATCCTGCATCTGTCTCATGATCTCATTTCCTTTTATCCCGGACCATTTTCCATCCCAGTGAACATTAGGATAATTGAAATCGCCCATAATGCATATCTTATCATATTTTAACATTTTGTCTGATTTTAAGACTTCAAATAGTTTATTATTATTATTCTCTACGGTACTGGTGTTAGGATTTCTATACACACATCCAATCAACACTTTACCATTACACACACAATCAAAAGTACACCACACACTTGATACTTATACTCATCAAATTCATCACACTCTCGAGCATTCAGGTGTTTATCCACATATACGGCTACACCTCGCTGGTGATCCCTATTAATGAACATGTCAAAATTAGGGATGCAAGACTCTTTCTCACAAAAATTTTGTAAATTCTTAGGTATTAATTCAGTTAATGCAATTACACTTGGATGAATATTATCAATCCTAGTTGTAGTTCAGTTTCATGGATATTAAATGTTCCACAAAACGGTCATCCAATGAGCGGTATGTCTCACCCACATACAGTTTGGAGAACACTGAGCATGACAGGATGTAAACAATGAGGTAGCAGCATCTAATCTCGTGACTTCTCTAAACTTCTCTTGTATCAATTACTGTAACATCTACGTTCTCAGCCTTACATCAACACCTACAAATAATACCAACCTTCAGTTCGCCTGAGTGTATATTAAAATTTGTAAAATGGATACTACGTGTGCACTTCATAAATCATCAAAATACACACATCTTCACACACATCTTCACACACATGTGTGATGATTTATGAAGTGCACACGTAGTATTTACACACACAGACACACTTACAAACACATGCAGACACACTTACAAACACATGCACACACACACACACACACACACACACACACACACACACACACACACACACACACACACACACACACACACACACACAATATGCGAGATGTGAGTGCGAGCACACGCAACAAGTATCACAGTACCGTGAAAGCAGTCTGTGTGTGTGTATGTATCTGCGTGCGTGTGTGCATGTATGTGTGTGTGTGTGTGTGTGTGTGTGTGTGTGTGAGTGTGCGTGCGTGCGTGCGTGCGTGCGTGCATGCGTGTGTGTGTTGTGACAACAAGCTTACATTGTTTTACAAGATGTACATATGTACAAGTTCCCCTAAAAGATGAACATGTTTAATGTTATTTCTGAAGAAAGTTAAGAGCACATTTTTGTTGGTTTTTTTTACGTTTTTGTGTCTCTTTTGCATGTTTCTCAATCGCTTGAACCTTTTTTCTCAATCGCTTGAACCTTTTTCTGTCTCAGACAATAAAGGATCACAGATGATAAGACAATAAAGAACCACAGACAATGAGACAATAAAGAACCACAGACGATAAGACAGTAAAGAACCACAGACTGTAAGACAATAAAGAACCACAGACTATATATAAGACAATAAAGAACCACAGACTATAAGACAATAAAGAACCACAGACTATATATAAGACAATAAGAACCACAGACTATATATAAGACAATAAAGAACCACAGACTATAAGACAATAAAGAACCACAGACTATAAGACTATAAGACAATAAAGAACCACAGACTATAAGACAATAAAGAACCACAGACTATAAGACAATAAAGAACCACAGACTATATATAAGACAATAAAGAACCACAGACTATATATAAGACAATAATAATAATAATAATAATATTGGACATTTGTTGAGCGCCTTCCTCCCTCACAAGGAGGGAGCACAAGGCGCTTCACATAATAGACGCACAGAACAGCCACAAATAGTGTACACATATAACATAAGACATATGGACAGATATGTCACACTTCATACTGCAAAACACATCATACCGCATAATACCACATGATAACATAATAACACATCTCATACCACATCACTACACACAAATATGGAAAGGAAAACAGAACTATGCATGACAACAAAACACCCACACACACACACACACACACACACACACACACACACACACACACACACACACACACACACACACACACACACACACACACACACACACACACAGCATGCACCCTCTTCAACAATGGGATAAGGAGGAATGATAGAATCAAGAGTGAATATGGAGTGTTGTCTCAAAAGCATTTTTGAACAGGTAGGTCTTGAGACCGGTTTTGAAAGATGTGAGAGAAGGAGCATGGCGAAGGTCATATGGGAGACTGTTCCAAAAGAGAGGAGCTGAGAAAGAGAAAGAGCGTTCACCAAACGACTGAGTTTTTACACGAGGTACAATTAGCAAACGGGTGTCAGAACTTGATCGGAGCTGTCGTGATGGCAGGTATGTTGAAATCATTTCTGAAACATAAGGGGGAGCTGTGCCTGTAAGAGACGAGAAAGTCAGAGTAGCTATTTTGTATTGTATCCGTGCAGATACTGGTAACCAGTGAAGAGACTGCAGAAGTGGTGTAATATGATCTCTCCTTTTAGCCCTACAGACTAGTCTAGCTGCCGCATTTTGGACTTTCTGTAGTTTTTGGATCAAGTAGTGTGGACAGCCAACAAGGAGGGAATTACAGTAATCAAGTCTTGACAGTACCAAAGAACAAACCAGGGTTTGTGCTGCCTGAGTAGTGAGAAGATGCCGAATGGAACTGATTTTCCGGAGTTGGAGATATGCGGCTTTGCAAATATTATTTACATGCTGCTTCATGGAAAGATTGCAATCAAGAGTGACACCTAGATTTTTCACTGAGGAAATGAAATTGACATCAGATTGTCCAATGCGAAGAGAAGAAGGTAAAGTGCTGTTTACAGATTGTCTGCCAGAAGAAATGATAATAGCTTCTGTTTTACTGTCGTTTAACTGCAGTTTGTTTTCATTCATCCATATCTTTACATCTTCAGTACAGTTTTGGATAGAATCAGTACAAGAATCGATGTCACGAGGATGCGTTTCTTTGTAAAGCTGATTATCATCAGCAAAAGCGTGATGATTGACCGAATGTTTTCTGATCACATCAAAAAGCGGTTGGGTGTACAAGATGAACAAAACCGGTCCAAGCACAGATCCCTGGGGAACGCCATACTGAATGTTTGAAGGAAGAGAGTGGTTGCCATTTACAGAAATTGTTTCTGTTCTCTCTGTGAGATAAGACTGAAACCATGAGAGTGCAGAGGCTGAAATACCAAAAGTGTTTTGTAGCCTGTCTAGAAGAACATCGTGGTCTATGGTGTCAAACGCAGCAGATAAATCAAGGAGTGTGAGAATGAACATGTTGCCGTTATCTAGACCTGTCAAAAGATCGTTCAAGATTCTCAGCAGCGCTGTTTCAGTGCTGTGATGTGGTCTGTACGCTGACTGAAGGGGACTGAGAAGATTGTTGTGAGACAGGTGTTCAATGAGACAATAAAGAACCACAGACTATATATAAGACAATAAAGAACCACAGACTATATATAAGACAATAAAAAACCACAGACTATATATAAGACAATAAAGAACCACAGACTATAAGACAATAAAGAACCACAGACTATAAGACAATAAAGAACCACAGACTATATATAAGACAATAAAGAACCACAGACTATATATAAGACAATAAAGAACCACAGACTATATATAAGACAATAAAGAACCACAGACTATAAGTCAATAAAGAACCACAGACTATATATAAGACAATAAAGAACCACAGACTATATAAAAGACAATAAAGAACCACAGACTATATATAAGACAATAAAGTACCACAGACTATGAGACAATAAAGAACCACAGACTATATATAAGACAATAAAGAACCACAGACTATATATAAGACAATAAAGAACCACAGACAATGAGACAATAAAGAACCACAGACTATATATAATACAATAAAGAACCACAGACTATAAGACAATAAAGAACCACAGACAATGAGACAATAAAGAACTACAGACTATATATAAGACAATAAAGAACCACAGACTATATATAATACAATAAAGAACCACAGACTATAAGACAATAAAGAACCACAGACTATATATAATACAATAAAGAACCACAGACTATAAGACAATAAAGAACCACAGACTATAAGACAATAAAGAACCACAGACTATATATAATACAATAAAGAACCACAGACTATAAGACAATAAAGAACCACAGACTATATATAATACAATAAAGAACCACAGACTATAAGACAATAAAGAACCACAGACTATAAGACAAAGAACCACAGAAAATGAGACAATAAAGAACCACAGACTATAAGACAATAAAGAACCACAGACTGTGAGACAATAAAGAACCACAGACTATAAGACAATAAAGAACCACAGACAATGAGACAATAAAGAACCACAGACTATAAGACAATAAAGAACCACAGACTATAAGACAATAAAGAACCACAGACTATAAGACAATAAAGAACCACAGACTATAAGACAATAAAGAACCACAGACTATAAGACAAAAGAACCACAGAAAATGAGACAATAAAGAACCACAGACTATAAGACAATAAAGAACCACAGACTGTGAGACAATAAAGAACCACAGACTATAAGACAATAAAGAACCACAGACAATGAGACAATAAAGAACCACAGACTATAAGACAATAAAGAACCACAGACTATAAGACAATAAAGAACCACAGACTATAAGACAATAAAGAACCACAGACTATAAGACAATAAAGAACCACAGACTATAAGACAAAGAACCACACAAAATGAGACAATAAAGAACCACAGACTATAAGACAATAAAGAACCACAGACTGTGAGACAATAAAGGACCACAGACTATAAGACAATAAAGAACCACAGACAATGAGACAATAAAGAACCACAGACAATGAGACAATAAAGAACCACAGACTATAAGACAATAAAGAACCACAGACTATAAGACAATAAAGAACCACAGACTATATATAAGACAATAAAGAACCACAGACTATAAGACAATAAGGAACCACAGACTGTGAGACAATAAAGAACCACAGATTATAAGACAATAAAGAACCACAGACTTTAAGACAATAAAGAACCACAGACTATAAGACAATAAAGAACCACAGACTATAAGACAATAAAGAACCACAGACTATAAGACAATAAAGAACTACAGACAAGGAGACAATCTTTCACAAAGCCATAGTGATGAGAAAGGAGATGATAGTAGTGATGCCATGGAGTGTCCTGTGTGATTGAGACTGTCTTGCTGGCACGATTGTTCCAAGTGCGTCACAGAATCAATTGTGCTATCGATCCATGATGGGTACAGTTTGGTCTCACAGGAGTTGAAGTGTAATTCTGAAACAAAGTATACCAAACAAACACCTAGGGCTGAGTTCTTTGCTTTTGTCGTTCTCTGTCTACGTGGTCAGGTCAAATCTATTGAAAAGTGGCCATTTTTCCCAGTTCCTGTAGACTGTCTTGGAGCTTAGTGACCAGAGGAGTTGTGGAACTTTCCTCCTGTGTTCCCGAGCACAAAAGGTGTTTGTTTGTTAGTGATCTTACGCTTGACAAAGGTCAGTTGGCCAAACATTTGAGCTTGTCTTGTCTGGTGGTATTAAATACGCGTACTGATTCTTTTTGCGTATTTTTTTCTGTTTCTTGTTCGCTTGAACACGGCCAGTCACACTTGTTTTACATTTCGTATTAAAAAAAGCGAAGTTAAGAGTGTAGAATGAAAGATACCGGTAAATAGAACTGAAACATCGCAGCTGACAGTAAGAAGACCGACAGGTTTGGGTGATGGAGTTCTCCATAGACAGTTGAGGATCAGGAAGGACGCCAAGGTTGTGGACTGAATCAGATGTATAACAGTGTTGTCACCAAGCTAACCACAACAAACTTATACTGTAGAAGGCTGACACAGTCTTCTGGCCGGAAACACTCGGTTTCATAAAAAGTGTAACTGCAAAACAGGAACCTGAAAAAAAAAAACACGAAAAATAATTAAATACCATATTATTCTTTTTACGTGTTTTTTTTTCTGATTCCTCGGTTTCAGTTTCAAACACAGGCAAGACTTAGTGTCTTTAGGCCAGTGACAAG
>CM060315.1:84358888-84406388 GCA_030674185.1 Monoplex corrugatus
AAAGATAGTGTGAGTAACAGCAATCATCTTGGTTTTCGTAAAAAGAGTTGAGTAACAACGCATACTGATAAAGCAGGATAACTGACAATTTTCGGCTAATAGCCCTTTGTCAAGCGTATATAAAAGGACACCAAAGAAACAAGATGACCAAATGTAAGACGACAGATTGGGCGACAAAATCCCACCTAGTTCAACGAGACCAAGTAAGTTCCAGTTTTACCGTCCACTGTCCATTCTTTTATTAACTCAGTTGGTTACAGCGTCATGTTGATTACGCAAGGGTTGTATTTTCGCAAGATAAATCATGGCCAGCCAAAGCGAGATGTCTTGATGGAGGCAGACACAAAAAGATCATTGATAAGGAAGATTAGAAAAAGACAGGCAACATTTACAGGACATTTTATGGGGAAATGGGATTCAGAGCACCTAATCACAACAGGAAAACTGGAGGGAGAGAGAGCACCAGATAGACCCAGGGAGAAAATATTGGACGGACTTGCAGGGTGGCTGAGGACGGAGAGGGTGGAAGACGTGTTTGCGGCAACAAGGGATAGATACATATGGAGGGCCATGATCGCCAACACCATGCAGCAAGGCACTTGATGAGGATGGTAATGAGTAGGTTCGATCTTTTGGTGAGTCATAGTCTGTTGTTGCTGTGAACGTTGTCAAAGCAGATCGGTCGGTTCTAGCATTGATGGTGAATGGGAAAAAGAAAGGGATGAGAAGAAGAAAGAAAGACAGACAAACAACAAGACACAAAGATACAAGGGAAGGTGAAAACGATGCACAACAGCAACAAGTGATGTTATGAGAGGACAAGAAGAAAAGGAGACAGAGAGGAAAGAGTAGATCAATAACAGGAAAAACGAAAAGGAAAGAAAGACTGACATTATTAGAAATTATTGACTAAAAATTATTATTCAAACTTACTGTTTCTTTCTTATCCACACATCGGTTTAAAACTGAATATCTAAAAGAAGAAATGCATATAATATAAGTCAAAGTACACAAAAAAATTTAAAAAACGCTGCAATTTTGCTGCATGAAACAGCTGTAGGAGAGGGAGAAGTGGTCGTCATTGTTGTAGTACATAAAAGGAAAGAAACAAAACTGGAAAAGAAAAAGAAGATGAAGAAAAAACTGACAATACAACGACAAAAAGAACTGAGAAAAGAAAAAAGGAAAGAAAAGGACAATCACATGCCAGAGCCTAGCGTTAACTATTCCTGAACAGACGCACCTGACCAGGGAAGACGGGCCCATGGATGACACAGACTGTCTCATGTATGTGGAAATTACTGTCGGACTTCATTCTCTCCATCTTATCTCGAAGCAATGATTTTTTTATGAGGGAGATGAGAGGGGCCGGAGATTTCACTTAATTCCATTGTAGGCTATAGTGCAGACAGATGTGAACTATCTGTCCTTGTAGAGTGGGAGGCAATCTTAACTTCTCTTTCACTTCAGTTGGACAAAAATAGTCCCTCTCTCTCTCTCTCTCTGTGTTTCTCTCTCTCTGTGTTTTCTCTCTTTCTCTCTCTCTTTCTCTCTCTCTCTCTCTCTCTCTCTTTCTCTCTCTGTGTCTTTCTCTCTCTTTCTCTTTCTGTCTGTCTGAATGTCTGTCTGTCTCTCTCTCTCTCTCTCTTTCCCTCTTTCTCTCTGTCTCTCTATTTGTCTGTCTGCCTGTCTGTGATGAGAAGGGGAGTCCAGAACTCGATCACATGTCTTCCATTCTTTTATTTATTTTTCTTTTACTCTCAAAGAAAAATATAAAAATAAGATCCCATAAAGCACACAATAAGAAAATTCAAACAAGTAACAATAGATTGCTCACTACCCAGTCCCACACCACAGTAACTATAAGACTGAATTGAGCAGTATGTTAGTTACCGATCTTCTTTGGTCACATCAAGTACATGACTCTTTCAACCACAGAGATATGTTCACTTCTTGATACAATTCCAACAGTTAAAAGCACTTCTTGGTAGCAGTCTGCAGAGAATGCTCTCATCAGAGACAGCACGTAGCAGATCCAAATCCACAGTGTCCTGTGTGATTCTCTTACCACTGTCAGTAGCTCCAACAGGAACAAGCACAGCCTTGTTCACTGAAGTCTGATAGTATTAGTCCATTCTCTTAGCACCGTCAGTAGCTCCAACAGAAACGAGCACAGCCTTGTCCACTGAAGTCTGGCAGTATTACTCCATTCAGCCCACACTTCAAGCAGCCACAGTAGCCACTGTTCTTGTTGGGTGGCAGTAAAGTGCCGCCATCGGGATATCCTGTGAATCCGAGAAGCCTGCCGGATCACCGCACAACCTCTGGTTCCGACGCACAAACTTCCCAGTCTTAGAAACCTGCTGGATCCGACGCACTATTCAATTAAATTCATATTGGCCCCTTATAGCCCAGCCGACTACTAGAGCCATATCAGGCTCAAAAAGAAAAGAACAACCCGTTAAAATAAAAGACAACAGTTAAAAACCATGCTCACCGTCAACCTTGTAAATGTAAAATGCAATTAAAGAAAAACACGTAAAATCACATCAAGTGAAATCTATTGATCTCTTGTAAAAACTGGAAAATTGCATAAGGGGGGACGTCTCGGAAGAGCTTCTTTAAGGAGTCCGCCGTGTAGTGCTTTTGTCTTACATCGTACAAGTCCCAGCAATCGGGGAGGAGGTGTCGGATGCTTAACGGTTCATCACATGGTATACACCATGGTGCTTCTTCATTTTTCAAAAGGTACGAGTGAGTGTAGGATGTGTGACCCGTGCGTAACCTACATAACACTGTCTCTTTCTTACGGTTTCCTGCAGCAGATGGGAGAATTTCTTTCAGGTTAGGGCGGATTTGGAAAAGTTTGTTATCTGTCTGTTCATTCCAATCCTCCTGCCACAGATTTCTTACGTAACTGTGTACTTTTCGATTTCGACATCTGTGTAAGGGATCAAGGACTTAGACATCTTTGTCACTGTAGCCTCCCTGGCCAGAGAGTCGGCCTTTTCATTGCCTCCAATACCAACATGGCCAGGAATCCAGGCAAAAACAGTCTCGTAACCTTCATTTGCAAGAGTAGAATACACTTCAAAGAACTTCACTAGTTCATGGTGATTAATGTTTCGGCAAGCAATTGCCTGCAAAGCAGAAATGGAATCAGAAAAAATGAGAAACTCTTTGTGCTTGGATTGGGACACCATTTTTAGTGCCAAAACCAGAGCAGTCAGTTCAGCAGTGTAAACAGAACTTTCAGATGGAATTATGTTTTGAAAATGCTCAATTGGGAATCTCGGAGCGAAAGGCAGCGGCAGCAACACCTTCATCACACTTGGACCCATCAGTGAAGATTCTGTGGAATGACGGAGATTTTCCACACAGTTCCGCCATAAAACGATTTGTACACTAGTGCACTGGTATTGTCTTTACGAAAGGAAGCAAGATCAAAACAAACCTTTGGTGTTTCAACGTCCATGGTGGACTATCTGGATTTCGAGAAGTCGTTAATAACTGCTAAATTTATATCTGCTTTTTCCATATGGGGGCGGATACGCAGCCCCAAAGGAGGAGTCACTTTTGGATGCTTTTCAAAGTCACTTTGAAATCTGGGATTGAAGACACAGTCGTAAGCTGGGTTTTCCGGTTCAGAAAACAGTTTCAAACAGAAATTTAAACTTAGTTTCAGTCTATGGTTGCTCAGGGAGGGTTCCCCTGCCTCTGCATACAGACTATACACGGGAGTTGTTCTGAATGCACCAAGATATAGGCGCAGCCCTTGATGGTGAATGGGATCAAGTGCCTTTAGGTACGACTCTCTTGCAGACCCATATACTACGCAGCCATAGTCCAGTTTAGAGCGAATTAAAGCTCTGTACAGGTGTAATAGTTTTTTCTTGTCGGCACCCCAGTCTGTATGAGCTACAACTCGAAGAATATTCAGAGCTTTCTGGCACGATGTTTTGAGATGTTGGATATGACTGAGAAAGTTCAACTTTTCATCAAAAATCAATCCCAGGAATTTTGCTTCTTTTACAGCTGGGATGATGCACTGTCCCAGACGAATTTCTGGGGCAGCAAAGAATTTTCGCAGGTTATGAAAGTGAATACACTGTGTTTTGGTTGCTGAAAAGTAAAGCCGTTTGTCTCTGCCCACTGCTGGATCCTATCTACACACAATTGCAGTCGCCGCTGAACGCCTGCATAGAAGCTTCCACTTGCGTAAACTGCAAAATCGTCCACAAACAGGGAACAGTATGAGCCCTGCCGTACTGATTTGACTATGTTGTTGATCTTGATACTGAACAGCGCAGGAGAGAGAATGCTCCCTTGTGGTACACCCAGCTCTTGTTCATGGATATCCGATAGAGTAGTACCAACCCGCACTTGAAACTGTCGATTGGCCAAAAACTTTTGGATAAACGTCGGTAGGTGACCCCGAAAACCCAATTCGTGTAGATCCATAATTATAATTCCCGATTTCCAGGTGGTATCATAGGCTTTCTCTAAATCAAAGAAGATAGCCACTACAAGCTGTTTCTTCAGAAATGCGTTACGGATAATCGTTTCAAGACGAATTAAATGATCTACTGTGGAATGGTGCTTGCGAAAACCGCATTGTTCTTTAGCCAAGATGCCGTCATTCTCCAGTTTCCACATCAGTCTCATATTGACCATTTTCTCCATCACTTTGCACAGACAACTGGTTAGGGCTATTGGTCGATAATTGGATGGATTGGATATATCTTTTCCAGGTTTAGGCAGAGGGACGATCAGGGCTTTCCGCCATGAGGGAGGAAAGAATCCTGTCGTCCATATGTAATTATACACTTTCAACAGAATTTCCAAACCCTTTTCCGGAGATGCTTCACCAGTTTATAATGAACTTCATCCAAACCAGGAGAAGAGTCAGAGCAAGTCACAAGAGCGTCTTTTAATTCTTCTAATGTCAGTGGGAGATTGTACTCTTCCGTGTTATCAGAGATGAAGTTACAGGCTTTCTTTTCTTTCACCAATTTGTGTTTTCGAAAGACCGCTGATTTATTGGCTAAGGAAGATTTCTTTTCGATGGTCGACGCCAATATATTAGAGACGGCTTTTTTGTCAGTAATCAGACAATCTGACACTTTCAGATGGTGGACAGAGGGACAGGTGTTTTTTCCTTTAATTTGTTTGATAATTTTCCACACTTTCTTTTTTGAAGTTCGGGATGTCAATGTCGAGCAAAAGTTTCTCCAGGACTGTTGTTTATTTTTTTTAAAGACGTATCTTGATTTAGCTCGCAGTTTTTGATGAACTCGAACATTGTCCGCTGATGGACTTTGAAACACGCGACGATGAGCTTTCTTGCGTTTTGTTTTATCTGTTTACATTCGGAAGTAAACCATGGTTTTTTAGGCATGTGCGCTTTCTTTGACGATGTGGGAATGGCTTGTTTGGCACAGCTTAGGATGATCTGCGTTAGAGTGTCTACTGGATCATCACTCTGCAGAACCCTTCCTTCCTCCACATCGCTCTGGACAGCTCTCTTGAACAAATCCCAGTCAGCCCTGCGAAAAACCAAGCGCTCTGGTAGAGGCTCATGTCCAACGCTTGGATTTGTTAAGACAACTGGAAGATGGTCACTTCCATGCAGATCATCCAAAACTTTCCACTCATATCCAAAACCAGCAAAGCATCACACACTGATAAATCCAAACAGGAAAGTGTACTATTAGCAGGATGATTATATGTTGGAGATCCATCGTTTAGACAGCATAAGTTTAAATCAGAGAAGACTTCTTTCAGCAAGAGACCTCGCGCTGAAGTATCTTCATTACCCCAAAGCGGGGAATGGTCATTCAAATCGCCCAACAACAGAAAAGGTTTTGGAAGTTCTTCAATCAAATCAACCAGTTCTTCTTTTGTAACAGCAACAGATGGAGGGAGGTATACAGAGCAGATGGTTATTGTTTTGTTTAGAGATACCCTTGCCGCTACTGCTTGCAAACTGGTGTTCAGATTAATAGAACTAAACAAAACGGACTTGTGTAGCAGCAAACATACTCCACCTGCTACTCCTCCATCTTTAGGTTGTGCTGGTTTGGAAATAATGTTGAAATTCATTAAGGAAAAAAACTCTTTCCTTCACGTATAACGTGTCTTGTAAAGCCACTACAACAGGCTGCAAATCACGGCAAAGTAGCTGGAGCTCCTCTAGATTGGAGTGGACACCTCGGATGTTCCACTGGACTATATTTTGCATTGTTAGCAGAACTACTCAATGCAGTTCAGTCCATATCTGTGTCGTCATCCTCAGATTGTAAAGGAGCGTACTTATTTTCTAGTTTTTGTTCCGCTTTTTTTCAGGCGGTCAGACCTGACGGCTGACCTGCCTGCAGGAAGTGCGGGCTTAGGCCATTTAAGTGCTGGAGGATAGTTCTTTAATTCCACCAACATACTTTTTTCCCTCCTCCATTTTCTGTGGAGCTGCTCCCGGACGGCCAGGGCATGAGGGCGGGTTTACCAGGGAGACAGGATTTCCCTGGGTTGCCAACATTGGCTGCTTTTGGCTGTGTAACAGCCTGGGAGGTAGCGGGTTTAACACCCGCTTTTGGCTGTTGAACAGCCTGGGAGGCAGCGGGTTTCAACGTCCCCAATGAGGGCCTTTATTTCTTGCACTGTTTCAAAATTTGTCTTGTTCCACGTTACAATCGTTTGACAAGCTATAGATACTTGACTGACTGTTTTGACTACCGATGCATAACTTTTGGTAGACGAGCTGCTGCCCTCTACCAATCTTTTGGCTTCGTGGAAAGGTATTTTCTTTTCTGCTTTCAGTCGTTGGATTGCCTGTTCCTTTTGCCATACGGGGCAATCTTTCGAGGAGGATGGATGGTTACCTCCACAATTTATACAATTTAGTGGACCTTCACATCTCCCCTCTCCCCTCTTCTTCAAAAGAACTCTTTACAACCATGAATCATCTCCTTGGCACACGAAAAGATTTACCTCTCCCAACAAAACACACAAATGAAGAACTCCCATCTGTATTCTCCAAGTATTTCACCACCAAAATACAAACTCTTCGTGACAGGCTTGACAGGACACCCTGTCAACCATGCCCACCTGACCCTTCCTTCTCTGGCACACCTCTTACTACTTTTACCCCAGTCTCACAAGAAGAAATTCTCAACACAATCAGATCCGTGTCAAAACCTGCGAACTGGATCCTCTTCCAGGTTCTCTCTACTCTGACTGTCTCCCTACGCTTCTCCCATTCATCACTGACATCATCAACACTTCTCTCCAAACTGGAACTGTCCCAGATTCTTTCAAGTCTGCTATTGTTCACCCTCTCCTCAAGAAATACAATTTAGACCCAAATGAACTGAAAAATTACCGGCCTATCTCTAATCTCTCTTTTTTGTCAAAACTGCTTGAAAATGTTGTCCTCAACCAACTGAACTCTCATCTGTCTGCCAACAATCTCCTCAATCCTTTCCAGTCAGCCTACCGCCAGTGCCATAGCACTGAAACTGCCTTGCTACACATTCTCAACAATCTCCTCCTTGCAACTGATACTGGCAAAGTCTCTCTCCTCAAACTCCTTGATCTGTCTGCAGCCTTTGATTCCATTGATCATGGTATTCTCCTTTCTAGACTTCATCATACTTTTGGCATCTCTGACATTGCTCTCTCTAGTTCACTTCATATCTATCAAACAGAAAACAAACTGTTCTCATCAATGGCACTTACTCTCAACCTGCATACCTGACCTGTGGTGTTCCACAAGGATCTGTCCTTGGCCCTGTTCTTTTCACTCTTTACACCTCCCCCCTGTCCACCATCATCAACTCCCACTCAATAAAACACCACTTCTATGCTGATGACACCCAACTTCAAGACAGTGATTCACCTGACAATATACAGCGCCTCCTGACTCGCACCACTGAGTGTTACTCGGACATTAAAAATTGGATGACATACAACAAACTTCAGCTAAATGATGACAAGACAGAAGCTATCCTCACTGGCACCCGTCAGAAACTTTCACAGCTGCCTCCTCTTTCTCTCCCATTATGTAACACATCAGTCCCAATTTCTGAATCAGCTAAAAACCTTGGTGTCTGCATTGACTCTACCCTCTCCATGAACAACTTTGTTTCTCAAACTGCCAGATCTTGCTACTATCACCTCCATCGTATAAGCCTGATCAGGAAGTATCTCTCTGTGGAAACAACTGCAAAACTCGTTCTCTCCTTCATAGTGTCTCGCATTGACTATTGCAATTCACTCCTGTCCGGTCTTCCTGCCTCCACCACTCACATCCTACAGCGCATTCAGAACAATGCTGCACGCCTTGTCCTCAACCAACTGAACTCTCATCTGTCTGCCAACAATCTCCTCAATCCTTTCCAGTCAGCCTACCGCCAGTGCCATAGCACTGAAACTGCCTTGCTACACATTCTCAACAATCTCCTCCTTGCAACTGATACTGGCAAAGTCTCTCTCCTCAAACTCCTTGATCTGTCTGCAGCCTTTGATACCATTGATCATGGTATTCTCCTTTCTAGACTTCATCATACTTTTGGCATCTCTGACATTGCTCTCTCCTAGTTCACTTCATATCTATCAAACAGAAAACAAACTGTTCTCATCAATGGCACTTACTCTCAACCTGCATACCTGACCTGTGGTGTTCCACAAGGATCTGTCCTTGGCCCTGTTCTTTTCACTCTTTACACCTCCCCCTGTCCACCATCATCAACTCCCACTCAATAAAACACCACTTCTATGCTGATGACACCCAACTTCAAGACAGTGATTCACCTGACAATATACAGCGCCTCCTGACTCGCACCACTGAGTGTTACTCGGACATTAAAAATTGGATGACATACAACAAACTTCAGCTAAATGATGACAAGACAGAAGCTATCCTCACTGGCACCCGTCAGAAACTTTCACAGCTGCCTCCTCTTTCTCTCCCATTATGTAACACATCAGTCCCAATTTCTGATTCAGCTAAAAACCTTGGTGTCTGCATTGACTCTACCCTCTCCATGAACAACTTTGTTTCTCAAACTGCCAGATCTTGCTACTATCACCTCCATCGTATAAGCCTGATCAGGAAGTATCTCTCTGTGGAAACAACTGCAAAACTCGTTCTCTCCTTCATAGTGTCTCGCATTGACTATTGCAATTCACTCCTGTTCGGTCTTCCTGCCTCCACCACTCACATCCTACAGCGCATTCAGAACAATGCTGCACGCCTTGTACTCAAAAAGAAAAAAGCTGACCACATATCTCCTCTCCTGGCACAACTTCACTGGCTCCCTGTATCAAAGCGCATACAGTACAAACTAGACACCATGTGCTACAAAAGCCTCAATAACGCAGTCCCCGATTACCTGTCAAGCCTACTTGAGATCTATGTTCCCTCACGTACCCTCCTCTCTGCCTTCGATCTTCTGACTTTTCGCTTTCCACGCACTAAGCTCAATACCTATGGTCCACGAGCCTTCTCTGTTTCTGGTCCGCTCTCCTGGAACAAACTTCCTCTCTCAGTCCGTCAGCAACCTACTTTGTCTCCTTCAAGTCCGCTCTCAAAACTCACCTTTTCTCCTCTGCATAAAATCCTGACCTCACTCAATCCCCTCTGCAGCCTGTCTCCACTCGGAGGGGAATCACATTGCAATATATAATTGTACATAATATGCTCTCTATAATTTTCCATTGCTTTTATTCTTTCTCCCCATTTATAGCCGTGTGCGTGTGTGTGTGTGTGTGTTTGTGTGGTGTGTGTGTGCGTGAGTGCGTGTGTGTGCGTGCGTGCGTGCGTGTGTGTGCGTGCGTGCGTTTGTGTGTGTTTCAGCGCTTAGATTTGATTTTATCAAGATTTTGCGCTATATAAATATTGTAATTAGTATTATTAATTATGTGCCTCCTTTGCGCACATAGCACACTTTTCGGTTTCAGTGCACCTGTCCTTGATATGGCCAAACTTTTGACAGCGGAAGCAGCGCATTGGTGACGGCACATACAATGACACTTTCACTTTCAAGTATCCAGTTCTCAGGTCTTGGGGTACAGCAGGAGAGCAAAAGGTAAAGAAGAGCGTGTTTGTCGGGAGTTTTTCAGACCCTTTCCGGAACATGGCCTGGCGTACCTCTACAACACCCTGGCTTTTCAGTTCCGTATGGATCTCCTCCTCCGACACTCCAGTCAGCTAGGGGCACCTTACGACTCCTTTGCTGCTGTTCAATCCTTTGTGTGGAGTGACTTTTATTGCACGATCAACTAGTACCGATGCTCTAAGCAAGCGATCTGATTGCTTGTTGTCCTTGCACTCCACAAGGTAATCTTCATTTCTCAGCTTTTTTATGGTTTTGGGGTTTCCAATAAGGGCTTGAAATCCCTTCTGTATGGCAAAGGGACTTAATTTCCAGATGGGTTTTTCATCCTCAATGCCCGTCACCACTAACCATGCTGCCCAAAAACCTGTTGCCTGTCGTGTTTCGTCCTCGGAATCCGAGTCATACCCGTTGTCACGATTTCTTTTTTGTTTGTTATGGTTAGACATGAGCGTAGGCTCAGCGATGGCAGAAATATCGCGGTCACCCCAGGAGAGCTGCCGTGCTGGGGAAGGGACAATGGATAGCCAATCTCTTGGCGTCCATCCGCCTGGAACCGTCCCGCATGAAACCAGACAGTGTACTTTTACGACTGACTTCCGTACAGCCATTCATCCCCTCACCAAGTACCTCAAGCTTGGGATTACGGGTTGCTTACGGCAACCACTCGTGAACATGACGATGGGCATGAGGAAAATGGAAATGAGGGTGGGACCACGCTTCGTCTCATCCCTTTCCCTTGACCTGTCCGACATGGGTAACCCTACCAGGAGCATTAATTTTATTATGCTGTTTAGAGTCCAGTCCACGTCAACAGCCTTGGTTATCGGGACTGTCATTGAAAAAACACAAATCTGTCGAGCAAGTAACCCCCGTCGGCATAGCTCAAGGGATCATTAGGACCTCAAGCCCCCCCCCGACCATGGCAAGGTGGCGGTCCCGTCCGGGTGGTTCCGACGCACAAACTTCCCAGTCTTAGTGAAGTCTGTCAGATTACCACACAACTTCTGGTGCGGTTGCACCATCCTTTCAGTCCTCTCCCCAGAGAGAACCACCACCTCCTCCCGTGCTTGTTATCTTTGTCTAATATGTCGTTATCTTCCCCAAAATTATGTTCTCGTTGCTATAGTACTTTTACACGACTACTTCATCGTATGCAATACGCAAACCCAACTATGTCCTCGTTACCATAGCACATACTCATCACTTTCTCGTGTATTTTCAGACAACTGCGTCATTGTATGCAACACATAATAATTGCGTTTTGGTACATACAATGACGCACTTCTTTGACTTTTAATGTATTTCTATTACAAATAGCCCCCTCTTTAGCTAAAAATTGGTTTTTATGCACATTAAACAGTCAAAGGATTAAAGTTTGACGTCTGATTTCCTTTGATCAACAGTGAAATATCACAAAAATCTAACTATAACTGAATTTAGTAACTCTTAAATAAACAAATCGTATTTTCTGATCATCACCAAAGCATCTACATGGGTATAATTGCCTTCTGTTTCAGCTAACAAGGAATCATAGTAGATTACACTTTGCACTACCACTCAATACTCTACTGCTCGCTCTATGGAGACAAGAGTATATATGTGATTCACATGAAGCATAGTAGCTTAATAATTTCACATAACTACATGATAACACCTCTGCTATCACATGTTCATCGACTGACCCTGTTCTGAATCGATCTCCTGGATAATAATTCCCCATTATCACTTATCGATTGAACCAATGTCTGGTCGAATTCTTCTTATCTCAATAAGAAGACTAAGCAGACTATGTAATCTAGACCAACTGCTCCCATCTGTCTCTTGCAAACTGCAGTTATATTATACTAAATATATCCATCGGCCC
Organism: Monoplex corrugatus; assembly: GCA_030674185.1. Classification (NCBI taxonomy): domain Eukaryota; kingdom Metazoa; phylum Mollusca; class Gastropoda; order Littorinimorpha; family Ranellidae; genus Monoplex; species Monoplex corrugatus. The sequence goes on from CM060315.1 coordinate 84,370,868, forward strand.
TTTATAGATTACATCAGCTCCATCTATGCTTTCTTATTCCCTTAGGAAAGTTAGATCTAAGACCCGATTAAATAGTCTGCTTATATTATTCACATCTTTCTTTAGCAGATTAACATATTACGTCAAATTTCTATTAAAATCTTTTTTTTCAAGTGATCACTCAGATAACCATTTGATTGTGGCACTTTCTAGATGCCTCGACCCAACGAAACACCCCTGTCCCCAAATAAGAAAGGAAAAAAAACAACTGCCGTGACAAATATTGTATTTGAATTTAACAGATCAAAGGCACGACAGTTAACTATGCTCTAGAATCAAAACATTACATACACACAAGCACCGTATTCCTTTTACGATTCTTGAAACAGCAAATCAAGTATTGATCCAAAACCACACTCGCTTACGAACAAAATCCTAAATTCACATTTACATCACTTCAGGCAGACAGTTTGTCTCTGAAAACCCAAACAAAGTGAGCGTAAATAAGGGTGTACGTGTAGTAAACGGAACCACGGATGATTGAAGCTTAACCCTTTGATTCCATCAGTCCATGCATCATCTTCTGTCAGCATCCTGCACTCACTCAGCCTATGTATCAGCTTTCTGTACTCCCTCAGCCTATGTATCAGCTTTCTGTACTCCCTCAGCCTATGTATCAGCTTTCTGTATTCCCTCAGCCTATGCATCAGCTTTCTGTATTCCCTCAGCCTAAACATCAGCTTTCTGCACTCCCTCAGCCTAAACATCAGCTTTCTGTACTCCCTCAGCCTAAACATCAGCTTTCTGTATTCCCTCAGCCTAAACATCAGCTTTCTGTACTCCCTCAGCCTATGCATCAGCTTTCTGTATTCCCTCAGCCTATACATTAGCTTTCTGTACTCCCTCAGCCTATGCATCAGCTTTCTGTATTCCCTCAGCCTAAACATCAGCTTTCTGTACTCCCTCAGCCTATGCATCAGCTTTCTGTATTTCCTCAGCCTAAACATCAGCTTTCTGTATTCCCTCAGCCTATACATCAGCTTTCTGTATTCCCTCAGCCTAAACATCAGCTTTCTGTACTCCCTCAGCCTATGCATCAACTAAATTAGATCTACTACCGTATTACTAAATCAATAACGACTTGTTTACGTTAAACCAATCTTAGATCTAAACTACACGATCTTCTAGATCTAAACATGAAATCATCATCACAGATCTACGTTATCATATTATCTGAGAGAGATTGCTCGGCAGTTAGTCGAGCATATCCTGCCCACTCTCATGATCGATGCTGGACCATGACGAATCAAAGATGTGATCGTGACCTTGATTTTCCTTCTCTTCGGAGAGTGAATGAATATCCCACCGCTGCCACCATTTTGTGATGAGAAGGGGAGTCAAGAACTCGATCACATGTTTTCCATTCTTTTATTTATTTTTCTTTTACTCTCAAAGAAAAATATAAAAATAAGATCCCATAAGGCACACAGTAGGAAAATTCAAACAAGTAACAATAGATTGCTCACTACCCAGTCCCACACCACAGTAACTATAAGACTGAATTGAGCAGTCTGTTAGTGTTACCGATCTTCTTTGATCACATCAAGTACAGATATGTTCACTTCTTCAGTTCTTGATACAATTCCAACAGTCCATTCTCTTAGCACCGTCAGTAGCTCCAACAGAAACGAGCACAGCCTTGTCCACTGAAGTCTGGCAGTATTACTCCATTCAGCCCACACTTCAATCACAGCAACAGTAGCCACTGTTCTTGTTGGGTGGCAGTAAAGTGCCGCCATCGGGATACCCTGTGATTCCGGGAAGTCTGCCGGATCACCGCACAGCCTCTGGTTCCGACGCACGAACTTCCCAGTCTTAGAAACCTGCTGGATCACTGCATGACCTCTGGCTCCGACGCACAAACTTCCCAGTCTTAGTGAAGTCTGCTGGATTACCACACAACTTCTGGCTCCGACGCACAAACTTCCCAGTCTTAGTGAAGTCTGTCGGATTACCACACAATTTCTGGTGCGTTTGCACCATCCTTTCAGTCCTCTCCCCAGAGAGAACCACCACCTCCTCCCGTGCTTGTTATCTTCGTCTAATATATCGTTATCTTCCCCAAAATTATGTTCTCGTTGCTATAGTACTTTTAGTACACAACTACTTCATCGTATTAAGCCTAGGCTTTTTTGGCGTAGAGCCGGGCGCCAGGGGTTACTCTCGATGGTGGGAGGAATCTTCGCATTCCATTGGGTAGCTACCGCCCGCCTGAAGCTGGGCAGCCCCCAGTCAGTAAGGTGTTACCCCGCCACAACCTGTTTGCTCCAATGGGTGCTTGGAGCTTAGAGAAAACTCGACAGGCAGGTTGTAAATACCAGGCACCAGGCAACACAAAGAAGAAAAAGAAGATGCCAGCTCTTCTGATATCAAGCTGGAATGTAAGGACAATGTGTCCTGGTTTTGACAGCGACCTACAGCTGTTAGACGACACACGGAAGACGAAGACGGCCGTGATAGACAGGGAGCTTCAGCGACTCAACGTCGACATCGCTGCATTACAGGAGACAAGGCTACCCGGGGACGGATCTCTGCGTGAGAAGAACTACACATTCTAAATGGCAGGGGAAGAACCCAGAGGAGCCACGTATTCATGGTGTGGGCTTCGCCGTAAAGAACCCCCTCCTAGCAACCATAGAGCTCCCCACGGGAGGTACGGAGAGACTGCTCACTCTAAAAATGACGACCAGTTCAGGCACAGTCAAGTTCTATGAGGCCCTGGATGCTGTTGTCAGAGGAGTTCCCAGCAAGGAAGGTCTCTTCATATTGGAGACCTGAACGCACGCGTAGTGCTGATTTTGAGGCCTGGCCAACCAGCATTGGACATCATGGTGTTGGGAAGCAAAATGAGAACGGTCAAAGACTCCTGGAACTTTGCTCTTATCACAAGCTGGCCATCACCAACACCTTCTTCAACAATAAGGAGAAGCACAAGGTGTCATGGCGCCACCCCAGATCCCACCACTGGCATCAGCTCGACCTCGTCTTAACAAGGAGGTCGGACCTTAACAACGTCCTCAACACGAGGAGTTTCCACAGCGCTGATTGCGCACAGACCACACCCTGGTACGCAGCAAGATCAAGCTTCTACCCAGAAGACTGCACCACTCAAAGAAGAAAGGTCGCCCAAGGATTGATGCCTGTCGCACGTCCGATCCGACCAAGGCCGGGGAGTTTGTAGAAACCCTGAATGAAGCGCTCAAGAGTGGCTCAGAGATCCAAAACGCTGAGGAAAAGTAGAATCGCGTGAAGGACACAATCTATCAGTCCGCCCTGAGTATATTTGGGGAAAAAGAACGAAAGAATCCCGACTGGTTTGAGGCAAACTGGCAGGAAATGGAACCAGTGGTGGAAGCGAAACGCAAGGCTTTACTTGCGTATAAAAACAACAATACCCAAACTACTCGTGATGCTTACAGAGCTGCCCGCAGCAAGGCCCAACAAACTGCTCGGCGATGCGCCAACGACTATTGGCTACAGTATCAAGTATCCAGCAGTCCGCAGATTCAGGCAACACTGGCAGCATGTACGCTGGCATCAAACAAGCGACTGGTCCAGCAGCCTCCAAGTCAGCTCCCCTTAAGTCCAAAGCAGGAGAGAGCATCACAGACTCAGCAAAGCAGATGGAGAGATGGGTAGAGCACTACCTGGAGCTGTACTCCACGCAGAACTGTCACCAATGCTGCCCTGAATGTCCATTGAGGACTTGCCTGTCATGGAGGAGTTGGATGCTGAGCCAAGCCTTGAAGAACTAAGCAAGGCGATTGACGGTTTGGCGACGGGAAAAGCCCCTGGTGAAGACGGAATACCTCCAGAGGTCATCAAGTGCAGGAAGCCTGCTCTTCTCAACGAGTTGCATGAACTTTTGTGCTTATGCTGGAAGGAAGGCTTCATTCCGAGAGACATGAGAGACGCCAGGATAGTGACTCTATATAAGAACAAGGGCGACCGCAATGACTGTAATAATTATCGCGGAATCTCACTCCTCAGCATTGTTGGGAAAGCATTTGCCAGAGTCGTCTTAACCCGTCTTCAGAGGCTGGCAGCTCCACGAGTGGCGGCTTTAGGGCCGGAAGATCGACCATCGACATGATCTTCTCTGTCCGGCAACTACAGGAAAAGTGCCGCGAGCAGCACATGCCCCTTTGCCTTGCCTTCATTGATCTCACGAAAGCGTTCGACCTGGTCAGTCGGAGTGGTCTTTTCAAGCTTTTGAAGAAAATCGGCTGCCCCCCAAGACTATCAGCTGTCATCGAGTCTTTTCACGAGGATATGCATAGCACTGTGTGCTATAATGATGCCACATCAGAGCCTTTTAGAATCAGCAGCGGAGTGAAACAGGGATGTGTTTTGGCCCCAACTCTGTTCGGGATCTTCTTCTCGATGTTGCTGACCTATGCCTTCTGCAGATCCGAAGAAGGGGTATATCTTCATACAAGGACCGATGGAAAGCTCTTCAACATTGCCAGGCTTCGTTCCAAAACTAAGGTGGAAAAGAAGACCATCAGAGAAGCTCTCTTTGCAGATGCTGCTGCGCTGGCTTCCCACAGTGAACAAGATCTCCAGAGGCTCGTTGATCGCTTCGCCCACGCTTGCAGAGAGTTTGGTCTCACAATCAGCTTGAAGAAAACTGAGATCTTAGGCCAAGGCTTTGAAGAACCACTATCTCTACACATTGGAGACTACGACCTCAATACTGTCCACCAAGTTCAGTACTTGGGGTCCACCATAAGTGACAACCTCTCTCTGGACGCTGAAATCGGAGTCAGAATTGCAAAGGCCTCATCTGTTATGGCTAAACTGAACAAGCGGGTCTAGTCAAACAGCAATCTCACTGCGAACACCAAAATGCAGGTGTACAGAGCATGTGTGTTGAGCACACTTCTCTACTCAAGTGAAGCCTGGACCACATACGCCAGCCAAGAAAAGAGGCTCAACATTTTCCATCTCCGCTGCTTGCGACGCATCCTCGGCATCCGATGGCAAGACAAGGTGACCAACACAGAGGTCCTCCGTTGTGCGGGCCTACAGACCATCTTTGCCCTTCTAAGCCAACGCCGACTACGCTGGCTTGGCCATGTGCGTCGAATGGAGGATGGACGCACACCAAAAGACATTCTCTACGGCGAACTGGCAAACCGGAAGCGAACTCCAAGACGCCCACAGCTACGCTTTGTAGACGCATGCAAATGGGACCTTAGAATCTCAGGAACTGACCCAGGCTCTTGGGAGACTCTGGCGGAAGACAGGGCAGCGTGGCGGACAGCCGTTCAGCAAGGAGTTGTGAATGCGGAGAGGAGGAGAGCAGAAAGCGCAGATGAGAAAAGGGCTCTTCGCAAGCAACGTTCCAGAAACCAGACAGTAGCGACTCAATTCGTATGTGGCAGATGTGACAGAGATTGCCACTCAAGAATCGGCCTGCACAGCCACAGCAGAAAGTGCACGTCATGACCACAACGCCTCCTGGTGCAGACTATCATCTCCTGAGATGTAAAGAGGCCGACGACGACGACTTCATCGTATGCAATACGCAAACCCGACTATGTTCTCGTTACCATAGCACTTACTCCTCACTTTCTCGTGTATTTTCAGACAGCTGCGTCATTGTATGCAACACGTAATAATTGCGTGTTGGTACATACAGTGACACACTTTTTTGACTTTTAATGTATTTCCATTACACTGTCTGTCTCTCTCTTTCTCTCTATCTCTGTCTCCGTTTTCTCTGTCTGTCTGTCTGTCCGTGTCTGTTTGTCTGTCTGTCTGTCTCTCTCTCTCTTTCTCTCTCTCTCTCTCTCATATTTCCTTTCTTTTTAAGCCCACATGCCGATCAACGAAACTCTGATTAAGTCCTATCTCACCAACAAATAACAACTTGTTCTCAATAACTGGACTACTGTATAACTGTACAGAGTAACACTTCTTGGCCCACTTCTCTGTTTTATACATCAGTGACTTTTCCCTCTGTATAAACGCTAACTGCAATCTGTTTGCTGATGATACAGCAATCTGTACAAATAACTCTTACGTGATACACATTTCTAAAATATTGTAAAACAGTGTTAATGATCTGATTGAATAGACAAAAGTATCCTATTTCATTTTACGCACAGACATAAAAATGTGTTGTGTGTGTGGGGGGGGGGGTATGCGTGCATGTGTGTGTTTGTGTGTGTGTGTGTGTGCGTGTGTATGTATGTGTGTGTATGTGTATGTACACACATATATAGATAGATGGATAGATGGATAGATGGATGGATGGATGGATGGACGGACGGACAGACAGACAGACAGATAGATAGATAGATAGACGTGTGTGTGTGTGTGTATGTGTGTCTTTTGTGTGTGTGTGTGTGTGTGTGCACGCGTGCGCGTGTGCGTGCGCGTGCACGTACGTGTGGAAACCAGTCAACCCAAACAGAATAGGAAACAGAAAGCACCAACAACTAGACCAATCAGACGTGAAACAGGTCCACGATTCGTGTCAGGTCCTAAACAACAACGGTTTATCCACTTTACCTGGGAGCAGTGTCTATTAACCCACACAGGGAAGGGGTTAATTCAATTAGTCTCCAGCACTTTTTCGTTCATACAGATTGTAAGAGCAGTTAGGCGCGTGCAGGTGATGATGAAGTTGCTGACTGACACTGTCGTGTGATCGATGGGAGTTCATGTTGCCATAAATGGACGACTCTTTGACATCATGATTGATAAAAGTGTGTGTTACTACCACCAATGTAGGGTTTCTAATAAACATGTTTTTCGAACGCGGGGTTATAATATTGAGAAACTGAAGCTATTAAACGCTGGTCGGTAACCATAGACAGTAAAAGCTGCTGGTGAGTATCCCACTAGTTACGTTCAGAATATATATATATATATATTTATATATATAATATATATATATATATATATATATATATATATATATAATATATTATATATATGGTCGACTATCGTGGTTGATAAAGTCCAACCTAGCACTTGTTGGCGCTAAGTGCCATGCGCATAATTATGTAAGTTACTGTTGTTTGCGCAGAGCCTCATCAATTCTCTCCACCTGCCTAAAGTCCAGGGCAAACCCAGGTAAGACAGCTGTTCTCATAGGAGGCAGACGACTGAACAGGAGATGGGAAGTCGCAGCATATGGCCAAAACCACAACCAGTGCTCTGTGGCAATGTCCTTTATGCAGTAGGCAGCTGCAGGATTTTCTGTCTGGGTTTACTCCCATAGCCTCCCCCCCCCCCCCCAAGGGGTAACCCACAAGGCAGCAGAGACAGGCGCAGGTCGTACAGTCTACTATCATACTGTAGCAGAGACTTAGCTCTGACCTGACGTTCAAATGAACTCAATATCAAACGTACAAATCACTTGCACTAGCTAGAGATCAGTTTATGACTGAATGCTGACTTCCGGAAAACACGTTCAGACTGTTACACAAATAAAAGAAGAAGGTCTGTCGATTATACAAGTGATACTAACTTAAGGCACTGAGAATGCCATCTCCGTTCGTAAACTAAGCAGTTGTAGGCTACTGAGATCGACTATCACAGACTTTTCACAAATCAGCCTCTTGAAATTAGAATATGAAATATAACAATGAAGATGATTCTGGAAACCACAAACGGCACCCATGCTAAGACCATGTGGAAGCTGTTTGACCGTCCCTCAAGACAGGCAAGACATTCACTATAAGACGTCACAGCATATACCACATGTCATCAGAAAGTCATCAAAATTCACTGCAAGAGATGGTCAAAACAACAAAACGCTTTCGACTCCAGTGTATGAATAGACAGGCAGATGAATCTATTCAGTGTTTATGCTGACAGACAACCATCCAAACTATGTCAAAGACCTATACAGAGCAATCATATAGTGTACTACAACACCTTGCCAGATACTGCTAGATGGTAATCTGTTCATTGACCGAATATCCTTTAACCCTTAAGCTGTAATCGTGTATACTGATAGTTCAGCCAGCAACACCAAATCTGAATGGGGTTTTTCTGTCAAAAGAGATACTATACATGAAGAATGTGCTGCATATGACACCACCAGATCCAGTTTCACGGTGGAAGTTAAGGCTGTCACTCACAATCCAAAATAATAAGCTTCAGTAGATGAGTTGAAATGTAATCAGGCTTTAATCCTGACTGACTACGTGAACTTATTCCAGGATGATAAATCGGAACCCCTGACGGGCAGAAAACATTGCATATTATCAAACTTCAAAACTCACATGGATCTACAGTCCCAAACAGTCAAGTGTGAAGGGAAATGAACGTGCTGACAAACTCACAGCAAATAGTTTGCATCTTGAAGATTCTCTGATACTTGAAGTCATACCATCGTGGACAAATTGTCTCAATCAAAAGGGAAAGGTAGAGGATGAAGGGATGGGTTTGGGACAGTTCTGCAATCAAAGTGGGACATGGATGTCTTGTGTGTTTGGGACAGTTCTGCCATCAAAGTGGGACAGGGATGTCTTGCTGTGTTTGGGACAGTTCTGCCTTCAAAGTGGTACAGGGATGTCTTGCTGTGTTTGGGACAGTTCTGCCATCAAAGTGGGAAATGGATGTTCTGCGTGTTGGCAATTCTGCATCAAGTGGGACATGGTCTTGGTTTGGACAGTTTGCTATCAAAATCAAAATGGGACATGGATGTTCTGCTGTGTTTGGGACAGTCTGCCATCAAAGTGGGACATGGATGTCTGCGTGTTTGGGACAGTCTGCCATCAAAGTGGGACATGGATGTACGTGTTTGGGACAGTTCTGCCATCAAAGTGGACATGGATGTAGGTTTGGGACAGTTCCCTCAAAGTGGACATGGATGTCTTGCTGTGGTAGACTGGCAGTGGAAGAGGTGCCATGTTGTCTAGTGGTGGCGTTCCTGGTCTTTTCTGTGGAATAGCTGAGAGCTTGCAGTGAAATCTATTCTTGGGTCGGAAACTGTATGATTTGGAGAGTGTGTATCTTTGATGATGGTGGAGGGAGTGAAGGGTGATACTTTGTGATGGGGGGTGAGGGATGGAGTCTGAGTCGCATGGAGACTTGAAACTTCGATGGCATATGGATCATATATATATATAGATAGTGTTTTTCAAACGTGGCCAAGTTAGGGCCATTTATATTCTCGCTGAGTTCCGGGCTGCATGTAGTTTAGTTTTGTTTCGTAAGAGAATGATACAGACACAGACAATAAATACATACAACTTCGATACACATACAAACGTTAGAATAATACATAAACATCAATACAAACAAAGACAGTAAATATACAGGACAACAATATCGATATAGCTATAGATACTAAATACACAGAACATCGATCTAAGCGTAGACAATAGATAGGACCCATAAGGTAGGTAGGATGACATCAAGATCTCTCTGGAGTTTATATGTAGTCCTGTGGCTTATATCATGATTCTATTACATCTTTTCCTGTTGCTTGACATTTACAAAGTGTGTGCATATGGAATTGGCTCTGAAGAGAAAACGCTGTCTTAAGTATAGTCAGACTGGAGCCATGTCAATCAGAACGGGACTACATACGCTATCTTGTTTAGAAAGAGGGTCATTATTGTTGAATTTGTGCATCCATCTGATCTGGAAAAAGGACATATTTTCACTCACATGTTAATGAATATAGTGTTGTGTGTGTGTGTGTGTGTGTGTGTGTGTGTGTGTGTGTGTGTGTGTGTGTGTTGTGTGTGTGTGTGTGTGTATGTATGTGATTGTGTGTGAGTGTGTTTGTGAGTGTGTGTGTGTGTGTGTGTGTGTGTGTGTGTGTGTGTGTGTGTGTGTGTGTGTGTGTGTTTGTGTCCTTGCATGTGTGTGGTAAGCGTATACGAACAAGATACAACTACAATATTACAAACGTATTGAAAATCATTGGCATCTAAACAAGATGAACCTTATAAAGACTCTTATAGCAAACAGACTTAGGAGAAGATTTGAAGCATAAACAGGAGTTTACCGATCTGAACTAAAACGGGCAGGGGTAATTCCATTAACCCAGACAGCGATGGGGGGCGGGGAGGGGGTAGGTACTTCAATCAATGGTAAGTGTTTCTCCCTTCACCTTGATCATAACAGCAGTCAGGCGTGTGCAAGTATGGAAGGCAGTGCAGACCTGTTACACTTGTGGTCTCGTCGATACAGCAACGTGATCTCCTGACTGGGTCTGCAGCCAGTGGACGCCTCAGAGACGTGTTACACAAGAGAGCTGAGTTGTGCCCCCTGTGTGGCTGAATGGGAGAATGCCAATGAGGACTGACCGAGGTACAAAACAACTTATACTGACATATAGCCATACATTACAGTTCATTCTTGAACGATTCACGGCACTCGGGAAAACGATTTTTTTTGCACGTATAGCCATGGGAGAGACTTTTATTTGCATATATAGCCATAGGATTGACTAGTTTTTCGATCATATAGCCGTAGGATAGACTATATTTTTGCACGTATAGCTATAGGGTAGATAAGTTTTTTGCACGTTTAGCCATAGTATAGACTAGTTCTTTTGCAGGAGGGTCGCGCAGCGCATAGACGGCCTCTCAGGCTGGCAAAATGGCTACCGTGTAGCGTCGGGAGCTGACAAATGATTGTTCGGATAGTGGTAGAGCATTGTTGCTGTTACAGTTCCCGGGCGTTTCTCGTTAACTTACTCGTGTACCATCACACTTTCACTGACTAAAACTTTTTGACACCGATACGAGGTCTGCAGAAGGGATTGCCACGGCTATATCGAGCTGTTTAGTCATCACAGACACTCTTTAAGTTTATTTGATATCTGTGAAGCCCATTTTTCTTCTTCTACTTCTTCTTCTTCTACTACTTCTTCGTCATCTTCTACTTCTTCTTCTTTTTCTTCTTCGTCGTCTTCTTTTCCTTCTTCACCTTCTTATCTTCTTTCGCTCGCCTCATCTGGCAATTAGCGTGGGGTCGGTTTTTTTTCCATTTGCTGCTGGCTGACACAGAGCGTGATGGACAAAAAATTTGTAGTGGGCCATATTTCCTGTCCCTCAGCTTGCTAATGGTGTGTCACTGTTGCTAATGGTGTGTCATTGTTGCTAATGGTGTGTCATTGTTGCTAATGGTGTGTCACTGTTGCTAATGGTGTGTCACTGTTGCTAATGGTGTGTCACTGTTGCTAATGGTGTGTCACTGTTGCTAGTGGTGTATCACTGCAATGTGTTCAGCCGTCTGGTCCTCTTGACCACACGTTTCAGTTTCAGTTTCAGTTTCAGTTTCTAGATGATGTCTCCGCGCTCGGAATGAATTCCATATGCACTTACGTCACATGTGCCATGTGATGGAGAAGATCCAGAATGATCACGGCACAAGCCATAAGCCTGCACATGAACCCACGAACTGGCTAGTTCCTGAGGTCCTACCTAGATAGTTCCGTAACTCTGGGATCGTAGGGGAGTGAGGTGGCAGCAACCTCAACTTTTCCCGGAACCAGCACTACTAGGGCGGCGCCCATCCCCTCTCCCTCCATTCAAATTCATATTCATATTCACTTTTTTTTAACCAAGACTTCAGAAAGGCAAGAAGGCTAATTGGTATCCAAGGGGTGTGACCTGGGAAGTCAACCTATCTCTCCAATGTTTTATACCAAGGCAGCCAGGCAATGCCCTGCTCTTAACGATTTTCAACTGCCATGAGATCTTTAGTGTGCGCAGCTAGAAGGCACACGGGTCCAACTCTTGACAAGGGCAGGCTGGTGAAGATGTCAGTTTGAACTTAATGTTCATGGGGGCTTTGGGCCGGCTGTGGCTGTGCAGACCTTATCAGGAATACTTGGTGCTATATGGACAGAAGGTGGTGGTGGCTGTGGACAGAAGGTGGTGGCAGCTGTGGACAGAAGGTGGTGGTGGCTGTGGACAGAAGGTGGTGGTGGCTGTGGACAGAAGGTGGTGGTTACCAAGCTGTGGACAGAAGGTGGTGGTGGCTGTGGACAGAAGGTGGTGGTTACCAAGCTGTGGACAGAAGATGGTGGTGACTGTGGACAGAAGGTGGTGGTTACCAAGCTGTGGACAGAAGGTGGTGGTGGCTGTGGACAGAAGATGGTGGTGGCTGTGGACAGAAGGTGGTGGTTACCAAGCTGTGGACAGAAGGTGGTGGTGGCTGTGGACAGAAGGTGGTGGTGGCTGTGGACAGAAGGTGGTGGTAGTTGTGAACAGAAGATGGTGGTGGCTGTGGACAGAAGGTGGTGGTAGCTGTGGACAGAAGGTGGTGGTAGCTGCGGACAGAAGGTGGTGGTGGCTGTGGACAGAAGGTGGTGGTAGCTGTGGACAGAAGGTGGTGGAAGCTGCGGACAGAAGGTGGTGGTTGTCTATTTCTGTCGTAGATTTAAAGAGTTATCTGATGATGCTCCTTTTCTGCCTTTACAGCAGACGCTATTGCTTGGTTGGTCTTCAAGAGTTTTGATTTTTGCCTGCTCATGTAACATCTCATTTTTTGGTGTGGCTCTCGTGGGTGGGGATCCATTGGAGAACTACACTCCTGGTTCTTCTGACTCGCTTTGAAGATGTCAGCCAGGTGGAGGAGCGTGTCTTTTTCCATGACCTGGAGAACACAGTGGGCATCTGTGAAGAACACCACTCGAGAATATAATTATGTTTATTACCCGTTGTTAATATATTTACCTCCATTTAGCAAATAACCATTACTTTTGTCACAGATATTTAATTTTGAAATATGAGAAGCGTGCATGATTATGATTTACCTATACACGTTTTCACCCAAGAGTGAAGTCCAGCACGATACGAGGAGCTGTGGAATGTCTTTATCAACTGAAACAGCAGCTAAATCCACATAAGCAATCTTCAATCATTTCAAACACTTAAACAACACAGTTTATGTCATCTCTCAGTGTTGCATACAAGTACCAGGGTCAGGAATCGAATTTTGTCTGAACACTTCAGAGGATCTCTATATTTCTGCACATTCCTTCAATAGTGTACAAAGTGATAGAGCTCAAGCACATTGTCTTTCTTTTATAAAGTACTCTTTATTTTAACACTAAGTGCTTAACCATTAAACTGTTTAAATACAAACCCAGTATTTATAGTCTTCGAGAAAAAGGAAAAACAAACAAACAAAACATTACGAGGATTTCTGGAGAACACTCTTTATCAAACTGGAAAGTGTTATCTTCAGCAAAGGCGATGGGACCTATATAGATTGAATGATTAATTGAATTTCGTTTGCCAAAATGTAAAGATACAGACAATACAAAAGAGTTTGGTCAAGTTTCCATGTCTGCTGTTGCTCATATCTACTTTATAAAACTTAAACCAAACCAAACCAAAACAGCAACAAATAAGAACGCTGAATAACAGTAATGATAATAAAACACCTAGCTACTGGCGTGAAGTGTTTAAAAACAACAACAACATCAACAACAGCCACTACAAAACCAACACTATGTGTACATCAAAACAAAACACAACTTAATAAGAAGGTTGTATATTAGGCAGAAAAGTCGACAGAACCAGAAAGATTGACGCATGAAGGTCGGCTCCAAGACAGCCAATTATGTGGTGTTGTGGACTTGATAAGAATTGCAGATTTAAGTTGTGAAACATCGGAGCCGTTAGCTCAGCAGGAGATCTTTGTTTCTCATGAACCTTAGCATATTTCCAAAGAAAAGCGTTTGATGCTGATAATCAGATTTGAATTCACAGGAATTTTTCTTCGGCCTTGACCTGAATGAGGACTAGGTCAGGATCAAGTGCATAGTGACATGAATAAAGATTCATGTTTGCAAGAGTTTCGCTCTAATCAAGTGTGCCCTAACATTTGAAGAGAAGTGAAGAAACGTCTGCTGCAAGCAATACCATTTGAAGGGATCTATGGGTTTAAGGTCTACTCAAGAGCGATTTATAGCAGGTGGACAATCCATAACCTGCACCATCCAAATCTTCCAGCAATTATCTGACAAAATCCTGTGCAATACCCTATATTGGAAACTCCTTGATTCTGCGCAAAACGAAATATTGATACCACTAAAATGATTGAAACATTAAGTTGGTCTCTGTATTTTGTTTTTGCATAAAAAGGGAGACTGTTGACATGGCTTGGCCATCTTTTTCTTTTATCTGTTCATTTATTTGTTCTCTGTCTGTCTGTCTGTCTGTTCTCTTCCGTGTCTTTTTTATGAGTTTTGAGCAGGAGCAGTGATAATTTTACCGATTTGTCAGAGCCAAAGTTAGCGCACTTTCCACAGTGGGTGTATGGGAAGGGTAGGGGTGAGGGAGTGAAAAGTGGTTGTACTTTAAATGCTGGAGGTGACAACATTCCCTCAGCGGTTTTTGTCCATCTTCGAAATCTGACGCTGGAAGTAGACGCGATAAGTGGCATGACATATTGCGCTGTCAGCATCCAGATTTATTCTGTGAACCTAAGTGTAACAACAAAAAGAGGGACAGGAATTTCATTCTGGAACGAAACGATGAGCCGTCTGAAACCAGAATACGGTTCTGTTGGCATGGGTTTCGACAGCACCCTCCTGATAGCGTCCAAGTCGAAAATTCAACCTTACTCTGGGTTTTATGTGTGTGTGTGTGTGTGTGTGTGTGTGTGTGTGTGTGTGTGTGTGTGTGTGTGTGTGTCTGTGTGTTTGTGTGTGTGTGCGTTTGTGTAGTGTGTGTGTGTTGTGTGTTTGTTTGTGTGCGTGTGTATGTGTATGCATGTGTGTGTGTCTGTGTTCCGTATATGTGTATGTGTGTGTTTCTGTCTGTGTGTGTTTCTGTCTGTGTGCATATGTGTATGTGTGCATGTATGTGTATGCATGTGTGTATGTGCATGTGTGTCTGTGTGTGTGTGTGCATGTGTGCGTGTCTGTGTGCATATGTGTGTGTGTGTATGCATGTGTGTATGTGTGTGTCTGTGTGTGTGTGTTCGTGTATGTGTATGTATGTGTCTGTTTGTAGCTGTGTCTGTGTGTCCGTCAACTTAGCTGTTTAGAGAGCCGTGTTGATGACACTGAGGCCGTAGATGTGATCATTGGGAGGACTATGGTTTCCTTGTTTTGTTGTTATAGTTATTTCAAGTCTACAACCTCCTATGTTCTCCGTCTTTTTCTCTTCTTTTGTTTTCTTTGTGTGAGACCCCTAACCTCCTATTTTTCCCAAAATTCTTCCCATTTTTTAAGACGTTTCGTTTTAATGGCCACACTTCAAAACCCTATATCAACAGTCATTTAAGTACAGTTGTCACGTACATAACATGGTCGAAAGTTTAAAAGAAACTGTCTGTAAAATCTACACACAAACCACACTAAAAAGAAAGACACATGTAGTTTGAACATAAACATTTCTGGCAAAATGTGTCAAGCTTGCTAAACATTTATATGTGCATCACTGATCAATAACGTGACATCAAAGAAAAAAAAAAACGAAGAAAAGAATGCAACCCAAGGTCATTTCTATAAAATAAAGGTTTATAATAGCACATTTCGGTGTGAGATCAAAATCAATTTTTGCGCTATGCTCTTCTATCTGTTTGTTGTTGTTGGTTGGTTGGTTGGTTGGTTTGGTTGGCGGGTTGGTTGGCTGGTTGCTTGGTTGATTGGTTGGTTGGTTGGTTGGTTATTTGTCTGTTTGTTCGTTTGTTTGTTTGTTTCTGTCTGTCTGTTTGTTTTGTTGTTGCTTTTTAGCGGGCTGGCTGGTTCTTATGATATACCCATGGGGTCAGCATTCGATGTCTCCAATGTAGCCCCAGTCCGCAACATAAAACCTGGAAACTGTTCGCTGCCTATCTTAATGCTCCAATCATGCTAGTGGTGTTAGCTTAGTGTGTCGTCCATCCTGTTTACACCCCCTTTCTGTTTCAAGATATTGCTAGTGCATAGGATTTGGCCTGAACTCAATGAGTTTGCCAGATATATGACAGCAGATTGGATAAAGCAATAAATATAATTGTCCTTGTGCTATGAGTATCTCTTGAATAGTCAGCTGTACAAAAATTCTTTTAACACATCGCCAGTTGGAATGACTACGTTAAGGGGGATGACTGTGTTGACAAACCTGTAAGTAAAAGAACCTTAATAATCTATTGATGTTTTGGAAAACCAAAGGTAATAACTGTATTTGTTAGATCTCAGTTGCATTAAGATACATGGAGGACTTTTTTCTTGTTGTTTCTTTTTGTAAGAACAACACGTCGTTCTTCATTGGTCTCTATGTTTGTCTGTTTACTTATCTCTGTTCTGTACTTTGTTTAGTGCCTCGATTGCAGACACAATTTGTTATTATTTTGAACCATGATCGGTTGTACAATATAGTTGACAGTCTGTGGAATGGACAATGGATAGTAATCATTATAACATCATATTCAAAAGGCCACAATTCTTGATCAAGAATCAAACCAAAGCGCGCACTCTCATGTTTCACGAAAACAATCACCCAGCAACGACCAAAACTCCAGGGCACAAAGCACACGCAAACAGGCAGGAGGCAGACAGGAGGGGAGTGTGGCAAAACAGTGGGTATGTAGAGGGGGAAATCACTGCTGGACAAAAAGATATGTTTTCCTGCTAAACTTCATGCAAAGCATACTTTGTGACTGTCTAATAAACGGGGGAATCTCGTTCTAGTTGTATTTTCCAGACAGAAAAAGAACGGCGACCGACTATGGTACATCTGTAGTGAGGAATTTGTAAACAAGTAGTAACAAGCAGAACGGAGAGGTCCGGCACGAATGTACATTTGCTGATTCTGACAATTCTGAAATTTGCTATATTTCTTTCTCTTTTCATTTTCTCTCTCTCTCTCTCTCTCTCTCTCTCTCCCCTCCCTCTCTGTTACCTCTGTCTCTTTCTTTCTGTCTCTCTCTCTGCTTCTCTGTCTCTTTGTTTTTATGTTTCTCTCTCTCTGTGTCTGTGTCTGTCTGTCTGTCTGCCCCCCCCCCCCCCTCTGTCTCTCTTTCTTTCTTTCTGTCATTCTTTTTTACTGACTTCATATCTCTCTGTGTGTCTCTTGATCTCTGTCTCTGTCGTCTGTCTTTCTCTGTCTGTCTCTATCTCTGTCTGTCTCTATCTGTCTCTCTCTATCTCTGTCAGTCTGTCTCTGTCACTCTCTCTGTCTCTCGTGGTCTCTCTCTCTCTCTCTCTCACTCTCTCTTTTCATATGATGGTCACGACCACTTCAGACATTTACTATGGTTGCCATAGAGTTTAGTGGCCACAGAAAATGAAGTTGGCCATGTCAAGTGTTGCTGTCTGGTCCTTTTGACAGTAGGGGCAGCGTAGAAAAGGCGTCAGTTTGAATTTGCCGTTCACATGGACGTTGAGCCGGCTGTGGCCGGTGGCGAATCGCATCACTCTTACTTGCTGCTGTCTGGACAGAATGTGATAGCCGTCCCTTTCTGTCCATGGTTTGAGGAGTGATGTGATAATGCTCTTCTTTTGGCTGTGGCTGATGTTGTTGATCGGTTGGTCTTCCCGGGCTCTTTGTGTTTCTAGCTCATCTACTGTAGTCATCTGTCGCAATGTAGATGATTATAATCGATTTTCAATAGTACAATAAGAGTGATAACATAGAGAGAGAGGGGGAGAAACAGAGAGAGAGAGAAAGAAAGAAAGAAAAAAGAGAGGGAGGGAGAGAGAGAAAAAAAGAATAAAGAAAGAGGAGAGAGAGAAAGGAAGAAAGAAAGAGAGAGAGAGAGAGCGACAGAGAGAAAGAAAGAAAGAAAGAGAGAGAGGAGAGAGAGAGAGAAAGAAAGAGAGAGGGAGAGAAAGAGAGAGAGAGAAGGAGAGAGTGTGTGTGAGAGAGAGCGAGAGAGAGAGAAAGAAGGAGAGAGAGAGAGAGGGGAGAGAGAGAGAGAGAGAAGGAGAGAGAGAGAAGGAGAGAGAGAAGGAGAGAGAGAGGAGAGAGAGAGAGAGAGAGAGAGAGAAGGAGAGAGCGAGAAGGAGAGAAAGTGAGGAGAGAGAGAGAAGGAGAGATAGAAAGAGAGAAGAGAGAGAGGAAAAGAGATGGGGAGGGGGGGGGGAGCAATCCTGAGAAGGAAACCAGTGTACCACCATGGCATGAAATAATCCACTGAATGGGAGCCTGATGTATTCACATCGTCACAATGTCCTTTATGGATACGTGTGCCATCGTGACAAATTGCTCAGGATCATGGTGCCACCGGATGCCACTTTGGCACAGAATGTAGAAACTGGCGGATTGAATTCACACAGATATTTACATAATTCAAGTGCCGAGCAACGATACACTGCATTCCCTTTCCAGTTACCTGTGCAGTAGTCTTATACTCATGGATGTATTCACCAATATATCCAATAGATAATCAGTTTACTTTGAATATCTCATAACAACAGATTTCTCAAACACCAACATGAAACACTAAGCATAGGTGAAAAGGAACAGAACAAAGACAGGCGAACGGTTCATAATCTCATGTGGGAGAGAGAGAGAGAGAGAGAGAGAGAGAGAGAGAGAGAGAGAGAGAGAGAGAGAGAGAGAGAGAGAGAGAGAGAGAGAATAGTATATGAAATAAAAAACAGAAATAATGATTAGATCTGCAGACTACTCGCATAGTGTCTCATCAGACAAGAGCCCTAAGCGCTTCACATAAAAACAAAACAAAACAAACAAACAAAACAAAACAAACAAACAAGAAATGAGACAAAGACAGACACACAAAAGCAAACGTAAACGTAAACACCACTCTACCTTGTCCTGGACGAAAACAAACAAGATACAACACACTGTTAAAAATGTGGCATAAAGTAACCTCAGTCAAACATCCATCTGACATATACCACATCACTGCTTTCTCACCCCATTTCTGATGGTAGTAGTGTGTGTGTGTGTATGTGTGTGTGCGCACGTGTGAGTGTGTATGTGTGTGTCTGTGTGTGCGCGTGCTTGTGCGTGTGTGTGTGTGCGTGCATGTGCGTGTATGTGTGTGTGTGTATGTGTGTGCGTGCATGTGTGTATGTATGTGTGTGTGTGTGTGTAGCTGTTTCTGAGAAACGTGTCTCAATTGAAGAACATGCATAACCATGACATTAGTAAATGACCAGTGTGACCAGCTGTGTCAACAGCACAATCAACCGTCAACACATTGTCTACAACACAGCAAGCTGTCAACAGCACCATCAACCGTCAACACATTGTCTACAACACAGCAAGCTGACAACAGCACAATCAACCGTCAACACATTGTCTACAACACAGCAAGCTGACAACAGCACAATCAACCGTCAACACATTGTCTACAACACAGCAAGCTGTCAATAGCACAATCAACCGTCAACACATTGTCTACAACACAGCAAGCTGTCAACAGCACAATCAACCGTCAACACATTGTCTACAACACAGCAAGCTGTCAACAGCACAATCAACCGTCAACACATTATCTACAACACAGCAAGCTGTCAACAGCACAATCAACCGTCAACACATTGTCTAAACACAGCAAGCTGTCAACAGCACAATCAACCGTCAACACATTGTCTACAACACAGCAAGCTGACAACAGCACAATCAACCGTCAACACATTGTCTACAACACAGCAAGCTGTCAACAGCACAATCAACCGTCAACACATTGTCTACAACACAGCAAGCTGACAACAGCACCATCAACCGTCAACACATTGTCTACAACACAGCAAGCTGACAACAGCACCATCAACCGTCAACACATTGTCTACAACACAGCAAGCTGTCAACAGCACAATCAACCGTCAACACATTGTCTACAACACAGCAAGCTGTCAACAGCACAATCAACCGTCAACATATTGTCTACAACACAGCAAGCTGTCAACAGCACAATCAACCGTCAACACATTGTCTACAACACAGCAAGCTGTCAACAGCACAATCAACCGTCAACACATTGTCTACAACACAGCAAGCTGACAACAGCATTGCACGCTGGGCACATTTTGTCCAACATACAGCACAAAGAAATTTCTCGAAAATATAACTGACAACTTTTAATGACAAAAAAATTGATATACTTAACAGTCTTCCCTCTACTGCATATGCAATGTATCACAATATATTATAATCACCCATTTTTTTGTTGTCTTGCCAACCACAAATCACACTTAAAATTTAAATCAAAACTAATGCATATGCACAGAAGTAGAAAGAGTCCGCATTCACGTGGCATGTGACCAGCAGTTGTATACTGTGGATGAAAAAAGCAAGGTCTCCTGCTGTTGTGGTGCCACAGGGGCTGTTTAGTTTGCTTTTAAATAGTTAGCTGGTTCTCCTTTCCTATCATGCTCTTTTCCTCATACTCTTTCTTATCTGTGCCTTTCTTATCAATCGCCTTTATTTCTTCCCAGTTCTGTCCTTGGCTCCCACAGCCGGGGTATGACTACCGTTGAGACGGGATAACAAAAACAACAACAACAACAACAACAACAAAAAACCGTCACACACACAAAGGCCTGCACCTTCTGCTTGGTAAATTTGTAGGCGTTTTTAGGACGTCTCGATACGTGCCAGGTTCGTTGCGTCTAGGTTCGATACATCACACACCACACACACACACACACACACACACACACACACACACAACACACACACACACACACACACGTGCGCGCGCGCGCGTTGGTATGTCACTGAGTGCGAAGCCAGGGAAACAGACTCGAAAAACATTGTGTAGGAATATGGGCACAGACCGTGGAAGGTATTACTACACTGCAGATGGTCGGTGCTGAAAGATGAAGAACATGAGCAGTCTTTCTGTGTCCATCCCTCTCTCTCTCTCTCTTTTTCACATATGCACGCACGCACGCATCGTGTGCCCGCGCCTGTGACGCATCAAACCAGGGACGCATCGAACCTGGGAGTATCGAACCTAGGACGTATCGAACCGAGGACGCATCGAACCAGGGACGTATCGAACCTAGGACGCATCGAACCAGGCACGCATCGAACCAGGGACGTATCGAACCTAGGACGCATCGAACCAGGAACGTATCGAACCTAGAACGCATCGAACCTGGGAGTATCGAACCTAGGACGCATCGAACCAGGGACGTATCGAACCTGGGACGCAATGAACCTGGGATGTATCGAACCTAGGACGTATCGAATCTGGGACGTATCGAACCTGGGACGTGTCGAGACGTATCCAGCCAGCGTTTTTATGCTTAAATATGAGATGCTGACAGGAGCTGTAACCTGCATAAGAACAACAAGGTCCGCCGGATCGACAGGCAAGTGAGTCCATCATCACCAAGCGCTAGTGTATATACAAAATCTCTTTGAGTATCGAATCATTTTCAACAATGACAATATGTAAGCTGTTTCTTGATATCCGAAAGTAGAGCAGAGGAGATGGGGTGGAAGATAGACTGAGGAAAGTGAGAAGATCAGTTCAGCAGCTGACACAACCTTTTCGCCGTACGGTTGAGGAGAACCGTTTGAACTTGTGCGGTCAGTCCTGTCATTGTGGAACGTACTGAGTGATACACAATTTTTTTGAAACGGATGTGAGGTGAAGGTCACTGCGAGTTTCGCCGTTTAGCTCGTCAGGCGTCGGAAGGAAAGGCAAAAAAACGTACATAATTGCCTTCATTCGATAATGTGTGTGTGTGTGTGTGTGTGTGTTGTTATTGGCTATTCCAAAGAACATCATTAACTTGATACAACTGTCAAATACTTCGTCGTCTCCGGATCGGCGAATTTCATACTTACTAGAAGACACCGTTTTCAAAATGGGCGTTGGTTTGGTTCGATGCTTAGCGTTGATTGGCTGCAAGGCGTCAGTTTGGAATAAAGCACAATGTATCCCGAACGATGGGGTTGAACGTGATGCTTGTGGCCGTTTGAGACGTACGCTTACCATGACAGACGATCTGTTTTGGGTCCATGCCACCCTGTCCTTTCGAAAAGCTCATGTTTCAATACCTTCAGTATATATTCTTGACAAAACCATTTTGAAATACATAAATATACCACGATCTCAAAGGAAGTGGCGAGACAGTGTGTTGTCTTCTTTGGTGGGTGACCTCATTGCGATCTCTTATTGATAGTTCTTGAACAGTTTCTGGCTCTGAACCTTTGACAGGGAGTGATGATAACGCCACAGTAACGAAGCAGAAAATGGGAAGTGCAGGTTACTAGTAAGGTGCTAGAGGGGTAGGGCAGAAAAGCCTGTCATCATCAACTACTCACAACATGAGCGTATAGTCTGTCCTTGTCGAGTAGCAGCTGGAAAAGTAAGACAACTGTCAGACACTTAATCTTCGGAACCATGCAGCTTGACAACTTTGTTCATTATTAAATCACACACACAGACACATTAACTCATTCACACACACACATATGTATTCTATTCTACTCTCTCTTTGTCTCTCTCTCTGTCTCTCTCCCACCTCTCTCTCTCACTCACTCTCGCTCTCTCTGTCTATTCGTATGTCTGTCTGCCTGCCTCTCTCTCCTCTCTCTCTCTCTTTAATATATATATATATTTTATATATATATATATATATATATATATAGAGAGAGAGAGAGAGAGAGAGAGAGATAATCTGCATGCATACACACATACATACACAGTTACACTCAGACACACCTCATGCATCCACACGAGTGACATAAGCTTGTTTAAACCCGTTGTCTGCGTGCATTATTCAAATAGGCTATAATGTAAAACCAACAATCTTCACTGCAACAGACAGCTCAACATGTTTGCTTTTGAAACGATGTAAACATGTGTGGCTGAGGTCACGGCCATTACCCCTTGTGTTGGTGAGGTGAGTGAATATAGCTAGAAAAGCATCTGGAACAGCGGTTGGTTTGTTTGTTTGTGTGTTTGTTTGTCTGTGTGTTGTTGGTTTGTTTGTTTGTATGTTTGTTTGTGTGTTTGTTGTTTGTGTTTGTTTGTGTGTTTGTTTGTTGATTTGTTTGTGTGTTTGTTGGTTTGTTTGTGTGTTTGTTGTTTTGTTTATTTGTTTGTTTATTTGTTTGTTTGTGTGTTTGTTTGTCTGTTTGTTATTCTGTCTGTTTGTTTATTTGTTTGTTTGTTGTGGTAATTCTGATGCCTAAAGTAGAGTTGGCCTTGGAGATTTGCAACAGGGACCAGACAATTGGTTTTCTGACAATGTGTTGTTGGTCACTGCACGGCCCGTGTAGCAGAGCTGTTCAAGACTATCAGAAGCGGTGAAAAGCTATAAGCCACAGATGAATCTGGCTTTAACACAGTCCATCTTTTTGACGTGGAAACACGGTCTTTGTCTTTTACAGGTTACTTGTAAGGCCAAAGCATTTGCTGACCACAGAACAAACAAACAAACAAAAAACAAACAAACAAAAAACCACCAACCAACCAACCAACCAAAGAAACAAAAAACAACAAACCTTCTCGCGAGTGTGTGGTCAGTGCATAGATATCTGTGGAAAAAAGTGCCAACAGAGCGGCTTTGAGCTTTTTGGTGTTCACTGGGAGTCTCCACATATTAAAGGTTAATAACATAAACACAAAATATCAGCATCAAAACCATTACACTTTCCTTATCTTTTTGTAACTGAACAAAACATTACTTGCAGTCAGTTTCACCCAGCATCAAAGTGATTTGATATTTTCCGATATATGAACAATGTTTTGAAACAACGATTCTTCCTGTTTTCCCCAGAAATGTTGATGAATAATTAATTGTAAATACTTTTCTGTCACCGTTTTCACTTTTTACATAAAAATACAATTAGCCTGTCAAACCTTTTTCTTAGCTGAAATAAATCTACAAAAGATACGAAAAGCCAAGAGTTAATCATGACATGTTTACACTTAATTTACCAACTGTTAAGAACATAAACACAAGATTTTTGTTAAAGTGAACTTTCTTTAACCTTGCAGAAACATTGTTCCAGTCATTGCATTCGTTCAATCGTCTGTTTACAATACATGTAGAACAATACATAGACACAAGGAGAACAAATAAGAACAAGAGACAGAGATAATGAGAGAATGAGAGAGAGAGAGAGAGAGAGACAGACAGACAGACAGACTCAGATACAGACACAGACAGAGTCAGAGGGATAGATAGACAGACAGACAGACAGACAGAAGAGGGGCCATTGATAATGACGATATTGATTCGATCTCGTGAACTGGGTTCATCCCATGTTCGCGAGATCTGAGTAGAGATTCACGCAGACAGCATTAGAGCGCTGACGAAGATGGCGAGAACGCCATCGAAAGCTACGGAACTGTGAGTAGCGATTTTTACACTGTTGGGAGACCTTGTTCTTCAAAATTGGTAGCATTATGTCTACCCCCCAACTGTTGAAACTTCCCCTACGTCTCATTCGCGATTACGATCGGACGATCATCACTACCTTTCGTGAATCAGAGAAATTACACCGCTCCCTAGCGAAGTTCAGGAACCATCTACACTTCACACTGCACTGCAAACATCACGGCGTCTTTCCCACCAGCCTAAAAATCAAAACTCCGATGAAAGGAACAGCAGCAAATAATATCATCAATCAGGCACAACGAGCACTCATGAACGAACGCATCAAGCAAATCAACACCCGCATCACTTGTCTGGAAGGGAAAATCCAAGACCTCGAGGAAAGACTGAGCTCTAGCACACTACCAGATGCTATGCTCTCCGAAATCAAAGAGTGGCTAAACAACACACGACGAATAGAATGGGACAAAGTACGCCAACGCCATCGAAAGAAATTCGAACTTCTAGCACCAAAAAACAACAGGAGACAACAGAATGACAAAAGCGAGATTACACCTGTACCGGAAGAAACAAAAAGAAAGACCAAAGAGAGGTGGGTGATCAATCTATCAGATCGCCAACTCACTAAACCTGAACAGGAAGTACTAGAGAAAGGACTAAATTTCGCCGTAGCCCCTAACAAGCTTCCAGTGGTAGACCTCATCACAAGCATTGAAACAGCTTGCAGGTATATTGGCCCTAATTCAGAAGAAGCCACACACTTAAGATCAGACTGTGTCAGAATCATGAAACAGGCCAAACTACCGAAATCCAACTTAACACCGGACCAAAGACGGGCTCTGGCGGATTTAAAGAACGAACACGCCACGATGATCCTACCAGCTGACAAAGGTCGTGCCACAGTCATCATGCCTAGACCCATGTACTATGAGAAGGCAAGCAAACTTCTGGAAGATACTACAACATATGAACGCCTCAAGAAAGATCCTACTTCCAAGTTTTCCAACAAACTGAAAGACACACTGAAACGCCTGAAAGAGACGGACCGCCTGTCATTAGAACAGTACAGGAAATTATACCCAACTGTGTCCGACGTCCCCAAGTTCTATGGTCTACCCAAAGTCCACAAGAAAGAAGTCCCCCTCCGTCCCATAATCGCATCCAGAGGTTCCATCATGTATGAGACGGCGGACATCCTATCACCTCTCGTAGGACACACAGATCATCACATCCACAACAGTGCTGACCTAGTGGAAAAACTGAGTAACTACACCCTCGCTCATGATGAACTCCTTGTGTCATATGATGTCTCTGCCCTATTTACCAGCGTACCAGTGAAAGAAAGCATAGAGATCATACGCCGAAGGTTACAAAACGACCAAACCCTCCACCAACGTACATCTCTCACAGTGGACGACGTATGTGAACTCTTGTCCTGCTGCCTCACCACCACCTACTTCACCTTCCAAGGTGAATTCTACCAACAAAAAGAAGGAGCAGCCATGGGCTCCCCAGTAAGCCCAATAGTAGCCAACCTGTTCATGGAGGATTTTGAAGAGAAAGCATTGGCTTCTTTCCACTCCCCACCACGATACTGGGGGCGCTACGTAGACGACACCATGACTATCCTCCCCCAGCAACTGGTCGAACAGTTCACAGAACATCTGAACAACCAACACCCAGCCATCAAATTCACGAGGGAAGTGGAACAGAACAACTCCATAGCCATGCTGGACACCCTCATCACCAGAACTGATGGCATTCTATCCTTCTCGGTCTACCGTAAACCAACTCATACGGACCAATATTTACAGTTCGACAGCCACCAGCCCCTTGAACACAAACTGGGAGTGATTCGAACCCTTACCCACAGAGCTAACACCATATGCAGTACCCAAGAGGCAAAAGACAAGGAGACAAACCACCTGAAAAAAGTGCTCACCATCTCGGGCTACAAAAAGTGGGCCTGGAACAGCCCGGGAGGCAGGAAATCCAACACCGCATCCCAACAGCCAGTGAAACAACACCAGCGCAAGGGACACATCACCATCCCATACGTAGGAGGTGTGAGTGACGCTCTGTCCAGAAAGATCAGAAAACTGGGGGTGGCTGTACATTCCAAACCTTCCAACACCATACGCAGCCAGCTGGTCACCCCCAAGGACAAAACCAGCAAACTCGACAAAGCTGGCATTATATACAGAATAGACTGCCAGGACTGTAACCAACATTATGTCGGTGAAACTGAACGCCCCCTTCAGAAGAGACTAACAGAACACAAGAGGGACTCTTCTCCAGTAGGAGCTCACCTACACGCCGAAAAACATCAATTCAGTGCGGACAATGTCAACATCCTGGACAGAGAAAATAAGTGGTTCCAGCGAGGAGTCAAGGAGGCCATCTACATCGCAGCCACCAACCCCCCGCTCAACAGGGACCGGGGCCGTTACACCCTGCCCCCGGTGTACCATTCTCTGATTCGATCTCGTGAACTGGGTTCATCCCATGTTCGCGAGATCTGAGTAGAGATTCACGCAGACAGCATTAGAGCGCTGACGAAGATGGCGAGAACGCCATCGAAAGCTACGGAACTGTGAGTAGCGATTTTTACACTGTTGGGAGACCTTGTTCTTCAAAATTGGTAGCATTACAGTAAAAGTTGTTTGCTAAAAGCCATGTTTCTATAAGCTAGCCGCTGACCTGGTTTACAAGACTGTTCACGCATACACTTGAAATCCTGTATGCATATCAGTAGACACGTAGGGGCCTTTAATCACTGGCAAGACTGACCTGCTGACCTGGTGGACCGGGACAAAAACTCTAACTTTTACAAACCAGGCGGTGGTGTCTTGGCGGATCGATCCCAGGACCTTCCTATTGCAAGTTCGACGTTTACCCACATGGCTACAGACAGACAGACAGACAGACAGAGAGAGAGAGAGAGAGAGACAGACAGACAGACAGACAGACAGAGACAAGCAGACATACAAACAGAGAGAGAAAGACAGAGAGAGAGAGAAACAGAAAGAGAGAGACAGAGAGGGAGAGAGACAGACAGAGAGACAGACAGAGAGCGAAAGACAGATAAGCGACAGAGAGAGAGAGAGAAGGAGGGACCGGAAGAGAGAGAGACACACACACAGACAACGTAGAGAGACAGAGAAACAAACTGCAGACAAAGTCAACAGGTACACAGACACTTAGTTTTGTGATGGACTGGGGAAAGGGTACATAAACCATGATGGGAGAAAACAAGTAATTTCCACCACGTTAAAGATCTCCCGCCTTTTGCTTACCCTGGCCGAGAAGTCTGCCATCATTGACTGCCCGAGTCGTGAACGACGACCAGTCTTCATTGTCCGCTCTGAATGCAGACACAAACACAAGGAATGAGAAAAGAGACAAATGTCTTTCTTAGCTTTGTTTGTTCCCATTCTTTGTAGGCTTTGTTTGTTCCCAATCTTTGTAGGCTTTGTTTGTTCCTAGTCTTTGTAGGCTTTGTTTGTTCCCAGTCTTTGTAAGCTTTGTTTGTTCCCAGTCTTTGTAAGCTTTGTTCCCATTGTATATATTTTATAGCAGATACACTGTGAAGTGCCTTTGCCCAGTCAAACACTAAGTCAAAGTGGATATTGGCCCAAGAAAATAAAAGTAAAACGAAATGGATGAGCGTAGAGAGAGAGAGAGAGAGAGAGAGAGAGAGAGAGAGAGAGAGAGAGAGAGAGAGAGAGACAGACAGACAGACAGACAGACAGACAGACAGAGGAGACTGAGAGAGAGAGGAGATTGAGAGAGAGAGAGAGAGAGGAAGAGAGACAGACAGACAGAGAGAGAGATTGAGAGAGAGAGACAGACAGAATGACAGAGAGAGAAAGAGAGACGGGAAGACAGACAGACAGACAGACAGATGGACAAAGGCAGCATGGAT
This sequence comes from Monoplex corrugatus, assembly GCA_030674185.1. Classification (NCBI taxonomy): domain Eukaryota; kingdom Metazoa; phylum Mollusca; class Gastropoda; order Littorinimorpha; family Ranellidae; genus Monoplex; species Monoplex corrugatus. Next base: position 84,399,025 of record CM060315.1, read on the forward strand.
CCAAAAGAAAAAAAGTCATTAAGGATCCTGACACATTTTCATGAAGAACTTGAAGCAAGAGGTAAATCCGGCTGTGATAAAATAAACACGTACCCACTGAACTACATTCTTCTGCTTTCTGTGCCCAAGATGTAACACTGCTTTCACTGATGGAATCAGAGAAGAAATGTTCGTTTTCCCGGGTACCATTATTTCCATGATACTGGCTGGCGGGGTTATGTGCAAGGTTTTGATAGTTGATTACTGGCAGATGTGGGTAGATTGCGCGTGGATAGACCCAAGTGCAATGAGTTTCTCTTGAACAAACTCCAAAGTTGGTTAAAAAACAACAACAGTAAAACGAAAAGGAGAGATGATGTGTGTGTTTGTGGCTGTGAGTCAGGGAGAGAGAGAGAGAGAGAGAGAGAGAGAGAGAGAAGGAAGAGAGAGGGAGAGAGAGAGAGAGAAGGGAAAGGGAGAGACTGGTAGAGAAAGTGAGAGAGAGAGTGAGAGAGAGAGAAGGGAGAGAAAGAGAGCGAGAGAGAGAGAGCGAGAGAGACTGCAAGGGTATTTCTTAGAAAGATAATACAAACAAATTCATGTTGTTTTACTCTTAGTTCTTGTCCAGTGAAGATCTGAATTATACATAATAAACTGTCAATAATAATTGAGGAATAACATAACAGACAGCATCTCAAAGCTCAAAACACAAGAGTAAATAAAAAGAAACAGAAAAAAACACGTGCACAGAAATTGACAAAGACAGAAAAAGACAGAGGAAAGAGTGAAGAGAGAGAAGAAGTGACGATGATAACGATTCGAGACTTGTTTTCCCTTTTTTTTCCTTTTTCTTTTTTATAGAAATAGGATAATGTAACAGAGAAAGACACACAAAGACAGAGAGAGAGGACACACACACACACACACACACACACACACACACACACACACACACACACACACACACACACACACACACACACACAACAGAGATACAGAGAGAGAGAGGCAGACAGACATACAGACACAGAGACAGACAGATAGAGACAGACAGACAGACAGAGACAGAAACACAGAGAAACAGAGACAAAGGCAGAGACAGAGAGAAAGACAGACAATACCATTGAAACTTTTGTTTTACAATGGCAAAGTTATTGACTAAAAGCCGTTTTTGAACTTTGCTATTGCTTAGAATCAAAACCAACAGATGAAGGGAGAATGCACAAAGAGAGAAAGAGAGGAGTCAAAATGGAGCCAGACAGTTATGTTGTGAAGGAAAGTGAAGTGATGAGTTAGCATAGCATGGATTAAGTATTTTCCCATGTGTCCAGATTCTCTTATCCTTCTATGCATAAAAGTCAATGTACATAATCAAATACGTGTGTGTGTGTATATATATATATAGATGAAGCAGCATGTGAAGAAAAAGACAATATATATATATATATGTTGTGTGTGTGTGTGTGTGTGTGTGTGTGTGTATGTGTGTGTGTGTGTGTGTATGTGTATGTATGTGTGTGTATGTGTGTATGTGCGCGCGTGCGTGTGTATGTACGTCTGTGTGTGTGCATGTGTGTGTGTGTTTGTGTGTACTTATGCGTGTGTCTGTGTATGTTTGTATGTTTGTCTGTGTGTGTTTGTGTCTATGTGTCTTTGTGTCTGTGTGTGCATGTGAGTGCGTGTGTGTATTTGTGTGCACTTACGTGTGTGTCTCTCTGTGTTTGTATGTTTGTCTCTGTGTGTTTGTGTTTATGTGTCTTTGTGTCTGTGTGTGCGTATGTGTGTGTACTGTTTTAGAATGACAGAGAAAGAGAGAGAGAACGAAACACAGAGAGAGAAGAAGAAGAAGAAGAGGGGAGAGAGAGAGAGAGAGAGAGAGAGAGAGAGAGAGAGAGAGAGAGAGAGAAAAAGAAGTAGAAAAAGAGGAAGGAAATAGTCTCACGTGGTTTAGATAGATATAAAAGAAACACTACAGCCTCAGTGTTTATCCCTGTGGGATGCGGTCTTAACAACTAGTTGTCGTTTGTTGTGAGCTGAATGCTGAGTGATGGCGTGGCACTCACCTTGGGTAATACATATGTGATTAAGAAAGGTTTGATGGTCTCTCTGTTTTCTGTGATATACATCTCGCTGCCAGTGAGTGGTTACATATTTTTTCATGTTCGTATTTTACTTCGTGGCCAAGGCGGTGCATTCTCAATCAGCGACTCTGGTCTTTTTTCGCACTCTTTTCTTTCTTTTGTTGTCGTCGTTTGTTTGTTTGTTTGAGTTTGTTTTTGTCTTTGTTTGTTTGTTTGCTCTCTGTCCACGTTTTCTGTGTATTTGGTTTTGGTGGGCTAAACATATAAAGTTCGTGTATTTTCTTTTCTTCGTTTCGTTTCCTCTCTCTCTCTCTCTCTCTCTCTCTCTCTCTCTCTCTCTCTCTCTCTCTCTCTATATATATATATATATATATATATTTCTTTCTCTCTTACTCTCTCTCTCTCTTTCTCTTTGTTTTTTGTTATGTTTTGTTTTTGTTTTGCAATATTTTTTCTTGCATGCTCTGTAATATCTTTATTCATTATGTTGCTTTGACTGTGTCTTTGTATTTCTGCCTCTTTGACCTCTTGTCTCTTTCTTTGTCTGCCTCCACTCCCCATCCTTATCTTTGTCTACACAGATGAAATAACATTCGATCTGGTTTCCTCGATATCCATAAAACGAGATATAAAAGAAAGAGAGAGACAGTCAGAGAGAGAGAGAGAGACAGAGACAGATATACATATGTGTATATATGACTAGTATACATACATACATATATATATATATAACATATATAGACAGACAGATATGCAGACAGACAGACAGACAGACAGACAAACAAACAGACAGACAGAGATAGATAGATAGATAGATAGATAGACAGATAGATAGATAGATAGGTAGATAGATAGATAGATAGATAGATAGACAGACAGACAGATAGATAGATAGATAGATAGACAAAGTGAGACAGACAGACGGTCCGGCAGACAGACAGTCAGACATACATACAGACAGAGACAAAGAATGACAATACTATATTTTTCCAACAGCAAGAGTTAGTGGCTAATTGCCGCTTTACAAACTGTCCGCTGTCAGTCTCTCTATCCGCTCAGAACTGTAAAGAGAGAAGACGATGAATGGATAACTCATGAGAGAGACAACAGTGATACTGTCTTATGTGACGGTAGAACGTATTAGCTAAAAGCCTGTTTAATGTAATGCCAAGAATCGGATATACTGAAAAAGAACTACATCCAAGATGGCTATTATAAAACACCATTATCTATCTATCTGTAGAGATCACTATTATAAAACACCATTATCTATCTGTCTGTAGAGATCACTATTATAAAACACGATTATCTATCTATCTGTAGAGATCACTATTATAAAACACCATTATCTATCTGTAGAGATCACTATTATAAAATACCATTATCTATCTGTAGAGATAACTATTATAAAACACCATTATCTATCTATCTGTAGAGATCACTATTATAAAACACCATTATCTATCTTGTAGAGTCACTATTATAAAACACCATTATCTATCTGTACAGATCAACTATTATAAAACACCATTATCTATCTTCTGTACAAAATCACTATTATAAAACACCATTATCTATCTGTACAGATCACTATTATAAAACACCATTCATCTGTCTGTACCAGATACTATTATAAAACACCATATCTATCGTACGAGATACATATTATAAATCACCATATATCTATCTGTAGAGATCACATATTATAAAACACCATTATCTAGATCTGTAGAGACAGCATTATAAAAACAATATCTAATCATCTGTAGAGATCACTATTATAAAACACCATTATCTAGTCTGTAGAGATAGCTATTATAAAACACCATTATCTATCAGTTGTAGAGATGACAATTAAAAACACCATTATCTATCTGTAGAGACACTATTATAAAACACATATTATCATCTGTCTAGTAGATGGCTATTTAAAACACCATTATCTGTCTGTAGAGAACACTATATAAAACACATTATCTATCTGTCTGTGAGATGACTATTATAAAACACCTATTATCTAATCCTGTAGAGATCACTATTATAAAACACATTATCTATCTTCTGTAGAGATCACTATTATAAAACACCATTATCTATCTATCTGTAGAGATCACTATTATAAAACACCATTATCTACTGTCTGTAGAGATCACTAATTATAAAACACCATTATCTATCTATCTGTAGAGATCACTATTATAAAACACCATTATCTATCTGTAGAGATCACTATTATAAAACACCATTATCTAGTCTGTAGAGATCACTATTATAAAACACCATTATCTATCTATCTGTAGAGATCACTATTATAAAACACCATTATCTATCTGTAGAGATCACTATTATAAAACACCATTATCTATCTGTAGAGATCACTATTATAAAACACCATTATCTATCTATCTGTAGAGATCACTATTATAAAACACCATTATCTATCTATCTGTAGAGATCACTATTATAAAACACCATTATCTATCTGTAGAGATCACTATTATAAAACACCATTATCTATCTGTAGAGATCACTATTATAAAACACCATTATCTATCTTCTGTAGAGATCACTATTATAAAACACCATATCTTCTTCGTAAGATCCTATTATAAACACCATTATCTTCTGTAGAGATCACTATTATAAAACACCATTATACTATCTGTAGAGATCACTATTATAAAACACATTATCTATCTGTAGAGATCACTATTATAAAACACCATTATCTAGTCTGTAAGATCACTTATATAAAACACTAATTACTATCTGTACAGATCACTAATTATAAAACACCATTATCTGATTTGTAGAGATCACTATTATAAAACACCATTATCTATCTGTAAGATCACTATTATAAAACAACCATTATCTATCTGTAAGATCACTATTATAAAACACCATTATCTATCTGTCAGATCACTATTATAAAACACCATTATCTATCTGTAGAGATCACTATTATAAAACACCATTATCTTCTGTACAGATCACTATTATAAAACACCATTATCTATCTGTACAGATCACTATTATAAAACACCATTTATCTATTCTGTAGAGATCACTATTATAAAACACCATTATCTGTCTGTAGAGATCACTATTAAAACACCATTATCTATCTGTCTGTAGAGATCACTATTATAAAACACCATTATCTATCTGTCTGTAGAGATCACTATTATAAAACACACATTATCTATCTGTCTGTAGAGATACTATTATAAAACACCATTATCTATTCTGTACAGATCACTATTATAAAACACCATTATCTATCTGTAAGATCACTATTATAAAACACCATTATCTTCTGTCGTAGAGATCACTATTATAAAACACCATTATCTTCTGTAGAGATCACTATTATAAAACACCATTATCTATCTGTAGAGATCACTATTATAAAACACCATTATCTATCTGTAGAGATCACTATTATAAAACCCCATTATCTTCTATCTGTAAGATACTATTATAAAACACCATTATTTCTATCTGTAGAGATCACTATTATAAAACACCATTATCTTCTATCTGTAAGATCACTATTATAAAACACCTATTATCTGTCACATTAAAACACATATCTATCTGTAAGATCACTATTATAAAACCATATCTTCTGTGAGTCACTATTATAAAACATTATCTTCTGTGGATCACTATTATAAAAACCATTATCTATCTGTAGAGATCACTATTATAAACACCATTATCTATCTGTAGAGATCACTATTATAAAACACCATTATCTATCTGTGAGATCATATTATAAAACACCATTTCTTCTGTAGAGATCACTTTAATTATAAATCATATTATACTATCTTTGTAGAGTCATATTATAAAAACACATTATCTTCTGTCTGTAAGATCATATTATAAACACCATTATCTACTTCTGTAAGATCACTATTAAAACACCATTATCTTCTGTAGAGATCACTATTAAAAACACCATTATCTATCTGTAAGATCACTATTATAAAACACCATTATCTATCTTGTAGAATCACTATTATAAAACACCATTATCTATCTGTTAAGTCTATTATAAACACCATTATTATCTTTGTGAGATCACTATTATAAAACACCATTATCTTTTCTGTAGAGATCACTTTATAAAACACCATTATCTTTTGTGAGATCATATTATAAAACACATTATCTATCTGTAGAGATCACTATTATAAACACCATTATTTCTTAGAATCATATTAAAAACACATTATCTATTGTAAGATCACTATTATAAAACACCTTATCTTTGTAGATCACTATTATAAACACCTTATCTATCTGTAAGATCACTATATAAACACATTATCTGTAGAGATATATTATAAACCATATTTTTAAGATCACTATTATAAAACACCATTATCTATCTGTAAGATCACTTTATAAAAACATTATCTTCTGTAGAGTCACTTTATAAAACCCATTATCTGTCTGTAGAGATCATATATAAACACCAATTCTATCTGTAGTCATATTTAAACACCATTATCTTCTGTAAGATACATTATAAAAACCATATCTGTCTGTAGAGATCATATAAAAACACCATTATCTATTTAAGATCACTATTATAAACCATATCTGTCTGTAGAGATCACTATTAAAAAAATATCTTCTGTAAGATCATATTATAAAACACCATTATCTTTGTCTGTAAGATCCTATTATAAAATTGAGATAAAACACCATTCTACTATCTGTAGAGATCACTATTATAAAACACCATTATCTATCTGTAGAGATCACTATAAAAACACCATTATCTTCTGTAAGATCACTATTATAAAACACCTTTATCTATCTGTAGAGATCACTATTATAAAACACCATTATCTATCTGTAGAGATCACTATTATAAAACCAATTATCTATCTGTAGAGATCACTATTATAAAACACATTATCTATCTTGTAGAGATCACTATTATAAACACCATTATCTATCTCTGTAGAGATCACTATTATAAACACCATTATCTTCTATCTGTAAGATCACTATTATAAACACCATTATCTATCTGTAGAGATCACTATTATAAAACACCATTTCTTCTGTAGAGATCACTATTATAAAACACCATTATCTATCTGTAGAGATCACTATTATAAAACACCATTATCTATCTGTAGAGATCACTATTATAAAACACCATTATCTATCTATCTGTAGAGATCACTATTATAAAACACCATTATCTATCTGTAAGATCACTATTATAAAACACCATTATCTATCTGTAGAGATCACTATTATAAAACACCATTATCTATC
>CM060315.1:84416388-84421388 GCA_030674185.1 Monoplex corrugatus
CATGTGGGCGCGCACACACACATACGCACACACACATGCGCGCACGCACGCAACCACACACACACACACACACACACACACACACACACACACACACACACACACACACACACACACACAAACAAACAATTAAGAACAATCGGTAGGTGTGGACAGTCAACATGCAAAGTCAGAACAAAATTGAGGCAACTGAAATGTAGTTTCTACGAAGAATGTTGAGAGTTCCATGTACAACAAAGAAAACATACGAGACAGTCTTGATGGAGGCAGACACAAGAAGATCTTTAAATAAAAAAGATTCGGAACAGACAAGCAACACTTATAGGACATTTTATGAGGAAAGACAAATTAGAGCACCTGGTCACAAATGAAAGCTGGAGGAAAGAGAGCAAAGAGGTAAACACAGGGAGAAAATATTGGATGGACATGCAGGGTGGCTGAAGACGGAGAGGGTGGGATATGTGCTTGCAGCAACAAGGGATAGACTCGTATGGAGGGCCATGATCGCCAACGTCATGCAGCAGGCCTGTGATGATGATGACATACATGCATGCATACATGCATACGTACATGCATAGATGCATGCATATATATGTAGATAGCTTAGATAGACTAGATAGATAGATTAGATAGATTAGACAGATAGATAAATAGTTTAGATACATACATACATACATAGGAAGACCTACGATCAAGTGATGATATAACATGACCAGCAAAGTTATAGGCTTCTAGATCTGAACTTAGCTCAACCCAATGCAACACTTGCGAATCCCTGATGCACATAAACCTGACATGAATATATGACACAGACAACACAAACATAGCACTCAACTGGAAACGCACGACCTGAGAAACAACATTCACCAGTAATCCTCCCTATCCTTTGACTGAAAAGAAACGTTTTAGAATGGAACCTGCTTACGTGCGGCCGTGACAGAGGTGATGGTGGAAATATAAAACATGAAGCAATTGTAAGTAGATTAGATCCCAGTAGACCTATCTTGCAGCTGCCTATTACAATTTTACACATACAATGTAAATATGTAAACATAAAACCGAAATGCGTTGGTTAAAAAAACACATACAAAATCGGAATAAATCACAAAAGCTTTAAAACCACAGATACAAAATAGAAGCAAAGCAAGCATTAATTTAAAAACAGAGAAACAAAGGGGAGAGTTGTAATGATAATGGAATGACCGTCTGTAGAATTAACACTCAGAAAGAGTTTTGCAATTCGGACTGCAGAGAGAGAAAGAGAAATGTTCCTGTAAATATGTGGTCAGGAAAAAGGGAAAACTATGACTGATTAAACCCTTTGAGCGGTCTCACAGAGAGAGAGAGAGAGAGAGAGAGAGAGAGAGAGAGAGAGAGAGAGAGAGGAGATGAGAGAGAGAAGTGAGAGAGTGAGATGAGAGAGAGAAAGTGAGAGAGTGAGAGAGAGTGAGAGAGAGAAGGAGAAAGAGAGAGAGAGAGAAGGAGAAAGAAAGAGAGAGAGAGAGAAGGAGAAAGAAATAGAGAGAGAGAGAGAGGAGAAAGAAGAGAGTGAGAGGAGAGAAAGAGAAGGAGGGAGGAAGACAGAAAGATAGAAACAAAGAAACAGAGACAGAGAGAGGAGATGGGAATAAAGGTGTTAACTGACGAATGGTGAGTCTGTAGAGGGCGGAAGTTTCTCAGACTAGGTTATCAGCGTGTTGAAAGGCCTGAAGTGGAAAAACGCCGTTTGACGTCAAGGTCTCTGATGCCGTCAGTCCAGGTCTTCCTTAGTCTGCATCCTGTTTGCGATCCAATTATCTTTTTGTTACATGCTCGATGAGACAGTTGGTGGAGCTGCCTTCTGGTCAGATGACCAAAGCACTTAATTCTCTGCTGATGAATATGATGATGGACCAGTGTTGTCCCCGCCATTCCTCCAGTGTTGGTGTGTCCTATCATGACATGTCTTGTCTTGTCGGCAGTTATTTTTAAAAACAGATTTCTCATGTGGTGATTTACTGTTCCGGAAGAAAGCTGAAGGGAAAGAGAACACTAGGTAACCCAGGAAGAAAATACTGGACGGACTTGCAGAGTGGCTGAGGACAGAGAGGGTGGAAGATGTACTTGCAGCGACAAGGGACAGATTCGTGTGGAGGGCCATGATCGCCAACGCCATGCGGCAGGGCACTTGGTGATGATGATGATGGAGGAGGGTCAGGGTCGTGCTCTGGTGCTGGTGTATCAAAGTGGGAACAAAAATAGAACTGATAATCTTGGGTTTTGTTTTGACAGTAATGTTGGGATGTTTCACGAGTGTGGCAAGTGGATAACTGATATTACCAACAGTGGGCCTAGAAAAGACTGGTTTGATCATCCCTGCAGAACTCTTCTATGTGAAGTAGAAACATAAGAACAATGTAAGGTTTGACATCTAAAACAAGTGTGACTGCCCGCGTTCAAGCAGACTGGAACCAGATAGATAACACACGAATAAAATCAGAACGCGTATTTAGTACAACCAGACAAGACATTTTAGTCGTTTTCTCCCACTGAACGAAGCAGCAGGGAAGTTTCAGTGTTTTTCTCCTAATTTTTGTATTTGGTGTTTGTCAATTTGTGATCTTACGTCAACGCTTGACAAAAGCTAGTTGTCTGGTTGTATTAACTACGCGTTCTGATTTTTTTTTTCGTGTTTATTTTTTTCTGGTTAAGGTTTGACATCGTAAAGTTTCTGTTGCTGTTGCTGCTGTTTCTACTACTGCGACAGTTGTTGATGTGAGCCAAGTACATTTGTTTTATGTTTTTGCTTTCACGTTGCGTGATTTAGAAACCCAGACATGTCCTGATGAATAAGACAAACTTAATTCCGTGTTTTGTATCGTGCTTGTTTTTTTTACCAAGTCAATAGAGCTTGAACATTCAGTAGCTTCTGCAAAAATGAAACAAAACATGGGTGACGTTCTGAAAAGCAAGCAAGAAACAAAAAAAGAAATAAACAGACAAATGAATGAATAATGCAACGTGCATACAGGCAAGATAAGATACTAGGGAGAAAGGCAAAATGAACATAAATGAAATTTGGATGGACTCCATGACAAAAAAGAAGCAAAATAAATACAGAAGAGAAGGCAATAAGAAGAAAACGAAATCTGACGATGTAAGTGATAAAACTTAGGAAAACAGTTACAGAAGTTTTAATGACAAAAGCTCATTCTCCAGCTTCATTCATCTGATCTGTTTCTTCAATAAACGTAAATAATTTCGTAGATTGAACACTAAATCCACTTTGATAAGTTGAAATTACTTGTGTCTTCTATTGCGTTAGAGAACGATAATGTATGTTACATAACTGAATAGACCTAATAAATAAAACCGGTTATTAATACGTTAAAAACTTTCAATGATACATAATAGTGGACACTGGATTCATAAACTCCACATATGAGTTGTTAAATGAAAAATTCAGAGAAACAGATCAAGACCTCCATCACACTCACCCACTGTCTCTACTTTTACACGCTCTATCTTACCCACCCCAACCCTGATCTCAGTCTCATTCCCTATTACCCCTACCCCAGAGACTCCCAGGTACATCGAACACACAGACAACAAACACAGAGAGGGAGAGAGAGACAGAGAGAGGGATAGGGAAGGAGAAAGAGTGTGTTTTCTGAATCTCTCTCTCCCTCACACACACACACACACACACACACGCACGCACGCACGCACGCACGCATGCATGCACACACCACAAAACACACACACACACACACACACACACACACCACACACACACACACAAACAAAAGAGAGAGCAGCAAGTGAGCACCTTCGAATGACAGCAGAGTAGAACAGAAGAGAAGATCACAGTTTTAGTACTTGCGTATTTTCTCCAACATGATTTGCATCAATTTGTGCATTTCCAACGGTTGGTTTGGCCGTGTTACCTTTTAAAGCTGAAAGATCAGAAACAAAAAAGCACAAAATTTCAATCTGAACGCTGTTCAATCTTAGAAAGCAAGACATGCGCAAATATTCGGCCAACTGGCCATTGTCAAGCGTGTGCAAAAAGACAAATGAATAATCAAATAAATAAACAAACAAATAAATAAATACATGGCATCTTTCTTGCTATTTTTTGTGCAACGTCTTATGCATTTAGTCTTTGTTGTCTTGTATAAACATTTGACAAGGGCCAGTTGGCCGAAAATGTGCGCCTGTCTTGTTTCGTTATATAAAATACGCCTTCTATTTCTATTTGCGTGTTTTTCTAGTTCGTATTTGCTTGAACGCTGGCAGTCACTTTGATCCAGGTAAGAAATAAACAAAATCTTTTTTGTAATAGATTTCAGAGTCAACGTTAAGAGCCGAAAACTGATACTCAAGATCTTTACTCTTTCTATTTCTTAGGTGTAATGAATAATCTGATCGATGAAATTTCAATAACTGTGGCTTGAAAGAAACGCATCCCTCTCCGCGACCGCCCCCCCCCCCCCCAAAAAAAAATGTTCCGTGATAAGTCCAATACCTCCTTGAAAAGAAAAAAGCATACGACATCAACAATTCGATATCTCAATTTTCAATCACCGCCGATTGTTTGGTTCTGGCTGTGAAGATGCTACAATTTGTTGACCCTGACTGAAGTTTTTGAACCATTTGTAGAAAACATGTTGTATCCCCTGTCTAAAACTTCACAGATAGGACACAAAAGAAATACAAAGAGGAAAGGGAACAAACATTGACAGGACAGACAGACAGAAGAAGGAGAGAGAAGAGAGAGAGAGAGAGGAGAGAGAGAGAGAGAGAGAGGAGAGAGAAGAGAGAGAGAGAGAGAGAGAGAGGAGAGAGAGAAGAGAGAGAAAGAGAGAGAGAGAAAGAGAAGAAGAGAGAGAGACAGAGAGAAAGAAAGACTTTATTTGCAAAATGTACATTCTTAAGCTGAAACCCATTTTCAAAGAGACAGAGAAAGAATGAGAGAGACTGAGAAAGAGAAAGAGAGAGAGAAGAGAGAGAGAGAGAGA
>CM060315.1:84423888-84431388 GCA_030674185.1 Monoplex corrugatus
GTGTGTGTGTGTGTGTACATATAGATATATGTGACCCATTCTCACAAAAGGCACAATAAGTCTCAGTTTAGGCATTTTTAGGTTTTGGTATCACTATAAATTTTAGAATCTCAGCTTTCAAATGGTATTAAAATTGAGTTTCAAGCTACAAAAACAAACAAGTTATGGGCTTTCAAAGATGAAGGGGGTCAAGTCAGCCATTTTGAGAAAAACAGTGTTGAAAAGAATAGGCCTGAATTGAAAAGGTATTGTCAGAAACTCCTTAGCAGCAAGCATTAAATATCAACCAAATCAGCTAAATTTCCATACCTCTCTTGTTTATTTAATTGTCCATCCATCCAAAACAACAAAAAGAAAAATACCTTTAAGAAAAGCGTACTTTAATCACCAAAATGTTACTGGAACTTGTGAATATTTTGAAAGGAGAAGAAAACATTAAAACACAAAAAATGTACTTATATCATTACTATGCGTAATTTGGTTAAAATGAAGCAGAAAACTCAAAATCGACTTATTGTCCCTGTTCAGAGTTTTCAGCCCACAACAGCAGAAGGCCTCACCCGACTTATTGTACCTTTAGTCAGAGCGGGTCACAAATATATGTATATATACATACATACACATATATAATCGCTGACAAGTAATTGTCTCTATCCCTGTTTTCTCTCTGTCTCTATGTATACTTTACTTAAGAGTTTTGTTTGTGTGTAATTACATGTTCACAAGTAGTATTCGTTAATGTTTGGTCATTTACTAGACACATTTATGCCCCTATGGTGCAAGGACTGAATGAGAAAAAGCGCGTATAGTATTACCCCTCGAAATGAAGGTTGATCTTATCTTATCTTATCTCTCTGTGGTAGGAAAAAGCAAACAAAGCAAAGAAACCATAACAGGCATAGGAACTGGGTCAAGTAATAAGGACGTTCAGAGAGGAGAAATGAGTTCTAGAAAAGTGCTCATCATCATCATTATCATCAGGTGCCCTGCCGCATGGCGTTGGCGACCATGGACTTCCAACCATTTCTATCTCTCGTTGCCCCCAGCATCTCCCCCACCCTCCTCATCCCCAACCACTCTGCAAGTCCGTCCAGCATTCTCTCCCCGGGTCTACCTGGTGCTGTCCTTCCCTCCAGATTTCCTGTTGTGACAAGGTGCTCCAAATCCCCTTCCTCATAAAATGGCCTATAAATGTTGCTTGTCTTTTCCTAATCTTCCTTATGAGTGATCTGCTTGTGTCTGCCTCCATCAAGACTGTCTCGTTTGTTTTCTTTGCTGCCCATGGAACTCTCAACATTCTTCTGAGAAACCACATCTCGGCTGCCTCAATCTTGCTCTGGCTTTGCTTGCTGACTGTCCACGCCTCACATCCGTACAACAGTATTGGTTCTATATAACATTCAAGGACTCTCTTTCTGATGATAAGCATTTGTTGGTAAGAATGCTTGTCATGTTCTTGAATGCTGTTTTGGCTTGGCCGATTCTGCCAGCTATTTCCGATGTGCATCTGCCTTCTGATGAAATGACCGTTCCCAGGTATTTGAACTTATTAACCTGTGTCAAGGTTGTGCCATTTGCTGTTATTTTGCATGAGGGGATTTCATGTTCTTACTTCAGTCTTCCTGCTGTTTAGTTCCAACCCCTTACCTTTGCTTTCTATTTCTAGTATATTCACAAGGTTTTGTAGGTCCCTTTTATTTTCTGCAATTAGCACGGTGTCATCTGCGTACCGAATGTTGTTTATCATTTTCCCTCCAACCTTTAATCCAGGGTCTTCTTCTAGGTTTCTCATGATGTTTTCGCACCCCTCCTCTCCCAGTCCGACCACCAACCAGGAGTACAAAAACAGAAAGAAAGAAGAACCATCACAGCAGCCATTTATTTTCTCACTACATTCTTCTTCACCCTCCCTCCAGCTTATCTTTCCCATTTCTTTAAATGTCTTTTGATTTTGGAAAAGATGGAACACTTTGTTCCACGCTGCTGGGCTCTGCGCAGTTATTTTTGAGAGAGGGAGAGGGGGGGGAGGGAGTGAGAGAGAGAGAGAGAGAGATCTACTTGAGGGAGATTGAGGGGGCGAGGAGTCAATTGCTGAGGGACAATGAGGAATGGTTTTGGAGGAAGGTCTGGGCAGGGCTATATGGAAGATAAGCCTGGTACAGGGTTATATGGAAGACAAGCCTGGGCAGGGCTATGTGGAAGACAAGCCTGGGCAGGGGTATATGAGAGACAAGCCTGAACAGGGCTATATGGAAGACAAGCCTGGATAGGGCTACATGGAAGACATGTGTGGGCAGGGCAATATGAAGGTAAGCTTGGTACAGGGCTATATGGAAGACAAGTGTGGGCAGGGCTATATGGAAGACAAGCCTGGGCAGGGCTAAAGGAAGACATTTTCTACGTCATCTTAATGACCACATGAGCTAGGACAATTTTTTACAATGCGATGATGATAATGATGATAAACATGATGCTATAGAGCTCCAAGTAGGACTGAAACAACGTGACAGAGCTGTACTCTACGCTTACTATCATAATATCCTGGTGTCAGCCAGGCCCGAGAGATACAGACACCTGCGGTGTAGGTTAGAAGATTTAAGCAACACCCTCAGTGACGCATCCATGAAGTGGATGAATCTCGGTTGTGTGGTCCCAATCTTCCAACTGAGCCCATAGCACACTCAATTCTGGATAGGAGCCGGAGCTCTCCCGGTTGAAGCCAAAAAATCCACAATGATTTTGAAAGGACTAATGAGTATTCGAATCCACAATCTTTCACAGTTGATAGTCCATTGCGCTAACTACTATGTCACAGTAGCTGGCCGGATTACAAGTTTATCTATACCAGACCAGTAGATTGCTCTGACAACAGCTGAAAAATTGTTTTCTATTCAACAAAGATGGGTACTCACACCTATCTTAATTAAAGAGTCACTTTACATGGTAATCATTGGCCGCAGTAGACTAAAATCAGGACCGTTTTCCTGCTGCCATTCTCTTGACGCTGAGGACAGGTAGATCTACTTGCAGTTTCTCTGTTTGAAAATGTAAACACCCCCATTCCCCCTTCGGTAGCAGTTTCTTTTCTTAATTAATCAAATTGAATAAATGGCTAGTCACTGTTTATTTCAAGTGTTCATAGTAATAACAAACACTTAACTAAATTTGAAGTAAAAAGAATATAAACACAAGAACTTAATGCAACCAGTTGCATTTAAGATACCTAATGCGTGGATTATCCGTTTATGTTTAATAGGTCACCGTTTTAGAGATAATGTTTAATTTGAGTGATCATCCATGAATTTATGTCTGTTTCAGTTAAAAAGTCATGTAGTAGGAAAGACAAAGAATACTTCAGCGGACTGACCACTGTTTAACCCTACAGGTAAGCTAAATGCACAATTTATCCTACATGAAAAACAAAACACGAACAAACAACACAAAAAGCTCCTCACCAAACGACTCTCTTTTCTATGATCAACATGGGTGGAACGTAATCAGACACAGTATAGCTATGAATTGTTGCTACTACATTCCATGCTAACCTCTTTGTCATTTTTCATGTTTTTGTACACGTGCTCACGCAATCAACACATGCAAAAAGCATTTGTCCGTCACGCAACCGCACTGACTCCTTTCAACCAAGGTCACTAAATAGATCACAATATTAAATTCTTTTTACATTTATTACTATTTACTTTCACACATCACACATACAACATTTATAACCACGCACCGTCACATTAACGTCTTTTTTGTTTTGTTTTGTTTTCTCCTCCTTCTCCGTCTTCCGTTCCTCTTCTTCTCTTTCTCCCCTTTTTCTTCTCTTCTTTTTCTATTCCTTTTTCCTCTCTTCCAGTTCCTCTTTCAACACCACTCTTATACTTACAAGTAAAACCCCCAACCACAAAGTGTAGGGAACATTTCTCCTCAGAAATAGAAGTCAAACAGCCAATGGGAAGAAAAAAAACCGCAGGTACAACAGGATATCTACTATCAACACAATTTTGTCTCACAATTGTGGTTCACAGAATATTCAGTATTAACATATCTTATCTGATGACTGGTACGCAAAATATTCAATATCAACACAATGTGGTTTCACAAATTTCGTTCAATACCACAAAATATTCAATATCAACACAATCTGGATTCACAAATTTCGTTCAATACCATCAAATACTTTTTAGCTTGGCACTCATGGAACTTCCCGAGTTTCAACATATTTATATTTTTTCCGCCGAGCATCAGACAACCCGGTCTGCTTAAAAAAAACGTACCTATCTCTCCCCCTGACGTCACGGGAACATTGACGTCCTCTGAATGACGTATTTACTTCGCGTGTTTTACATTCCGTATTTGGTCGATACATTACACAACGCACCCGACACACACACACAAAAACCATGTGCACACATCACTGCGCACATGACACTCTTAAACATGGAGTTTGGCATGTGTTCGGATGTTAATTAGGGGTGTTCATCTCACTCGGACAATTCAATATTTGCTTAACCCACAATGGCCAATAACTGTCCGGCAGCCTCCTGCAGCCTGACCCAAACCCCATGGCCAGCAAGGTCTTGAAATGAACACGATGAGAAGATCAGTGCTTACGAAACATTGAGCTGACATCACAATAATGATCAGAAAATTAAGATGGGCAGAAACAGTTTTATATTGCAGGCTGGGACTGAACTCCAGACGTCATATCTTTAATCCATGGCTCTATCAAGCCTGCTTTATCATGTTAGCGCAACGGACGACCGACTGGAAGGTTGTGAGTTCGAATCCCCATCAGTCCCTTCAAAAATCATTGTAGGATTTTTCGGCTCTACCCGGCTCCTACCCACACAGTGGAGTCTTATCCACTTCACGGATGCGTCGTTGAGTGTGTTGTTCAAATCTTCTGACCTGCACCGCAGGTGTCTGTATCTTTCTGGCCTGGTTGACTATGATAGTAAGCGTAGAGTACAGCCCTGTCACGCAGTCTCAATCCTAGATGGAACTCCATAGCATCATGATTATCATCCTTATCGATATAATCATCATCGCATTGTAAAAAACTGTGCCAGCTTCTAAGGCCATTAAGGTAACCTCCCTGAGTGCAATGATCCTAAAAAAAAAACCCACACACACAATAAAAAAAGCCTGTTTCATCATGGGAGGAATCATTGACATTGTCAACACTGGGATTCACAGTCTGCCCTGTAAGGATGATTGTTTGATGGTTATTATGATTATGATGATTATTATGATTAGGATGATGATTATAGGTATAATGATGATTCTGATTGTGATGATGGTTATGATTATGATGATGATGATTATAATGATTGTGATGTTTGTTGGTAAGAATGCTTTTTTTCTTGAATGCTGTTTTAGCTTGGCCGATTCTCCTGGCTATTTCTAATGTGCATCTGCGTCTGGTAAGATGACTGTTCCCAGATATTTAAACTTATCAACTCGTCTCAATGTTTTGCCATTTGCTGTTATTTTACATGAGGGGATTTCTTTCTTTCTTTCTTTCTTTATATTAGAACGGTGTCATCTGCGTAACGAAGATTGTTTGTCATTTTCCCTCCAAGATTTATCCTATGGCATTTTTCTAGGTTTCTCATGATGGTTTCGCTGTAAAGTGACAACAAATCTGATGACAGAACACATCCATACCTAAACCGTCTTTTGATATTTTGAAAAGAATTTATATCATTTTCTACTCTCACAGCTGCTGTTTGTTTCCAGTGCATATTGCTTATTATTCTTAGATCCTTTCCGTCAATATTGACCTTTCCAGTTGGTTGGTTGGTCAATTCTTCGTGTCTTACCCGATCAGAAGCCTTGATATAAACAACAAAACAGAAATATGAATCCTTGTTCAATTCAGTCGATCTTTCTGTAAGAGTTCTTAGGGTGTATATGTCATTACAGTTCCTTTGCCTCCAACAAATCCACTGCTCTTCTGCTGTTTTTATTTTATTCTATTCCTTGTACTCATCATGATTATTATTAATACAACCTTTGTCACATAAGTCATCAAGCTGATTGTTCGATGGAGTTCGCATTCCATAGCCCCTGATTTCTCACCTGTACTATCAATTAACTAATGTACCATGTCACATGTACTTCTTCATTTAGTCTGTTCATAACAGCATCTTCGCGAGTCTGATAAACAAATAGGAAACAATGCCTTTGTCTTCTTCTTCTTTCATTCGTCTTCGACATGGTCTGGTCACATCAGGCGATGAAAATGACGGATTTTGTCGACTTCATGCCGGATGCCGTGGAGCTTCTTTGTCACATGAAGTGGAGTCAGCCATGTATCCTGTCGCTCCGCTCTGTCCTGTTGAGGCGCAGGTCCCGGCATTGCTCCATCCTGAAAAGACCTCAGCTAGCCAGCGTTGTTCTCGTCTGACGTAAATGGCCATGAAGACGTCAGACATTTCCTGTTGTACTGCATGGTGCCATGGTGTGTTGCAAGGCGCCTATAGGTCAGGTACTCTTGACTTCAGCCTCTAGATTTTCTGTTTCATGCCTTAAGTTCATGGTCAACAGACCTGTCCTGTGAACACAGAGGACAAGGGCTTTAGGAGATCCTTATCCACCTGACAGAGCCATGACATACTACGTCTGGCATTTCCAAGTGGCCACCCCGCCCTGTCCTGATATAAACCTTGGCCAAGCTGGCCCGGGACTGCTTATTTGTCCAGGCAACCTTGGATTGTTTCACAAAGATCTTCTGTATCTTTAGGTCATCCGTCACCTGCAATCTGCGAGATTATAGATGGTTGCCCAGCTACCAGGTTAGTGGTACCACGTTTTTCTGGTGTATTTGTTAAAACAGAAATACCGATACACTCTATTGACAGTAATATTTCATACGATTTTGTTTGACTTTTGCGAAAACCGTGTTTAACATAACATGAAAATTCCAACATAGAGTCAATAAACAGCAATATTCAATCGTGTCTGCCATCAGTATTGAATAAAAGGAATGCCCCAGACACCAAGTCCTGATTGCGGTAACTCAGAAAATTGGGTGATGTGGTGAATTGAGCATATGTATGGCAGACAGGATCAGAGTTTGAAATCACACACTAATTTAATCTGCTGCAGACGTTTGCAACGGAAATGATGGAAATATCAGAATGCAAAACTCGTCAGCAGTACTCCACTTGTCTTGAAAGTCACGTATTTGGTGACTACCATCGTATGCTGAATATTTTATTCTGGTCTGCACATTATGTGCCCTGTCTGGTGCTGCTGCGACCAGTGAGTCCCCACAATGATAATGGAAATAGAAAAAGATGATAATGATAGCGATTACGATAACGATGATAAAAGAAACAATAATAATGATGACGATGATGATGATGATGCGATGACGATGATGATGATGATGATAACAATAAAAAACAACAGCAATAGTAATACAACAATAATAACAATGATAATAATTATGATACTTACGTTAATGATTATAATAATAATGATAATAAT
>CM060315.1:84438888-84451388 GCA_030674185.1 Monoplex corrugatus
GACCAGGTGCTGTAATTCCCCTTTCCTCATAAAATGGCCTATAAATGTTGCTTGTCTTTTCCTAATCTTCCTTATCAATGATCTTCTTGTGTCTGCCTCCATCAACTGTCTCGTTTGTTTTCTTTGCTGTCCATGGAACTCTTCAACATTCTTCTTAGAAACTATATTTCAGTTGCTTCTATCTTGTTCTAGCTTTGCGTGTTGACTGTCCACGCCTCACAACCGTATAATATTATCGGTTCCACGGTTCTCGTATATAAGATTCAAGAACTCTCTTCCTGATGTTAATTGATAGGCATTTTTTGGTCTTAAGGAGCACTAATTATGCTTATCTGTTAAAAAAATTCTTAAAGGGAGGAAATCTTCTCAGTGTACAGGCGCAAAGCTCGCAAACTTACCTAAGATAGGTCATAATCTAAGATTAGCTGAACAGTCGTGCTGACGTGGGGCCTCGACATGTCTTCTATTATTTGTCGCCAAAAAAATGTCTTCCCTTCGGTGTCCAGTGAAGGGCAGTCCGGTTATGTTACCCATTATGCCCAGAATGTGCGGTCATTAAAAGACACGCTTGCAATTGATAAATCCTCTCTCTCTCCCTCTTTCTCTCTGCATGTGTCTCTGTCTCTCTCTCAATCTCTCCTCTCTCTTTGTCTCTCTCTGTGTGTGTGTGTGTCTCTCTCTCTCTCTGTCTCTCTCTCTCGTTCTCTCTCTCTCTCTTTAACAGTCTGTCTTGTCTGTCTGTCTGTCTGTCTCTCTCTCTCTGTTTCTGTCTGTCTGTCCATCTGTTTCTCTCTCTCTCTCTTTCTCTCTTCTCCCTCCCTCCATCTCTCTCTGTGTCTATAGCTGTCTCTCTCTGTTTCGCTCTCTGTCTCTCTTTGTCTCTGCCTCTCTATCTCTGCCTCTCTCTGTCTCTCGCTTTGTCTCTGTCTGTCTGTCTCTGTCTTTCTTTATCTGTCTGTCTTGTCTGTCTGTTTGTCTGTCTCTGTATGTCTGTAATATATATATATATATATATATATGTGTTGTGTGTGTGTGTGTGTGTGTGTGTGTGTGTGTGTGTGTGTGTGTGTGTGTGTGTGTGTGCTCGTATCTCTGTCTGTCTGTCTCATTCTACCTCTGTCTCTCTATCATGGCATTAAACTGCTAATTAACCCACATACAAATGCAGCAAATCTGCATCTTTATTGATTTAGGGGGCCAAGATGTGCTTACACACATGTGTGTGTGTGTGTGGTGGGGTGATAAAGAGGTAGAGAGAAGAGGGGAAAGAGGAGGGGAGCAAGAGTGGGGTAGCAGGGAGAGAAAAGATATTACATAAATCTTCATTACCGAGGCTAACATATGAGAGAGAGAAAAAGAGAGAGAGAGACAGAGAGAGAGAGAGAGAAGCACGTCTTTCATTTTGACAGCTCAACATATCACGGAAAAAATATCGTTCAGCTTAGGTTATTGAGAAGCACACAGGATGATAAAACCATACTCAGGCAAATGTGTCACGTGCTTTGACATAACGAGATTAGCATAAATATTTATTCAGTAGGTCGTCAAGAAATCAGGTTGACATGGAGAAAAATTGTTTTGCCTAACAATCTCACCGCACTGGTTCAAGAAAACAAACAAACAAACAAACAAATAAACAAACAAACCAACAATTAAAACATGCATGTGCGGTCTCTACTCTACTCGGCTGTGAGTTTAGTCAAGCATCGGCGGTCTAGTGGTAGAATACTCGCCTACCACGTGGGTGACACGGGTTCGCTTCCCGGTCGATGCACTTTTTTTCTCAGAACCTGGCCAACTCACAGGTTTATGTGCAGGCTTAAGGCTTGTGCCCCGATCATCATACACGTGGCACATGTGACGTTAGTGCATATAGGAATTCGTTGCGAACGCGGAGACGTCATCTTGAGAAACTGAAACTGAAACTGTGAGTTTAGATTGTATTCAGGACAGATTGATCCCTTTCAGACAATGCCATATGCGCTCTACCCTATCTGATATCTGTTATCTGGCCTGATTCTATGAAACAGGTCCCCACCATTTTTTATATGTTCCTTTTTCTGCAGATAAGATACACAGATACACATGTCATTTACGTGTAACCAAGATTCATCATCATCATCAGGTGCCCTGCCGCATGGCGTTGGCGATCATGGACTTCCATCTGTCTCTATCTCTTGTTGCCTCTTCCACCCTCTTTGACCCTAGCCATTCTGCAAGTCCGTCTAGTATAATCTCCCTGGGTTTACCCGGTGCTCTCTTTCCCTCCAGCTTTCCCGTTGTGACCAGGTGCTCCAATTCCCCTTTCCTCATAAAATGACCTATAAATGTTGCCTGTCTTTTCCTAATCTTCCTTATGAATGATCTACTTGTGTCTGCCTCCATCAAGACTGTCTCGTTTGTTTTCTTTGCTGTCCATGGAACTCTCAACATTCTTCTTAGAAACCGCATCTCGGCTGCCTCAATCTTGTTCTGGCTTTGTTTGCTAACTGTCCACGCCTCGCAGCCGTACAACAGTATTGGTTCTATATAACATTCAAGAACTCTCTTCCTGATGTTAATTGATAGGCATTTGTTGGTAAGAATGCTTTTCATCTTCTTGAATGCTGTTTTGGCTTTGCCAATTCTGCTGACTAGAACCAAGATTATGCCAGTGATAGGCTGATACAAGTATAACATATAGACTAGGAAAGACATAGGCTAGTTAAGGCCTCAGGACCTGGCCAGCTCACATGCAGGCTTAAGGCATGTGCCATGATTACCATACACGTGGCACCTGTGACGTTAGTGCATATGGAATTCGTTCCGCGGGCGGAGACGTCGTCTTGAAAAACTGAAACTGAAATGAAACACTGAGCTAACATCACCAGAATGATTAGAGCATTAACCATTTGACTCCCGCATCCTGTCCACCAGCGACCTGCATTACCAACCATGCTAGCGAGGCAAAAACTTAACACTTTGACTCCCCCGCCCTATCCACCAGCTTCCTGCAGGAAGCTGGTGGATAGGTTGAGTGAATCAAAGGGTTAAGTTTTTGCAGTTGGTGGGTTGGGTGCGGGAGTCTAAGGGTCTAAGGTGATCAGTGAACATGTCATTTTCTAACATTGCGCTCTGGGATGCGACTCGGGATATCAGATCTTGAGTCCACGGCTTTGTTACATCAGCTAGCCAGCACGTGGTAAAAACTGTGGCCTGCTCTGGCGTCTATTTTAATCAGAAAGTTCGTCAGGTTGACACGTAGGTGAAGTTTTCGTCTTCCCAGCGATCCTACCATCCTTGTGTTATGAACTCGATACCCTTACAACTAGGCTATCGGGGACAGCTGTGAATGGGTACCTAAACATTTCTTTATATAGATGATGTAGGCAAAGCAAAATATCAAACAAAAACGAATACACACAGACACGCAGACACACTCACACATACACACACACACACACACAAAATTTTGCAGAAATGCTGGGTTACTGGAACTGTGCCACAAATCTGGCAAAAGTCTATAGTTATACCAATCTTAAAAACAGGAAAATCGAAAACCGATAAAAACAGTTACAGACCTATTGCTTTAACGTCCCACACAAGCAAACTAATGGAAAGATTGGTCTTAAACAGACTTTTACACTACTGTGATAAAAATAACGTTATTCCGGTAAACCAGGCAGGTTTTAGAAAAGGAAGATCCGCAGTTGAGCACCTAGTTAAACTTACAACTCAGATCAAACAACAGTTTGCCCGCAGAAAAAGTGTTTTAGCTACTTTCTTTGATGTGAAAAAAGCTTACGATCAAGTTTGGCATAAACGTTTATTGTTCAAGCTAAAATCTGTTGGTTTATCGGGCAATATGTTCAATTACATTAAATCGTTTTTAGCTAATAGAACAATTCAGGCAAGAGTGGGAGCTAGTTATTCTTCTTCACGATGCCTCGACATGGGGATTCCACAAGGTTCAGTGATAGCACCTATTTTATTTAATATCCTTATACAGGATCTTCCGAAAGCTCTTTCAAATCGTGTTGTTTTAGTACAGTACGCTGATGATATATGCACTTGGATGAATATCACTTTAAAAAGACAACTCCACAGAGAACGCGAAATTACATCAGGAAGTTGTATCAAATTGATCTTGATAATCTTGGAAACTATATGTTAGAAAATGGGCTGTCGTTGTCAGCAGAAAAAACTAACATGATGCTGTTTGATCCTGGTGGTAACTCAAATAACTTGCCTATTTTCAAATTGCTTGGTGAAGTGTTAAATTACAAACAGGTCGTAAAATTCCTGGGAGTTTACATCACGTCCAAATTAAGCTGGAATGTCCATTTTGATTATATTTTAACAAAAGCGCGAAAAACCTTAAATTTTCTAAAGATAATAAGCAAATTACCCTGGGGAATGGATACAAATGTACTGATTCATCTGTCAACAGCGCTGGTCAGGTCTAAATTATCCTACGCGCAAGAAGTTTTCTTCAATGCACCCAAATATTTACTAAAAAAGATTCAGAGCTTGGACTGCAAAAGTCTTAAAATTGCACTAGGTGTACCAACTCATGCTTCTACTCTGGAAACGTACAAAGTTGCTGGAATTCTACCTTTAAACAACCATCGTGAGTTAGCTACAGCAAAGTTTGCAATTAGAACTACTTCACAAGTGGATAATTTTGTGAGCAAAGAAATTAAGATCAGGTCTGATACTGACTTTCCAAAACGAGCAAAAAACATTTCATCACAAATTACAGCCGCAACTTACATATCTGGCCTGATCAAACAGTCCAACATAACAATGGATGAAATTGCTGAGAAACCAACGATAACGCCTATCCCTACATGGGAAATGCTAAATGCCACATTTGATCTCGATTATGCAAAAGTTAAAAAAGATGATAATGTCAACATTACGCTATCCACAGCTTGTGAACACATCGATGAAAAGTACAGTACCCACCTCCACATTTTTACCGATGGGTCAGTCTTAGCAAACCAGAGCGCTGGAGCAGCCTTTTATGTTCCAAAATTTAACATTAAAAAGTCCTTTTTCATTGGGGCAAATGTATCTATATATACAGCAGAATTGGTCGCTGTTGTTCAAGCGTTGCATTATTTAATAAGCCTTCGGCCTGTGTCATTCAAAGTAGTTCTCTTTGTTGATTCAAAATCTGTATTATATGCCTTACAATCTTTTGATACAGACACAAGACCTGACTTAATTATTGAGGCAAATCATCTAATACATTGTTTAAAGATAAATGGTTCGGAAATCAATTTATGCTGGGTGCCTTCTCATGTTGGTCTTCATGGCAACAACGTAGTTGACAGAGCAGCTAAATCCGGTGCCCTCCATTCTGAAAATTCCATAGAATTACATGTTAACACCTCGGTAAAAGAAGCTTACAACTCGCTAGAATTAGCATCATGGATTCGATTTCATGAACATTTAAATGAAAAATTTGTGTCTCAAAAAAGAATCAAACTTTCAGTTCAAAATATCTGTAAAAATTTGCAGTATTCCTCGTTATATCATTTGAGATTAATTGTTATGACATATTTTCGCATTCAACTGAACGCTTTGAAAACAAAATATTGTAACAACGTTTTATGTATTTGTGGCGAACAATTCACATTGTATCACTGTTTGTTTTACTGCAGAAAGCTTCGTTCCTTTTTACCAAAGACGTTTACACAAGGAAACTATCTTGAAACGCATTTTAAAGAAGTAGTATCGGATCAAGTTTTGTTAGTTAAAATTTCAGAATCATTGGTTCACAGTCCTGTTAATGCGTTACTTTAAGATTATTATTATAATTATGATTATTTTTGTTTTGTTTTGTTTTTATGACGATTTTTCTTTTACATTATTGATGTTAGCGTTGTTCTAGTTTCATTTCTCTGTTCATCCATATCCTTTTTCTTAAGACCTTGCCGCTTCCTTTTAATTTTTTTTTTTACGTCCCTTACTCTGTTCCCCTCTCCCCTCCACACACCCCCCCCCCCCCTTATTTCATCCTCCATGCCATTTTTCCCCGTCTAATATCACTTATAGTGAAAAGACGTTAAATCAAGCAACGAACGAACACACACACACACACACAGAACCACACTCACACACGCACACAAGCAGCACACAAATAGTCACACACACACACACACACACACACACACACACACACACACACACACACACACACACACACACACACACACACACACACACACGCACGCATGCAGCACACAAATAGTCACACACACACACACACACACACACACACACACACACACACACACACACACACACACACGCACACACATATTCTCTCTCTCTCTGTCTCTCTCTCTCTGTCTCTCGCTCTCTCTCTCTCCCTCTCTCTCTCTCCCTCTCTCCCCCCCTCTCTCTCTCACACACACGCACACACATACATTAAGCAGAGGGTTATCAGCTGTCTGTGAAGAAACGTTTGGCAAGTCTGTCAAAAACAAACACCCAACAACAACATCAACAAAACAGATAATGAAGAAACTTTAATCATAGAGACTTGGAAGACATTCACCGTTCGCCTAGGGCTGACTGGTTTTGTTGATGGGGCCATGGACACAAGATGTGACGTCTCACGTAAGCTGATCTGTCTGTTGCCCTCCTTAACGTTATACTCATTCTTGTGGTGTTAGCTTACAGTTTCAAACACCCTCTTCTCCCACTCCCACTCCTCTTTCTCCGATTCAAGACCTTGCCAGTGCATAGCAGTTTGCACAAGCTCGAGGAGTCTGCTAGATAACTTTAAGTAGATTTGGGTGGAGCGCATGTAGAATTGCCCAAGTGTGATGAATTCTTCCTGAACAAAGAAAGTTTTAAAATTCCGTCTAGGACAAAATGTGCATGATTACAAGAAGTCAAATTTTCAGGCAGCTGTCTCATATTCAGTCTTCTCCCCACATTCCACTGATCATTTGTGTGCTTAACTGCAATCTTTTATTTGATCTAGAAATGGGTGAAAAATAATAACTCAATAAATCCAGTGATCCTAGTGTGTGTATGTGTGTGTGTGTTATCAAGCAGCTTGCATACTCCTGCAGCTGTAGCTGCAATTAAACCTTAGCATAACTGGAAACCAGTTATAAAACTTAGCTACAGTAAAACCACACCACAAACACAAACACACACACACACACACACACACACACACACACACACACACACACACACACACACACACACACACACACACACACACACACACTGGTTCACACATGTATGGGGTCTCTGTCTCTCTCTGTCTCTCTCTCTCTCACACACACACATGCGCGTGCGCACGACACAATATACATGCATACAATGCGTGCACGCGCGCACACAAACACACTCACACATACCCAAGCATGCACGCGCGCACACACATACACATACATACACACACACACACACACACACACACACACACACACACACACACACACACACACACACACACATATATATATATATATATATATGACTCGTGGAGAAAATACCGAAAGCAAAAATGAAAGGATGTACAGAGATAGTGTACATACTGCCTAAAACATACCTTGGCTGAGACAACCACATTCTGACATCCATGAGGTCTGTATGGCCAGATATCACGGACCCAGCCGGAAACAACAGCCGATATGCCTTCAAACTTTTGTAAGCCCTGAATTCGTCCGTTGTGCAGGCGCTGGTCCCATAAACAAAATAATTAACGATGCTGATATAGTTTATATCAGGGAGACGATCTGGATGCGCAGACCACGATATTTTTTGAATATCATAAGGATCAACTCCATCTATATCCAGAATTTTTAAATGATACCTATGCTTCTACTTTTCGTTGAGTTTTTCTGAGTATTTCAGTGCCTACGGTGCTTGCGCTCGCTCTGTGGTGTCCATGCCTACAACCGTCGCGTACCGTAGGGAAGGGAAGGAACTCCCGATAACTTGTCGAACTGCACACAGCCCATACAGATTGTTACTCACATGCAGTAGAGGGGAACTCTTCTTCTCCAGCTTCAGACCGAAAGTGATCATCGCTTAAAAGAGTTCTCTGAACCAGAAATCCCAGTTTGTGACTGCGACTTGAAGCCCCAATTTCCAATCGTTTTTGCAAGGTTAATCCTCCTCTTATACAGATATTCAAGGCCTAGCAGTTGTTACCGATTTCTCCAACTTTCGGACCAAAGGCCGATTTTGACCTTGCATCTTCTTTCTGTTCGTGCCGGTGCCTGTGTCTGTTGTCTGTAGCTCTCTTTGTTCTCTCACCGCCTCTCTCTGTGTCTCTCTGTGTTCTCCTGTTTCTGTCTCTTTCTCTCTTTCTCTATGTTTGTCTCTGTGTCTGTGTTTGTCTCTCTCTGTCTCTCTCTCTCTCTGTCTCCTTTTCTCTGTCTGTGTCTCTCTCTGCTGCTGTCTGTCTCTCTGTATGTTTGTTTCTGTCTCTCTCTGTCTATATATCTGTCTTTGTCTCTCTCTCTCTGTCTGTCTGTCTGTCTGTCTTCTCTGTGTGTCTCTTTTTCTGTCTGTCTCTGTCTCTGTCAGTCTCTGTTTCTGCCTGTCTCTGTCTTTGTCTGTCTGTCTGTTTGCTGTGTGTGTGTGTGTGTGTGTGTGTGTGTGTGTGTGTGTGTGTGTGTGTGTGTGTGTGTGTGTGTGTTGTCCCTCTCTGTCTCTCTGTGTGTGCCTCTCTGTTTATGTTTGTTCGTCTGTCTGTCTGTCTGTCTCTCTCTGTCTCTGTCTCTCTATCTCTCTCTCTCTCTCTCTCTCTCTCACTCTTTCCCTCTCTCATCTCTGTCTATCTCTGCCTCTTCGTCTCTGTCTGTCAGTCTGTTTCTCTCTCTCTCTCTCTGAGTCCCTCTCTCTCTCTCCCTCCCTCCCTCTCTCTCTGCTGTGTGTCTCTCTCTCACTGTCTCTCTCTCTCCAAATTAACACATTGAACTCTCGTCGATCTGTAAACCATGCTGATCCAGCTGTATTGCCACCCCTCCGGACTTCCAATTGCCCTCCACTTAACAGCATATACGCACGTACACACAGTGAGAGAGACTTCAAATTTCAACCAATCACACACACACACACACACACACACACACACACACACACACACACACACACACACACACACACACACACACACACACACACACACACACACAGATGTATATATATATAATATACATATATACATGTAATGTATATATACATAGTTGCTACTACTATTATCTAATAACAATACTATTGTTGGTAATGTTAGGGATTGACAATTATTTGCTTACACACCCGTCTGCCTTTGTGATGCTTTTGTAAAGCGTTTGACCAGTTGCCATATACAAAAGTCAATATTTTGTTGTATTTCTTTTTTTTTTTATATAACTTCCTTGAAATTGTATGAGCTATGTTCAACAATTTTCAAATCTGCTTATCATTATACCTGCACAGTGATAAGGACTAACTGTATGATAGGTCCAGTGAGACCTAACGGCACTATCTTTGGGTAACAACATATTTTGAGATTGGGTCATTGAAATCTGTCTTTTTTCGCTTTCTGTTGTGTGTAGATACTACGTAACGTATGGAATATTTCTAATAATAATAATAATGATTACAATATTTATATAGCGCAAAATCTTGATAAAAATCAAATCTAAGCGCTGAACATACACATACGCACGCATGCACACACA
Source organism: Monoplex corrugatus (assembly GCA_030674185.1). Lineage (NCBI taxonomy): Eukaryota > Metazoa > Mollusca > Gastropoda > Littorinimorpha > Ranellidae > Monoplex > Monoplex corrugatus. Next base: position 84,448,572 of record CM060315.1, read on the forward strand.
GGCACACACAGGCACACACGCACACACACACACATACACATGGCTATAAATGGGGAAAATGAACAAAAAGCGATGGAAAATTATAGAAAACATATCATATACAAATATATTATATTACAATGTGGTTCCACACCGAGTGGAGACAGGCTGCAGTGGTGGTTGAGTGAGGTCAGGATTTTATGCAGAGGAGGAAAGGTGAGTTTTGAGAGCGGACTTGAAGGAGACAAAAGTAGGTTGCTGACGGACTGAGAGAGGAAGTTTGTTCCAGGAGAGTGGACCAGAAACAGAGAAGGCACGTGCACCATAGGTATTGAGCTTAGTGCGTGGAAAGCGAAATGTGAGAGGATCGGAGGCAGAGCGGAAGGGTACGTGAGGGAACATAGATCTCAAGTAGGCTTGACAGTAATCGGGGGCTGCGTTATTGAGGCTATTGTAGCAGATGGTGTCTAGTTTGTACTGTATGCGCTTTGATACAGGGAGCCAGTGAAGTTGTGCCAGGAGAGGAGAGATGTGGTCAGCTTTTTTCTTTTTGAGAACAAGGCGTGCAGCATTGTTTTGAATGTGCTGTAGGATGTGAATGGTGGAGGCAGGAAGACCAGACAGGAGTGAATTGCAATAGTCCATGCGAGACATTATGAAGGAGAGAACGAGTTTTGCAGTTGTTTCGACAGAAAGATACTTCCTGATCAGGCTTATACGATGGAGGTGATAGTAGCAAGATCTGGCAGTTTGAGAGACGAAGTTGTTCATGGAGAGGGTAGAGTCAAGGTAAACACCAAGGTTGTTAGCTGAATCAGAAATTGGGATTGATGTGTTACATAACGGGAGAGAAAGAGGAGGCAGCTGAGAAAGTTATCCTTATCTTTCGTTTCTCTTCAGGGGGTTGGTTGTTCTGTTGATATACATCTGTTGGTGGTTCTGTTGATATACATTCTGTTAGACTCAAAATCTGATAGCTCGAGTTTGGTCTCAGCCACTAACACATAACATTGGCCTGTTCACCGGCCATCTTAATGTTTCCTTCATTTGGGCGATGTCAGCACAGTGTTTCATAAGTCCCCCTCACCATTTCCCCATTTCAAGACCTTGCCAGAGCACAGCCTGTTGCACCGGCTCAGGGAGTCTGTTAGATATAATTGCTGGTAGATTTGGGTGGAGTGCATATGGAATTGTCCGACTGTGATGAATCATTCTTCAACAAAGTCCAAAACTACAAACTCCAAAATTTACAAACTCTGAAACTCCGAACTTGTTTTTCTTCCGGCTGTCAACAGTCTGTCTCCTGTGTTCTTCTTTATTAGGACAATTTGTGAGCGAATTAGTTTCATTTGCTATGCTGTTGTGACTGACGGTTCAGTGTGATAGGATAAGATAGACTTGTATGGATTTTTTTTACTTCTTCGCAGATCTTTTCATGTCCTTGTCATCCCTCTTCCTCCCTGTCTAATATCATTTTCAAATGGCCTTCACACATACGCACTCTCTCCCTCTGTGTCGCTGTGTGTGTGTCTCTCTCTCTCGCACACACACACACACGCACGCATGCATGCACACACGCACACACAAACACACACACCACACACACACACACACACACACACACACACACACACACGCACACACACACATTCGCACAAACACGCGTACACACACATACATTTGACTAATTTGTGAGTATACACTTTTATGTTTCATGGGAAAATACCTTACTCCACGTCTTTGTGCGTATTATTGTTACGTTTTTCTGTTTTATAAAACAGACAAATTAGTGATGTCAGATATGTTACTTGGCCTGTACGATTATACCGTTGGAAAACAAAAATAATATTAAAAAAAAAGTAAGATTTCAATAACTTTCGCTTCAATCATTTCATTTCTTTCTGTCTGTCTTTACCTCTGCCTCTGTTTCTCTCTCTGTCTCTAGGTCTGGCTGTCTTTCTGTCTCTGTCTCTGTATCTCTCTCTCTGTCCTCCTGTCTCTGTCTCTGTTTTTGTCTCTCTGTGTGTCTCTTTGGCTCCCTCTATGTCTGACACACACACACTCTCTCTGTCTTTTTGTCTCTCTGTCTCTGTGGTGGTGGTCTTTGATTTAATGTCTATTCACTAAAGTGATTTTAGACCAAAAAAAAAAAAAAAAAAAAAAAGATGTGGGTGGGGGGATAGAGGAGGAATGAAGAGGATATTTGAAAAGAGTCAATTCTGATCTTGAGAAAAGATGATGCAGAAAACAACTGTTTCGAGGAGGGAAGGTAAAACTAACAAATAACGTTACCATAATTAACGATTTAAACAAACAAACAACAAACAAACTAAGAAAACAAAATTTATGAATGTATAGACTAAATGAATAGAAATGAAACTTAAAAATTAACTGACCACAACAGTGAACAAGTGAAATAACACTTTAAAGATAATTCGCTATAATCTACAAGGCAGCAGAGACAGGCGCTTTTACATAATTATGTATAAAAGCGCCTGTCTCCGCTGCCTTGTAGCTTACCCTTTGGGTGGGGAAAGGCTATGGGAGTAAACCCAGACAGAGAATCCCGCAGCCGCATACTGCATAAAGAACGTTAACACAGAGCACTGGTTGTGGTTTTGGCCATATGCTGCGACTTGCCATCTACTGTTCAGCCGTCTGTGTCTCCTATGAGAACAGCTGTCTTACCTCGGTTTGCCCTGGACTTGTGGAGGCAGGTGGAAAGATGCTGAGGCTCTGCGCAAACAACAACAACTTACATATACGAATGGCACCTAGCGCCAACCCCCCTCACAAACATTGAGATCCCACATGAAGGTACACAAAGTGCTGGGTTGG
>CM060315.1:84456388-84463888 GCA_030674185.1 Monoplex corrugatus
ATTTCACTTGCTTCAATTTTGTCCTGACTTTGCGTGTTGACTGTCCACGCTTCACAACCGTGCAATAGCATCAGTTCTATATAGCATTCAAGAAGTCTAAACCAGATGTCAACTGATACGCATTTGTTGGTAAGAACGCTTTTCAATTTCTTGAATGCTGTGTTGGCTTATCTGATTCTGCTGGCTATTTCTGATGTGCATCTACCGTCTGGTGAGATGACCGTTCCCAGATATTTAAACTTATCAACCTGTCTCAAAATTGTGCCATTTGCTGTTATTTTGCATGAGGAGATTTTTTTCATTGATTACCATGGTTTCAGTGTTCTTGCTATTTAGCTCCATCCCTTCGTTTTTGCTCTCTGTTTTTAATACATTCACAAGATTTTGTAGGTCTTTTTCATTTTCCGAAATTAGCACTGTGTCATCTGCGTAATGAATGTTGTTTACAATTATTCTCCAATTTTTATACCAGCGCATTCTTCTAGGTCTTTCATGATGGTTTCACTTTAAAGTGAAAACAAATCTGGTGACAGAACACAGCCCTGCCTGACCCTTCTTTTGATATTTTGGAAAGGCTTTATATCGTTTTCTATTCTCATAGCTGCTGTTTGTTCCCGAGAAATATTTCTGATTATTCTTACATCTTTTTGGTCAATATTGGGAACTATCACCATGGAAAGACGACAGAGATGGATATGGGCACATCATCCGAGGACAGCAGAATAACGTCACACAGACTGCACTTTACGCCTTTAAATGTTGCTTGTCTTTTTCTAATCTTCTTTATTAATGATCTTCTTGTGTCTGCTTCTATCAAGACTGTTTCGTTGAGGAAAATTGAGGAAACTGAAATGTGGTTTCTAGAAAGAATGTTGAGAGTTCCATGGACAGCAAAGAAAACAGAAAAAGACGTCGGAGAGAAAGTGTGAAGAACACCTGCCGACGGACAGTAGAAGTAATATATCAAGGGCTTGAAACATACCTGAGACACTACACAGTGGTCGGTTCAGAACAGGCACGAGTAGAGAACCTTCGTTACTGCTCTACATGCAATGGCGTAATGGCCCCTAAACAAGTCAGTATATAAGGTCTGCATTCAGTGTGAAGTGGTACAAAGCCACAGAGGGAAAAAGAAGAGGATGCCAAAGTTGCGAGCAAAACATTATGCTGAGAAATTTATGAGAAGTTCTAAATTGTCTTCGTGTCGATGGGGGATGAGCCGGCTGTGGTCTGCGTTGAGTTGGGATGATACATGTGTTTCGTATATGTCTGCGTTGAGTTGGGATGATACATGTGTTTCGTATACGGTTTACCAAGTAGACCTATTTTCATGAGTGCCAATGGTAACTGCATTTCATATTGCTTATTGTTTATAGCCAAGCAGACTACTAGAGCCATGTCAGGGATACGAACTGTGTTTACAAACATTTTCAGTGAGTTGCAGTAAACATATTTATTTTTCAGTTTACCATGTAAAACTGTTTCATTGAGTTGCTGAAATAAATGTGTTTAATGTTTGACCATACAACATGATTTCAATATAGGAGAACAGACAGTGAATGCAGGAGAGGAGAGAAATGGATAATATAAAAAAATACTGGATTCACCTTGGAATTTGACCTTACAATGATCATAGACACAGATAAGATCCCTACTGGTTTTCACTGTTGGGTCTTCAACATGGCACACCCACGATGTACAGATACAGTTACGAGACAGAAATGGCACGTAATTCACTGGCTAGAAACAGGTCGTACACAGGAAGTGATGTGGTGAGGGGAGATAAGGCGCAGTGCGAAGCGGAGATAACTGACATGAAGGCAATTACTTTTCTTTTGTCTGCAATGGTTTGTGTTACTGTGTGCATGTTTATGTAAGGGATAGAAAGAGAGACGTATTTGCTGCTCAGACCAGATATTCTTTGTACAGGATGTAGCCTACAAAGGTCATGCTTTCTTTTACAAATGACTTTCCTCTCTCGTAATTCGTGAGGGTTATACTGTCATGTATTTGTCGTTATGAGGAGCCTAGGCTATATTACTGACTGGTTATCATCAGCATCTTTTCATCACAATGCATATTTGCCCTGATAACATTATCCTTACAAGCCATATTAGAATTCAAACGTATAGAAAAACAAATGCCCAGATACTTACATACATTTATAACAGGCATGTCACCAGACACCCATATCTCTCCAGCAGCTAAATACCCTCTCTTTCTTCTAATTACGATAATATTATTCATACCTACCTTCAGAGGCAAAAAAATAGCTGGTCTGTGTAGACTGTTGAACTGCCTCTGCAAACCTACAACCGTTTCAGATAGCAACAAAAAATAGACAATTCTGACAAATTTTGTGGGAATTTGACCCCATTACGCCCATTGCTGATAACATCTAGAGCAAGCTCGATAATTAACATAGAAAATAACACAGGGCCACAAATATATCTTTGTTTAACTCCAGTTGTACAATACAATTGCTAATCTTATACAGCTGCTGTTTGATCATTTCATCTTACTTATAAACACCCCTTCAGTAGGGGCAATGGCCTTAAGTTTGAATTCTCTGTCTGTCTTTGTCTGCCTCTGTCTGTCTGTCTCTTTCTTTCTCCTTGACATGAAGCTATCCCCCCCCCCCCCCCCATAAGCAAGTACGCGTACACGCATGCACAGCACAAACGTTCACATATGCGCGCACACGAGCCCAAACACAAAATAAACACACACAGAATCGCTTGCGGGCACCCATCCGTCCACCTACCTTCCTCCCCCCCCCCCCCACACACACGATCACAGAAACACATGCTCACATACACATGCATATAGAGGCATGCAGACACACACACACACACGCACACACACACACACACACACACACACACACACATATACACACACACACACACACACACACACATCTCTGTGTCTATCTTAGATAATCCCCTTCATGTTTCTTTCTTTTAAAGAAAAGCACAAAAAATCATACAGAGAGAGAGAGAGAGAGAGAGAGAGAGAGAGAGAGAGAGAGAGAGAGAGAGAGAGAGAGAGAGAGAGATTAAAAATCGAGCGACAAAGACCATTCGTGAGGTAATAGAAATCGATCACTTAATCGATAGCCCACAGTCCTGCAGGTAGATATCTTCCAGTATCATATGAGCCCACCTGTTTAATGACACGCATAAGGAATAATTCTGTTTTTCTTTTCTTTTTTGTTTTGTTTTGTTTCGTTTTCCTTCTTTTTTGTTCTTTTCTTTTCTCTCTCTCTTTTTTTTTTTTTGGATCCACTTGTACACCATCTGAATGGACAAAGAAACTTGGACACTTTATACAATGCTATGATCATGATGATGATGGGGATGATAATCATGATGCAGTAGACATCCATCTAGACTAGAGACTACATGACAGGGTTGTACTCTACACCTACCATCATAAAAATTATATCCTGCCATCACATCCAGGCCCGAGAGATACACACACCTGTGGGGTTGATCACGAGGTATAGCAACACCCTCAATGACGCGTCTCGTAAAAAGTATAAGATTCGACTGTGTGGTCCTAGCCTTCCCAATGAGTCCATAGCACGCTTAGCTCTGTGTGTGATTTTGAAAGGAATGATGAGGATTCGAACCCATACCTTCCAGTCGGTTGTCCCTTGCACTAGCCACTATACTACAGCAGAAGAGTGGCAGAATGGTTCAGACATTCGCCTGCCAATGACTAAACTCGAGGTTGCAGGGTTCGCTCCCCGTAGAGGCTTCGATTTTTCTCATCAATTTGACCGGAAAATCGAAATGAACGTCCAGTCCTTCGGAAGGGGGCGAAAAACGAGTCGGACCCGTGTGCCTCTGGCTGGGCACGCTAAAGATCCCACAGTAGTTGAAAATCGCGAAAAACAGGGCATTGCCCGGTTGCCTTGGTATAAAACATTAGAGAGATTGGTTGATATCCCAGGTCCCACCCTTTGAAAACCTATTAGCCTTCTTGACTTTCTGAAGAATTGGATTAAAAAAAAAGTGAATATGAATTTGAAGCGAAGGAGAGGGAATAGGTGCCGCCTTCGTGGTGCTGGCCCCGGGAAAAGTTAAGGTCTCTGCCACCTCACTCCCCTACGAACCCAGCGTTATGGAAGTGTCCAGGTAGGACCTCAGGACCTGGCCAGCTCATGAATTTATATGCAGGCGTAAGGCTTATGCCGTGATCATTCTGGATCTTCTCCATCACGTGACGTTAGTGCATATGGAATTTGCTCTGAGCGCGGAGACGTCATCTTGAGAAATTGAAACTGAAACTGAAACTACACCACGGCGGTCGTTGTAACGCAGGATTTTAATCCCACTCCTTGGACTAGCGGTTACTTGTGCACAACAGGCGTGTCTGAACCTAGGGATCGACATGAGGAAGGCTGAACATCATGTTGGATATTGGTCATCAATCGTGGAAGCAAGGGGCGCAATAGTCAGGTGAGAAAACATCAGTCGTCCACTCGCAAGGCTGGGGTTTGATCCTGTTTCTGAATGGTAAAAGGTAGAGATTTTCCCCATCTTCTAGGTGTGTGTACGCTTGCCAGTGTCGTAACCCTCTCGGCGCACAACATCAAATATGCGTGCTCACGATCCTGTCAGTGATGTTAAGTGTCCCATTGCTTTAGGCAACAGGAATCCCCCCCCCCCCAAAAAAAAAAAAACAAACACAAAAAAACAACAAAAAAACCAAACAAACAAACAAACAAACAAAACAAAACAAACAAAACAAAAAAACACGTATTTGGTATGACAAAACAAGACAGGCGCAAATGTTTGGTCAGCTGACCTTTGTCATACGCACACTGAAAACAACAAAGAACAAAGACACTAATTTTAAATACAAAACAAGTGTGACTGCCCGTGTTCAAGCAAACAGGAACCAGAAAAAAAACTAGAAAAAAGAATCAGAACGCATATTGCAAACAGGAACCAGAAAAAAAAAAGAAAAAAGAATCAAAACGCGTATTTAATACAACCAGAAAAGACAGACACAGATTGTCGGCCAACTGACCTTTGACAAGCGAAGACGTAAGATCACAAACAAACAAATACAACATACAAAAATTAGGAGAAAAAAACTGAAACTTCCCTGCTGCTTTGTCCTGCGTGAGAAAAGGACTAAAATGACAAAAATGTTGAGAGAAAACTAACCAGATTTCCTTAGTGTTTCGCTGAGCAGACAAAATGTCTCGATGATCATGTAAAATTGGTGTGCTTCAAGGGTCCGTTTTAGGACCTGTGCTGTTTTCTATATTTACGAATGAGTTTTCACTCTATATGTCCGATCCTAAACTTTACTGTGTTATGTTCACTAATGACGAAACAATCCATAGACAAGAAAAGAGTATAGTGGTTATAAAGACACGTCTACAAGAAAGCCTTAGTGAAATCTGAATTATGTAATGAAAAGACAGTGACCTAATTAAACCCTACAATGCAAGGAAAATATGATTACGTTATATACACGGCCGATACAACAACTTGCCCCCCCCCCCCCTCTTCTCTCTCTCTCTCTCACGTCTATGAGAGGTAATTTCATAACTCACGTATCTGAATATCTTCTATTGTGCGTCATTATTGATCACAATCTTACTTAGCAGAACTATAATGGTTGCGTATGCAAGACTGTCCATATACCTAAAATGCTCGGCATTGTTGTTGTTGTTGTTATTATTTTAATGCTCACATTAAAGAGCACATACATTATACGTCACACTGTGGGATGGGTAAGGTGAAAATTCGTCTAAAAAACGGAACACTTTAAACAGCAGATCAGCAAAATCCATCGAGCCACATTCCACCTTAGCAACCGAAGAAAAGCTTAGACAGGTCTTCGCATTTATGTTCAATAAAAGTATTCATCATCATCATCAGGTGCCCTGCCGCATGGCGTTGGCGACCATGGACTTCCAACCATCTCTATCTCTCGTTGCCCCCAGCATCTCCCCCACCCTCCTCAATTCCAGCCACTCTGCAAGTCCGTCCAGCATTTTCTCCCTGGGTCTACCTAGTGCTCTCTTTCCCACAGCTTTCCCGTTGTGACCAGGTGCTCCAAATCCCCCTTCCTCATAAAATGGCCTATAAATGCCGCTTGTCTTTTCCTAATCTTCCTTGTGAGTGATCTACTTGTGTCTGCCTCCATCAAGACTGCCGTTTGTTTTCTTTGCTGTCCACGGAACTCTCAACATTCTTCTGAGAAACCACATCTCGGCTGCCTCGATCCTGCTCTGGCTTTGCTTGCTGATTGTCCACGCCTCTCATCCGTACAACAATATTGGTTCTATATAACATTCAAGGACTCTCTTTCTGATGTTAATTGATAGGCATTTGTTGGTAAGACGGTTGTCATCTTCTTGAATGTTGTTTTGGCTTGGCCGATTCTGCCGGCTATTTCTGATGTGCATCTGCCGTCTGATGAAATGACCGTTCCCAGGTATTTGAACTTATTAAGCTGTGTCAAGGTTGTGCCATTTGCTGTTATTTTGCATGAGGGGATTTCACGTTTTTTACTGATCACCATGACTTCAGTCTTCCTGCTGTTTAGTTCCAACCCCTTACTTTTGCTTTCTATTTCTAGTATATTCACAAGGTTTTGTAGGTCCCTTTCATTTTCTGCAATTAGCACAGTGTCATCTGCGTACCGAATGTTGTTTATCATTTTCCCTCCAACCTTTAATCCAGGGTCTTCTTCTAGGTTTCTCATGATGTTTTCGTATATAGTGAAAACAGATCTGGTGACAAAACACAACCCTGTCTGACTCCTCTTTTGATGTTTTGAAAAGAGCTTATATTGTTTTCTATTCTCATTGCAGCTGTTTGTTCCCAATACATATTCGTGATTATTCGTAGATCTTTTCCATCAACATTGAGTCTCTCCAGTTGGTTGATCAATTCTTCATGTCTAACCCGTTCGAAACCTTGGTATAGTCAACAAAGCATAAATACAATCTTTATTCATCTCAATTGACCTCTCTATGATAGTTGTTAGGATGTATATGGCATTAATAGTTCCTTTCCCTTCCACAAATCCACACTGTTCTTCTGCTATTTCTCTTTTGATTCTATTCCTTGTCCTCATCATGATTATTCTTAACAGGATTTTTGTTACATGACTCATCAAACAGATTGTGCGACGGAGTTGGCATTCTATAGCCCCTATCTTCTTTGGAAGTGCAATGAAAATTGATTTTGACATATCTTTGGGGATTTTACCAGTGTCATAAATTTCATTTAGGAGGACTGTTATTATGATGTTTAAAGTATCAGAAATGAGTGTTCCACGTTATCTTCTTTTTTAACCAAGCAGGACGATTATGTTTAGGTTCAAGACAAACTCCTTTTACCATTGTCCGTCTAGCAATAGGCATATATAAAAATGATTCATCATTTTCTGGTCGATGTTATGGAATTCACCCTCATCGAAAGTATCATGCATACTCAGTCATTCTCGTCCTTCAATAAAAAAAAAAAT
>CM060315.1:84466388-84483888 GCA_030674185.1 Monoplex corrugatus
GTTATTGTTGTATAAAGCCCATGTGTCAGGTCAGATAGATGTATCCGCTACTGGTAACCTGGAACCCAATACTACTTGTCACAGGGTCGAATTACTGGCGACTAAACCAGCAACCCCACCAGTCCTCTCAGGAGGATGGTGAGGAGGGTGGCTAGAAACCCTGGTGGAAAATTATATCCATCAAAGGGCGCCAGCTCTGAAGAGCTACCCGCGGCCATCTAGCTAAGGGAGTAAACCCTGACAGTAAATCCGGTGTGGGGCCCCTAAGGCGGTTGGATGGCAAACTTTGTCACTTTCGGCAGCTCCTGCGGCCGCGTTGGCACCAAAACGTAACAGCCCTGCTGTTCCTTTGGATCTGTCAGGGAGGTGGAGAGGGGGGACAAGTTGCATGGGCAACAGCCTGTCTTCCATACTACACTGCCCAGGCTTACATCCGTCCATTCATCCACAAACACTTTGCACCTACGACCTGGAGAGGACACTCCAGCCTCGCTACTAACACTAGTGTCGGCACAACACGGGAAGCAACAGATACAGGTGATAAGTCATCGCTCAACTGGCGTAGAGCTGACGCCAGGGGGTGCTTTTGACGGTGGGAGAGACCTTCGTGTCTTACTGGACAGCTACCGCCCGCCTAAGCTGGGCAGCCCCCAGCCAATCAGGTGCTGTCCCGCCACGACCTGCCTTCTTCATTGGATGCATGAAAATTAGGAGAAAATCTGACAAGCAGGTCGTTAACTACCGCACCAGGCAAAAAGAAAAGTTCAAATTCAGGAAACGGATCAGGAAAAGGATCAGTAGTGAAACTGGGGTGCTGGAATGTCCGAACAATGATGCCTGGGCTCTCCCAAGATCTACAAGACATCAGCGGCGCCAGAAAGACCGCCGTCATAAACAGCGAGCTAAAGAGGCTCAATGTGGACATTGCCACTCTGCAGGAAACATGGCTGGCTGACTCAGGAACACTAAAGGAAAGGGACTACACCTTCTTCTGGCAAGGAAAGAGTTCTGATGCCCCAAGAGAGTACGGAATAGGCTTTGCAGTAAGGAACAGCCTGCTGAACATGATTGAACCAGGCAGCGGCGGTTCAGAACGACTCTTGACTCTCCGCCTCAACACCACCGAAGACTATGTCACTCTCATCAGCGTTTATGCCCCAACACTATCCGCCTCTCCAGACGCCAAGGATGAGTTCTACGAAAATCTTGCATCAACCATAAGGAACATCCCCAGGACAGAACAACTTGTTCTCCTGGGCGACTTCAACGCCAGAGTGGGTGCAGACAATGACTCATGGCCCTCCTGCCTCGGTTCCTTTGGAGTGGGGAAAATGAATGAGAATGGACAGCGACTGCTTGAGTTTTGCGCCTGCCATGAACTGTGCATCGCCAACTCCTTCTTCAAGACGAAGCCTCAACACAAAGTCTCCTGGAGGCACCCGCGCTCAAAACATTGGCACCAACTGGATTTGATCCTAGTAAGACGTGCCGCTATCAAAAACGTTCTCCACACTCGCTCTTATCACAGCGCAGACTGCGACACAGACCACTCTCTGGTATGTTGCAAGATCAGGCTGCAACCAAAGAAGTTCCACTGCTCAAAGAAACAAGGGAACCCTTGCATTGACGTCAGCAAGATGTCTCAGCCAGATCTTGTAGAACAGTTCGCAGAGGCCTTTCAGAGAGAATACGATGCATTGCAGCCCAGAGACTCTGCCACAGAGAGATGGGAAGCGCTACGAGACACCATGCACCACATTGCTATGGCCACCTTTGGGAAGAAAACTGTGAATTCCCACGACTGGTTTGAGGCCAAATCATCAGAGATGACTCCCACTGTTGAGGCCAAGCGCGCCGCACTCACCGAGTATAAGCGGTCACCCAGTGAGAAGAACCTGCAAATCCTCAGGGCTGCCAGGAGTAAGGTTCAGCTTAACGCCAGGCGCTGTGCAAACGAGTACTGGACAGAGCTCAGCGAAGAGATACAAAGTGCTGCTGAAAGAGGCAACATCCGAGGAATGCATGATGACATCAAGAAGGCACTGGGACCAACACAGAGCAAGATTGCCCCCCTCAAATCCTCCACTGGGGAAGTAATTAGCGATCCTAGCCAACAGATGGAAAGATGGGCGGAACACTACTCCGACCTCTACTCCACACAGAACATGGTGTCCCCCTCAGCCCTCGATGCCATCAAGTGCATGCCGGTAATGGAAGAACTTGACGCAGAGCCAACTGTGGACGAACTCAAAAAGGCCAATGATAGCCTGGCATCAGGCAAGGCACCTGGCAACGACGGAATTCCCCCAGACCTCATCAAGCACTGCAAGACTTCTCTTCTGCACCCTTTGCACGCAGTTCTCTGTCAGTGTTGGAATGAGGGAGCTGTACCGCAGGACATGAGGGACGTCAAGATCGTCACACTGTACAAAAACAAGGTGAAAGGAGCGACTGCAACAACTACAGAGGTATCTCGCTCCTCAGCATTGTTGGCAAAGTCTACGCTCGGGTCCTCCTAATCCGCCTGCAGAAACTGGCTGAACGCGTCTACCCGGAATCACAGTGTGGTTTTCGAGCAGAGAGATCCATGGTAGACATGGTCTTTTTTTCCCTTCGCCAAATCCAGGAGAAGTGCAGAGAGCAGCGGATGCCCCTGTATGTGGCATTCATTGACCTCACCAAGGCCTTTGACCTAGTCAGCAGATATGGCCTTTTTAGGGCTCTCCGAAAAATCGGCTGCCCCCCCCCCCCCCCCCCCCAAACTGCACAGCTTAATTGAGTCCTTCCACTCCAACATGAAAGTGACGGTGCAGTTCAACGGAAACCTCTCCAAGCCCTTCGACGTACGCAGCGGTGTGAAACAAGGCTGCATCCTGGCCCCAGCCCTCTTTGGAATCTTCTTCGCTCTCCTCCTGAGGCATGCGTTCAGCACAGCGCAAGAAGGGTTCCACCTGCGGATCAGATCAGACGGCAGGCTCTTCAACGTCGCCCGCGTCAGAGCAAGGACAAAGGTCCATGAAACCCTCATCAGAGACATGCTATTTGCCGACGATGCCGCAGTTGTGACCCATACTCAGTGGGACTTGCAGTCACTAATGGACTGCTTCTCCCAGGCCTGCAAAGATTTTGGTCTGACCATCAGTCTTAAGAAGACAAACGTCCTAGGCCAAGACACGCCATCTCCACCAGCCATCACCATTGATGACTACGAGCTTGAAGCCATCCATCAATTCACATATCTTGGGTCCACCATCACCGATAACCTCTCCCTTGACACAGAGATCGACAAGAGGATCGGGAAGGGAGCCACAACACTAGCCCGCCTCACACAAAGGGTGTGGACAAATCCTAAGCTGACCAAGAAGACAAAGATGGCTGTATACAACGCCTGTGTCCTCAGCACCTTGCTGTATGGCAGCGAGGCGTGGACCACGCATGCTCATCGGGAGAAAAGGCTCAATACCTTCCACCTGAGAAGCCTACGGCGCATACTCGGCATTTCCTGGCAAGACAAGGTGACTAACACCGAAGTCCTGACCCGCGCTGGCCTCCCAACCATGCATACCATGCTGAGACAGCGTCGGCTGCGCTGATTAGGCCACGTTCGCCGCATGGAAGATGGTCGCATCCCAAAAGACATCCTTTATGGTGAGCTTGCCACAGGGCAGAGAAACATTGGCCGCCCACAGCTGAGATACAAAGACGTTTGCAAACGTGACACGAAGGCGCTTGAGATAGACACTGAGTCTTAGGAGGACCTCGCAGACGACCGCAGCAGCTGGAGAACCACTCTCAAGAAACAGCTGCGGATTGGTGAGGACAAACTGTCAGCTGCTGCAGCAGAAAAGCGAGTTCGCAGAAAAGGGATGACAGCCAACAGACCAGCATCACCATACACATGCGACCGCTGCGACAGAGACTGCCTCTCTCGCGTTGGTCTCTACAGTCATAAGCGACGCTGCTTGGACCAAGCAGACAGCCTATCTAGACATTAGAACGGATGTACTTTGTCCATGGTCAGCCATGACCGAGGGAGGCCTACTACTACTACTACTACTACTAGTATAAAGCCCAGCCGACGGCGTAGAGCCGTATCAGGGCTATAACCGCTTTAAAACATACAAAACTTCAACAAGGAACAAAAAAGGAAAAGAAAACCAAGTATAGTACATACCAATGCATTCGCACACATAATCTAAGGACATTCCCCTGGAGTCCAATTTATCGCACAGGGGATCTAAAAAACACACCTGAATACAAATGTAAGCATACCTAAGGACACCAAAATATATGTAAAAACGGGCATAAATTACCTAAAATTGCTTCTGCATATCTCAACTCCCTAGAGCAAAAAATGTGCTTAATACATATACCCATCTATCAATCCTAAGCAAACTTAGGTAAGACTTTATCGAACACATACAGGTGAATGGACCAGCAAGGCAGAAAATGATAGGAAAAAATTACAGAAAGCAAAGGAACAAGGCAGAAACAAAGAGAGTGACAGAAAAGAGGGAATTTCTAGCACAGAATTTCCAGAGCCCCCCAGCTACGGGCGACATTGGTGGAGTGAAACAGTGCCTGTTCTGATTTAGCTTACTAAAGACACTGCCTTATTAACGACACTAATGATTAAGTCGCGGACCCAGACCTAGTAAGAAACCTCTCCGGTGAGGAGACCACCAGCAAGACTCTCCAAAGTCTCCTTGGAACCACTGACACCAAAGATCCCAAGTTCGATTCATCTCAGACATCAAAGCAGTAAGGGAAATCGAGACAAGAGCATTAAGGGACAATTTTCACAATGCTATATCTATTTGTCTGTGGGGGTTCGGACTCTTTTATCTATCATAAGAATCCACGCAGGGCTACAATATCCGGACTGCTTGTGATCAGTGGAGACAAAAAAATCAACAGTTAATTATTCCAAATAATCATCATGTTTCAATCCCAGCCTGCAACACTGGAAACTGGCCTGCTTGTTCCTTATTTTCCTTAATGTCTAGTCACATATGTGCTTTTAGACGAAAACAAGACAAATAAATAAGTTAATAAATAAATAAATAAATAAAAAGATACATAAGATGAAATAAAGAGATCCTATGGGGTGAAAGAATCTATGAAATTATAAAGGCATTGTATCATATCAGGCAAAATCAAACAATCTAACGAACAAGAGGAAAGCAATCAGAACATTAGAGCGATCAGGCTTGCTCAGGGTTGTGCATTTGTGTGTGTGTGTGTGTGTGTGTGTGTGTGTGTGTGGTGTGTGTGTGTGTGTGTGTGTGTGTGTGTGTATGGGTGTGTGTGTGTGTGTGTGTGTGTGTGCGCACGCGCGCGCGCGCACTACGAGCACGTAAGGTCAAGTGCTGGCGTGTGATATGACCAGCCATCTGTCCGCTGCCCTTAATGTTTCCGTCATTCTAGGTGGTGTCAGTTTAGTGTTTCATGGTTGTCTTCTCCCACTCTTCCTCATTTCAACACTTTGCCAGCCAGTAGGGTTTTGTGCACGTTTAGAGACTCTGCCAAGTAGATGCTGGCAGATTTGGGTGGAGCGTATATGGAAGTGTTCGGGTGTGATGAATCCTTCATGAACAAACTCTAGAGCTACATAATCATCATGCCACTAGCAGCAGCACCAATGGAAAACAAGTTTAACTACGGGTCCTTTGGTCTTCTCACACATAACGCAATCACAGATATAATTCCACAAGATGGATTTAAAAAACAATTATCTTCTGTAATGTATTGTTTGGATTAAGCATATCGTATTTACAGCAATTGTTGACATTTTTTCCCTGAATCTTTCTTGTTGTCAAGCTCGCTAAGGCTTGAACTTGGGTGGAAAGACAGAGAAACAGATCTATCAGCTATAACACCCCTTTCAAGATCTAAATGAGAAAAATACTTGGACAAAGTACAGTTACACAAAATTTATGTACTGAACAAACGAGACAACATGACGCATCATTCGCACAGATCACATACGTAACTATAGCATTACAAGGGGTGGCACCACAAAAATCATCATTGCATACATTTCAAATCTTCAAAACCCCTGAATTCACATAGAACGTCTACAAACGCACACACTCACAGAAGATAAACGCCGGCAATAAACACCTAAGTTAACCACATACATGCACTCCGCTTGTCTCAGTCCATTCAACACTTAGTTTCTCAAAGGGTGACGATTTCGGTCCATAACGACGTTCCGATGATAGGATTTCCAATGAGTCTCGCGACGCTTGGCATGGCGAACAGGCGCCGAATGAAACAACCGCCGAACGACGCAAAGATGCTCGCTACAGCAGACGTGGAGTCCTGCGAAGGGCGGCGCCAAGGAAACGAGCCGAGTAGAACGGTTGGGCCGTAGGCTCGTGGCGCGGAATTTTGGAAGCTTATGTTTGACAACATTAAGAGATTGCAGTGCTAAAACGCAATGATTGTTTTTTGATAAATACTGTTGAAGCAACACTAGGTTTGAATGGATTGATCTGCAGTTCCATTGGAGTATACTGAAATCTGATGTCGTTGTTTATATCAATAAATCACCGCTGAACGATGTGTGTGAATTTGGAAAATATGGAACTTAACAAACAAGTGAACACTGTAAAATCTGTCCAATTGAGCACTTAAGCTGCACTGCAGTAAAAAATATACTAATTAGCTAATAGCGAAAGAAATTATACACAACTTATATATATCTCATAACAAATGATTCTTTGAAGACAAGAGTTAGGTGGTGTCTCAGAGAAAGACAACATTCAATGTTGGAACTGGGTTGTGTTAATGTCTTTCATAATGCACCTGCCTCGGACGCTCGTAACGTTACCGGAGCTTGGACACGTGCACTTCATCGTAGAGCCAGGACCAGCGTGGACAGCAACGACGACTGGCGCAGGACACTGGTGATCTTCACCCCTCACGCTGGCGAAACCAAGAACACAACCTCCCCTACTGACCCGTAGGTATCTTGGCGTGAGCTAGGCCCGGGAAATACAGACATTTGGGCAACATTCTAAATGACGCATTGTAAAAAGTGGATGAGAATCGGCTGTGTGGCCGCAGTCTTTTCAACGTGCTCATTACATTCTGAACTCTGGGTGGGAGCCGGTCAGGCTGAACACACCACAACACTGTTCTTGGGCTGATAGGGCTTCGACCCAGCAACTCCTAGTCATCATCTGTTGGGTAACCACTGCTCCACACTGAAGTCAGCATCTGTTGGGTAACCACTGCACCACACTGACCAGGCACACAGAAAATGTCACTTGGTATTTTTATGTATGTATTTTCTTGTCTCGTGCGGGATTAATAAAAGGACATAACTCTTGAGAGTCACGTAGGAATTATCTCCCATGTTATAGAACCTCTCAAATCTAACACAGTTTGCGCTACCCATTCAGCTAGCACAGAAGCAGCTACAAAGCACAAAAACTGTAAGCTCAGAACACTCCTGTGGGATGGTTTTTAAATTATCTCCTCCTCATTATCATCATCATTATCATCACCACCACCACCACCACCACTATCATCATCATCATCATCATTATAATGTGCCATTCCGAATGCCGTTGGCGATCATGGCCCTCAATACAAATCTATCTTTTATTGCTGCAAGTACATCTCCCACCCTTTCTGTCCTCATCCATTCTGCTAAGCTGTCTAATATTTTTTCCCTGGGCCTACCTGGTGCTATTTTTCTCTCTAGATTTCCTATAGTGACTAGGTGTTCGTATTTCTCTTGTCGCATAAAATATCTTGTAAATGGTGCTCGTCTTTTCTTAATCCAATGTTCTTTTTTGTGTTTACTTCTTTCAAGTCAGTCTCGTTCGTTTTCTTGTCTGTCCATGGAACGTTTTAACATCATTTTAGAAACCACATTTCAGCTGCCTCAGTATTGTTCTGACTTTGCTTGTTGATTTGGTAGGATATATTCATAACATCTGTTTTGATGTAAATTAATATTGATGTGTCTTTTTCTTTTAATTTTTTCTTAACTCTATGGTGTGGGTCAAGGTGTGTGTAAGCCCACGTCACCAACGCAATCCATCCGTTTGGTTTAATGTGCTGAAATGAAAAATTAATGTAATTGTGTCTGTTTTGCCCATCCTTTTCCCCTTTTTGTTTGAACTGGTCTTTTTACAGTGAGGCGCTCATGTCATTGGTGAGACTTCACCGTGGTGTCTTCAACTTTTTCATTTTTTTAGCTGTCCGAATTTTTTTCATGGAACACATATATGTGTGTTGTTTTGTCCATGCTGTACTGGAATTTTATGTTTCTATACAATCTTCATACTCTGTCTTCCGTGGGCGTGCATGCTGGGTGTTTCCGTGTGTAAAATCTGAAACGTGGCACACAACTCTCACTAATGACACGAGCATTTCACATGCACAGTGAAAAGACCAGCTTTGTTGTAATGGTGTCAGGCTGACACGACAAAAGACAAACACTGTTAATGCCATCTTGTCAAACGAACTCTAAAAGTACTGTTAGTGCGTGTAAATGTTTGCTGGGTTTCCAAGAAGGTACTTTCCATTGAAATGCTGGCCATTAGAAATGCTCTAAATTACAGTTTGTCCTTTACGTCGAGGAAAGCAACATGTATAATATCAAAGCAAAATATTAAATGATTGTGCTTTGGACCCAAGAGAGACCATTACAGATGTTGATGCTCAATGCCGGTAGAGACTCTGAGCAAAGAGAACAAACAGTCAAGTATATGGCATCACATGAAACAGTCAGCTTAACAGCAGTTTCAGACATATTTCTTTCTCGCAAGAAGTAATGGCAGATAGAAACAACCGCTCTTCACACACTCTTTACTTTCTGCTGGTAATCTTTCTGAGAGATTCATTGGCATGCACCCGGTGTGTGTGTGTGTGTGTGTGTGTGTGTGTGTGTGTGTGTGTGTGTGTGTGTGTGTGTGTGTGTGTGTGTGTGTGTGTGTGTGTGTGTGTGTGTGTGAAAACAGAAAGGTAATGTGATCATGCGTTGGCGATCATGCTGATCACACTATTTTTCTGTTTTCACCACACACACACACACACACACACACACACACACACAC
Organism: Monoplex corrugatus; assembly: GCA_030674185.1. Lineage (NCBI taxonomy): Eukaryota > Metazoa > Mollusca > Gastropoda > Littorinimorpha > Ranellidae > Monoplex > Monoplex corrugatus. The sequence continues at coordinate 84,475,463 of CM060315.1, forward strand.
ACACACACACACACACACACACACACACACACACACACACACACACACACAACACACACACACACACACACACACACACACACACACACACACACACACACACACACACACACACACACACACACACACTATGAACTTGTGCGGCAAACCATCAAACAGCACACTGGACCATATGGTGGTGAGCAAGAACTCGTTAAGCTGTAATACTGAAGTTATAATGTTTTTCCTGTATATGAATTAGAATTTTTCTGTGTTTTTATCGTCATTCAAAATATTGATTATAATATTACGTACAACTTTGCATGCACAAACACACTCACACACGCATGCAAACATAGCACACGCACGCGCACACAGTGACACACACAGACACACATACACACACACACACACACACACACACACACACACACACACACACACACACATGCACAGCAACGCACGCACACACACACACACACACACACACACACACGCACACGCACACACAAATACACACACACTCACACACACGCGTACGCACGCACACACACACATGAATATACAAACACAGTATGCCTCTTTATTCGTATGACAAATCCGCTGTTTTTTTTCATAAATAAGTCGGTGTTTAAACTTTAATATTATGTGGTTTCTTATGTGTCTTCTTCTTGTATAGCTTTAATGTTTGTTATTATCTCATTGTGTATGTAATTGTGAACATTTTTTTTCACCATTTGCTTTTTTTTTGCGAAATGTAAAGCGCTGTTGAGCATGTTTTTATATGGAATATGCGCTATACAAATAAACATTATTATTATTATATAACTTCTCCCCTTACTTTAACAAGAGAAAACTCACACAATGCCCAGTCAGACACACGTAGTGCCCTACATTCCTTGTGTGCCTGAGCAGCCATAAAAATACAAGAAATGTTTGGTGGCAGACTTCCGTTTGATTTATTTCGGCAGTACAAGATTGAGATCAATAACTCATCGTCATAAGTTGTTGGCTTTTTGAATGATTGAATCCTTGAAAAGAATATGAATGTAATTGTCCAACTATTTGAATAATTCCCTTTTAATGTACACTTTACTACATAAAATCCAGTTGTTGTAATTCTCAAAACAATTTTTCTTTAAAACTATGACTGAAAATTCTGATCGTGAGTTTCCCAGTGTCACCGTGGCCGTAATCAGACTGGTCAGGAAAAAAATGAGCATCTCCGAAAGTGTCAGAACTACTACACAGTCAGTGTCATCTGTCTTGTCAGCAAAGTGATATTCTAAATTATTTTGAATAGATCACAGTCGCAAGTTGATACCATCGTTGCTGATGAACCATTATACAGATATTTAACCTGCATACGAATCGCTAAAAACAACAGCAGAGGAAGGTCTACCATGTCTTCATATACTTGGAGAAGCGTTTGACAGTCTATTAGGAGGCATTACCAAGAGACGGCACTCGCAATGCAGGAAGACAGAAAACTAAATGGACAGACGACCTAGATGGATTTGACAAAAACTGGAGATGAAAGTGTTGGAACGAAGTGAATGGAAGCAGCTGGGGAGAGCCTACGTCCAACAACGGACTGTCGATGGCTGAAAGAAGTACGAGGCATTGTGGGTACCGTGAAGAAATTGAACATCGGGCAAAAAGTCATCAACGCCACTCAAAGTGACCAGTGTGGTACTCACACAACATACCATTGGAGAGTGGCTCCATGTTTCGGTTGGAGTTCGTCAGGGCTGTCTTCTGTCTCCTACACTTTTCAACACATTCCTGGAACGCATCATGACTGATGATTTGATGATGACGTCAGCACAGTCAGTATTAGAGGAAGAACCATCACGAACCTTGATGATATTCATGGCCTCGCTGGTGGTGAGCAAGAACTCGTTAAGCTTGTTAAGACAAGATGAAACATCGACAATATAGAGCATGAAAATCAGCGTCGAGAAGACCATGTCCAGACACAACACTAGTATCACTACTGATATTGCTGTGCATAGATTGAAGCTATGAACTGTTCAACAATACACTTACCTCGGATCCATCATTAGCAATGAGAGATCCAACCAGAACTCCTCTGGAGGGCAGCAAAGACAACATCAGCACTGTCCAGGCTGACACATTTGTGGAAGGATAAATACATCTCCTGGGAACACAAGATCAGACTCTTACGTTGACTTGTGTATTCAGTTTTCGTGTATGCAAGCTAGACATGAATCCTCACTGAGGATTTTCGAAAAAGACTCCATGATATGGAAATGAGGCGTTATCGCATGATACTGAACATCACATACACTGATCATATCACCAGTGAACTTGCGCGAAAAACCATCAAACAGCGCACTGCACTATATGAAGATCTGCTGACTTGAGCTGGTTAGAAACCCCAAAACAACTATGTTGGAATGGCGATGTAACAAGATCCTGTGACCTTGATAAATCGGTGTCCAGGAAGCTGTTGAAGAAGGGATACAGAGGGGAAAACAATTGATTAACACCATTGCAGATGAACAGAGATACTGTTTATAAACTATTTGCGGAGACTTTTGCTTTGGCACACAACAGAACGATCTGAATCTACTGGACAGTTCTTAGGACATTGTCCCAATGATTCTTGATGGAGTGAAGGGGGAAGGAGAGAAACCAAACTACCCGTGAGCTGTAGACCTTGTTTTTCTTTTTCCTTAGACAGTGACAAAATGAACTTCACTAGCAAATGTGCAAAACATCCCATAATACTTTTCACTAAAGAGACTACGACAGTCGTATTTGGGAAACGTGACACTTCAGCAGTAAATGACTTAGTTATTTTACGATGGTGCCTATTAGCTGTTTTGAAATGGTGCTGAAATGTCGACTGTACTTTAAACACTTTGATAATGTCTAATGAATTTGTGTGTTAACATTTCAATTGTAGTGTTGTTGGATAATTCTGTCTGTTGATCTGTATTATGGTTTGGTAACGTTAACGCGTTTCAAGAAACACGACACACACCACACACACACACACACACACACACACACACACACACACACACACACACACACACACACACACACACACACATACATACATACATACATACAGATTCGTGAGCGCGCACGCATGCATTCGCATACATATGATTGTAAGACCATCCCCCTACCACACACACAGATACCACACATACACACACACACACACACACATACCAACCACACTTACACACAAAAACACGAACACACACAGACACACACACAAAATCACACACGCGCACACACACACACACACACACATAAACACACACACACATACACACACACACACAGAGTCTCACACACACAAGTCACACACACCACATGCACACACACACACATCACACACACACAGAGTCACACACACACACACACACACACACACACTACACACACACATACACACACACACAACAACACACACACACACACACACACAACACACACACACACACACAATTACCTTTAAAATGTTATTTCACTTGTTCACTGTTATGGTTAGTCAATTATTAGTTTTATTTTTTTCTTCATTTCTTCCAGATATTTATTAATTTTGTTTGTTAGTTTGTTTGTTTAAATCGTTAATTATGGTAACATTATTTGTTAGTTTTACCTTCTCCTCTTCAAAACAGTTGTTTTCTGGATAATCTTTTCTCAAATTCAAAATTGACAATTTTCAAATATCCTCTTGGTAACGTTAACGCGTTTCAAGAAACACGCACACACACAACACACACACACACACACACACACACACACACACACACACACACACACACAACACACACACACACACACACACACACACACACAACATACATACATACATACATACATACAGATTCATACAGATTTCTTTTTTTTTGTTGTTGTTGTCTAAAATCACTTTAGTGAATAGACATTAAATCAAAGACCACCAACACACACCACAAACACACACACACACACACCATACACACATACACACACACACACACACACACACAACACACACACACAACACACAACACACCACAAACACACACACACACACACACACCACACACATCACACACACACACAACACACACACACACACCACACACAACACACACCCCACAAACAAGAATTTTGGGCATTTCCCTTTGAAGAATGGGAAACAAACGCACCTGTCTTCATTAGTGAACGGGAAACAGAATTAAACTGGGATGAAAAGGTGGGCGTAATGGACGTGAGAGAGAGAGACAGACCGACAGACAGACAGATAGACAGATACATGTAGACAGACAGACAGAGAGAGAGGCACAGAGAGAGAGACGGGGAGAAAGAGAGAGAGAGGCACAGAGAGAGAGGCACAGAGAAAGACAGGCAGAGAAAGAGAGAGGACAGATAGACAGACAGATAGACAGACAGACAGACAGACAGAAGGTGGGAGGGTGAGAAGGTATGTGATTTCCATTTTACGGATTTGCCAACAAAGAGAGCCGGACAACCTGCTCGCGGAAAACGAAGATTGACAACCTCTACAACTACACATACAACAATGATCAAAGCTTGTTAATCGACGTTTTGTCGACAGAGAAAGCAAGAAAAGAGAAGGCAAATTACAGAAAAATGGACGGACAACCAACGATCAGTACGCAGACTCTTTATGTGGAAAGACTTGAAGCAAGTTTGATCCCCTGGCCACATGGGTGTACATGTATGTTTTCTTTTCAAAGCTGGAGCTTTTCTCCCAGTGCTCATCACGACGTAACTGCGGGTACTAAAGTACGGCTCCGTTTGACAGTAAACAGAGGGAACGTTCCAACTTGTTTTGGGTGGGTGTGTGTGTGTGTGTGTGTGTGTGTGTGTGTGCGTGCGTGCGTGCATGCGTGCGTGCGTGCGTGCGTGCGTGCGTGCGTGTGTGTGTGTGTGTGCGTGTGTGTGTGTGTGTGAGAGAGAGAGAGAGATTTCATGAAAATGGTGGAAATGCTCCTGGTGGTCTGACAGTTTAGGCGTTACAAGCAGCACTACTATTCTGGCCACGAAAGTCATTTTGGACTGTGGGGTTCTAGAGCCCCAAAATGCATTCAATACATGTACCCAATTATCAATCCTAAGAAGAAGTACATAAGACTACATCGAACACATACAGAACCAGCAAGACAGAAAATGACAGGAAGAAATGATAGAAAGCAAAAGAACAAGACATAAACAAAGAGAGTGACAGAAAAGTGGAAATTTCTTGCACAGAATTTCCAGAAGGTGGGCCCATGGGGGATACTCTTTATACTGAAGGAGTCCCCGGCATCCGCACGGGGTGGGGGTGGGGGTTCTGTTGAATGGAATCTGTTCTACGCTGTTTCGATGTACCCTCCGTGCGCTGCTATCGTTAGCTTACTCTATGGTGGGCAAAATCTTCCTAGTTGGTGATATTGATGCCAAAGCTATGTTGTTGGCCTTCAGTGTATCTTAGTCTCGCTTTAGTGGTCTTTCCTGATCACGGTGTCCTTGCTTCAGCTCACAGTACAGGAGCATCTTTGAGATACGGTTGTCTACCACAGGGACAGTGTGTCCCGGTCAACGAAGCTGGTATTTGATCAGTAGGCGTTTTGGATTTGAAAAGCCGCACTTCTTCAGAAGTTGATGTTTACTTTGAGGATAAAGATAGATGATATCATCCATCAGTACACGTCTCTCTCTCTCTCTCTCTCTCTCTCTCTCTCTCTCTTTCTCAGTCTGTCTGTCTGTCTGTCTCTCTCTGTCTCTCTGTCTCTGTGTGCATGTGTATGTGTGCATCTCTCTACCTTGCTCGCTCTCTTGCTCTCTTCTCTCTTCTCTCCCCCTCCCCCCCTTTTTTTTTTACAAGAACGTATTTTGTATTTCATTTCTTGAACATTGCATTTTTAATCAACATGTTATGATAATGTTTGCATGTGTAATGCATAATTTGCTTGGGTGAGGGTTTAGGAGCTCTCTCTCTCTCTCTCTCTCTCTCTCTCTCTCTCTCTCCCCCCCCTCTCTCTCTCTCTCTCCCCCCTCTCTCTCTCTCTCTCTCTCTCTGTCTGTATCTATCTGTATCTCTGTCTCGATCTGTCTCTCTTTGTGTCTGTCTGTCTGTCCCCATCTCTCTCTATGTCTGTCTGTCTGTAGGTCTGTCTCTGTCACTCTGTCCTTTTCCCCCTCTCTCTCCTTCTCTTCATCTCCCCCTCCCCTCTCTCTCTCCCTCTCTATCTATCAGTCGACAGTCACCAAGAATAATGTAGCCTCAATAACGAGTAATTCAGCTACTCTTCTGAACATAAATTCGCCTTCTCCGGTGTAACGTGTGTCTCGTGCAGAAGCTCATTTCCTTCATGACGTTCTGTGTCACGTGTTGGACACATGCGCTCTTACTGTTTATAGGATCCAGTCCCAGCGACTAGTTACTTCGCACCCAAACACAGCTGAACGCCATTTTTATGGTCCTATCTTCTGCGTTCAGCATTCACGAAGATGAAAAGCATTCTTACCAACAAATGCCACCATCAGTTAACATCAGGAAGAGAGTTCTTGAATGTTATATAGAACCGACAATGTTATACGGTTGTGAAGCGTGGACAGTCAATAAGCAAAGCCAGAACAAGATTGAGGCAGCTGAGATGTAATTTCTAAGAAGAATGTTGAGAGTTCCATGGACAGCAAAGAAAACAAACGAGACAGTCTTGATGAAGGCAGACACAAGAAGATCATTCATAAGGAAGATTAAGAAAAGACAGGCAACGTTTATAGGCCATTTTATGAGGAAAACGGAATTGGAGCACCTGGTCACAACATGAAAGCTGGAGGGAAAGAGAGCACCAGGCAGACCCAGGGAGAAAGTATTGGACGGACTTGCAAGGTGGCTGAGGACAGAGAGGGTGGAAGATGTGCTTGCGGCAACAAGGGATAGATACATATGGAGGACCATGATCGCCAACGCCATGCGGCAGGACACATGATGATGACGATGATGATGATGATGATGATGATTATGAGGATGAGGATGATGATGGTGAGGATCTTCTGCGCGGTTTGAGTGGCGTTGATCCCATGCCGCTCATTCTGGCCCCACAACACAGCATTGGTCCCAGATTCATTCAGTCAATGCCCCAGTGCCAGGAAGCCAAAAGGTGCCACAGATATCAAGCTGCATTGGGTCACCCACCGGAGGAGACTGCATCGCTGCTGAGGAAGTTGAACAATGCCTGTTCTGATCCAGATTTTTAGGGACATTGCCCTTTGACCTCTTCATTATTGTTATTGTTATTGAAAGCCCAGCCGATTGCATAAAGCCCTATCAGGGCTACAACCAGTTCAAAATATACACAATACTTCAACAGGGAAAAAGGAAAAGAAAAGTAAGTACACATATCAATGCATTCGCACACATAATCAAAGGTGATGCCCCTGGCGTTGACCATTCCGTCCAGTTTATCACACAAGGGATTTTAAAAACATACCTGAATACAAATTCAAACATAACTTACGACACTAAAACATACATAAAAACGGGCCTAATTACGTAAAATTGCTTCCGCATATCTTATATCCCTAGCGCCAAAAATGCACTTAATACATGCACCCAATTATCAATCCTAAGAGAAAGTACGTAAGATTGTATCGAATACATACAGGTAAATGGACCAGCAGGGCAGAAAATGATAGGAAGAAATGACAGAAAGCAAAGGAGAAAGAAAGAAACAGTGACATAAAAGAGGAAATTTCTAGCACAGAATTTCCAGAAGGAGTGGATACTGTTTATACTAAAAGAGCCGCTGGCATCCCCACGGGGAGAAGCTCCTCATTAACAACACTAATTGCTCAGTCACAGAAGCAGACCCAAGCAGAGAACCCCATCTCCTGGTAAGGAAATCGCCATTGCTGCCCTCCAGTGACAGTCCTCATGAATCACCGACACCAGAGACTTCAACTTGTGTTGACCTCAGAAGGGGAAAGCGAAACTGAGGTCACCACCACATCAGGGATTGAACTCGGGAAAACAATTTCACGATGCTGCTATGCTATATGATGATTTTATGATAATAGGGATAATGATCGTAGTGCTATAGAGTTCCATCTAGTATCTACATTGCGTAGCAGGGCTGTACTCTACTCTTACTATCACTTTGTTTGTGGTCAATCAGGCCCGAGAAATGCAGGCACCTACAGTGTGGGGAAATTTGAGCAAAAGTTTCGAAGACGCATCTCTGGAGTGGACGAGACTCGACCGTGCGGCCCCAGTCTTTCCAATGAGCTCATAGCAATAATGATCGTATTGCTGTAGAATTCCATCTAGGATTTATACTGTGTGGCAGGGCTGTATTCTACTCTTACTATCACCTTGTTTGTGATCAGTCAGGCCCGAAAAATGCAGACACCTGCAATGTTGATCAGGAAATTTGAGCAATATTTTCAAAGACGCGTCTCTGGAGTGG
>CM060315.1:84491388-84511388 GCA_030674185.1 Monoplex corrugatus
CTTGAAATCCAGAATCTGGTTTGGCCTGCAGCGCCAGAAGGAAAATTCAATAACAAACCACCAACACTGGATGAAGTGAAGAACGTAGTAAAGAAAGCCAGAGCCAAGTCAGCACCTGGACCAAACGGAATACCATACCTGCTCTACAAGAAATGCCCAAAAGTGCTCGAGTGGCTCCACAAGATGATTCGATCAGCATGGAGGAACCAGAAGATCAGCGACCAATGGATGAGAGCTGAAGGAGTGTACATTCCGAAGGAGCAGAACTCCAGCAGCATCAATCAGTTCAGGCCAATATCACTTCTGAACGTCGAGGGGAAAATCTTCTTCTCTGTTATGGCAGCAAGATTGACAAAATACCTGACTGAAAACAAGTATCTGGATATGTCAGTCCAAAAGGGAGGCATACCAGGAATGCCTGGATGCTTGGAACATGCCACGTTGATTTGGGATGCCATCCAAAAAGCAAGAACAGAGAAGAGAGACATTGACGTAGTTTGGCTTGATCTGGCGAATGCATATGGATCAGTTCCACACGATATGATCCAGCTGGCTCTTGAAATGTATCACATCCCAGAAAACATCCGAACAATGCTAAGAAGTATTTCCAAGGGTTCTCAATGCGGTTCTCTACCAAAGAATACACCACGGACTGGATAGACCTAGAGGTGGGCATTGCAATGGGCTGTGCAATCTCTCCCATACTGTTCGTGTTGGCAATGGAAGTCATCTTGAAAGCTGCAATGAAGAGTTCAGGTCCAGTGAATCTGGGAGATGGATACCAGATGCCTCCTCTGAAAGCTTTCATGGATGACACAACAGTCTTGTCCACGGATGAGGAAGAGACACACCAAATCTTAAAGCAGCTGGATGAGCTGGTGGCCTCTTCAAGAATGAGGTTCAAACCTAAGAAATCCCGAAGTCTCTCACTGCGAAAAGGAAAAGTGGCAGATTCAGTCAAATTCATGGTAGCCAACCAAGCCATCCCCACTGTCACAGAAGAGCCAGTAAAAAGTCTCGGAAGATGGTATGATGACTCCCTGAAAGACACACAAAGGGGATGTGAAACCAAGCAAACAGCAGAAGAAGGCCTGAAGAAAATAGATAACTGCGGACTGCCAGGCAAATACAAAGTCTGGTGTCTACAGTTCATGCTGATACCAAAACTGCTGTGGCCACTGCTAATCTATGACATTTGCACCAGCACAGTCGAAGCAATGGAAGCCAAAATCAACAAATACACAAGAAAATGGCTCGGTGTCCCACCTGGTCTCACTGATGTTGCATTCTACTGTCGTCAAGCAATGCTGAAGCTACCTCTCAAATCCATAGTGGAGGAATACAAAGTTGGAAAAGCAAGACTGTTGAGCATGCTGGAGGAATCGGAAGACAATATCGTGAGATCAGTTCATCCAAAGCTGAGAACTGGCAGAAAGTGGAAAGTCCAAGAGGCTGTAAACAATGCCAAGAGAAACCTCAGCATCAAAGAAATAATTGGACACACGCAAACCAACAGACAGGGACTGGGAGCAACAAAAATGCAGTGGTGGTCCAAAGCCAAAGGGAAGGAAAAAAGAGACATGATCATACAGGAGTTGAAGGAAGAAGAAGATGTCAAAAGAGTGCAGAAGGCAGTCCAGCAAGGTCAACAGGGGCAATGGACAACATGGGACAGTGCACTCCAAAGAAGTCTCAGCTGGAACGATATGTGGCACATGGCTCCTCTAAGGATAAGCTTCCTCCTCAGATCTGTATATGACCTGCTCCCCTCGAATGCAAACTTAGTGAAATGGGGGAAAGCAGACGACCCAGCATGTCCGCTCTGTCAGAAGAAACAAACAGTGGAACATGTCCTAAGCTCTTGCAAAGTAGCGCTAGCCCAAGGAAGGTATACATGGAGGCACAACCAAGTTCTGAAAGTGATTACAGATGTGGTTAGCGAAAAAACCATGACCCCAAACGCACCAATTGCTATGACAACGTTCTACAAAGCAGGAGGGAAACAGGTCTGGCCCGAAAGTGCTATGACAACCAGCACATTGCCAAAGGGTCTTCTGGATGGAGCAGTCGACTGGAGTGTACAGCAGACCTCCCAGAGTGGAGAAATTACCCAGATGTCATCAGCAAGACAGGCATGAGACCAGACATCGCTCTCCACTCTGACTCCTCGAAACAAGTGATTCTGATAGAACTCACTGTGCCATACGAAAGCAGAATGGAAGAAGCACATATCTACAAGACCGAAAAATACGCCGGTCTTGCCAGCACCCTGAAGAAAGCAGGTCTGCGGGTCAAAATCTTCGCCATAGAGGTCGGGGCAAGAGGGTTTGTGGGCACCTCCGCTTATGATCTCATGAAACAACTCGCCATTTCTGGGAAGAAGAGGACTAGAGCCCTTAAAGCGATGGCAGAGGCAGCAGAAAGGAGCTCAAGCTGGATCTGGGCAAGGAGGAACCAAAAAAGTGAACTTCGTAAGGATTAAATTCCCTTCAGATGATGTGTGCCCCGTTAGCACATTGGTAAAACCGCGTACCGCAGTTCTGAAGCGCAGAATCGCCCAGGTTCGATCCCCGGCGTGGGAAAAAAAAAAAAATAGACAACAGCAGAAGGGCATCCAGGAGTCATGACCTGGATGTGGCCCGGCCCCCCGAGAGTGTAAGGAATTCAGGGCCGAAACACTTGTCTAAAGGGGGTTACTTCTCTGAAGACCTTCTGTTGTCTAGCTCTCCCTAGAGTTTTCTTTCTACCTACAAACGATAATGTTATACGGTTGTGAGGCGTGGACAGTCAACACGCAAGCCAGAAAAAATTGAGGCAGCCAAAATGTGGTTTCGAAGAAGAATGTTGAGAGTTCCATGGACAGCAAAGAAAACAAAAGAGACAGTCTCGAAGGAGGCCGACACAAGAAGATCATTGATAAGGAAGATTAGGAAAAGACAAGCAACATTTATAAGCCATTTTATGAGGAAAGGGGAATTAGAGCACCTGGTCACAACAGGAAAGCTGGAGGGAAAGAAAACACCAGGTAGACCCAGGGAGAAAATATTGGAGGGACTTGCCGGGTGGCTGAGGACAGAGAGGGTGGAAGATGTGCTCGCGACGACAAGGGACAGATGCATATGGAGGGCCATGATCGCCAACGCCATGCGGCAGGGAATATGATGATGATGATCCAGGAGTGATGTGTGTCTGTCTATTTCGGAAAAGCGTCAGCAAGATTTTTTCTAGCTGTTTCTCCATGGATCTGATTAAATTTGGGTCAATGGTACGGACCGATAAAGACCCACATATGTTTAAGTTTGTTGTTAAAATGTGAAGATTAAAGTCACACGGATTACAAATGTGCCTACAATCAGCATTCAAACAACAAAGGTGTGTGAATGAACAGCTCTTTCTGAGATCGTCTGGCAGCACTTAAAATGTTTTCATTGTTGCCACAGTCCGCCGTTGTGTCGACACAGGTCAGGCTGTGTTTATAAAGAAGCTTCTTCAAGGTCACGGTGACTTTGAGAAAAATCAAACTGTTTTCTGTTATATATTTTGTTTAGAAAGGGAAGATTGTTAAAATGGGTTGACCATTTCTTTCCCTTATCTTCGCTTTCTCTCTCTGCCTCTCTGTCTCTCTGTTTGTCATCTGTCTGTCTGTCTGTCTCTCTGTCTGTCTCTCTGTCTCCGTCTCTGTCTCTCTGCCTCTCTGTTTCTGTCTCTCTGTCTCTGTCTGCCAATCTGTCAATTTGTCTCTGTTTCTTTCTCTATGTCTCTCTCTCTCTCTCTCTTTCTCTCTCTCTCTCTCTCTCTCTCTCTCTCTCTCTCTCTCTCTCTCTCTCTCTCCCTCCCTCCCACTGTCTCTTGTATTTTTCTTACGTTGTTGAAATGGAAGGCAGAGATAAGCGAGTCATTTGCAAAAGCTTCAAAAGGGAATGATGTTAAATTTGATATCCCCTTGTTTGCTCAGATGAACTTGCAAAATTGTCTGAATTTCTAGCCGACAAGACATCCAGATTATCAGAGAGACGTTTTATCAGCGAAGAGCATGGGGTCATTTCTTGTTGATATTATTGCATGTATCCCATATTGCTGGCATGCCATAACTGATGTGCTTCGTTAGATAGATAGATAAAATCTTGCTGTGCTGTTCGTCTGGACGTAACTGCGAGGGTCAGACGCATCTTTGGAGATAACTGTACATTAACTATTGAAGTTGGGCTCAAATATTGACTGCCATTCCGCTGTTACATCAAGAAAACGATATTCATGAAAGCGTTTGATGGAATGTTTGTCTTACTGAACATTTGAAGGGAAAGGGCTTAGTGTATGTGGGGAGATACAGCAAAGGTATGCTTTGTTTGGCCATTGTTTGTCTCAGAATTGATTGGCATCAATCCAGTCCCTGTGTAAGTTTGAGTTACATGTGGATAGCTTTCACCAGCGTGGATAGACGGTTTCAACAGGAGAAAAATCATCATAGACATTTTTAGGAGATGACGATACAGATTTATCTTTTATTTATCTATTTATCTATTTATTTATTTATTTATTTGTTTATTTATTTATTTATCTATCTATTTATCTATTTATTTATTTTGTTTATTTATTTATTTATTATTTAGTTAGTTATCTATTCATTTGTTTATTTGTTTGTTTATTTATTTATTTGTTTATTTATTTGTTTTTCGTTCATTTTTTCATTTATTTAAGTGATGACACGGAACGTCTTTTCTTTACTTTTTTATATTTTTGTTCATTTATTTATTTATTTGTATTATCTATTTACTATTTATTTATTCATTCATTCATTCATTCATTCATTTGTTTATTTATATATCGCTTTTGCAACCTGAGTTTAATTACAAAGTCATCAATAGCTGGGAAGAATAGGACGACCCATGAGGGATTAGACAGAGAGATAGAGAGAGAAACAGAGAGAGAGAGAGAGAGAGAGAGAGAGAGAGAGAGGGAGAGAGAGAGAGACTGACAGACACAGAGAGAGACAGAGAGAGAGAGAGAGAGAGAGGGAGAGAGAGAGAGAGAGAGCGAGAGGTGAGTGAAGGAAGCGGGGCAAGTTGATGAAAATGTGACATGCGAAACATTGTTTTTTTCTAAATAGAAAACCGATGTATGTTTTTTGTGACGATTAACCATGAATAACTCCTGGTTGGAAAGCCCAAATCAGACGTAAATGTGTGTGTGTGTGTGTGTGTGTGTGTGTGTGTGTGTGTGTGTGTGTGTGTGTGTGTGTGTGTGTGTGTGTGTGTGTGTGTGTTGTGTGTGTGGTGTGTGTGTGAGTATGTGTGTGTGTGTGTGAGTATGTGTGTGTGTGTGTGTGTGTGTGTGTGCGCGTGTTTGTGAATGTGTGTGTGTGAGTGTGAATATGTGTGTGTGTGCGTGTTTGTGAATGTGTGTGTGTGTGTGTGTGTGTGTGTGTGTATGTGTGAGTATATGTGTGTGTGTGTGTGTGCGTGTTTGTGAATATTTGTGTGTGAGTGTGTGTGTGTGTGTGCGTGTTTGTGAATGTGTGTGTGTGTGAGTATGTGTGTGTGTGTGTGTGTGTGTGTGTGTGTGTGTGTGTGATATATATATATATATACATATGTGTGTGTGTGTGTGTGTGTGCGTTTTTGTGAATGTGTGTGAGTGTGTGTGTGTGTGTGCGTGTATATATATGTGTGTGTGCGTGTGTTTGTGTGTGTGTAAGTGTGTGTGTGTGCGTGTTTGTAGGTGTGCATGTTTTTGAGCATGTGTGTGTGAGTGTGTGTGGTGTGTGTGCGCGTGTATGTGTGTGTGCGTGTTTGTGAATGTGTTTGTGTGTGTGTGTGCGTGTATGTGTGTGTGTGTGTGCGTGTATGCGTGTGTGTATGTGTGTGTGTGTGTGTGTGTGTGTGTGTGATGGAAAATAGACTCTACTATGGTGAGGGCTGTGCGATCTATATTCCATCAGGCCTTAGGATTTTGGCTTGCTAGTGTACAAGGTTTATGTGAAGGCTTGTGGCTTATGTCATCATACATCCTGCATATGGCTGGCAAACAATGATATAGAGGCATTAAAAGGAAACTGTTTTAAAATAAAATAAAAAATAGAGAAAAACTCTATAAAATAAATGATGAACAGAATTACGAATATACGAAGGAAAATAAGAAAGGAAAACAATCGAGCGAGCATTGATTGAAAAGAAAGAAACAAAGAAACAGCAACAACAAGGACAGCAACGTGAACAAAGACAACAGCAGCAACAGCAACAAAAACAGCAACAACAACAACAAATAGAACGATATAGGAAATGAAATGGAAATAATCTTTGTTAACTTTTTAATGAAATAAATTTTAATCTTCAAACAGTATAGATACTAGCACATGGGCCAACTTACTTATCCGCCACAATTAATCTACTGATCTACTGATGTTAACATGTGAAAACAAAAGAAAATACTGCAAAAGAATTAATGATAAAAAAACAGCAAACAACAAACATTAATGATAAAAAAAAACAGCAAACAACAAACATTAATGATAAAAAACCCAGCAAACAACAAACATTAATGATAAAAAAACCCAGCAAACAACAAACATTAATGATAAAAAAACCCAGCAAACAACAAACATTAATGATAAAAAAAACAGCAAACAACAAACATTAATGATAAAAAAAACAGCAAACAACAAACATTAATGATAAAAAAACAGCAAACAACAAACATTAATGATAAAAAAACCAAGCAAACAACAAACATTAATGATAAAAAAACCCAGCAAACAACAAACATTAATGATAAAAAAAACAGCAACACAACAAACATTAATGATAAAAAAAACAGCAAACAACAAACATTAATGATAAAAAAACAGCAAACAACAAACATTAATGATAAAAAAACAGCAAACAACAAACATTAATGATAAAAAAACAGCAAACAACAAACATTAATGATAAAAAAACAGCAAACAACAAACATTAATGATAAAAAAAACAGCAAACAACAAACATTAATGATAAAAAAAACAGCAAACAACAAACATTAATGATAAAAAAAAAACAGCAAAACAAAAACATTAATGACAAAAAACCCCCAGCAAACAACAAACATTAATGAACCAAAAAAAAACAGCAAAGAAACAAACATTATTGATATAAAAAAAACAGCAAACAACAAACATTAATGATAAAAAAACAGCAAACAACAAACATTAATGATAAAAAAAACAGCAAACAACAAACATTAATGATAAAAAAAAACAGCAAACAACAAACATTAATGACAAAAAAACAGCAAACAACAAACATTAATGATAAAAAAAACAGCAAACAACAAACATTAATGATAAAAAACAGCAAACAACAAACATTAATGATAAAAAGCAAAACAGACATAAACAAACAAAACATTAATGATAAAAAAAACAGCAAACAACAAACATTAATGATAAAAAAAAACCAACACAGAAAACACAAACAAATTAATGAAAAAACACAGCAAACAACAAACATTAATGATAAAAAAAAACAGCAAACGAACAAACATTAATGATAAAAAAAAACAGCAAACAACAAACATTAATGATAAAAAAAACAGCAAACAACAAACATTAATGATAAAAAAAACAGCAAACAACAAACATTAATGATAAAAAAAACCAGCAAACAACAAACATTAATGACAAAAAAACAGCAAACAACAAACATTAATGATAAAAAAAAAACAGCAAACAACAAACATTAATGATAAAAACAGCAAACAACAAACATTAATAAAAAAAACAGCAAAAACAAACATTAATGATAAAAAAAACAGCAAACAACAAACATTAATGATAAAAAACAGCAACAACAACATTAATGACAAAAAAACAGCAAACAACAAACATTAATGATAAAAAAAACACAAACACAAACATTAGACAAAAACAGCAACAACAAACATTAATGATAAAAAACAGCAAACAACACATAATACAAAAAACAGCAACAACAAACATTAATGATATAAAAAAAAACAGCAAAAAAACATTAAGAAAAAAACACAAACAACAAACATTAATGAAAAAAAAACACAAAAACAACATAATGAAAAAAAACAGCAAACAACAAACATTAATGATAAAAAAACAGCAAACAACAAACATTAAATAAAAAAAAACAGCAAACAAACAAACATTAATGATAAAAAACACAGCAAACAACAAACATTAATGATAAAAAAACCAGCAAACAACAAACATTAATGATAAAAAAAACAGCAAACAACAAACATTAATGATAAAAAAACAGCAAACAACAAACATTAATGATAAAAAAAACAGCAAACAACAAACATTAATGATAAAAAACCCCAGCAAACAACAAACATTAATGATAAAAAAACAGCAAACAACAAACATTAATGATAAAAAAAACAGCAAACAACAAACATTAATGACAAAAAAACAGCAAACAATAAACATTAATGATAAAAAAAAGACAGCAAACAACAAACATTAATGACAAAAAAACAGCAAACAACAAACATTAATGATAAAAAAAACCAGCAAACAACAAACATTAATGATAAAAAAAAACAGCAAACAACAAACATTAATGATAAAAAAACAGCAAACAACAAACATTAATGACCAAAAAACAGCAAACAACAAACATTAATGATAAAAAACAAACAGCAAACAACAAAGACAAACAAAGAAACAAATAAACAAAGAAACCAGACTAAACATTAATACACCAAAGAAAAAACATGTCATCATGAGGCATTCTTAGATCATCACACTATCTCTTGATTCATGAGCTGGTTGGTTCTTTTGTTGGAACCGTGTCTGTAACCTCTGATATCTGGAGTTCAATCCCTGCCCACAACAAAAAATTCTGGCTCGTTTGCTGCCCACCCTAATGTTTCCATCGTTCTGATGCTGTCAGCTCGGTGTTTAATAGGTCTTTCTCCAGCCCCCTTTCCCATTTCAAATCTTACATTGCATAGGGTTTCGCGTAGGCTCATGGAGTCTGCCAGATAATTGTTGAAATGAATATGGAAATATTCCAATGCGATGAATCCCTCATGAACAAAATTCCATTCTCCAATATCTTGATTGATTCTGTTCAGCCCCCAGAGAAGATAGTCTCTGGAATGGCCAACATCATGTGTTTGTCAAAAGTCCACTGAGAATAATCTTATTGATGGGGAATGAAATGTGGAGTAGATAAAACAGATCCTGCCTCGGTCTTCTCTGGTCGACAGCGAAGGTTTGTATTGATGGGAAACATGTCAGTTGTAGAGTGTATTTGCGCAGAGTTATGTGTCTTTTAACTTCTTTTCTTCCTTTTTTCTAAAGAATAAAGAGAGAGAGAGCCAGACAGACAGACAGAAAGAGAGAGAGCCAGACAGACAGAGAGAAACACACACACATACACACACACACACACACACACACACACACACACACACACACACACACCAATACACACAGAGACACACACACACACACACACACACACACACACACACACACAAACATAGAGGAAGAGAGAGAGACACACACACAGACAGAGACACAGAGAGTCAGAGAGAGAGAAGAAGAAGAAGAAGAAGAATTGCGAAGAAGAAGAAGAAGAATTGCGAAGAAGAAGAATTGCGAAGAAGAATTGCGAAGAAGAAGAATTGCGAAGAAGAAGAAGAATTGCGAAGAAGAATTGAGAAGAAGAAGAAGAAGAAGAAGAATTGCGAAGAAGAAGAAGAAGAATTGCGAAGAAGAATTGCGAAGAAGAATTGCGAAGAAGAAGAATTGCGAAGAAGAAGAATTGCGAAGAAGAAGAAGAAGAAGAAGCAGAAGAAGAAGAAGAAGAAGAATTGCGAAGAAGAATTGCGAAGAAGAATTGCGAAGAAGAAAAAGAAGAAGAAGAAGAAGAAGAGGAAGAAGAAGAAGAGGAAGAAGAAGAATTGCGAAGAAGAATTGCGAAGAAGAATTGCGAAGAAGAATTGCGAAGAAGAAGAAGAATTGCGAAGAAGAAGAATTGCGAAGAAGAAGAAGAAGAAGAATTGTGAAGAAGAAGAATTGCGAAGAAGAAGAATTGCGAAGAAGAAGAATTGCGAAGAAGAAGAAGAAGAAGAAGAAGAAGAAGAATTGCGAAGAAGAAGAATTGCGAAGAAGAAGAAGAAGAATTGCGAAGAAGAAGAATTGCGAAGAAGAAGAATTGCGAAGAAGAAGAAGAATTGCGAAGAAGAAGAATTGCGAAGAAGAATTGCGAAGAAGAAGAATTGCGAAGAAGAAGAATTGCGAAGAATTGCGAAGAAGAATTGCGAAGAAGAAGAAGAAGAATTGCGAAGAAGAAGAATTGCGAAGAAGAAGAATTGCGAAGAAGAAGAATTGCGAAGAAGAAGAAGAATTGCGAAGAAGAAGAATTGCGAAGAAGAATTGCGAAGAAGAAGAATTGCGAAGAAGAAGAATTGCGAAGAATTGCGAAGAAGAATTGCGAAGAAGAAGAAGAAGAATTGCGAAGAAGAAGAATTGCGAAGAAGAAGAAGAAGAATTGCGAAGAAGAAGAAGAAGAATTGCGAAGAAGAAGAATTGCGAAGAATTGCGAAGAAGAATTGCAAAGAAGAAGAAGAAGAATTGCGAAGAAGAAGAATTGCGAAGAAGAAGAAGAAGAATTGCGAAGAAGAAGAATTGCGAAGAAGAATTGCGAAGAAGAAGAATTGCGAAGAAGAAGAAGAAGAATTGCGAAGAAGAAGAAGAAGAATTGCGAAAAAGAAGAAGAATTGCGAAGAAGAATTGCGAAGAAGAATTGCGAAGAAGAAGAATTGCGAAGAAGAAGAAGAAGAATTGCGAAGAATTGCGAAGAAGAAGAAGAAGAAGAATTGCGAAGAAGAAGAAGAAGAAGAAGAAGAATTGCGAAGAAGAAGAAGAAGAAGAAGAAGAAGAAGAATTGCGAAGAAGAAGAATTGCGAAGAAGAAGAAGAAGAATTGCGAAGAAGAAGAATTGCGAAGAAGAAGAATTGCGAAGAAGAAGAAGAATTGCGAAGAAGAAGAATTGCGAAGAAGAATTGCGAAGAAGAAGAATTGCGAAGAAGAAGAATTGCGAAGAATTGCGAAGAAGAATTGCGAAGAAGAAGAAGAAGAATTGCGAAGAAGAAGAATTGCGAAGAAGAAGAATTGCGAAGAAGAAGAATTGCGAAGAAGAAGAAGAATTGCGAAGAAGAAGAATTGCGAAGAAGAATTGCGAAGAAGAAGAATTGCGAAGAAGAAGAATTGCGAAGAATTGCGAAGAAGAATTGCGAAGAAGAAGAAGAAGAATTGCGAAGAAGAAGAATTGCGAAGAAGAAGAAGAAGAATTGCGAAGAAGAAGAAGAAGAATTGCGAAGAAGAAGAATTGCGAAGAATTGCGAAGAAGAATTGCAAAGAAGAAGAAGAAGAATTGCGAAGAAGAAGAATTGCGAAGAAGAAGAAGAAGAATTGCGAAGAAGAAGAATTGCGAAGAAGAATTGCGAAGAAGAAGAATTGCGAAGAAGAAGAAGAAGAATTGCGAAGAAGAAGAAGAAGAATTGCGAAAAAGAAGAAGAATTGCGAAGAAGAATTGCGAAGAAGAATTGCGAAGAAGAAGAATTGCGAAGAAGAAGAAGAAGAATTGCGAAGAATTGCGAAGAAGAAGAAGAAGAAGAATTGCGAAGAAGAAGAAGAAGAAGAAGAAGAAGAAGAAGAAGAAGAAGAAGAAGAAGAAGAAGAAGAAGGATAATCATCATCATCATCATGTCGAGTTTGCTCGGCTATCCATGACACGTTTCTTCCATCCTTCTCTGTCAGACATTGCAGTAGGTAGTTCATCATACTGACAACCCGTATGATCCATCAGTTGGTCGATAAAGGTCTTCTTTGGACGTCGTGGTCTTTCTTTGCCGTGGCTGGGTCTCCATAGTAGAACATCCCCCACCAGTTCTTCTTTGCTAACCAGCAGTGTCCCACGAAGCGCAGTCTTTGTTGACGTTGATTTACCAATTGGTGGGATCTTACCATATAACTCTTTGTTAGTTAGATGCTCTCTCCAGGATTTGTTCAGGGCTGCACGCAGCATTCGTGTGTATGCTCCATCAATCTTCTTCTCCGGTGTCGTTGTTAGGGTCCAAGAGATTGAGCCATATGTAAGAACGGACTCCACTGCTGCTCGGAAGAAGTTCCTTTTCAGGTTGTCTGGTAGATTGGATTTCCAGATTTTGTCCAGTTGATTTAGTGCTCCCCAGGCATTTTCGAGTCTGGTGTTGACGTCTTGTTCTGTGGAGTCAATGTAGCTGCCAAGGTATTTAAAGTCTTGAACTTGTTTGATCGTATCTCCATTAAACCTTCTCATACCTTCTGATGCGTCTTGGTTCAGACAGATGAACTCTGTTTTGTTCGCATTGAGGTGGAGCCCGATCTCCATTGCACTTCTTTCGACATTGTGAAGGAGAGATGTTGCATCCTTTAGGAAGTCTGCGAGAACAGTCAAATCATCAGCGTAATCCGCATCTGTTATCTTTACCACAGGGTAGCGTCTGCTCTTCTGTTCTGTGAGAATAAAGCCGAGTTTTTTGTTCTTATCCACTGCTTTCCTCAGCACATAATCGAGACAGACGATGAAAATGTAGGGGGCAAGCGTATCTCCTTGAAGGACTCCAGCAGTGATGTCGAAGAAGTCTGTGTCTCCGTCGGGGGAGCGAACCATACAGCGGGTATTTTGATACAGCATCATGATGGCGTCTACTATTTCCTTGGGTAGTCCATTTGCAGTTAGAATCTCCTTCATCCTTCCTCGGTGGATCGAATCAAAAGCTTTGGAAAAGTCGATAAATAGGAGAACAGCTGGGAGATTTTTGGTTTTTATGCCTTCCAATATACGTCTGATGGTGAGTATTTGTCCTGATGTCGATATGTTTTGGCGAAACCCGTTTTGGTTTTTCCTCAGAACTGGATCTATCTCCGGCCTTATCCTATTTAGGAGCATTAGCTTGTCGATCTTTGCAGAAATTCAGTTAATGCGATTCCGCGGTAGTTCTTTGTGATTCCGGGGTCACCTTTCTTGGGGAAAGGAAGCAGGCATTCTTTTGTCCATTTGTTTATTGGGTCTTGGTTATAAACGTTGTTGCAGCATTCCAGCAGTATCTGGTAAAATTCGGCTATTTTCCATACTTTCGCTGGTATCTCATAGAGTCCACATGCTTTTCCACACTGAATGCTTTTCACTCCTATCAGTAGTTCGTCCAACGTAAACGGCTTTTTCTTGATATTCAACTCCTCCGTGAAGACTGGAGTTATTTCTTCTTCAGAGATGTCTGGAGGTTTCCCGAGTAGGTCTTGGAAGTGTTGTTGCCACAGTTTTACTCGCTCTTCTTGGCTAGATGCTTTTAGCTTAGCTCTGTTACAGCTTTTTCTACCACTTATTTCGTTCACGGTCTTCCAGGCAACAGCAGACTTTTTGTTGCTGACAGCATTTGTGATCTGGTCGATCTTGCTTTGTAGGTAGTTCGCTTGCTCTGCTTCATAGGCCTCTATGAGAGCAGCACGAGCACTATTGAGGTAAAAAATGTTCTCAGGGGATGGTTGAGAGTCTTTTAGTTGTGCAGCTTCTTTTAGGTGCTTGCGTTTTTGACAGATTTCCTCATTCACACATGGAGTTTGTTTTTTTACTTTGGGTTTCAGCGGGATAGTGTCTGCAGCTGTTTCTTTACAAGCCATTTCAAAGTGGTTGTATGTCATGTTAGCAGTCTTTGCTGAGACTGTATCTTGTAGGAAGGATAATCATTATTTCTAAACAACAATTATATAGAATTATTTCTAATATTTTAATGTTTTAATTTCTCAAATGTTTAATGTTTTGTTGTCACAGATTATCACCTTTGGATTTGATTGATTGATCCATTCTTTCTTTTACTGATTTTCAGAGATGTAGATATAATTTCTCATTGAATAATATGAATAACATTCACTTGACTTGAATGCCCATTTGAAGGTGTGGAGAAAAGGAAAACGACATCAAAACCGTCAGGTTCCATGGAATAGATGTTGCACTTATCACAGCCATTCTCCCCATAGGCCATACGTAAGATGTCATTTCTCTGTAAAGGGAAGGGGCTGGAAGAAAGTAGAGTCAGATTGTACAGAACCAGACTAATTGAAGACTTCAGGCCTGGCAGTGACAGGGAAAGCCACTCCGTGCCAAGCTAGCAAAAAGGACTGTCGAGTTTTGATGACATGGAAATATAGACAGGAATTCACTTGTATTCCTTGTGTGTATGTGTCTATGTGTGTTAGTTCGTTTATTCCTTGATTTAACATCTTTTCACTATGAGTGATATTAGTGTGTGTGTGTGTGTGTGTGTGTGTGTGTAGTGTTGTGTGTATGAGTGTGTGTGAATTTGTGTTTGTGTGTGCCTGTATGTTTGTGTGTTTTGTGTGTGTGTATGTGTGTGTACATGTGTGTGTGCGTGTGTGTGTACATGTGTGTGTGCGTGTGTGTGTGCGTGTGTGTGTGTGTGTGTGTGTGTGTGTGTGTGCGTGCGTGTGTGTGTGTGTGTGTGCGTCAGTGGCTGCGGGTAGGGGTGTGGGTGTGGGTGTGAGTGTGGGTGTGGGTGAGGGTAAATATTTTGTGCGTTAATATTTCATGTTTGCATTATCCTCTGACTTTTCGCTTTCCACGCACTAAGCTCAATACCTATGGTCCACGAGCCTTCTCTGTTTCTGGTCCACTCTCCTGGAACAAACTTCCTCTCTCAGTCCGTCAGCAACCTACTTTTGTCTCCTTCAAGTCCGCTCTCAAAACTCACCTTTTCTCCTCCGCATAAAATCCTAACCTCACTCAACCCCCTCCCCCCCCCCCCCCCTCTGCAGCCTGTCTCCGCTCGGAGGGAATCACATGGTTATAATATATAATTGTATATGCTATGCTCTCTATAATTTTCCATTGGTTTTATTCTTGCTTTTATTGCTTTTATTCTTTCTCCCCATTTATAGCCATGCGTGTGTGTGTGTGGTGTGTGTGTGTGTGTGTGTGTGTGTGTGCGTGCGTGTGTGTGCGTGCGTGCGTGCGTGCGTGCTTGCGTGTGTGTCTGCTTCAGCGCTTAGATTTGATTTTATCAAGATTTTGCGCTATATAAATATTGTAATTATTATGGCCATTTTAAGAGATAAATGATGTTTGCGTATCTGCAGCTGTTTTGTATACGTGTATATATATATATATATATGTGTGTGTGTGTATGTATGTATATATATATATATATATATATATATATATGTGTGTGTGTGTGTATGTATATATATATATATATATGTGTGTGTGTGTGTGTGTGTGTGTGTGTGTGTGTATGTATGTATATATATATATATATATATATATTATATATATATATATATATACTACGCACAAAAAGTTAAGGATCACTATGAGAAAACAGGTGCGTAATAAACTCAGTTCGCTACTGTTATTTATTTCTCAGTCCAGCCAAATTGTTATGAATTCTTGTTCAGCTGTAAGTGGGCGATGTTGTGTTAGTGCGAAAATTGCACGGGATTCTCTACTACTGAGCTTGGCCGCAAACGGAAAAGCGGAAACTTGCGAAAAAGGACCTTGTTTTGGACCGTTCTGCCTGAACACATTGCACAAGCCAGATGGAAAAACCATTATGCACGTGCAAGCACTGCTGTTTATGTGTGAGATGCTGTCTCTTGCTTGGCTTTATAAGAAGACATTCCACCAGTAGTAGGCCTGATCTGACAATGCCTCCACGACGAAAATTGAGCGAGTTTGAGAGGGGACGAGCTGTTGCATGGTTCCAAGATGGTGTTCCCAAGCGAGAAGTGGCCAGGCGACTTCAGATGTCCATCTCGGTCATTGTCAGACTGATTCAACGCTTCACAGCCACTGGGAGGGTCCATGAAAGACGCAGATCTGGTCGACCGAAGAAGACAAACCCACGTGAAGATCGTCTCATTGAACGACAAGCCCTGCAGACAAGAACAGCCTCTTCCAGCATCATTCGAAGGCAGCTGAGGGTGGCTACTAACATCAACATCAGCCAACAGACCATACGGAACCGCCTTCATGGGTTTAATCTCCGTTCTCATTCGCCCAGCTGTACGGCCACGCTTAACTCCAGCCCATAGGGCAGCACGCCGCGCCTTCTGCAGACGTCACGTGAGGTGGACACGTCAGCAATGGTCCCAGGTCCTGTTCAGTGATGAATCACGCTTCACCATGAACCACAACGACGGCCGATTGAGGGTCTGGAGGCGCCCAGGGCAACGCTTTATTGACACCACTGTCCAAGAAAAGGTGGCCTTTGGTGGAGGTTCTGTAATGGTCTGGGGGGCCTTCAGCCTTCACCACAGAACACCCTTGTATCATGTACAGGGTAACCTGACTGGCCTCCGATACCGGGATGAGATCCTTCGACCGTTGGCTGTGCCTACATTGCAGCAGATGGGACCGACGGCTGTCTACCAGGATGACAACGCTCGCCCCCACAGGGCAAGGGTGGTGAACGACTTCCTGCAGCAGTCTGGAGTCAACAGAATGGAGTGGCCAGCATGCAGTCCCGATCTCAACCCGATTGAGAACCTCTGGGATGAGCTGGATCGCAAAGTGAGGAGCAACCACCCCCCTCCCAGGGATGCCCAACACCTCTACCAGATGCTGCAGGCTGAGTGGCAGGCGCTTCCACAGAGGATCTTCACCAACCTGGTCAACTCGATGAGGACTCGCTGCGTCGAGTGCTAGAACAGCCATGGCGGTTACACGCATTACTGAACTTTTGGGAGCATCAGAATGCCCTGTCTTGTGATTTCAATGACTTTGGGAAATCAAATTTCGATACGTACCCATTTGATCAAATGTACACACCAAACGATTGCTCGAAATTGAAGGCAATTGTGTATCGTTATCACTAAAGCATGGAATTAAATGTTTGCCAAACTTCAACGCATTGGCTTTCTTATTTTGAAAGTTATGAATTTTTGTGCAAGTGATACTTAACTTTTTGTGCGTAGCTTAGATAGATAGATAGATAGATAGTTAGACAGATAGTTTGACAGATAGTTTGACAGATAGTTAGACAGATAGATAGACAGAGATAGATAGAGAGATAAACAGACAGGCAGACAGACAGACAGGCAGAAGATAGATAGAAATAGATAGATAGATAGATAGATAAATAGATAGATAGAGATAGATAGATAGAAAGGGAGAGAAAAAGTAAAAGACAGACAGACAGACAGAGAGACAGACAGACAGACAGAGAGACAGACAGAAGATAAATAGATAGATTTCTGTGAATGTTCTTAGTGCGAGAGAAATCAAATATGTTGAGAAAAAAAATGTCAAGGACAGAGAGAGAGAGACACAGAGAGAGAGAGAGAGAGAGAGAGAGAGAGAGAGAGAGAGAGGCGGTGGGAGAAAGAGAACATGAAAACAAAATGACATACACATGATCTTCCCTCCCCTTTGTCCACCCCCTTCCGTTCCCATGTTAAATTAGTTTCGGAAAACAGAGAGAGAGCGAGACAGACAGACAGACAGACAGATAGACAGACACACAGACAGAGAGAGAGAGAGAGAGAGGAAGAGAGAGAAGAGAGAGATACAGGAGAGGGAGGTGTAGTAAAAGAGAGAAAGGGAGAGAGAGGGAGAGAGAGGAGAGAAAGAGACAGGGGATAGAGAGGGAGAGAAACAAAGTTAGAGGAGAAGGAGAGGAGAGAGAAGGAGAGAGAAGAGGAGGCAGACAGAGAAAGAGAGAGAGAGACAAAGATAGAGAGAGAAAGGGAGAAAGAGATAGAGAGAGAGACTGACAGAGAGAGAGAGAGAGAGAGAGAGAGAGAGAAAGACAGACTGACAGAGAGACGGAAAGAGAGACTGAGAGAGACAGAAAGAGAGACTGAGAGACAGAGACTGATCAGACACACAGACAGACACAGATAGATAGATAGATAGATAGATAGATAGATAGATAGATAGATACATACATACATACATACATACATACATACATACATACATACATACGTACGTACGTACATACATGCATACATACATTACATACATACATACATATATACATACATACATACATACATACATACATACATACATATATACATACATACATACATACATACATACATACATACATACATACATACATACATACATACATACATACAGAGAGAGACACACACACACACAGAGTCAGACACACAGACAGACACATAGATAGATAGATTGATAGATAGACAGACTGACAGACCGACAGATAGAGAGAGAGAGAGAGAAAAAGAACAAGGTAGAGACAGACAGACAGACAGAGAAAGAGAGAGAGATTGAAAAAAACATACACCCCTCTGTTAGTTCCTTTCTCCCTCACAGTTCAATCAACTTTCTGAATGGAAAATCATGTTCGGATTGAGATTGTTTATTCATAAAGGACATGAAAAGAAGGATAACACGAAAAAAAAAACCCCAAAGAAAAACAGTATGCTGTGGTTATGTTGTATAACCATTCTCTATATTCTTAAATTTTTTACATAAATAAATAGCAATTTTAGAGCGAGAGCGAGAGAGAAAGAGAGAGAGAGAGAGAGAGGGACACAGAGAGAGAAAGAGAAAGAGAGACACAGACAGACAGAAGACAGGGAGACACAGACAGACAGACAGGCAGGCACAGACAGAACATTAAAATGAAAAATATCGAACACACACTCCTCTCTGTCCTCTCCTTCCTTCCATACTAGATAAGCGTTTTAAATGAAAATTCCGAAGAAGGAAGACAATAAGAAAGAAAGAAAAAAAAAGAAAAGAAAAATCACACTGTAACAATTGATGGTAAAAAATGAACGATAGAAGATAATAAGACCTGTGGTCGATGAGGACTACCGTACTTTTCAATGGCTGTGTATGTGTGTTGTGTCTCATCTCAGTCAGAACCTTCAACTCCCAACTGGCAGACACAATGACAACCTATGTAGTCTGACGGTGAGCTGGAGATGCCGGTGTTGCTCTGTTCATGCTCTTACGGTTTTTTCCCCTGGTGTCTGCTTGTATTACGAGAGTTGTCTGCCACAGTGGTCTACCTCAAAAAGAGTAATACGAAATCCAAAACAAGTGTGACTCTCGCGTTCAAGCAAACAGGAACCAGAAAAAATAAACCACGAAAAAAGAATCAGAACGCGGATTTAATAAAACCAGACATTCAAAAAGAGTAGAAAAAACATCCTAGTCAAAACTCTTCAAATTTTACTTCATTGTTCTCTCGGTTTCTCTTCTTCTTCTTCTTCTTCTCTCTCTCTCTCTCTCTCTCTCTCTCTCTCTCTCTCTCTCTCTCTCTCTCTCTCTCTCTCTCTCTCTCTCTCTCTCTCTCTTCTCTCTCTCTCTCTCTCTCTCTCTCTCTCTCTCTCTCTCTCTCTCTGTGATTCTGCCTCTCTTTCTCTTGTTGTCTACTGTCCTGGTTGTTGTTGTTATATCTTCTTTCATTTTCTTTCTTTTCCTTTGTATTGTGTCATTCTTATGCTATTTAATCTGAATTTTATTTTTCTAGTGTTAATGAAGGCATTTTAGTTTCCTTTTTATGTCTATATGCTGTGTCTCTCAGACCAGGTGGATGCCACGATATCACAAAAGTATACGTAGAGTACAGATGATGATGACGATGATGATAACGATGATGAAAAACAAAAAACAAGAAAACAAAAAAGAAGAAAAAAAAGAAGAAAAAGAAGAAGAACCAAAATCAAAATCAGAATCAGAGGAAGAAATAATGCCAGCCCAAACGTCTGCTGAATCTCTGCAGGTTTGACAAACGTGAGAAGCAACACATATGCCGCACTTAACCTATTTTCGTTGCATTTATTTTCGTGGATTATTTGGCCACGTTATTTCAAATTCGTAATTCATTATATTTGATGATGAATGTTTGCACAGATTTTGATGTATGCGTTGGACAAATCAAGAAATTCTTGTTTATTTCATTTTTGTCACTTACTGGGTGGCTGTGACCTGAGG